>OZ014531.1:60036623-60702189 GCA_963966105.1 Volucella zonaria | reverse complement strand
AAAAGACAATCGTCCATCTCCAGTTAGGAGCTTTCTTCTACAATGACTTAACCGATCTCAATAATATAGACGTCAACAGTCTTCTACGGTTCGCCAGAAGCTCAAATTGATTCAAAGAGTACGAGGATCACAAATCCACGTGTCATAACAATGAGCAAACAGCCACTGTAACCTAATCTAACTGAACCTAACCATGGTCTGACATGGAAACCTCCGATAATACTTTTTGGAGTTCCTGTTAGACAGCACTAGGCGATTACTTGCTGTCATACTAAGAGACAACATTGTTGACAACCAAGTCACAGGGACACTAAGAAGACTAAGAGATGAGTGCCGTTCACTTTGGATTTTTCCGAAAACTGTTTGAGAATTGGCATCTCAGCATGATGAAACTGCTCGTCCTGGAATCACTGTATTCAATGAGTTCGGGTCACTTTCCTTTGGTGGAATTTTTGTCATTTTCCATTTATTTCGTAGCTCTTGTCTGCACCAACTAATTCTTGGTTCCAAAATTGTTTTAAGTTTAGACGAAGTGAGTGAATTCAATACAAGAAGGCAAGTTCTTGGTCTTTGGGATCAGCCGTGAAACCTCTTTCACATCCGAAACAGATGCATCAATTCCACATCGATGGTTCCTGGGAAGATGCTATGTGCGGTATTGTATTCACACAGAAATCATCCTTCAAAGGAACGAACTAGCAGACTTGAAATGTTAAAGGTTGATCTGAGGAAATGAGAGATAAGTTCTGGGAAGATCGTCTCTTGTCTGCATTATTTGGAAACAAAGTGGAAATTAATCCTTCCAAAGTGCAGACGGGGATGTGAGCCGTATGTAGATCGACAAAAGTCTTTGTCGAGGCCCACAACGAGCTGTGAAAATAAATTTTTCACTTTTCAGTGTCAAGTCCAGGGGTCTGGGTATGAAGGCGCGCATCAACTTATCATCCATTTCCCAGAGTTGCTTAGGAAGAAAGAGCATGGCCCGCGTCAGCTTCGTGGTTTACGAAATTCAAAAGTCTCAGGAGGAGAGGTTTCCGCTACAGACTTGCTCATTGGAAATGAAAATTCGACATCATCAGCAAATGCATCCGAGTTCAAGTCATATTTGACCAACGAGATGGATGAATCTCGTGAAGAGGTGGACTTCGTTTTATTGTTCGTGGATGTAACATAGAGCGAGATATGGAAGGAAATGCAATACCTTGTAATAAAACGAACCTAATCGCCTAAAAACAGTTCTGCAATGGAATGATGGATACATACTCGTATGAGGTTACATCCGAGTACTATGATGCATGATACATTCTATGTATGTAAGACTTAAAAAATCTGTAATTCCCGCTATTACCAAATGAAATGAGTTTAATGATCCATGTAACCTTAAACTCCCATGAAGAAATGAACCCCTCCTGTAACCTTCCCAATTTGAAAAAACTTTGAGCTTTCTTATTTCCCTTCCAAACTCCACTAAATCCTGAGCGCTTCCTTGAGCACTTTACAGTGCCCAAACTTTGAAGGAAAGAATTTTGAAAAATTACCGACAATCGGAATGGAATTGGTCGAGAATGAAAGAGCAATTTCTTCCTCCCGAAACATTTGGAAAGCAATTGACAGTCCAGAAGTAGATATCCAGGTATGGCTAAAGTTCTAATTTGCAAATCGCAATAGCACGAGGACAAGTTTTTCAATTTTTCGGTTTGCCATTATTTTTTTTGGGTAATTGCCGATTATATGTTACAGTGGTTGCAAAGTTGCAAAGTTTTAATAAATCGTTTGTCGGTTCCGTTCATCCGTCAATGCCTTCTCTATAACCATCGGGGACAACGAACAGTCATTAGTCGAAAAGATTGCGTCATTTCCTACATTTTTGTTTGTTTATTGTCCAAAAAGTCGAAAGAATTGAAAAAAAGAAACGAAACTGAAAGAAAAAAGAAACAAACTATTTGAATGCTTAACGACTGTTTTTGCTTTGGATTTAGTGTCGCATCAGCATAGATACCCAACCAAGCGCAGCATCGTTTCGTGACTGTTTTATTGATGAAGACTCTGTTCTTTTTTTTGAAATAAAAAAAAAAGGAAAACAAATGACTGCATACTGCAGTACTCAAATCGGCCAATTAGTGTGCTTAGTGATTAATTAATTCGTTGGTTTATCAAATGTCAATGGTTGCCAATGCCGAGACATCGTCATCGTGGTCAACTGGTATCAGGATGGACAAGTAGGAATTGAAATCAACACAGTTTGGACATGGTTTGAAAATGGAGAGATAATGACTTCAGAGCGCCAATGGATCAGATGGATCGGCTCTGAGGAATCTAAGCCATTGAAGGACATACTCGTACGTTCGTGATGCGTTAAGTTTGTGTTGCAAGCCACGATTGTCGATTAGTGACGAGTTTAATGACGAAACCGTCCACTCTTATTAGATTCGCCAATTGTACAAGACCTCATTAGGATGCAACTTTATGTACTCCCACATTCTATGCAAGCGAAGGCAATCCCACTCAAATACCCGAATCTTTTGCAATAAACTTGGTCTTACGTTGAACCAGACGGAGCATCCATAAACAAGCACTGGCCGATAAGAAACATGTAGCAGACTACCTTACCATCGCATCAAGTTGGCTGATAAAAATGTTCGCTTTGTACAATTTTCCAAGACCTTGTTGACTATTTCTGGCTCTATCTCACTAACGGCTCTGACGATATTCGCTTCAAGAACTTGAATCGTTTTTGGATTGTCTGCATAACGTCTGTCAAATAATCGCAGCTCCTGAGACAGCCATTGCCAAGGACATTGCCAAGGCGGCTGATAACACGATTACCGAATTTAGCTGTGTGACATGGCGCGCCATCGTTCTGAAACCAAACATCGTCCGAGTCCGAGTCTTCAATTTTAGCACACAAAAATTCGGTAATCATAGCTCTGTAGCGTTCACCGTTGACTGAAATGGCGTTTCCAGCAACATTTTCGAAATAAAATGAGCCAACAATGCCACAACTCTAAAATCGTCACCAAACTCTGCGGATACAATGGCTTCTCGGCAATCACGTGGGAATTTTCCGATTCCCAGATGCGGCAATTTTTTTGGTTAACATAGCCGCCGAGATGAAAATGCGCTACGTCAGAAAAAATGATTTTTCGGCCAAATTCGACGTCCAATTCGCCCAAATTGAAAAGTGATAACGAAGCGGATGGTCGTTTGCTTTCAATTGCTGAGTCAATTGGACTTTATAAAGGAATAACCCGAGATTCTTGTCCATTCTCATCAGGCTGGTACGTGAAATGATCGATGTTCCTGGATTGAATCGAACTTGAACTTAGTTTTTAAATTTCAGGGGATACCCATACGTCTATGGGAGCAAGGATATGCCTTGCGATTGCCTGCTGCCTTCCTGAGTACCAAATCGGAATTGTGTTGGAGGCACAAGTTTCACGCTTGGTATGAGTCGAGGCCGATCTAAAACCTCTTGCTAATCTTAGCGTCACAGCACTCAGTATTTACTGCAACTCTATATTGAGCCTAAACCAACTGGACGACCATTTCCGTGATTTAGGGTTTAAACCACTGCCACCATGATGCTTCTACCTACCTCAACAAGTCAGGTCCAGGCTGAGATCATGGGGGCTCCTGACTCCCATGACTTAAGTTCTCGTATGGACTAACGGCCAACAGGACCTATGACCGGCAGCAACCTTCAGAGGCGTTAAATTCAGAAAATCCTTACGATAAGATCAGTAATTTGCTCTGCCCCCGCTTTTTATTAGACAACGTCATTGATGGAAGAAGCCTTGATTATTGGGCGGACTCCCGATGATGGTGACTGGGAGTGTCCGCAAGCAACTCAGTTTTACGAATTTTTTGCATAAGTACGGTGGGTGCTTCATTTCGGCCAAACTTTCTATCAATAAACGCACCGTTTGGGCTGCATAGCACTGCCTTTAGTTAGCAATATCTCCTAACATTGTTCAATAGTAAAGCGATTTATTTCGTTCAGCGAAGGTATGATGCTGACTGACAGTCAAGGTTTCGAGCGGGAAAGACCTGTCAATGTCAAAATAACATCTGATTCGAAAGGAAACTTATATTTGGACCACCCGTTGTGTTTGTTAAGACACAGATATTGATATTGATAGTGATACCAATGTGCCTGACTAGATTTCGACAAAAAAAACCATTCCCCGGGCTGTCCCACGATCTAAAACTTTCGGATGTCTGTTCCAGTCAGAGGTGTTCTAAAAAAAAATATCTCCGAGATAGAGAAAATTGTTTTTCAACTTCCGGCAATCGCAATATAGGTTAATCTTAGCGAAGTTAAATTGTTGCAGTGTGTCATTGACCTCGATCTTTGGATTTGTAGGCATCCAAGTCATCTGCTTACGCTGTGACATGGTAAAGTGAGATCAAAGGATAGCTTCTGGAGATATATACTACTGCAGTCCATTTTTAATTTCAAAAATGTCGCAGAAATCACATTGCTATTCCTCGCGAAGATCTGTCTACCGATGAGGATATTGAAAAAGATGTACAGAAGTGGTTTAGTATGCCCAGTCTGCTTAACTTCAAGAAGAATCGCTCTAACCCTACGGAGGCCTACAGGCCTTCTTTAAGCCATTCAAACAGGCACCAGTGCATTGTTTCTTGGTATTGTTTGGACATATATAGAATCATTGCACTATTAAACAGGCTGTTGTACATGTCCACCGCTGCTAATTGGAGATACCGAAGGATATATTTTTCACTTGTGTGCTGAGCCAAACCTGTTGAGTTGAGTTATTCTCCGTTGTATCTCCAGGCATGGCAAAGACTAGTATTGGCTTAGTAGAAGCAGTACTTGCCAACAAATACTGATTTAATAAGAACCGACAAGACACTTCGGCACATGGCTCCTCCTGTGAGTTTTTTTCCGAAATTGGAAAATTTGAAGAGGGCGAATGATGAGTTTCCTGCGCCCTTATAAAACTGGACCACAACATTTGATTACACTGAAATGGCAACACGCTCCTTGGATATGGATGGATACTGTGTTGACTACGGTAGAGAAGATCCTCCTCGAAAACGGAAAACCGGGTCTCCAAAAATCTAGATTCCTTTAATCTATTTAGTACAAATTTGACATCCTTGGATTAATTGGATTGTGGGAACGCGGCATCTAACACTCCGAAATTGGCAAACATTTTTGGCCTGCTCTGGGAAAACAATGAACATGACCTGCCAATGTATGATAGGGTTCTTAGTAACCCCTAAAGCTAGAATATCATGTTCACCTCATAGCGAAAGCATTCGAGATTCAACCCTTATCCCGCGCTACGCTCTGCCAAACTACGCATAATGATGGTGGCGTGAACGATTTCCTCACCATATTGAGCACAGTCACTGAATTGACGCCTAACAGAGATATCTTGACCATTATGGAGGATTTTAATGCGAATTAAGGCAAAGAAAACATCACGTTCTAACATGTGATGTGACCACTCGGCCTCGGGGAACGTAACGTAAACCGCTTGGTCTTTGAAGACACACTGTTGGATCACAAGGACTCCACAAAATGCTATCGAGTCCCACTGATTCCTTACTTCTAAATGACTCGAAGATCGCATATATTCCCTTGATGACATTATTTGTCATATTTTTGAATTGAACTTAGTGAAATCCTACTTCTCGAATCGCCATGTTTTGATATCATTTCGAAGGTAGGAACTATGCACAGGGACTCTATTTTCCAGTTCATTGTTCGAGCCAATGACATTTGAAAATTAGGGAGGGAAGAAAGAGAGGTGTCGATGTACGTTGGTTTTAAATGTTTGAAGGTTAGAATGGCTAGGAAATAGAGAGCTCATCAGGGCATTCCATAAGCGAGTTGTGGGGCTTAGAAACGAATCACGATATTTTAGAGTACGTCCGAAAGTGGGCTTGAGGATATAATGATGAGCATTTATACCGAGACGAGTGTTAAGGGAAGCAGCTCCTAGGTCCACTATCTTCTCATGCAGATTTTTGATCCCAAAAAAGTTATCATCATCATCAGTTTCTGTTGGATCTATACCTGTGGTCGGTAGTATTTGGCCAGCATTCGGCCGATTTTTAGAGAGTAATGTCATTTCAATTTATCCCCTGAAATATTTAAATTCAAACTTACAGAAGCTCTGTACTTCTCCCTTGTCAATATTTGAAGTTTTTTGATCGTCGGTTTCATGATCTGGGGTTTGAAGACCATAATACTGAACATTTTGATACTAACGCTGCCACACAGCGTAAAATGAGCTTCGTTGGTCATAATTACACGCTCCCAAGAATCAGCTTACGCTGCAAGGATATTTTCCATATTTCGGGAATATTGAGCACGACGAGGTGGCTTGTCAAACGGCAATAATTTTTGAACCAAATGCATCTTGTTTCACATGCAATTGTGCAAATCAATCTTTAAAATTTTCTACAGAGTCACGGACTATTTCGACGTCTGAAGGCCTTCGTCAATAACCTGATTGGCTTTAGGCCAGAAAAGTCCACCATCGACCATATCTTCATACTGCGACAGCTCTTAGTGATAAGTTCCAAATCGATGCACACCACCTATTCATCGATTCAAAGCCACGTATGCCACCATCTATAGAGACGAGCTATGCAGAACAATGCTTAGTTTTGGGATCTCTAGCAAACTCGTCCATTTATACAGGATGACGATAGAGAATGCATGCTGCTCCATCAAGGTCCGTAAATAGCTCACCGAGACCTTTGATGTTGAGAAAGGATTTAGACAAGGCGACACGCTGTGATGTGATTTCCTTAAAATCATTCTCGAAATAATAGTGCAAAACTCATGGGCCAACAGAAGGACTTTCAAAATTCCCAATTACTCGCATACGCCGAAAATATTGACATAATCGAAAGAAAGTAGCGTCATGTTAGTGGGGCTTTCGCGAGAATTGAGGCATAAGCCGCGAAGGTGGGTTCGGACAGAACGTCACCCTCGACAGATATAACTTTGTGGTAGTTAAGGCCATGATTACCAGGCTCCGCTATCGATTCAGACAATGACACCAGCGCTGAGATAAACTCTTGCCAATTATTGCTTCTTTGGGCTAAGAAGGCAAATGACTAGCAAAGCCCACAACAAAAGAGACCCTATACAAGATTTTAATAATCCCAGTCCTGTCGTATGGCGTAGAGGCGCGGATCAAAAATGGATGAAGGCTGCTCTTGAGAGGAACATTTTTTGGGTGATTTTCGGTCCCGTCTGCATAGATGCTGAGTGTAGGAGGAGATAAAATGACGAATTGTATGGGATGTACAGCGACATCAACTTAGCCAGAAGTGTGGGGTCTAACAAGTGAGGTGGCGAATGGACACCAATTCTCCGGTCGGAAATGTCTTCGAATTCGCCCCCGAGGGACAACGCAGTAGAGGAAGACAGCGACTAAGGTGGCGCATTCAAGTGAAAGGGAACCTCAGCCAACTTAATGTGCGAAAGTGGGGGCAGTTAGCTATAGATTAAGCTGACTGGAGACGCATTTTGGTTGAGACCTAGGTCCATCACGCCGCCTATAGAACCATTTATTCGTGGTTACTCTGTCGATGGCACTTAGCTGAAGTGGGTCCCAATGAAAAGCTTCTGCGTCTGGTGCAGTTTTAACTGAGTGTGGCAAAAATTTTAACTAAAAGATGTCCACAACTTGAAGTTGGAAATAGAGGACGACCCTCATTTTAGAGTAAGTCACAACCCGTGAAATCCCTCTCTGCTTATGAACATCAGCCCCCACCATCACCATCGACTTCATTACTTGCTTCAACCCTAAAATTAACAAAGGAAAGGCGGCCAAATCTAATAAATGATTCCAGGTATGACAACTACGGTCTTTTGCCAGTTTATGCAGAACAAATAGGAAGATGTTGCTTAGGCAAAACGGACCAAAGTCGAATGCGGTGTTCTTCTTTGCTTCACTCAACAAAAAACTGCTTTGTGTCCTATCACACGTGATCTTTTTGTTTTTTTCTCTATAAAAAATTGTAGAATCCTTTCCACTTTCAATAGGAAACGTAAATTCTAATAAGACAAATTAGTTGCATACATATATGGCAGATGGCAACATGTTCTTGCACCAAAACCACCTCCAACCCAAAACTATGTTTGTTTCTGCTTTTTACATCCACTAACCACCCAAAGGGTTAAGAAATGAGGGCAGGACTGAGAATAAAGACTGCGTAAATATACATAGCAGGCGATGATTTACATTCGTCTAATTGCAATATTGCATTCAAGCGAGGTAACAGATATTAATCAAAGGAAGTCATATGAAGGCTAATTAGCACAAATCCCTCTTATCAATTAACAAGCAGGTCATCAGCAATCAATTGAGAGTTCAAATGAGATAATGCATTTGGCGTATAATTAGCATTGAATTTACAAAATGGCAATGACAAGCTAAGACCTCTTAGAAAATTGAAAACCTTATCTTCTTTTCTAAAAATAACTCCACTTGTGATCTCTGCTTGTTTGTATATTTTATGATAACTGGTATCGTTCTATAGAATACCACAACATAACTCCAGGCACTTCTAAGACTACTGCAAATTCCTTTAGCGTATTCAACTCAAAATCCTTTTCGATGGTCCTTTGCTTTGGCAAAGGTGACCGCAAAACCTTTGAGTTATTAATGAACCACACCAAGATGACTTTAATAAAAAAAAAACCAAAGAAATTCCAGTAAACACTGTTATCCAACACCCTACTTTAGAATTCCTTTAGCCCCCTTTGACACCGGACACTGCCAAAGAAAGCAAACAAACAAAAAAAAAAAAACCCTTCTCCCATCTCTACAGCCAAACAAAGTACAATTTCATTATTTGCCATCTGACAATCCTAATTACATTCCTCAGTGTGCCCTCTGTGCCCATCCCTTTGGAAGTTGCTATTCATTTAATTTTTCATTTCATTTTATCCTCACAACTGCAGGGGGCAAGAAAAAAATGTACACAAACAAAAAAAATCCTTTGAAATCCCTAAAGACCAACTTTCTGTGGTGGCCGAACTAAAGGAGGCCGCAACAAAAATTGCAACTGCTCCACATCGACTGCCGGATGTTGTAAGTTTTTAGCGGAATTTTTATCCTTTTTCGCCTTTTTCTTGTTCCTGGTTTTGTTTTTTCGGTTAGCGGTTTTTACTTAAACAAAACAAATGCAACATTTATTTGCTAGGTCCGCTTGCCAAGGAATGTCTGTCTTGTAAGACGATATCTTTGGGTTGTTGCGCCTACATAAAGGACAACGACTTACCCTAAAAGTAGAACCAAATTATCCTTTCGACCACGGATAGCGGATACGAGTACAAAAACGGATACATGTTCATAGTTTCGTTTTGTTTGAAAGAAAATAAAAAAGATTTCTACATACGGGTACAACATTATAATAAATAGCACAAAAGTGGAAGGAGTTCTTCTCCAGAAGTTTCAAAAAAAATCTGTTCCTTGCAGCTGCCTTCAACATTCGGCAGAGCATTTTTCTGATATCTCCTGGCTGATGTAAAAGTTCGGGTTCGGTTTTTTGTTAACGTCTTCCGTCTTTGATTAAGTACGTTTCCAACTGGAACTGTCTCAAACATCTCGGGACAAAGTAATCCAAAGTGTAAAGGTTGCGATTTTTTTTATTTTTTTTTTCTAAATCGAGTTCTAAACTTTTGTGATGTTTTTTTGTTTGGGGAGGCGATGAGGGGGGTTGTATTTTAAATTGATAAGCAATTGCTAATTCGGGACTTATGTAAGTTCCTTCGGTATGATTGGGGAATCTTCGATTTTGCGTTCTGAATTTTAGGCGCGCAAAAGACGCGGAAATGTAAAAGTTCTCAAAAATTATCGGGATGACTGTGCTTGAAAAAGTTTTGAGGACAGTAATGACGTTTTAGAAGTTATTCTCGTGTTTATGCCTTGTAAGCGGGATTGAGGGGAGGGCAGCACTAAAGTACCAAAAAGGTATCGGTTCTATAAAGATGTGAATAAATTATAGGGGCCAATTTCAGACAGACTTCCGAAAGTTGAAAGTTTAATCTTGAATCCTTGGATTCAGGGAGAACACATTAACCTAATTTGTTATCTACGATATTGATTTATTTACTTAATTGTTCTACAGGACGTGCAAACATTCCAGTCCCTAGATACTTTGTGTAGTATACGTTGTGCTCTAGTGCAGAGACATATGAAAACGATGGCATCGGATGAGGTCCATTTAGGAACAATTTACAACTTGAGGGACATTTTGAACCTGCATTCTACGCGGTTGAATGACTCGGGATGAAGTTGTTACTTTCAGCGGTCCATAGAATCTATTCGAGTGATTCTTGGACTTGGCAGATGCAAGCTACTATCCTGCGTTGCTCCGTCCATGCCGCCAGTAGCACCGACACATAGAATTAGAACCGAATTAATATTGACAGGATACTCGTAGCGTCTTGCTAACGATAACTATGAAAGCTGCAAATATTTCCAATTAAATGTTGGGGTACTCCGTATAAACTTAAGGAGAGTCAGTACCAAGAGGTAGCAGCTCTTTGTTCTTTGGGAAACTTCTAGGCACACGCATGGGAGCTGTCTTGGCGACATCAATTATTTAAGACAAATTCCGAAAAGTGTGTGAAAATTCATAATAAAGTCATACTACGCTATAACATATCTTAAGAGGAAAGTACAGCTTTTGTAACCAGGTTATTACCATCATCACAATAACAAAGGTTGACATGTTGCAAAGCCCTGTAGGACGGAATAACATGGCTAACCGCCTGACGAATTTTGTAATTTTATGATTTCTTTAGTAGGAGTTACTATTTTGATAGTTTTGACATCGGTTCATTGGTTACTGGTTGCTGGTTATTTCTGTAGCCCAAGGAATGATTTTCCTGGGTAACATTGGGCGTTTTCGAATCGAAGGAAGAAACTTTGATAGCTATGGCCCTAGATTATAGATGACATTGTAGAGAGGATATTCCATGATTCCGGACTAATGCTTGATAATCATAAACTCGGTTTGTACCTTGTTCGCAAATGAGGCTAAGTATGGAATAATTTCCGACACAAAGTTCAAACTGAAGTCGAAACGTAAAGAACTCGAAATCGAGAAAAGTTTACTCGTTATTAGGAAAACCCTCCAAGCTAAGCGTTGAGAAGAAGCTGCCTTTACACTAGTAAGAGCTCAAACCGTTGTGGATCTGTGGTATACAACTCAGGGATTGCACCAAAGAAACATATTCCAAAATCTTGCAAACTTTCGAAAATAAAACGCTAAGAAATTGTCCAAATCTAGGAAAAGAGCAAATGTATCAAGTGGCCCTGCAGAAAAGAATAAGAAGGGCTCTCGAGCTCAAAGAACACAGGATCTTTAAAAGAATAAAGAATGAGGCTCGGAGGTGTCATCAAAAAATAAAGCAAATATACCCGAACCGAAATGTGCAAGAATGGAGATGGAAACCTCATAACCACAGTCGGTACTGAGAATCTGGAAAGATTATTTCGAAAGACTGTTAAATGTTCAACATTTCATCGTTAGGCAGAATGAACTATTCAACCTGGACGAAGACAGGCAACATTTCAGCCCATACGATCAAGGTGGAGTCAGAACAGCAGTTTCCAAACTTACGTCTAACAAAGCTGCTGGAACCATTGGCTTAGCTGACAACCTATCTAAAGTAGTAGGTGATGACTGGATACGGATCATACACCATCTTATCTCTACGATCTAGCTCGGCGAAAGTATGCCTGACGAATTGAACCTCTGCATTGTTTGTCCAATCCTAAAGAAGACAGATTTTCTGAACTGCACCAACTTTAACGGCCCCTATCAGTGTGATTTTAGACCAGTAAAGCGGACCATACATCAGATGTTCCAATCTTGGAAAAAATTCGAGAGTTCCAAATCGATACACACCACCTCCTCATCGGTTTCAAAGCCGTATATTGCATCATCTGAAGAGGCCAACTATACAGAGCCATGTCTAGTTTTGGCATCCCTGCCAAGTTCATTCGACTATGCAAGATGACGATGGATAAAGTACACTGCCCCCTCAAGGAAGGACTGAAACAAAGCGATGCGTTGTCATGTGATTTTTTCAACATTGTTCTCGAAAGAATTGTACGAAACTCGTAAGTCAACTCTAGAGGCGCAAGTCTCGCATATACAGACCACATTGCCATAATGGGAAGAACGCCACAAGTGCTCCATAGAAATCGCCAGAAGCATTCCGCCCCTTCAAACTTTTAACCGTAACACCCGTCTCGTTATGACTGCTCATCAGTATACCTTCAAGCCCATTTTCGTACATACTATAAACTATCGTGATTCGTTCCTAAGCCGTACAACTCGCTTATGGGATGCCCTGCCTACCTCTTTATTTCGTAGTCATTATAACCTTCAAACATTAAAAACCAACGTCCACCAGTACCTCTCTTTCCATCCCCCCTGATTTTTCTTCGGCCGCGCTGTGTTTTAAGGGTACTTAAATCCCTTGAGCTCGCGCAAATTATTTAAAAAAAAAAAAGCTGATAATGGAGCGTTTGCGGCTATTGAAGCACAATCGGTAGAGATGCTACCCCAGCACAGTGGGATACCCAACATCGACGACTAGGACAAAGCGTAACAATAATCAACTACTACTTTGAGGTAGAAAGGGACTTTATTTACCTCGGTTCCGTTATCAACACCGACAATGACACGACAGCCCGGAAATCGTGCGAAGAATCACTCTTGCTAATCTTCTGCTTCTACTGCTTCTTCGGGCTCAGAAGGCGATTGAGTAGTATCGCAGGTCTGCGATCCCTGCTTTACGGCGCAGAGGCTTGGATACTGACGAAAGTGGACGAAAATGGTCACATGCGGTTCGAGAGAAAAGTTCTTCAGTAATTTTTGATCACGTTTATAATATGGAGAATAGAGAAGATGTCGAGCCTGTTAGAAAAGCTTGGATAAGCCGATCTATGTAGCAAGGTCATCTTGAATGCATGGATACCACGGCCCGGAAAGTTTATGACTAAAACTTAGAGAGTCGCGGCAGTAGGGTACGACCTCATCTTAGGTGGACATACAGTAGAAGCGGACCTCTGCAAACTTCGAAACTGGCGGCAGCTGAAAAAAGATCGCGCTAGCTAAAAAGAAATGTTAGCTGAGACCCTCTTCCATCCCGGACTGTAGCGCTGTATAAGTTAGTAAGTTTGTAAGTATGATAACTTGGAGGGAAGTTAAGGTGGTCTTTATACCTAAAGCTGTCAAACAGGGGCATGTAACAGCAAAATATTTCAGGCCAATAACTCTGTCATCATTTATGCTTAAAACCCTGGAGCAATTATTGGAGATACAGATTACGAATAGATGCAGTAATGGCTTTTTGACTGAGTCACACCATGCATATATGAAAGGGAAATCTGCAGAAACCGCCCAGTGCGAGGTGTTGGGGAAAATAGAGATGAGTCTACACTTCGGACGGCCTTCCTCGATATTGAAGGAGCCTTCAATAACGCGGAGTGCACCTCCATTAAAAATGCTCTAGTAGCCGCTAATATTGAACAGGACATTACAAACTGATGATGATTAGCACTTATGCAAAAAACTATGGTCTCAATGCCAACCCTCCCCAAACGGAACTGGTTCTTTTTATTAAAAAGTACAAGATACCACAATTCACACTTCCAAAACTCAACAGAGTGCAACTTTCGCTTTCGGACAGCGCGAAGTATCTGCGTGTGAATCTGGGCGAAAAATCGAATCTTAACGTAGCCGAAAGAACCAAAAAGGCATATAATGCTCCCTTTATCTGCAAAGAACGGCGCAATAGGCATGGTGGAAAGCAACAAACAAGAAAACGGTCTACGGAAAATTAACAGCGGTTCAAAGAACGGCTTCCATAGCCATTATAGATGCGCTCAGTACCACCCCCACGGCAGCATTGGACACAACTTTTTGCACCTAACACGGCCTGATTTACAGAAAACTTGCTGGCAACAGTGCAATATGACTCACTTATCTGGGTTGCTTCAAGAGCAGTAGTTTCGGACACGGCACGGTTCTAGCGGAGCTCGTGCTAGACAATCATAGTGCTCAAGGCACTATGCAGTTAGAACCGGGTAAGACTTTAAAGGAAATGGACAAGTGGACGAGCTTGCAAGAAAAGGAGGGCTATTCGACAATAGTGAGGTTGCCAATATCAAACCAACCTTTGCATAGTGAGGGGCACTATCGAAGAAAAAAATCAAAAATACTGCCAACCTAAGGTGGTCAAGTCTCCAAGGACACAGGGTACCCAAGGCTCTTTGGCCGCTTATTGACGGCAAAAATCCAGGAATTTAATAAAATTTTTTATATTGTTTACTTTTAATTTATCTTAATCTAAAATATTGCCACCCCACAATAATTAAAGTTATTAAAGTTATTACTTCTTGAAGTGGCATTTAACCCTATTTATTGCTACAATTGCAAAATACAAATGTCACTACCTATTTTCTTAAATAAAATAAAAAACGTTTTGTAACTAAACTTAAGGCAAACTGTATAATTGTTAAGAAAATAATGAATTAATAAAAAAAAAAAAGCTTAGGACAGTAATAGGAATCCTGACAGGACACTGTCTCCTGCGGAAACACGCACAGGGACTCAAATTGTCAGATACGGATATTAGCGGTGATCTGTTGAGGACATAACACACATACTGTGTGAATGCGAGGCAGCATCGCGTAGTCGATTTCAATTCAATTTTTAGGGAAGTATTGTACTTTTTCGAAAACCTAGAGCAAATAGATGGCACGAACTTTAAAGGGCTTCTTGGCTTTTGCAGAGAAATTAGGTGTTTCACAAGAGAGATTGTTTAGGTTTTAGCCATTTAAAGAAAAATTCAACTGGTTCCAAAGGTATCGCGATGGGCCCGTTTTGGTGTCTGTGTGATGGCATATTCATCATACCCCTATTTAACCTAACCTAAGACGGAATATCGGAATCGATGTTCCTTTAAACCCTCAAGCCCAATATCTGACATTTAATTAAATTCAGTCATCGTGCCGAATTGGGATCAGTTTGTATACTTTAAATCTTAGCACGAAATTGAGTCATTGAGTCAGCCGCAACTTTTCCCACATTCCGACAAAAGAAAAAAAATATTTAAACTTTTATTTACATAGTTATCACGTCAGATACATATATGTTGTTCATATTAGGAATAGAAAAAAAAATAGATCTAAGTCATATTTTTCCATTTTTAAGAGATTTTCTAAAAAAACAGTTCGAAAACTGGAGCAAAGAAACCTCGTTTTACGGTATCATTGTTCATTAAAATTTTAAACCTACACGCGGATAATTTATTAAAAGTTCTAGAAATGCCAATGCAAGACTTCCCAAAATTATAGCGTTAAGCACCATCGAGAGGAGAAGCACTTGGTACAGGAAACTAGAAGAGCTCACATCATAGTTGCGGAACGGGCCTTCATCTATTGGCCGAAAATAGAAGTTTCTCCAAAAAAATGTTCTATGACCTCATTTTAAAAGTTGAAGAAAAAGACTTAAACAAGATTGCATTAACAATGCCACAGCTTCGATGCACAGATTAATATATGGTATAACCGCCGTAATTTGCAATTTATGCGAAAACAACTATTTTAAAGAATGATAATAGTTATGAATATATTTCTTCCATTTTTCAACTGAGAGGGGAGGTCTAAAAGCTAAACCCCATTCCTCATAGCACGGACTTGTCTATATATTGCAGTCTATGCAACCTTTCGGAGAGGCAAGATACCGTCCATTTCATCCGAAAAAATGTCCTGTTCTTAGAGAAATTTTTTAGGCAGAGACATTAAAACAGATGCAGAAGTCTTAATCTTTTCAATTTGACGGCTGATAACACTCTCCTTTTTTATTGTTATAAAACAGCAATATTCGTAAAGTATTGGGACCAAATTAACCAAAAACAAAATCAACTTATTACGCATATATGGTATGAACCTAAATTTTATTTTTGTTTAATTTGAATTAAATTTTATGGAATTTGTCTAATTTATATCGCTTAAATGATTTCTGTAATCAAATATTGTAAAAAATTTAAGACAAGTGATAAATCAAATCATCTATCCATCAATCTATCTATCTATCTATCTATTTCTGCATGTTTTTAACGATTGTTTTTATATGCCTGGATTCCTTAATTCTGTGAATTTTTTTTTCCTTAAACTCTTATATTATATTATATTGGCCATCCCAGCTATTTTTGATTTAAAAAACTCGTCTTTATTAAATGGCATTCAATACTATCTCTATTTTAAAAATACGGATTGTCACTAATTGTTATGTTTGATAAACATGTATATTAAAGAAAAAACAAAAGATTCCTAATGACCCAGAAACAGCCCATTATCACTCATCCATATGGTGAAAGAAGTCTAGATCGGAATCTCTAATATCCGGAAATGTCTAAACACCATAACAACAAATTCAGGCTTCGACAGGCGATCCAATAGAGTGACCTTTAACCGAGGAACATGGCTTTTAAAATAGGAAAACCAACGTCCAACCTCGAATTAACAAGATAAATTGATCTAAAGTGTTTACCGGAGTACTTTAGTTGCTTGTACATTCGTTTAAAACCCCAAGGTTAGCCCATTGTAAATCCCCTCAATTAATGCCTATATACTTAATGTTAATGCCATTAGAGTTAACTACTTTTCCCAGATCAAAAGTTATAAACAATCGAAAGCTATCATCACTTCAGTCAATAGATGGAAATCCCTTAGACAATCGAAAATAGAAACCTTCAAACGCTGGCAGGAAATTATAGAAAAAAAAATTTAAACAAAATTAAATCGGTTTGAAACGCACCTTTGATTTACTGTAAACCCAACACTTGCCGGTAATTAAATTAATTTATGACGCACCTGTTCGGCTGTAAATCACACCTGTAAAACGCAAACTAAACCCAGAACTGAATCAATTAGGGTTTTTTTTTTTTTTTTTTTTAAATAAAATAGAGATACAACTTTCCACTTCATTAAGCCACAAATTTTAGGCCAAACCTTAACCGAGTAGCTCTTTAGATTTCATTACCCTCAGAAGAGCAGAACCAAATGGAATACTAGGTCACCCATTAGACCTTATGTATCTACACGTATACGAGTACTCGTCTAACCAGTCGATGGAGTTTTGATTATGCAAAGCTGAGCTGCTAATCTTCATCTCTATTGTCAAACGAATGGGATTGGCAAGAGAAAAAAATAAAACGAGAAAAACCGCAAAAAATATGATAGAAACTTGTTCTAGATACGTTCAATTTGCTATGCTAAAGAGTAGCATCTTCTCGTGCCGATGGCATACGGGTATTTCGCGATTAATCCTCACTAATCGCTAAACTATTTATAGTCTGTTGTACGAACACCACTCCAAATAAATGGAAAGGCCAAGAGTATTTGTATCTAAATGATCAAGCGAGTAACTCACCTTGGCACTGTGACAAAGAGTTTATTTTGCCATTTCTCAACGCCCAGCGGTAGATTGTTCTGTGGAATGTATCGACCGGTTTGGATAGCTTCTTGTTCAGCTCCAGATGATGGCCAATCGAATACCATTTGTTTCCAGGCGAATTTCTCTTCTAGTTTTACCCCTTCATTTAGTGCTACACACAGTGCCACCATAAGTAAGGCTTCGCGAATATAAGCCATAGTTCACTTAAAATATCTTTGACACGAAATTTTCACAAAATCACAATTCAAATTGTAGCGCACGTGGATTAAGCCGGAGAGATCAGAGTTTTACGCGATACGAAGGTCCGTTGATGACTGCGGCGAATAGCTTTGGCGATCGAACTTAAGTGCGGACACGATCGGAGTTCTGATTTCTGATACTGACCTGCAGTTCGTACAGATAATGCCCACTCAATTGGTCAATGTGTTTTGTATCTGAATCCGTTGTTGCTTGTCAACATGTTGCGGATGAGTGGTTTATAGTAATGGTGACTACAAACTAGTTTGACTGGCACAATCATTTTTGGGGCACCTCTTCAAAAAAAAAAAAAAAAAAAACCCAAAAAAAATTGTTTACATTTTGAGGGTCTTTATCTGTCTTCAAAAAAAAAAAAAAAAACCAATAGACCTGTGGGTATATTTTGTTTTGTGCGTCCTAAAAGAATCGCGTGACGTGAGGCTTTACCGTGGTGATCCAGTCCAGTTTAATTGTTTAGAAATGATTCATGGAAGACATACCTATTGCCATTCAGACGATTAATCCGTCCTCTTAAATTATTGTCACTAATTTGATTCAATTATTTTGTATCTGAAAAGTTAGTCGATGAAGTAATGGGTAATCGTGACAGGCTATTGTCGGACATGGTAGACAGACTTGATCAAAATTTTAGCTATTGGGTCATTCACTTGAATTGGCCAGCTAAGTGATGTTATCGTTGATTTTGGTTTTTTATTTGGAGTGCCGCCAAGCGGTTCAGGGACAATTTGTAGTCATTAGGTTGCATTTGATCGGCAAAAGCGGTTATTGTCGAAGGCGATTAGCTTTCGATAATCACTCATAAATATCTAAGTGTGGGTGCATATTTTTGTTGTGGATTGAATGGATTACTCCATTGCTAGTCATGTTCTTGTCGGTAATTGTTTTTTTTTTAACGTTAAAAAGCGTTGGCTAAGAACAGACGCAAAGAGAGTATGAATTGCTAATTATTTTGTATTTTATAGAGACAGAAGAATCAACGGCATTGAATGCATTCGCTCTTTTTACCTGGTGATCCTCTGTCAGGGCTACTTTGACATATTCAAAAACCAGATATGAAAGCGACTTCAGAACCAGCAGGGATGGTGACAGAAGAACATATATTGCAGCGCTCATAATTTCCTACAGGACTACTGGTATCTCTGTAGCTGGCTACTTATATCCAAGGAGTGAGAAAGACCATGGCAACAAAATCTGTTTTAATATGAGGTCTCCGACAAGACATATGCTCAATGCTAAATATGCCTAGGCGATTCTTATGCAAGGCTGGGAGACCTTTGGTAAATATGGGCTATACGACGCCGCCTCCAAAAAAATTCATGATTTTCGACTTCGCTTGGGGACTGGATGTCATCGTAGTCCCCGTATATTTACATTCATACGGAGACCTGGCTTTCCTGTTCATACCACCAACAAGATTGATCTGCTGCAGTGTGCGCCTCGAAATCTGAATGACCAATATGGACATTACATAGAAATGCTGGCAAATTTGATTTCGGAAGGCTGCAATCGTAAGAAACCACAAAGGCCTATGAACTCTTAACCTCGCTTGAAGTGCAACGGAGCCAGTATATTTCCTGAAACCCAGAGACAAAACTTCCACCAAACCATTAGAAATGCTGGTAAGCTTCATCTAACTGCCACTGTGAAACCCGTGGTTTGACAATGAATGCCGAGAGTGACCAAAACCGATCAGTGAGCTGTGCGAGTAAAAAGAGAAGGACGAGCTTCGGCTTCCCAAAAAAAAAGCAGTCATTGCTGTGGATATGGAAGAACTATGGAAGAACTTATTCCACTGTCAAGCAGAACGATCCATTTAGCCTATTGTAATTTCGACAAAGCAAAGATATTCATATCCAAACCTAAGCCCAAAAAGACTGCCGATGGCTAGATGCTGAGAAATTCAAAGGGACGGGAATGACTTTGCGAATACCATCACTAAATCATCTCTAAAACATGTCCGGACGAAAGCGTCGAAGACGAGCGGAAGCTCAGAATTGTATACCCGAACTTGGCTGCGCTAGCTACAGAGGCAACAGTCTTCTCAATATTCCCTATAAGATCTGCTCTCCCAATAGGTTATACCGAATTAAATGAGATTAAAACACGCCGCCGTTCCCGTTCAAGATCAGAAGAGCAGGGACGTAAGCTCGGGAGCGAATATGAGAAGCAGAGAATACTGTCGTTAGCCAATGAATATACAGAACTAGAACTATCAGACAGGTGGTTATTAACAAAAGTTGTTGGAGATAGATCGGAGCCCTGTGGCATACGTACAAAACAACTTGAATTAGACATTTCGAAAGATAATTTCTTCTTCTTCTTACTTACAACCCGGGATAGACCATGGTCTCAGTTAATATAATTCTTCAACTAGCGCGGCCTTTTGCCAGCTGCCCAATTGCACTCACGAATTTGGCTGAGGTACCCTTCCACTTGCATGCGTCACCTAAGATGAAGTTGTCCTCTATCGCGATGTCACTATGGCTTGGAGTAGTAAGCGGAAGACTTAGGCAAGAAGTCTTGAGCTTCCGACAAGTGAGTGAACGCCATATAACAATCCGTATCAAAGGTAAATTCGCCTGCATCAGCCCACGCTCACGCCGCAACAGAAGAAAAGGACGATGCTAGCACAGAAAGTTTCTACGAGCTCCTCCACAAAACGTACGAGCAATGTCCGATTTATGACGTTAAAATCGTAAAATTTAAGGCACAATCGGAAGACATAACCTAAACGACACTACGTCTGGAAACGGACTTAGGCTAATCGATTTCGCTGCGGGACGTAACGTTACCATAGCAATGACACGGTTTTCTCACCTCAATATACACAAGTGAACATGGCAGACACCAGATCAGTAAACTGTCTACGGATCATGTTGCGATGAACCGAAGGCCCTCTTCAAGTATTTTGGATGTCCGAACATTCCGAGCGGCCAACATAGACCCGGACAACTATGTATCTAGATGCAGCTAAGGTACGTCTACGGATATCTCAGATGCCACAACAACGGGGAAATACTATGCTATGAGGTTATTTAACGTTGAACGTTTGCAATGGCAACAAACCGCCAGAAACTTTGCCGACCGCGTATCCCTCAACCTCTCGAGATACCCTTTGCAGCCAGCATCAAGTGCTGAAGACCAGTGGCTTAGATGCCGAGAAGCCATTAGGAAAGCCGCAACTGAAGTGCTGGCTTTCACGCGCTCACTACCTCATGCAGGAAAATAGCATGCCTACAAAGCGGCGCTGTACAAAACGACTAGAGCAGCTCGTGAGCTCTACGAGCAAAAGAGGAGGGAAGAACATCGGCTTCTCCGATCAAGTAGAGAGATGCTACTTCAGGAATGATGTTCGGAAGTTTTACCAAAAGGTGAAAAGAACGTGTCAGGATAATATGTATGACCCGAACGGAAACCTGTAAAGATAAACACGGAAACCTTGCGGTAGAGTCACAGTCAGTGCTGAGGATATAGAAAAACCTTTTCTGCGGACTGCTAAACGGCGAAGACGATACAGATTCCGCTATCAGGCAGAGCGAGCCATTCAATATGGCTGATGCAATTCCATCCACCCGACCAAAATGAAGTGAGGATAGCAATATCTAAACTGAAGTCGAACAAGGCCGCCGGGCCGGACGGCTCAACCGCCGAACTGTTTATGGCAGCAGGAGATGACTTAATAGAGAGCATACATCAACCTATTTCCAAGATTTGGTCGGATGAATGTATGCCTGATGAATGAAACCTCAGTATCGTTTGCCCGGTTTACAAGACCCTCTAAATTGTGCCAACTATAGGGGTGTCAGTCTCCTACGCATCGCATATAAGATCTTGTCTGCCGTATTGTGCAAGCGGTTGTAACCATTTGTCAACAATCTGATTGGACCCTATCAGCGTGATTTTAGGCCCGGTAAGTCCACAATTGACCAAATATTCACACTACAGCAGATCCTGGAGAAAACCCAAGAAGGTGAGATCGATACATCACCGCATCTGCAGAGACGAGCTATACAGAGCCAAGTCTAGTTATGGCATCCGTGCCAAACTCGTTCGCTTGTACAGGCTGACGATGGAGAAAGTTCGCTGCTGCATCACGGTCGGCAGTGACTAAACCGAGACTTTTTATGTTGAAAAAGGACGCACTGTAATGTGACTTCTTTAACATCATACGATCTTTCAAAAGTCTGTTGAATTGTTTACATACGCCGACAATATTGGTGTTATTGGTAGAACACAGCGAGCTGTCACTGGTGCGTTTGCGGGTATAGGAACGGAAGCGGCCAACGAGGGCAAAACGAAGTACATATATGCTGTCAACAAGAAGGGACACCCAACGTCGATGAAGCGGCCAGAATGCCACAATCGGCGCCTATAACTTTGAGGTAGTAAGGGACTTTGTATATAAGACCCTCTCTATATAAGACCCCTGTAATCCCAGCCCAGCTCTATGGCTCCAAAGCATGGACCCTTTCTAAAGCGGATGAAGATATCCTTGGTCGTTTTGAGAGAGAAATTTTTCGTAAGATATTTGGTCCCCTATGCGTTGACGGGTTCTGGAGGAGACGTTTCAACGATGAACTTTACGAGCTCTACAGCGACATCGACTGGTCAAAAAACTGCGCGTTGAACACCAACGCTCCAGCCTGCAGAATATTCGACTCTAATCCGGAGGGACAACCTATTAGAGGAAGGCCTCGCCTTAGGTGGCGTATGCAATTGGAAGTGGACCTCAATGGAATGCGCAACTGGAGCCAAGTAGCCAAAGACCGCGCTAATTGGAGAGACTTATTGGTTGAGGCCCAGGACCACCCCGGACTGTAGTGCCGCCTATGTAAACAAGACCCCAAAGTACTCCTGCTACTTTGCGATTCCATAGAATAGTGCATAGAATATTCGACGGGCTTAATTGTAGGAGTGGATAGGATACAATTGAGGGAATATGGTGTAACACCAAATCCGAGGAGGACGTTTATCAGATGTTTTGTTCCATACATGGGTTGCACATATCTACTTTTTGTTTATTGGAACACCCTTTAGTAGCCCCAAAAGTCGTCATCTAAACACTTTACGTATTTTAGTGATTAGTAGTTAATTTTAAAACCACAACCACCTGTTGGATGAGTTGTTTTTCACCTGAAACCGGGTTGAAAGCTCCAGTTAGGAACTCCCAAAACCTCTCATGTTTTTACCTTTAAATTGTCTTTGTTGTTGCCAGTTTACTAACCCCTTCTACTTCACATCTCATCATTATAATCCACACCGTATCGATGATTTTCCGCAAAATTAATTTTTGGTTATTTTTTATTAATTCGACGCATTTTTTCCAGGAAATTTATTCTAAAAGCAATGCAATTAGCATTCGCTGTTGCCGTATGACTAAGCTTTATTCAAATTTGAAAAAAATATCCAAACAGGTATTAATGGAATACCCTTTTTTGTATTCGTCCAGAATGTTACTATGTATTGTATAGGTTTACTGCGATTAAAACATTTCAATTGAATAATTTTCAGAATTTAACTCACACGGGTATAGCGAAAATCTATATTCAAATTGCTGGGGTCCACCTGTGGTGTAATGGCAATTAATCAATCTAAGTGATCCGTAAAAAAAAAAGAGAATAAAGCGATGTATCTGGTAGGTTCTAGGGGTGTGAAAATTTGTCGGATTGTTTGATTTAAATGATCAAAATAAGAACCTGACCATCTGGATAGGATTAGCATGTTGAAACAGATAAATCAAGTTTACATGCAGCAGTTGTATAGGGATTAAGTAGACTTTGTGACGATGAGGTGATGAAGTTGATAGAAAACTTATCGACTACTTTTCGATGAATCCCAGTGTGCTTTTATTATTGTGCAACAGTTTTACACTTAAACTGCTTGTCATATGCATAATCGATTTTTTTTTGTCTTTTTACTCAATAGTGCATTTAACCGGCCTTGTCGGTGTGTAGATACGCCTACTTGCTAGTGTAAAAGTGTCACGATTTTCTCCGTAATCACAGTAATTAGTTGGATTTTAAAAATTGATTAACAAATCACTAGTAAACTTGCGGTTTATAGTTAATTCTCGGTCTTGTACTCGTATTTGTGTCGATATTTTCGCTGCTCCCTCATCCCAATGCATGCATGCAATAATGGAAATGTTGAGCTTAAATCGATTAAGCATCGTTATGGACTTGTTATATAAACAGCTATCTTCCAAACCTAATACTCGTATATGCTCGAGATCTTGATATAGTTGTGCATGGGCAAACATTCTTGGTAAGGTGTTCTCTAACTTTAAATGTACTCGTTACTATTGCCATATGCTCTGCATTTCATGCCACAGCTAAAGAAACCATTTTCCGGCACTCAGATGCTCTGTATTGATTGTGATGGCAAAGCCACTTGGCCCGTATTTCACGCTTGGTATTAGCAAAAACAGAGTAATATCATATTGATGCTCTAAAGTCTAAGAATTGATCCTTACTTACTTTGATAGCACTAAGTTGATTTCAAGCCATGATCGTCTCGAATTATACCAATCGTAACAACAGGTCCACAGGTGGTACACGTACAGTTGATATTTCTAAGACATTTGACAGAGTTTGGCATCAGGCTCTCTTGTCGAAAATGCGTGCTCTTGGGATCGATGACTCTCTTCTTCAATGGATTAGAAATTACCTTTCGAAACGTTCATTTCAAGTTGTTTTGGATGGTTTCAAGTCAGATATTCACAAAATAAATGCTGGTGTGCCCCAGGGATCCGTTCTGTCTCCGACACTCTTTTTAATTTTCATCAACGATCTCTTGTCTGCTACTTCTAATTCAATATATTCGTTTGCTGACTTTTCATATTCGTTCTCGGACTCACGTCCATGCTCTTCGCCTGTAGAACGGGAACGCCAGCGTATGTTAAGCTCATTAAATTCCGATATTAACAGAATAACCAATTGGACAATTATCAACAGAGTGGAATTTAATGCTTCCAAAACTCAATGCTGTCTGCTGTCCTTAAAGGGAAATTCAAATACCCAGCCATTATCCATGAATCGCACTTGCATCGTCGAAATCGATAAACTTTCCACTCTTGGTATGCGTGTCAATGACCACATATTCGATGTCGTCAAAAATGCTGCGAAGTGTCTAGATTTCCTCAAGCGATGTAAGAAATATTTCATCCCCTCTGATCAGGCCTCAATATATAAGGCATTCATCCGTCGAAAATTGGAGTAGAATTTCCACATCTGGTGAGGTGCTCCGAAACATCTCTGCACCTACTAGATAAGATTCAAAAGCGTGCGATAAAACTCATAGATGATGCTAATATCACCCAGTCAATGGATATCCTCGACCACCGACAAAATGTTTTTTGCATCAGTGCTCCATAGAAATTGCCAGAGGCATTCCGCCGTTTCAAACCTTCAACCATAACACCCACCTCGTTATGAACGCTCATCAGTATACCCTCAAGCCAACTTTCGGACGTATTCTGAAATATCGTGATTCGTTCCTAAGTCCAACAAGTCGTTTGTGGAATGCACTGCGGAGCTCTCTATTTCCTACTCATTGTAACATTCAGACATTTAAAACCAAGGTACTTCGGTACCTATCTTTCTTCCCTCCCTAATTTTCTTTCGCTCTCACTGTGTGCAAACATTTTAAGGGTACCTTAACCGCTTAAGCGCGCGCTACTTAAAAAAAAAAAAAAACAAAAAGAAACTACCTCTGGTTGGTAAGGCCTTTTTTCTATTTATGAATATTAATGCAAGATCCTTTTCGCGTGCATTGACCCTTTGCCTTAGAAGCTGAGTACGTCTAGGCCAATGTACAGATGCTATATACAATAGTAGTGCATGCTCTTTCCAATGTTATATCGCACCGTCATGAACGCTTCACTTCGTTTAGGTTGGATGAAAGGAAATGCTGACCACCGTCATTTAGGTTGAATAGCTCTCATGCTGATCCTAATAACCGTTCTGTGGAGGTGGCTCTTCCATATTCTCAGCAACGACTTCTAATCGAACACGAGGTCTTCTTAATTCGTCCTGCAGGCTCCCTTTCGCATTTCGTTTATCTGGAAAGATGGTATAATATTTGACATTTGTGAACTAGACTCAATAATTGTGTTGATGTTTTTGACTAATAATCGGTCGGTGGTGTTAGCGGATCGTGAATTTCGATGTCGATTTCCAAATCGTGTCGCGCCAACTCGGCAAACATTCCGGCACTTAGATACTCGACTTAAACAGAGTAGAACCACAGAAGACCATGCAGGGAGTGGCCGCCATCGGGCCGGTCGTTCGGCTGAGAATATCGCGGTTGTGGCTGCCGATATCGCTGACAACGAAGAAACATCAACCAGACGACGGGCCACGCAATTAGGCCTCACCAGACGGACCTTACGGCGAATTTTAGTGAAAGACTTACACATGCTCCCGTACAAAGTGCAAATAGTGCATGAGTTAATGCCTCCTGACCGTCAGTCGCGTGTGAACTACTGTATAGCCATCCTCAATCTTAAAACGAAGAGGACGATTTTGTCTTGAGCGACGAGGTGCAATTTTCTTTAAGGGATTACGTCAATAGGCAAAATCTTCATTTCTGGGGCACTGCGTGCGATACATCCACTCAAAGCCACTGTGTGGTGCGGCGTTTACGCGGGAGGAGTGATTGGGCCGTATATTTTTGAGGACGCCATCGGCAATATGGTCACTGTTACTGGCGAACGCTACAGGGCGATGATAAATGACTTCTTACTGCCGGAATTGGATGAGCGGAGCTTGCTGAACATGTGGTTTCTACAAGACGGTGCAACCGCACATACAGCACTAGCCACAATGGATATTGTGAAGGAAGCGTTTCCTGGTCGCATAATCTCCCTGGCGATTCGGCATGGCCAGTAAGATCGCCCGATTTATTCATCCCAGACTTCTTTTTTAGGGGCTACTTGAAGTCGCGAGTTTATGCCAATAAGCATCAGACAATCGCAGCCCTTAAGGAGAATATTCGACAGGAATGCGAACAGTTATCACCGGAAATCTTGCAGAAAGTCATGGAAAATGTGATAAAACGGACCCAAATTGTGTATCAATACTGGCGGCAGCCACTTGACGTATATCATCTTTTCCACTTAACAAAAACAATTGTATAGGTCCAAATAAAGATTTCCATCACTCAAAATCATTTTTTTTTATTTAGTAAAAGAGTAATTCAAAAACAAAATTGGATAATTAATTTTGCGCCACCTTGTATATGATGAAATTTTCGAATGTCTTTACAGTGTGTTTTCTATCCAGCTGAGATGCCTGTGCACGTCCTTTGTTTTTTGCTCGTACAGCTCATGACCCACTTCCTTTGCAACACAATTTAAAGGCTTTCCGTTTTTCTGCATACGCCAGCATCCATCATCAAACCACGGGTTTCGCAGTGGTGGGCGGCAAAATTTATCACAATTTTGACGTCTGAAAATTTTAGCACTTGTATCGTTATAGGTTTTAATGTTTAAATCGAACGCGATAATGGTAGTTACTTAATCTGGCGATCGCCAAACATGAAGATCACACGACCTGGAAAAGGCTGATTTAAAATCTCCATCGTTGCCCGAGCTTTGTAGACGATTGCTCCGTCCTGCTGGAACCGACAATGTTCGAGACCCAATTCAGGAACTTGCGGCAAAAAAAACCTCGTTTAACATCTATCTTCTGTAGTGCTCACTAGTTACGGTTAAGGTGGTGCCGCCGTGTCGGCGTCCTCAGAAAAATAATTGCCAATCACTTTTTCACTGCAAATGGCACACCAACCAATCAATGGCTCTGTGTGCATTTCATATGGATTCTCCGTGCGCCAGAAACGTAAATTTTGTTTATTCACATAGCCACTTAAGTGGAAATGGGCTTCATCGCTTATTATGATTTTGTTAACCTCACGGTTAAGGTCAGCAGGCAGCAATTGGTAAACGTCTTTTTTTTTGGTTACACTAAAAGACGTGTAATCTTTATAGATACCAGTAGTCCTGGCTACCAGCATGTACGATTTGCTAGCCTGATTGTTTGATTCCAGGAATACACCTACGTTACTACATCTGATACAATCCAATCACACTCTCTGCGATACTGCTGTTAGGTATTACTTCGCGGGGTTGGTAAGCAAATCAAGCTATTCGTGTTGTGTCACCTGCTTCAGAGGTTTCTGCAGCTTCTACTGTTGCTTTCCTTAGCCTTTCAATTCTCCGTATAAAAATACATATTTCCGCCCAATTGTCCTCCGATTGCAACATATCATCAAGGATTAGCGACGGGCTGGGCAGAGTAGTTCTCCTTGCCAAGAAGCGTGGGTAATAACATACTGCGTGTTCCGTATCTTCACCTTCAACGATGGAGATACTTGCGATAACCACCGTGGCCAAACAAGGACTGCATAAGGTTGTAGTTGCAGTCTCGATGTTTACTCGTACGTTCTATCTAGTTATGGATTGTCGGCATAAGTTTGTACGTCCATCTGCCTTTCGTTGTACTATCACAGCGACCTCGCCGCATAGCTATAGTATTAAACAAAACTATTTTAAGTGATTTTAATGTTTTTGTCTGCTCAGGATTTAACATAATTCATGCAGTAGAGGGTTAATTGAAGTTTTTGGCTAAAGTCCTATAACTTTTTTTGAAATTCACTTTATAATTATGTATTCAACTCTTTCTTGCTCGGCGGAAGGGGAAGATACACATGGCACACTATTTTTTTTTAGCTTTACCAAAACTCGTACAAGTCCTCTATATTAGGAAGTTCTGGCGTGACCCATCGGTCATTGTTTGTCGTCTATCCAGATTCGACACAAAGTAAATATTTGTGACACAGGAATTAAAATTTAAAGTCTTAAATTGTTTTTGTAGCACCCTGTATAGTTTATAGAAGTTGAGATCATTGCCAGATCTGCGAAATTGCTTATAAACTTTGTTTTTCCTATTTCTAAGATAAATAATTCGCTTATACAGGGTGTCCCAGTTTAGGTTTTCATCCTGATAGCTAAAGATTCCTGAAGTTATGACAAACAAAAAATTGTACTTTCAGGTTTACTTTTTTTATCAAAACTTTTGTCTTCTGTTCATTATCTACGATTTTTATGTACGACTTTTCCAGGCAAACGGGCAAAAAAATAAATTTAATATCCCTTTAAATAGGTTTTGTGGTCCTAAAAAAGAATCTTATGCTTTAGGATTTCAAAACACTTTTATAGTAAATTTTCGTCTATTTTTATTTATTTATTTATATATTTCCAAAGAATCTTTTATATTGGGCTTAAAAGCCTATAATTAATAGTAAAAGTTATAAGAAATATAATTAGACTTAAATTCAAATTAATTTTAATTATTATTTATACATTCAGTTATTATTGATTTAAAATGACAAACTAAATTCTTTATTACACTAAATATTAAATTTAATTAATTACTAAATATCTGAATAAAACCGTCTCAAATTGTGTGGTGCCGCGAAGCTTTCTAATGAAAGAGGGTAAGCTATTCCAGTGCTTTATGGCATAAACGAAAAACTGACGCTCCGAGATTCTGCAAGTGAACCTTGGTTGCAGTATCATAAAAGAACGAGATGAGTTACTAAACTGTATTTTTTGAATTAGATATGAAGGTTCTTTGTTTAAGATGATTTTGTTCAAAGTTTTAAGGGAAAAATATTTGAAATACGTGTAAAGATTACAGCCTAGTATGTAACTTGTGTAGTTTTAAATATAGTCATATCGTCGGATATTGTATACATATCGAGTTATATTATTGAACGCCACAGTTAGATTTCTTTTTGTTTCTGAGTTGTGGCTAGTAAACAATTGGCACCCATATGTTATCATAGGAAGGATCAGAGTTTTTACCAACCTAAGTCGAACGTGTTGAGGAGTAAATTGCTTCGAAAGTGAAAGACTCCGTAAGGATCCATATATTTTTCCAACAACAGTTTGAATATGGTCATCCCAGGTAAGGGTAGAATTAAATAGAATGCCTAAGTTCATAACTTTATCGGCATATTCAATTTTTTCGTTTCCGAGATATACTGCAGGAAAATAGCTGTTATCAAGTTTAATTTTCTAAATAATTAAGCATTTGGACTTTTGTGGATTGAGGTGAAGACTGTTTGTATTGGACCATCGAAGTATTCTTTTTAAATCAGAGTTTAATTTCACAACACCATCTTCAATCATGATTAACTTCCAGCTTATACGAACTTGAGCATCGTCGGCATACAAATCGATTGAAGAGTATTCAGATTGGAGTGGAAGATCATTAATAAAAATCGTAAATAAGAGTGGACCAAGTATGGATCCCTGAGGAACCCCACAGAAAAGATTTAAAGCATGGGACGTTTTATTACCAATAACAACAGCTTGGCCACTAATGTATGATAAAATCAGTTTTGCAGCTATGTGTGAAAACCGAAACTGTTGTATTAGTTTTGTAATAAGTCTTTTATGATTAATTTTGTCGAATGCCTTCGAAAAATCTAAGAGAACTAAAAATGAAACCAAGTCATTATCCATAGCATTTCTAATATCGTCTGAAATCTTAAGAGTAGCGGATACACAACTGTGGTTTGGTTTAAAACCGGATTGATTTTCACTTAAGAGTTTGAATGTCTTTAAAAAGGTTGCAATTTGATTGTGTAAAATTTTTTCCAGAATCTTTGACAGAAATGACAAAATTGAGATTGGTCTAAACTCTTCTTGAGATAATCGAGTGGCTGGTTTTTTTAAGACTGGTATAACTTTAGCCACTTTCCAAAGAGATGGAAAAGAAGACGTTGTTATTAAAAACATATGTTAGCATAGGAAGAACGCGGGGTAGGATCATTTTGATGAAGTGTGGATGTATTTCATCAAAGCCAGTAGCTGATGATTTTATTTTAAGTACATCACTTAACACATCCGCACCATCCACCCTTTGAAATTGAAAGGAATATCCACTACCGGGGTCAACAACCCGGTAGGTTTCATTTACTTCACCAGTGCTTTGTACGGGGTCAACAACCGGCAAAATCCCATTCAGCGATCCACTAAAAGTTTGAGAATCATCATTTTCACGGTCAACATCCTGAAAAGTTTCATCTACAAGTGAAGTATTTTAATTACTACTGCTTTGAACTTTGGAGAAATGTTCATTTAAATAGTTGGAACATACATCCAGGGAACAATGTTCTCTTTGTCGACCAACACCAAGCTCTCGAATATTTTTCCATAAGGTTTTTGATGGTATGTTTTTGTTTAAGCGTTTTGAATACAGTCTACATTTTGCTTCTTTTACTTTTTTGCATACATTTTTTCGTAAGACCCGAAAGGTAGAGAGCAATTCAGGAACGCGAAAGTGCTTCCATCGCATGTACGCTTGATCCCTTTGTTTAATAGAAATAAGTATATCAGCTGTAAACCAAGATTTTCTTTCCATACCAGAAAGTTATATTATCAGCGGTACATGCATATTAAAAAGTTGGTTTACTAAAGTTTGAATAAAACCAACTTGATCGTCCGGTGATGCCATTGAAAAAATCATTTGCCAGTTTATTTCGTGAATACTATTTTCTAGGGCATTTATCAGCCTTAAGGTCCCTATACTCACAGACTGTTGGTTTAACCTGTGGAGTAACTTTAAAAGTCGCAAACATTAAATCATGCCTTGAGAATGCAGGTGCAGTGTTGACTATTGATAAGCCAAAACTTTTTATTTTAGTGAGAAAACTAAGTGAGGTATCTTTCTGAAGTAAATCACAATTGAAATCTCCACAAAGGATCACTTCTAGGTAAAGAGACCAGCAGCGCTCAAGTTCAAAATATAACCTGGAAAAGTCAATATGTTTATTAGGGCGATAAATAACTCCAAGCAAACAACTGCTGGATCCGTTTGAAATATCAATGAAACAATATTCAAACAAAGATGACGCGTCTGATTTTACAACTAGTTTAAAATGTATGCTGTCTCGTATATAAATTGCTGTACTACCACCTACACGATTACATCTATCTGCACGCATTAAATTGTAACCAGATAAAAAAATCCATTGGCGTTAAGTCAGGAGATCTAGGTGGCCAAGGAAAAGGACCAAATCGACCAATCCACCGTTAAATGTTTGATTTAAAAACGAAGTTACATTATTGCTACAATAGAAAGGAGCTCCGTCGTGTTGGTAAACCATTCTTTGTCTCTGAGCAAGAGGAACATTTTCCAGGAGCTCCGGCAACTGGTCTCTCAAAAATTCTAAATAGAATGTTGAATTTAAGACATGTTGAAGTATGAATGGCCCGATTAAAGTACTACGTAATATGCCGGCCCAGACATTCACGCTAAACCTTCTATAAAATGGTATACGATCAAGAAAAACATCTGCATTTCAACAGAATCTTTACCTTTGAGAAGATGTTGTTCGTGTTAAGTGAGGATTAGACACTGCCTAATAATCTTTTGTTGGTACTGCGCATTCTCGTAAACTGGACTTCCTCAGTCCATAAATTTTTTTGAATAAACTACTCATTCTCATCTTGTTGATGCAGCAGCCATTAGCAAAATTCAATTCTTTTTTGGAAGTCCCCTGGCAAAAGTTCCTGTGCGTATAATGAAATGGATAAAAGCGGTTGGTTTGAAGAACTCTATGGATTGTAGTTCTTGGAATTTGCAATTGCGCTCCAAGCCTTCTGGTGCTAATAGATGGCTGTATTATTGCAGCATTTAAAATTCTTTCTGCCTCTTCTGCTGCTGTTATGTTAGACAATCTTTCTCTTCTTAACCCATATACTGAGACGACGGTTGAAAGGCGGTGAAAAGCACTGATATCGCCGCTGGTACTCTAATCTAGATATGCATTATAGAAACCGTCAACGAAAATTATATCGGCGTATTCACTAATCGAAAACATTTTTTTTCATAAACATTTGCAAATTGGTCACAAAATACACTTGCGGTCATAAAAACCGCACCACCTAATGAGTTCTCAAAAAATGCCTAATTACATCAGATCGTAAGGGTCTCGTACTAATGAAGGGTATTCCCCATAGCGGAGTTCGGCCTCGTATTTAGTGCAAAAAAATCAGTTTGAATTGAGTTGTGACGGTGACAAGTAAAAAAAAGTGAAATGTCTGGTAAATATCATCAACTGACTCGGGACGAAAAACTTCAAATATTGACTTTAGTCGAAGAAGGGCTTGGCTATCGTGAGATTGTGGTTAAAATAGGATGCTGTCATTCAACTATCGTACGACTGATGAAGAAAAAAGAAAATTTGGATCCACTGGAAAGGAAAAAGGCTCGGGACGAAAACGTAAAACAACCCAGAAGACGGACAATGTATTACAACGAATTAGCATGAAAGATCGCTTTAAAAGTGCTGTCCGTATAAGAGCAGAGCTGAGTGAATTTCATCAAGTTGATCTAAGCGCCGACAGCTACGGGAGATAGGTTTATATGGAAGACGACCAGCGAAAAAACCTCTCCTAACCACAAAAATTAAAAAAGCTCGCTTGACGTGGGCAAAAAAGTACGAAGATTGTACGCAGGATGATTGGCGATGTGTGATATGGTCCGATGAAAGTAAATTTAATTTGTTGTGTGCCGACAATTTGCCATACGTACGACGGTCAGCAGGTGAAGGGTTCAAGGACGAGTGCATAGTCGAAACAGTGAAGTTTCCTGAAAGCCAGATGGTTTGGGGATGTTTTTCTTTTTACGTTTTGGGCTCTTTGCACTTTGTTAATGGAACTATTAACGCTCAAAAGTATGGAGAAGTAGTAAGGGAGTTTTTGGTACTAGCAATTGAACAGCATCATTCGTATGCTGACAAGTGCATTTTTCAAGATGATTCTGCACCTTGCCACCGCGCCAAATCCGTAAGGAAAGTATTATAAATCAAGTTCTAGATGTCTACTTTATAATAATAATCAGACAAGTAACTAGAGTCTTACAATAATTTTCAGCTCAAGACAACGTTTGATGACCTCGGAATTACCAGACTAGACTGGCCAGCTAATGAAACATAAGGTGGCACATGTATGGAATACTGAAATTTGAAGGGATATTACTGAACTTCTAGTAAGCTCGATGCCTTCTAGAATAAAAGCGGTTATAACCGCCAAAGGAGGAGCATCTCGGTAATGATAACTTTTTGGTAAAAGCGGCATATCTAAACATCTTATATACACATTCATAAAAACTGTATCGTTTGATTTTGTTAACCAATGACTGTATTAAAATATTTAAAAAAAATCAGAAAATTACATGGTTTTTCTTTGTTAATATCTTTTTTCAAACATTCAATAAACAGATGGAAATTAGATAGAAATACTTATAAGCTACTGCGGAGTACTCAACAAAAATTTCATTTCATTATAAAAATTATTATCGTAGTTATTAACAATTTTTCAATCATTTTGATATAGTGCGGTTTTTATGACCGCAAGTGTATTTTGTGACCAATTTGCCTGAAAAAAATTGTGGTTTGCAATAACTTCCGTTATTCGTAGGTGGAAAAGTCATACATAAAACTCGTACTCGTCATATTGAAGAGAAGACAAAGGTTTTGATAAAAAAAGTTAACCTAAAAGTTGAAAATTTCGAGGTAAACGCAAAAAGTTAGCTTTAAAATGCCATAATTTTGGCTGGCGTTCATCGGACTCGACGACATTTTAGTATTTTATGCACACTGAAATTCTCTTTCAAAGATGTGCACAATGGTTTCTGAAGCTGAATTCGTTAGAAAGCTACGGCCTTTCAAGAAGTTTTAACTTTTTACCTCGAAATCAGAGGTCCTATGACTTGGTGAGGGATGAAAATACAATTTTTTGTTTGCCATAACTTCAGGAATCTTTAGCTATAAAGACAAAAACCTAAACTGCGACACCATGTATAAACCATATTGGCCTAGAGTTACTAATTAATTTTACTATACGAGTGCATAGTTCTGCATTCGCAATTTTTAAAAACAGATCATAATATTGATTTAAATTAGTATTTACAAATGAAGCTTGCCAATTAGTTGTATCCAGATGGTTAATGATTGCATTGAAATTAGCCCAAGCAAAATTGTATTTAAAATTAGATTTATGTGCAACATTAATGCAACATGATGTGTTGCAGATAAATATTTTGAAAGAGAGAAATCATTGAGTTGCTGATATTCACACTCGTTTCTGAATCAACAAAGACTGAATCAAGCACATCATTAAAATAATTCTTGAAATTGTTGATTTGCTTTAAATCAAATTGTGCAAACGTTGTCGAATCAACAAATTCACAATCATGATAAAATAATACAAAGAAACAGCATCTTCTCATCAGGGTCGTAAACCCTCTTTACATTCGGCAAATTAAAATCACCTACAGGAATGGTATGTTGATTTTCTTTTCGAGTTTTGTAATGTGTACTCAACCTAATGTGTTCGTGAGATGACTTTCGACTCTTTCATCTCACGTAACTTTGCTTTTAGATGCTAATGAAGACTTCCTGGAATTTGTTCTTGACATTTCAATACACAGAATCAGAGTACAGATTTATGTGGCAATTTAGCTAAGCCATCAAATATATCCAAAAGTCAGTAATAAGGTCCGGTGCTGCCGGATTATAAACACATTTGGCCAGCATTGATTTGGACATGGACATTTCGAAGAGGTTATCCCAAGATGACGAAAGAGCGGATAAACCGAGATAGCAGTCAAATCTTAATATACATATTACCTAACCATTGAATCGTAAACGTTTTGACGTCTTATAACAATTAACAAGTCCACCTGGGAGTACGTACGTATATCGGAAAAAACGACTCTTAAATCCATAACGGATATGGAAAAACGCGATAACTCCATCCCAAACCGGTCGCATTGGTTCTCAATTAAAATGGACCTACGTACGATTGTGATTACTCATTCGCTTACCCAAACACTCCAGCTATACCAGTTTTTTTTTTTTTGTTTTTAACGAGCATGTAAATAAATTTATTTTTGAGATCTACACTATCATGCAGGACCAAAATATGTCCCAAAAAGACTCTAAAATCAATGAATGAGAAATTCTGCAAATAATAAACCTTCTGAAGCCGGAATTTATTTATGTATTCGCTGGCAATTAGTTATTGTTTTTTTTTCGTATAAGAGTATATGTATTCCCTTTTCCAATAACCATTCCACAAACTGTTTTTTTTTTTATTAACCCCCCTTTGGTGGTTGACAAAAATTTTTCTCCCTCTCTGAGTGCCTTTGTACATCTGTTGCCAGGTGAAGTCCTCAAATATTTATTAAAAAAAAAAAATCTACAAAAACCCATCGGGAACGTAGTCAGTAGTCGACCCGGTAACAGAGGATTCATGATGTTAAGTGAATTTAAGTGAAGAGGAAAAATATGATGCGGGACAGGCCCAGATACGGATATTGATGGGAGAAGTGACGATTGGTGGTAAGTGACAGGTGATAGCTGAGAGGTACCTGCATACGTGGAGGACTTATTGGTTCTGGTCTGGCGAATCCTTGATTGCCATGGTGGGGCAAAAACACCCGTCCTCTGTGAGTTATTTCGTTATATTCGCACTGGCAATTAAATTAAGAATTTTTTTTTTTTTCATTCGCGGTTCAATGTTGCATTCAGAGTTAATTAAATATTTTATTGATGAGACTAAGTTACGAGTTCTTTTGTGGCTTAAGATTCGATTACGCTATGGTTGGCGATAGGTTTTACGCTTTATACATTGAAAGTAACACCATGCAATTGTTTGGTGCTGCATCAGTATATTATGTGGCTGGATTTCAGTGATACCGCGTCTAATCTTTTCCCGAATAGCTAGATAATATAGGACTTGTTGTCCGAAAGTATTAAATTGTACGGTCCAGATGATCAATTCCAGTTGCAGAAAAGGGAGATTACATTGTCATTATCTCTATCGATTGTCTATGGCTGGGCTACGTCCAAAGCAAGTGAAAAGTAGGAAGACCTAATCACTCCTCTGCTAAGGTTTACAGACTCATAAGTCTTTCCTCGTTTCTGTTAAAAACACTGGAGAGAAGTCTGGATTAACATACCACCTTGATCAAATATTTTTCGGAATTTAAAAATCTATATTGTACCCTTCAAAGTAGTCCCCATCGACTGCAACACTCTTATGCCAGCGCTTAATCCAATCCTCAAAACATTTTTTATATTCGGTTTTCGGTATGTCCATCAGTGCTTCCTGCGATTTTTCGATTACTTCCTCTCGACGCGACTGCTGAAACGCGTTCCCCGTAGTGGTTTTTTAACTCGATTGAACAGAAAGAAGTCACAGGGAGCCAAATCAGGTGAATTTGGAGGCCGTTGGATGGTGTTTGTTGCATTTTTCGTCAAAAAATTACAAATAATGTTGGCACTGTTCGACGGTGCGTTATCAAGGTGCAAAATCCACGAGTTTTCTGCCCACAATTCTGGTCTCTTTCGGCGAATTGCTTCACGCAAGCGTCTCATAACGCCCAAATAATACTCTTTGTGTATTGACTGCCCTTCTGGCAAAAATTCATGATGCTCTACACCCTCTTTTTTGACTGAAAACGATGTGGTTTTTTTGGTCTCGGCTCATTTGGTGAACGCCATTCACTTGCCTGATGTCTGGATTGCGTGTCGTACTCATAAATCCACGTCTCGTCTCCAGTATTGATCCTTTTGATGAATATGAGATCGTTTTCAGTCTCGCAAATCATCTCTTTTGCGACGTCAACACGGTCTCTTTTTTGCATGAAATTAAGGTCTTTTGGCACCAACTTGTCTTGGTGCCAAAATGTCTTGGACGGATCCATAGGCAAGGTTCAAGTTCTCCGCTATCTCTCTGATGGTTAATTTGCGGTTATTGACCAACATTCTTCTTTTTCTTTTACTTCATCAATGTTTTCGTCGGTTTTCGATGTCGATGGTTTGCCACTGCGTTCATTACCTTCGATTGACTCACGACCACTTTTGAACCGCTCGCGCTAGTGCCACTGGTAAACGACCGCTTTCTTTAGAGAATCGTTGTCGAAACACTTTTTCAACATTTCCAACGTTCGCGCACCATTAAATCCGTTTTTTACGCCAAATTTAATACGAGTACAAGTTCGTTGTTGCAAATTTAAATCCATATCTAAAATTGTAAAAAATCGCCAACACACACATAGATAGATGTACTCTTGGCTACGTAACTTTTGCAAATGTCAAGCTATGATACTTAGATTTAGCAGGAATGTCAATAACAGATTTACCAACTTAACAAAAAAACAGAACTCAAATCGGAATAATGGGAGCGCCACACGGTGGTGTCCCCCGGGAACTTTTTGATCAAGGTGGTATAAGACGAAAACTCAATAAGCAAAACCTATGCGGTTCTCAACACGCTTATCTTAAAGGAAAATCAGAAGGGACGGCACTACACGAGGTTGTAGCAAACATATGTAGAAAATAATATGGCCGCTTTCACAGATGTATAAGTACAGCCTTGGAGAAGCTCCATGTAGAAACGACGATAGCACAGCGGATTGAGAACATACTACAGCCTAGAATTTGGGAGCAACACAGTCAGGAAAATGGTTGCAAGAGGAACTCCACCAGGAGGAGTGATCTCTCGCTTTCTGTGACTTCTTGTTGTAAAAGACAAACTTTCAAGTTTCGAACAGAAAGGTATTAAGTTGTAGTCTACGCCAAGGATACAGGAAAAATGGAGTCGGCCTTGAATACACTCGCAAAATGGACAATACAAAATGGTTTAGGCATCGATCCATCACAAACCTAACTAGCGTGATTCATAAGAAAAAGAAAGCTAGAAAGTTTAATCTTCCCAGAATAAGATACAATTTTTCTCAAGCTAAATATCTAGGAATTATCCTAGGCAGCAAGCCTAATTGGAAGCGTAATATCGAAGAAAGAACCAAAAAGAAGCATTCTACATGCCAACAATTTTTTCGTCAACATTGGGGGACTATGACCAAGTGTAATACAGTGGATGTACATAGCCGTAGTTAGACCCATTCTTGCCTATAGTGCGCTGGTATAGCGGAAAGCCGCGGAAAGTACTAGTTATCTTGAAACACTCACACAAGTTCAAAGACTAGCGTGTCTCTCAATATCAAGAGGTCTATTTCCCACTACTTCTCTAGCTGCACTAGAGATAATGCTCAACCTCCTTCCTTTAGACGAAGTTCTTAACCGCACGGCTTCCAAGAACTTGATCAGACTAAACGCATCAGGCCTATGGACGCAACGCAATCAAGAACACACCTCTATAATACAGCAATACGAATCATCAAAACTTATAAAAGTAGTGACTACATCGTGGTAAGCGTGGGCTTTAATAGGAGTTTCTCCACATAATTTCCTAGCAGACATGACTGGTTAACTAACGCTGCCACCAACAATGGGAAACTCCATTTCTACAAGTGAAATGCTATAGTTCCAGGACTCCTTCAAGATTCCGGAGGAATGCAGTATTTTTCAGGCAGAAATATTTGCCATTTGTAAAGCTGCGCAGGCTGCATGGAACTTGATTGCTCGGAAAACTCTATCTTTGTGGATAGTCAGGCAGCCATAAAACGTTGGTAAGTGAAACCACCAAGTCAATAGAAGTACAGAAATGTTGTCGGACTTTAAGTAGAGGCTGTGAATCTCACCGAGTGGATATCTACTGGGAACCTAAGGGATGCCTCTCAGCACAGGAGTAAGACACAACGACATAAATATACAAATTGAAACCCTGATATGTTAAATAGAACTTATAGTCATAGAACGATCCAACAAAGCATGGATCTCCAGGAGTGACTGTGTCATCGCTTGCTCCCTTTGGTCAAACCTAGATACCCTCCTCTGACTCAACAAAGAAAACATGTACCGCTGCAGGTGTTTTAACTGACCACTCATTGGCGGGATGGCCAGCAGAATAGGCGCGTCTTCTCAAGATTACTGCAGAAGCTGTAGCAATGAAATTGAAATAGAGACTATCACACACTTGCTGTCCAACTGCACTGAGCTCCAAATTTGCCATGCCCAATACCTGGGGTGCAGGCTTTTTGGAGGACGTCAGCAAAGCAATGCTGATACATCTCATTAGATTTGTTAAAAGCTCTGGCTGAATTTCAGCCAAGAACCCTCCATAATAATGATAATGCTATGGAGGAAGATACCCAATTGACCATAACTAGGTCATCGAAGACATGCAGCATGGTGAATACTATAAATATAAACTGAAAGGTATTGACCATGGTCTCCTTAAAATAAGTCTAACAACACACTTTAAAACACAACTAAAGAATATCTTGGAATCGAATCTTAATGGAGGAAACAAATGCAAGGCTATCAATAGCTGGGCCATACCTCTATTAACATTTTCATTTGGAGTAATTAAATGGTCACCAACTGATATAGGGAATCTCGAAATGATGATTCGCATGTCGCTAACAAGATTCAAGAGCCGCCATCTACGGAGTGCAATAGAAATAACGGCCCCCCCGGTATTGACCAAATGCACCACCAGCAGCATCTTAATTTTCGAAGGTACTTCCATAGCAGCTAGGTTTCACTCTTTTGCCTCTAAAGTCAGACACTTTTCCTTATCCTGATAACGTCAAAACCTCGGATGAACTTATCACAGCGTGGAAGTCAAAGCCTTATACGGAGGACATCCGCATGATCTTGCAATGAATCATATCGACCAACAAGCCTCAAACTTATGGCTTTTGAGGGCAAGCTATTCTCGGAGACCAAGTGGAAATACAGGACAAAGTTATCGCCACGAAAAATCATCGAAAGTTCATTTTATAGGAAACAGTTGAAGACAAATGTCGGCGATGTGGTGACTATGGTAATACAATTGACCACATTATATCAGGATGCAGTACACGTTCTTCGTATGACTCTAAGTTCAGACATAACAACGTCGCTAAAATAATTCACTCACAACTAGCGCTGAGCTATGGTCTTATCTTGAGAACGCCACCACGAAGCTATACTGGGATAGAGCTATAGCCAGCGACCAGTACATTCCAGCGAATACACCGGAAATTGAAGTGTTTGATGTCGCCGTTACGCTAAATCGAAAGCTTCAGAGTACATACTCGAAAAAAATTTCAAAATATACTGGACTGGCAATCGAAATGGGAATTATGTACCGAGCCCTGAAGATAGGAATTACACCAATTGTCATTTCAGCTACTGGATTGGTGTCGAAACACCTCATTACGAATCTAGAAAAGCTGATGACTATAATCCAAAGGGCGATACTGTTGGATACCTGCCATATCGTTAGAAAGTTCCTAGCAATAGATCTGCAAGGGCATTGAACCTGGACTACGCTCCACCAGAGCATAATCCCTTTGGTATGATATAGCCGGGGTATGTAATTTCCGGCGTTAAGAAGCCGAGACGTGGAAAACTCAATAATAATAACAAAGAAAAAAACAGTCCAACGCTCTCACACATGAAGGGCGCGTATATGCATGGAAAAACAAAAGCTTACACTAATTATATCAATTCCAATTACAATAAAATTTTATCGACATACCCAACTCAAATTTATGACTTCAGCGTGGCTCTCTTTTTCCAGGAACGTAAGGTTTTGCAATTGCTATTCAAGATAAAATTGTAGCAACTAAGCCGCAAGTTGTTACTAGAAAATTTACAAAATTACTCATGCCATGTCGCTGCCAAAGCTACGCAGAAGCTGTCGACCACATCATAGGGGGATGCACGAGCTTGGCATCACACGATTATACGACCAGGTAGCGAATATCATACACCAAAGTCTAGCCATACAAAATAATCTCGTAATGCAGAGATGCCCATACCATAAGTACGAACCGCTACCTATGTTAGAAAACAGTAGCTATAAGATTTACTGGGATATGTCAATAGTTACTGGCCGCACAACACGAGCTGATAAATCAGACTTTATATTATTCGATAAAGTTGGAAAGAACATTACGTTATTTGATATAGCTGTTTCCCTTAATAGCAACATCCAGTCGACGTATAACACGGCAATGGCAGATGAACTCAAAGCAATGTATCATATGGAAAGAGTGGATATCGCGCCAATAATCATATCCGCCACCGGACTGATATCCAAACACTTTTAGTCCAACTAAGCAAACACAATCTTGAAGACGCAGTAAAGATGTTAAACGTTTCCTGCAACAGACTGACTCGAACTAAAGAGATAGAATATGGCCTACCCCAGCAACAGAGCCTTCCTTGGTATTTACCTGGGTTAGGTGCTTTCCAGCCTTACAGCAGACAATAAGCTTGTTATAATCCATAATAATAATAATGTAATACAGTAAAAATATCAACAGTGGGTCAATGCACGTGTACGCTTGTCCCTTAGGAACAAAATTATTACCTAACCTGATCTAAGGGAGATCAGAGAGACGACCAGAATGTGTCACAAGTTGTACTGTCTTGATCCATATCATCGATATGAGGCACACAAAATTGGGGCATCGTTCTTCGATATCGTTCGCCATTGACTCTTTGACTGACAACATTTTTCAAAAAAAAAAATCGTCCCATGATGCCTCCAGCCCAAAATTCATACCAAACAAATCCTTCAATTTTGCTTGATAGCCATTAACATAGAATTGGGCCTCAGCGCTGAAGATGTCATTATTCACTTGAAGAGCTCTTATTGCTTGGTATAGTCTGTAAGCTTGGGTGGCCCATACCTGTTGGCACGGCGGCGGTGTTGAACGTCTTTGACGTCTGGTTTTACTCAACTCGTTCAGGATAGCCAGGGAATCTTAATTTGCCATCTAACCGGGATCTGATGACTATAATTTGAGTTACAGGTAAGCCGAATTTGATATTACTGATCTTGGTCTTTGGACACGTATCTTTTTGATTCGTTCATTGTTGCTTCTTGCATGCACATAGATTGTTAAGTTCGTAGTTAAATCTTTTCTTATGAACCATCGACAAACATCGTAAGACCTTCTACTATAGATGGACATAGGAATCCGTATAGATGGGGGTCTTGTGTAGAATCTTCTTGGTTGCTCCAAATGGGACCTTGATTGGCAGGTGTTCGTTGAAGTAGTTCTAAAAGAAAATAGTCGACTGTTACATTGGGAATGGTACTTGATGTTCGTACAAGTGTTTTGTCCATCGCCAATTTATTAATTTTGAATTTGCGGAAGTTGTTCTGCTTTACTCCGTCGATTCACACCTTCCGGCTTTGCAATATATGCTTAAATTGATAAAGGAGAATGGGTGTTGCTTAATATAACCACCACCAATATTATGCAACATGCTGAGTTCGACTCTTGTTTTATGGACTTTAGTGTAACATATGATTTAAGCAAAGTACAATAATAACGTTTTGACAGAGAAAACCGTCTTCTCATGGAAGAATCACGCTTATCGTCGCAAACCCAGGTACAAGAAGATGAGGATAATAGTGCTTTGATTGCGAAGAAGGCGGTAAAGTACCATAATTCCAGTAAATCCAAACATAAAGCAGGAAAGTGTTTTCTTTGTAAAAAACCCGGTCACTGGAAAAAAGACTGTCCATCAAGAAGTGCTAATCTGGTACAAAAAAGTGAGCAACGGGAAGCTTTTATATGCAGTATGACAGTTGACGGAAAACGGGAAAATCCCATTAGTAATGCCGATGACTGGTTTCTTGACTCGGGTGCAACAGACCATATGACTTTTCGGAAAGACTGCTTTGTGAGCTATAAAAAATTTGACAATCCTCAGTGCGTTCGAATTGGAAATGGTAAAACGATAAATGCTCTCGGTTTCGGAAATATAAATATTCTCGCGTTTAATAACATAGAATGGATTTCAAAATATCTCTCAAATGTGCTGTATATGCCAGATTTGAGTTTAAATCTTTTTTCATTAAACGCGGCTCTTGACAAAAATCTAAAATTGATTTCTGATAAGAATCAATGTCAATTGTTGAGTAATGGGAAAACTGTAGCAGTGGGAGTTAGACAGGCGTCTCTGTTTAAAATGATGTTTAAAGTCGAATTAAGGAGGCAAGTGAACTTAAGCAAAAAAATCGAATCCATTCAATTTTGGCATGAAGCTCTCGGACATACAAATTTAGTTTACGTGAAAAATTTTCTTAAAGGACAATCAATAGACTTTGTGGACACTGAAAAGTTTTTTTGTGATGCGTGTGCTGTAGGTAAATCTCACAGAAAACCTTTTAAGAATAGTGAAAGCAGGGCGAAGTCCGTAGACGAGTTGGTGCACGCAGATTTGTGTGGTCCAATGCAAAATACGTCGTTCGGTGGGTCGAAGTACCTTCTTGTTTTTAAAGATGATTTTTCTCGTTATCGTATCGTGTATTCTATCAAAGAAAAAACAAATGTTTTGGACTGCGTTAAAGATTTTCAGCAAAAAGTGAAAATGGAAACTGGGTTTTCTGTGAAAGCGCTTCGGACGGACAATGGACTTGAATTCGTAAGTTCAGAGGTTAAAGACGTTTTAAAAGCAAACCTTGTCGTTCATCAAAGTCTGTACCGTATTCACCTCAACAAAATGGCAGGGCGGAGAGAGAAATACGTATACTTGTTGAAGCCGGGCGAACAACGATATACGCAAAAAATCTTTCTTTGAAATTTTGGGCAGAAGCAGTCAGTTACGCGGCGTTTTTATTAACTAGAACTGCACCTACGTGCTATCCAGAGAAATGTGCATGGGATCTTTGGACTGGTAAAAAACAAAACTTAAATTTATCAGAAATGAGAATTTTTGGTGAAGTGTTATGCCCATATACCTCAACAAAAGCGAAGGAAGTGGGACGCGAAGTCACTGTAAGGGGTTTTTGTGGGAGTTGCGGAAAATACCAAGGGATATCGAATTTACTTTCCAGTCACTCAGAAGATAGAGGTAAAGCGCGATGTAATTTTTAAACCTTTTGTCTCTTCCAGTCAAGAAACAAGCTTAATAGTAGGTGTGCATGATGGAGAAACAGGCGCTCTTCCAGCCAATGATGTTAGGAAATGTCGATTTCTAATTCAATCCTTGGTTCAAGCAATCAGCAATCGGACGATGAATTGCAAGAAGAAGACACCAACAAAGAATCGATTAAAAGTCGACTGAGAAGCGCTAATAGTGGCAACCAGAAATCGATGATGGCACTTCTGGATCTACATGCATTTCTAGCTGAGAAACAAGAACCTGCTACTTTCAACGAAGCACTCCAGTCGAAAGATGCTAACAAGTGGAAACAAGCTATGGCTGAGGAGATAGGAGCATTAATTAAAAACCACACTTGGGACCTTGTGAAGCTGCCTCAAAATGCTTCAGTAATCGATAATCGCTGGGTATTTAACCCAAGAGATATCGTGCCAGATTAGTTGTTAAAGGTTATACTCAAAAATATGATATCGATTATAAAGAGACTTTCAGTCCGGTCGCCAAGTTTAGTTCAATTAGGTAAATTTTTGCAATAGCCTCCCACAAGAAAATGTTCATGAAGCAGTTCGATATTAAAACTGCCTTTTTGTATGGTGATGTACAAGAGGAATTGTATATGGTGCAACCAAAAGGCTTGTATGGACTGAAACAAGCACCAAGATGCTGAAATAAAAGGTTCTTAGAATTTATTCGTTCATTTAATTTAAGACCAACGGATGCAGACCCATGCGTGTTTTTTCGCGAAAATCTCATATGGCAATCTATGTTGATGATGGCTTAATTGCAGGTGTTTGTCAGGAGGATGTAGTAAACCTTATCCAGCATTTACAAAGTTCGTTTGAAGTTAAAATATATGAGGCGCGTTGTTTTTTGGGATTAGAAATCAATTAAAGAATGGACGGATCAATCTTAGTTTCGCAGTCTCGCTACGCTGAAAGGATTGTGGCGAAGTTCAACATGACTGATGCTCATTCAGTCGCAACTCCAATAGATGTTTCGATGCTAAAAGGTGAGGTTCAAGACAATTCGTCGGAAGATGTCAAATTTCCATACCGTGAGGCTGTTGGCAATCTCATGTATTTGGCAATCGGAAGCATGCCGGACATATCATTTGCTCTTGGAATTGCAAGCCGCCATCTAGAGAATCCATCCGGGCAACATGTGAAAATCGTCAAAAGGGTCATAAAATACCTCAAAGGGACAATCAATTACGGTTTGATTTTTTCACATAATTCAAAATTAGATTTGAGTTGTTTCAGTGACGCAGACTTCGGTGGGGATCCTAACACTCGGCGGTCGACCAGTGGATGTGTAGTTTTGCTTGCTCAAGCTCCGATATCTTGGGCTTCACAACGACAATCGTGTATCGCGCACACTACTATGGAAGCAGAATACATGGCAGGTGTGTTGGCGGTCAAAGAATTGCTGTGATTGAAACTGTTGCTAAAGGATTTGCTTATGGCTGGCTGTCCTCATCTTCAACTTAACATCGATAACCAGAGTGCCATGAAACTAATTCGAAACCCTGAATGTCACAAACGCAGCAAACATATTGAAATCAAATACTATTTTCTGAGAGAAAAATTTTTAGAAAACGCTTTTGAATTATATTATTGGGTCTACAAATAAGTTTCGAGCGTTTATCAGAGATGGCGCCACCAGTGGATCCCGGGCAGAAATGTCAGACCCCATGTGTTTTATTTGTAGCTTTTGTATCTGTCAACAACTTTGCAGCGTTATATTTGAGCAGTTCTATCGGTGTCGTACATTTTATCGAGCAAAATCATGGCAAGTTTCCAGCCAAATAAACGTCATTTGCGGGAAGCGCTGCTTTTATTCGTTAATATGAAGAAAAGTGCGGCTGAGGCCTATCGTTTACTTTCGGAAACTTATGGGGCGGAATGTATTGGTGAATCGACGTGCCGCGAGTGGTTCAAACGGTTCAAAAGTGGTGATTTTTGAGTTGAAGACAAAGATCGCCCCGGAAAACCGAAAAGTTTTGAAGGCGAGGAATTGGACGCTTTACTGGATGAGGATCCGTGTCAGATTCAAGAAGAACTTGCTGCATCATTGGGCGTCACGCAACAAGCCCTTTCCCTGCGCCTAAAAGCACTGGGATTCATTCAAAAAGTTGGAAACTGGGTGCCGTACGAATTGAAGCCAAGAGACGTCGAACGGCGATTTTACATGTCCGAAATGTTACTGCAGTGGTATAAAAATAAATCATTTTTGCATCGTATTGTCACTGGTGATGAGAAATGGATTTATTATGATAATCCTAAACGCAGAAAATCGTATACAAAGCCCGGCGAGCCCGCCCAATCGACGCCGAAACGAAATATTCACGTGAATAAGGTTATGCTCTGCATATGGTGGGATCAAAAGGGTGTCGTATACTACGAACTGCTTCCGAGTGGTGAAACCACCAAAGGACCATTATATCGAACCCAACTAATTCGTTTGAAGTGGGCATTAAAAAAAAAAACGGCCAGAATATGAGATCAGGCATGGGTCCGTCATTTTTCATCACGACAACGCTCGGCCACATGTTGCGGTTTCGGTGAAAAACTATTTGGAAAATAGTGGATGGGAAATTCTGCCTCACCCGCCTTACAGTCCAGACTTGGCACCATCTGACTATCACTTGTTTCGTTCGATGCAGAACGCTCTTACGGGAATACGCTTCAGCTTAGTAGAGGAAATCAAAAATTGGCTCGATACGTTCTTGGGCTCGAAAGACGAGAAATTTTTTTGGTCCGGAATTCATAAATTGCCAGAAAGATGGGGGAAAGTTGTAGCTTCCGATGGACGATACTTTGAATAAAGCATTGTAACTATGTTTTCATAATAAAACTTCAAATTTTGGAAAAAAACGCTGGAAACTTACTTGTAGACCCAATATGTACCAACAGAAAGCCAGCTAGCAGACGTTTTAACAAAACCTTTATCTAAGATTAAATTTGAATTTTTTCGTACGAAAATTCGCATTGTATATCTAATATCTAAAGTAATAATCTTCAATGTATTTTAAATTTCTTTTATTTCTATCTTAAACAAGTTTTGGAGTTATGTGGATTAATAATTAATTAAAGTTTTTTTTGAATACGGATAAAAGTGGGAGTGTTAAAATATGTTTCTCAGTATTAACAAAAAAAAACAAATGTTTGTACACTTTTTGACTCCTACTGTAGATCTAACTGCACTTTATCATATTGACATTGCATTCAATAAACTTTTTTGTTCTTCTTTGACTTTCGTCGAGTTCAGTCGTTTTTCTTCAGCTAATGTTGACGACCCAACAAACAGACACGGAATTTTAGCAGCTTACTGGCAACCGTATAATGAGCGGAGTTGGGTCAAAGCATATATATGTAACTCTTATCCACGAAGTACGAAGTACTAGAGCGGAATCAGAGGAAGATTTAAATAAGAAATGCTGATCTCCAGAAAACTAAGAAAACAAATTCGCCAACATCAGCTCGATATGAGTTAACGCTTCCATAGAGGGAAAGTTTGACTTTGCCAAAGATTTCTTCTACCAGGTATGAACGTCTTTGGTGATTGAAATGCCATGTTAGGACAGCAGGATGAGATATTATACATATTATAGCTGGAGCACATTAGCATCCACAAAGGGACTTTACAGTCAAAAACCCGTCAACGAGATTGATGACAATATGATCACTAGAGAGCATGGCTCTAATTTTCTGAATATTTGATCGTTTCAACGAATCAACATTGATTCATACCACAATTTTGTTGAAGCCAAGGAGCGAATGAGAATATCCCAGACGCCCCATAGAAGTACGCTGAAGTTACTTGACATCGAACGGCTACAATCGCAAGAGACTGGCGGAGTCTTTTTTTTTAACTAGTCTCCCAAATCCATTCGACATGTTCTATGCTGCCAGCATCAAGCGCAGAAGACCAGAGATATCATTGTCAGCAAGTTGTCAAAGATGCTCCACCTAATGTGCTACGTTTAACTCAACCATGATCTTGTTTAAAGAGGAGTGCTGCCATACGAATTTAGAGAAACGGCGAGAGCCGCTGATGAGCTTCTTGAGTCAGGCGATGGGAGGAACATTAGCTTCTCTGAAAGAAGAAGAAAAGCGTTGACCAGGATCATGGAGAGATCTGATCTTATTATCTGATTAAAACTCTAAATTGACTACCTACTGTTGATACATAAACTTTTCTCTTAAGCATCGGATGCTTTTGTTTGCTTTCAAAGAATAGTTTGCTTACAACGCATCGGGGTCTTTTTGGAATGCTTTGGATGCTACTCTGATTAGAGCTTTTCAGAAACAGAACCATCCGGAGTGAGATTTTGCTGCCTATAGCCAATCTAAACACACCCTGGTAAAACATCCTGCATCGCCTTATTTTTTGCGGATAAGAGACGAATTCCCAAAAACCTCACCGGAACGATAGATGTGTGATAAAGGCAATCGTCTCGGACATTTAAGGGGCTTCACGCCATTTATGACGTGCGATCTAAAAGGCTGAGAGCTTTTCTTATTGATTTAATCTCAATCTGAGCACCAAAGCCTCGGCAAAATTGCAACTAAGATTCGACGTATCAGGTATCATCAATTGAGTCCATTAAATATGCTGATAATTTGGTGGCTTCAATGGGACCGATGGCATTGCCCAAGCAAAAAAAAGGTTTAAATCAGGTGCTATCATCTCAGTTCTAAGACGTAATCAACGACTGGCTCATCAGAAATGGGCTTTCAGTCAATGCTTTCAACACTGCGACTATTCTCTTCATGAAAAGGGGGATGTTAACTGGTTTGACCCATCTAGCTATGGAAAGCGTAGCCACCCATTTCTACAAACTCAGCATCTGGGTGTTATCCTAACAAACATGCCACTGTGAAGACTTCTAAAGCGCTTTCGGCTTTCTGGCGGTGTGAGTATCTTTTGGAAAGTGATTTGGCTTTTCGACGAACAGAGTCCTTTAGATTTGCACAACTGAAATAAGATCAATTCTATTGTACGTCGATTGTTGGTGAAATACGAGTAAGCTTTGATGCAAATATGCCACAATGTTGATGTCGTTCTGTCTCCATGGTTATAGCGCAAGTCAGTGGATCATCTGGCAAGCTCTATTAATTGTTGCAACCTCTACTATGAGGTTTATGTAGTCGACTGTCCTGCACGAACTAGGAATAAGGATGCTGTTAATCCTCTTCAAACTGAGTTTGTTTCCTTTGGAAAGGCGTCATCATCCGCATTTCTTGACATTTTGCACTAAACATGTTTTCACTGTCACATGTGTCTTGTTACCGAGGCGTCGAATATATTTATTTCAAAAGATCCCACAAAACGGTTCGATTGGTCTGCATAGGCTCTCACTAATAATCATATTTTTGAAGACCTTGCCTACAAGGATTGAAATCGGTCATTAGAAAATCTGAATATTATTAGTCCCGTTGCAGAATGATTAATCTGTTCGTACACAGATTATGCAAGCATCAGACTGCAGGTCCCAGGCCTTAATGTGGAAGATATGGGTTCTAAGAAAATCAAAAGAAACATCTGGAGAATAAATGGTGTAGCTCCTTATCTAAGTGCTCCACCAGCATAGAAAAAAAAAATTGCGAACCCTGCGATAACAGATATTTTCACAACCCTCTCGAGGATTCCAATCATCTCCTGTTGAGTACACTACCTTCTTAAAATGAAATATTCACCAAATTGAAAACTGCTTCACACTTCTCCAACCAGCAATCAGAAACCCTTCCTTCACCCAATAATTGAGTTAGAAATTCACACACATCCTTGTTTACTCGTACACGTGAAGGCAAAACTACTTCAAATTGCGTAACCCGATTTCCTGGAAAAAAAATCTGTATCCTTCCCCTTCTGTTGCCACCCAGGAGGCAATTTTAAAGGCCAAATAACTTCTGTATGTTGTACCTTAATAATATGGCTCCCCACATTTGTACCGTGCGCAATTTGCTTTGAATTGATTCCAAGTCATAGGATCATTAGACGTTGGTTTCGCCCAATTAACAACTATTCTGTATCTTCATCTACTCGTATGTATATTTGCCCCTACCCACAACCTAGGGGGGTTGTGTTGTCTCAAGTTCTAAATGCGGGGGCGAAAGTATCTCCCCAGTCACTACACAAAAGACAGGTATGCTCTGCAGTTTAAACAGATCGAGTGCAACTCTTTCCACGAATTAATTCCATTTTCACGTGACTGGTGTCTGGTAGCTGCTTCAGAGTTCCATAGGGAGGATCTGCTGTGATGCGGTTACGTAAGCCGATTGCGAGCTATTCGTAATGGTTGGTGCAATGATGTCTTTTGCCAAATTCCCCACAATTACAAACTCGTAATGCAAGATGATAAACTGATGATTAGCCTCTGTAATCCTTTGTCAGGGTAGAAGGATATACATATACAGACTACTCTTGTAAGATGAATTTACACAGATTATTGGCTAACCAATAAGGATGTGTGCTATGCTTTGTTATGTTTACTGTATACGACCATTGGCCTTCAACCAATGCAGTCATTGGGAAGGAGATTTATGAATTTTTGACCAAATTGGCTTCCAGAGGGATAAGGTGTATAAAACGCTTAATATAGTAAGCCACACCCTTAAATTAACGATGAATCTTCAGTGTCAATTTAACGGTCTGCTGCTTAGTAGATACTCAGTGAGATGAACTACAATATTTGGTCAAGTGGTTGGAACTATTTATGTAGACAATGTGAAGTTTCAAGCAAATAACCGGAACTTTAGATAGTGAGATATACTTGTGGGTGGATTCCAAAGAGGAACTGCCTACAATTGCGTATTTAAAAACGCACTTTTGCACCACTCCCAATGTGAATGCGCCAAAGAGCAGCACTGGACAGATTAGGGTCTTGCAGAGTTGATAGCGGAGCCGAGATAGATAGAATCCCAAACTACCTCAGGGTTATGAAGGATATTTTCTTAAGGGCATCTGCAAAATACGAGTGAATTTAAAACAAAGAAATGAAATTGACTTCCCATTTTTGAGGATATTTCCGAGCATTTGGGCCGTATGTCTGCATTAGCCCACAGTCAACTATCTTCAAAAGCCTCGGTCGTTGCTACTTTATCCCTATAAATAGTGATTTCACGTACCTGGTGGTCAATTTGTGTCAATTTCAACTGGTGTCAATTTCCCAATCTTGAAATAATTCTCTGTCCAAACTTTTATTTCAATAAATCAAAGGTACTGGTCGCAGTATGACACCTATTCCCATGCTGGAACCGCATATCACCAAATACAACCCATTTAAACACTGAAACATTTCTCTATCGTTCGTACCTCATTTTTAAGGAAATAATGCCCTCTGATGCCACCAATGTACAAACGACAGCGAGGATGTAATGGTGTCTGATTAGTGGCAAGCTAGTTTATTACCGTATCCGTTGAGGGAATTTAGAGTGGATAAAGCCAATATTCGCGGGCTTACAAATAATCACTTTTCTGCCAGTAGATTCCCGCCCACACCTTTCAGATCACTCTGATCTGAAACTACCTGGCTACGAACTGGTGCCATTCTTCGTCTTTCAACGCGGTTTCGCAATTTACGTACGTAGTGATGTAGTTTACCAAAGTCCCCGTTCCAATCCGGAATGGCTAAAATTCCATCTCCGTAAGTAAATTATCCACTATTCCTTTATTTACAAAGGCCCCAAACTGGACAGCAATTCAACCTTTAACAAGTTTGATGCGCTGTTTGATTCCGGACAAACAATACCCGAAGGACGGTGTGTTGAGACGTTCGCTGCGGAATATAATTTAACCCAGCTTGTAAATAAGCCCACACGAATACCAGACGTTGATAGTCATACCGCCAACTCCCTGGACTTGTTTTTAACTTCTCAACCCGACAAATACAAGGTCAGCGTGATATCCCCTCTAGGCTCGTCGGACCACTGTTTAATTTCTCGTACACCGACCAGACAGTTAGAGAAAAGATTCCTAACAGAAGCGTATGGCATTACGAGAAAGCCACTTGGAGCGGACTTAAGAGGTTCCTTAGGAATTTTAACTGGTCGTTAGGTTTCCTCGATAACGACGTGGATGCTGCTGCTGATATGGTCACAGACACTATTCTCTTTGGAACTAGATCCTTTATCCCTCATCAGAAGAAAGGGCATGCTACGACTCGAGTTGTAAAGAGGTTGCCAGGGTTAAAAAAAAGTTTTTTCGCTCCTTCAACATTAACCCAAGAGAAAAAAACTAAAAAAAGTTTAAACAGGAATGTCTCCAGTGTCTTTCCTAAGCGTGTGAAATTTTAGTACGACCAAAAGCTGAGGCAAAAAATGTCCCAAAGGTAGTAACAATTTTTGGTCGCTCGTCAAAAATAGCAGAAATTCTGCCTCATCCACCATCCCAACGCCCATTTATAATGACATTCCAGTTGTTAGCTCTTTTCACAAGGCCAATTTGCTTGTCCAGATAGTATATCTCCCTTTCTTCTGAAGAGGTGTTCTTCCGCGCTGGCAAAACCACTGCGTAAGCTTTTTCATCAATCCTACTCTTCAGGACTTTTTCCGAGCAGATAGAAAATAGCACTTGTCCAACCCGTCCCTAAAAAGGCGCATCTTCTTCTCTCCTGTCTCCTCCTACAGATCTAATGCACTTGCATCCTCCTTTCTAAGGTCACGGAAATGCTGATAAACTCATGAAATATCTCGAAACACGAACACTTCTGAATGACCGGCAGTACGGTTTTCCTAGCAACAGGTGATTCGATGGCATGTCTCACCAGTGGAACGAAAGCGTACTGGCGAAAGCAAGATAGTTGCGCTTGTATTTCCGAGGCATTTAACAGAGTTTGGTATCAGGCTCTTTTGTCGAAAATGCGTGTTCTTGGGATCCACGACTCTCTTCTTCAATGAATTAGAAATTACCTTTCGGAAGGTTAAATTGAAGTCGTATTGGATGGTTTCAAGTCTGATATTCACAAAATAAATGCAAGTCTCCGTTCTGTCTCCCACACTCTTTTAAATTTTCATCATCTGCTACTTTTATTCAATATATTCCTTCACTGACAATAGTACTCTCTGCTCCTCCAACTATATGGGCAGGCAATTGGACCTTATTTTCACAACAGATTCAATTAACTCCTCAGTCTCACTTTGTCCCCTATCTCTCTCTACAATCGACAACTACCACCCCCCCCTTCTACTTTCATTTTTTCATAACTCTTCTTTCCAGTCCACTCCTCCCACAACTCTCTCATCCTACGACTTTCACAAAGCAAACTTTCACAAAATCAGTGACTATCTTAGCAGATCCCCCTTTAACTTTCACAACCTAAGCGTAAATGATGCCTTATCCATTTTTTATAAAGAAATATTTAATTCTTTCAGCCTTTACGTTCCGTTTTCCCGCCTTAAAACATCATCTACTAGTCCTCCCTGGTATAATCGCAAGCTTCGTTCCTTACGAAACAAGAGAAACAAGTTATGGGCTGTTTTCCTGCGTACCAGATCCTTGTCCGACTATTCCAACTATCTTGGTGCTTATCTTCATTTCACCGAACTTTACGATTTCCTTTACCAGCGTTACCTTAACAATGCGCAAGTCAACCTTATAAATGACCCTAAGTCCTTTTTCCAATTTGTTAACTACAAAAGAAAGTCCGATGGTTACCCTCCTTCCCTCTCTTTCAACAACAAGTCATCAACCGATCCACTCACCATTGCCAACCTATTTGTCAGCTTCTTTAAACAATCCTTCACCAACGACTCCTTTGTACCAGATCCATCCTATTTTCGTTACCTACTGAATTTCTCCAATGGCCCACTTCTCTCTAACATCTTGGACCACTCCTATATCGAATATAAATTACACCAACTCAATGACGAATTTACACCCGGTCCAGATGGCCTCCCTGCCATATTTCTTAAAAAAATGTTCTTCGTCTCTTTCCCTTGCCCTTTCTGATCTCTTTCGTCTATCCCTTTCACAAGGAGAATTTCCTTAGGTTTGGAAAACCTCCTTTATAACCCCAATCCACAAAAAGGGATCAAAGAATGAAATAACAAACTATCGTCCAATCGCTAAACTCTCCCATATACCCAAACTCCTCGAAAGTATTTTGTATGAAGCTCTAAGTTTCCAATGCAAATCACTTATTTCCCCTAGACAACATGGCTTCCTAAAGGGTAGGTCAACCACCACAAATCTCGTTGAATTCGTATCCTTTGCCATCTCTGCCCTAGGGAACGGCAACGAAGTCGATGTAGTTGCAACCGATTTTAGCAAAGCCTTCGATAAAATCTCTCATCGATTAATACTCTTCAAATTGTCTGCCCTCGGCTTTGAACCCATACTGTTAAAATGGATATCCTCTTACCTCGAAAACCGTTTTTACAGTGTTCGTTTTAGGTCAGCCCACTCCGCTCCATTTTTGGCCACCTCTGGAGTTCCTCAAGGTAGCCATCTCGGTCCTCTTCTCTTTATATTAACCATAAATGATCTCGATAGGATCATCAAATATTCGTCCGTCTCCCTTTACGCCGACGATACCAAATTTTTCAAAACCATTTCCTCTCCCCATGACTCCTTCTTTCTTCAACAAGACCTTGATAGTTTTTCGATCTGGTGCCTCAAGAATTGTTTGGAACTTAATATCACCAAATGCCAATCCATCACCTTTTCACATAAGCGGCTCAAATCTCCTCCCCGACTCTACCTTCTCCACAACCAACCTATCTCCTCAGTTGAATCTCTTCGCGACCTCGGCATTTTGTGTGATAGGGAGCTCAACTTCCGTTTGCATATGGATGGGATAATCCTTAAAGCCAACTCTGCACTCGGTATTGTAAAACGGTGGTCCAAAGAATTCACCAACCCATACGTGATCAGGTCCCTCTATATTACCTTTGTTCGTCCCCTCCTAGAGTACGCCAGTCAAGTATGGTCTCCATATCATCGCGTTCATATCTCGAGAATCGAAAGCATCCAGCGCCGTTTTCTTCGATTCGCTCTTCGAGGTTTGCCCTGGGATGATTCTTTTACTCTGCCCCCCTATCAAAACCGTCTCAACCTTATTAACCTAAACACCCTTGAGGAACGCAGAGATGCAGCCGACTTTCTCTTTATTCATCGACTTCTTTCAGGTCAGGTTGAATGCACGTCCCTTCACAATTCTATTTCCCTCAACACTAACCCTCGTAATCTACGTACCCCTCGTCTCTTCTATCTCCCAACCCACCACACCACCTATGGCGCGAACGAACAAATCTCCCGCATGCTACGCAAAATTAATTCAAACCCTAGCGTCTTTGACTTCCACCGCAGCACTTCCTACCTCAAATCGGTTCTCCTTCACCACAATAACCAACCTTAGTTTTAAGTTTTAGTTTAAGTTTAATTTTAAGTTATAGCTTGTATTAAGCCGAATAAATGGGGGCTTTCGCCCACACCAAAATTAAAATTTTCATATCCGTTCCCTGACTCACGTCCCATCTCTTCGGCTGTAGAACGGGAACGCCAGCGTAAGTTAAGCTCATTAAATTCCGATATTAACGACATAACTAACTGGGGAGCCACTAATACCCGGTTTCACAGTAAGAGCTTAAGCCTCAATTGGAGCTTAAACTACGGTTTATCTCATCCTCGTGTTTCACAGTGCCGGCTTAAGAGGTAAACACCCCCTTAAATGTTGATAAAACTTAAGCCGCCGATTTTGGTGGCTTAATTATTGGCTTAACTATTGTCAGAGCAAAATTCATAATTCGATGTTACCAGCATAAGCACATTACCATTGTTTAAGGTACTTTTTTTATTTATGAACATGAACCTAACCCTGGAAAAAATTTTTTATTTGTGGAATATTCCTTTACTCAATAAATATCTACTCTCTTACACCGGAGACAAATTAGCAAGGCATAGCTGATTGGAATTCACTTATTAATTTCAATTCACGTAAAAATATTGTCTGGCAATACGTTTTGCTTGACAGCAGTTAAATGTCATCGATATGTTCTTTTTAAATTCATGATTTGGTTGACATTATTATATTTCAATATGGAAATACATTCAGACCAAGAAGATATAAGTGATTCTGAATATGGAAATTTTGTGGTTCACGTAAGAAGGGAAAAAAATATTCGACATCGTGTTAACCACTTTCATAGGTGGGATGAACTTGAATTCTTCACAAGATTTCGGATATCGAAGCATTCCGCGTTTTGTGTCCTGGAACAAATACAATCTAATATTAAGCACTTGACAACATGGTAAACAAAACAAATATATATTGGGTCTACAAGTAAGTTTCCAGCGTTTGTCAGAGATGGCGCCACCAGTGGACCCCGGGCAGAAATGTCAGACCCCATGTGTTTTATTTGTAAGTTTTATATCTGTCAACAACTTTGCAGCGTTATATTTGAGCAGTTCTATCGGTGTCGTACATTTTATTGAGCAAAATCATGGCAAGTTTCCAGCCAAATAAACGTCATTTGCGGGAAGCGCTGCTTTTATTCTTTAATATGAAGAAAAGTGCGGCTGAGGCCTATCGTTTGCTTTCGGAAACGTATGGGGCGGAATGTATTGGTGAATCGACGTGCCGCGAGTGGTTCAAACGGTTCAAAAGTGGTGATTTTGGAGTTGAAGACAAAGATCGCCCCGGAAAACCGAAAAGTTTTGAAGACGAGGAATTGGACGCTTTACTGAATGAGGATCCGTGTCAGATTCAAGAAGAACTTGCTGCATCATTGGGCGTCACGCAACAAGCCCTTTCCCTGCGCCTAAAAGCACTGGGATTCATTCAAAAAGTTGGAAACTGGGTGCCGTACGAATTGAAGCCAAGAGACGTCGAACGGCGATTTTACATGTCCGAAATGTTACTGCAGCGGTATAAAAATAAATCATTTTTGCATCGTATTGTCACTGGTGATGAGAAATAAACGCAGAAAATCGTATACAAAGCCCGGCGAGCCCGCCCAATCGACGCCGAAACGAAATATTCACGTGAATAAGGTCATGCTCTGCATATGGTGGGATCAAAAGGGTGTCGTATACTACGAACTGCTTCCGAATGGTGAAACCATCAAAGGACCATTATATCGAACCCAACTAATTCATTTGAAGCGGGCATTAAAAGAAAAACGGCCAGAATATAAGATCAGGGATGAGCCCGTCATTTTTCATCACGACAACGCTCGGCCACATGTTGCGGTTTCGGTGAAAAACTATTTGGAAAATAGTGGATGGGAAATTCTGCCTCACCCGCCTTACACTCCAGACTTGGCACCATCTGACTACCACTTGTTTCGTTCGATGCAGAACGCTCTTACGGGAATACGCTTCAGCTTAGTAGAGGAAATCAAAAATTGTCTCGATACGTTCTTGGGCTCGAAAGACAAGAAATTTTTTTGGTCCGGAATTCATAAATTGCCTGAAAGATGGGGGAAAGTTGTAGCTTCCGATGGACGATACTTTGAATAAAGCATTGTAACTATGTTTTCATAATAAAACTTCAAATTTTGGAAAAAAAAACGCTGGAAACTTACTTGTAGACCCAATGAAACAAATTTGTTATTTTTTTAAATACATTCTTTCTGCATTTAGGAACAATGCACTCACTCTGGAGTGCATGCTTCTGATAGCATTGAGGTTTTATTCAACCGAAGGAATGCTTATTACAGCTGGAGATTTTGACGGAGTCTCAAAATCAACTGTTTGCCGCGTAATAAGGAAAGTTTCCCATGCTATAGCACTTCTGGGGAGTCGATATATAAACCTTCCCGCAACAGTTGGAGAAAAAAACCATATTATTGCTGAGTTTTTTGAAACGGCGAAATTTCCACGTACAATTGAAACTATGGATTGCACTCATATTCGCCTGGTAAGTAAATGATATACTTATTTACTAACAATGCGTAATTTAAATTTTATTTTCAGGAAGGCAGAATGGTGAAATATTTCGGAACAGAAAAGGATTTTTTTCGCTGAACGTACAGACACTTGGCGACTCCCACTTAAAGATAATGGACATAGTTGCTAGATGGCCAGGCTCGTCACATGATTCGACTATATTTAACAATTCTAGGATCAGAGCTCGTTTTGGAAGTGGCGAGTTTGGTAACAACTTAATTGTTGCTGATGGTGGATACTCGTACCAATGCCGAAAATACGTAATGACATCTCTACAATGAGTCTATAATTCGGACACGTAACTGCATTGAAAGATCCTATGGTGTCTGGAAAAGAAGATTTCAAATTCTTGTGATTGGAATGAGATTGAAAATTGCCACCGTTCAAAGCGTTATTGTAGCTACAGCTGTGCTTCACAATATTTGCTGCTCAAATAATGAGGTTGAGCCACCACCATTAGATCGGTTTTTATTAGAGCAGATTGAGGACATAAATAATGTTGAAGTCCCAAATGCTGCTAGTGAAGAAAATACAGCAATACGAAATGTTTTAATAAATAGTTATTTTCAAAATTTATCTAATCAGAACGCAAGAAATTCATGAAAATGATATGTTTATGTGAACAAGAATTTTATTTATAAGTAATAAACAAAAGAAAAGTTTTATATCAATCTTTTTTTTTTTTTTTTTGTATTTGCTAGAATTAGGCTTTGAAAATTTTCATTTTGTACATATGTTCTTCTTCCATATGCCTCATCTCCATATCGTGTTTTCCTTATTATATTTGCATTGCTCTTCAGCTAATTTAATTTTTTCTTCCGCCAGTTGCCTCCACTTATCATCGGGAAAAAACTTTTTAGCTGAGCGGAGCAATGGAGATGCCTTCTTTTTGATGGCAGAGGGTGTGTACTTATTCCATGTGTTATGATCTAGGGAAAAAGGCAAACAATTAAAAAGGGCGAATATTTTCCATTACGATTTGTTAATATAACTTTATTTTGGGCACCTTCTGCATCTTTGTTAATTGTGTTCATGTACGAGGGGCGTTCAACATATTCTCGGTATCGATATGAAGAAAAATGCGAATTCAATTTAAATTGTTTCTATTTTTCAATATAATCTCCCCTAATATCAATGCATTTATTACATCTTGAGATAAGCTTTTTTAAACCCTCAAAATAATAAATTTCCTCTTTCTCTGCAAAATACCGACTTGAGTTCTTCATCATCCGAAAATCTTTTTCCACGAAGACATTTTTTCAAATCCGGAAACAGGAAATAATCACTAGTGGCAAGGTCTGGACTATAGGGTGGGTGTTGAATTTCTTCGAAACCACAATCTCACGCAGCAGCCTTGGAAACTCGCGCCGTGTGAACAGGAGCGTTGTCATGAAGAAGCAACACACCCGCTGCGAGTTTACCCCGTCTTTTATTTTTAATTTCCTCCCGCAAATTATGCAAAGTGGAAGCGTAGGATGTGGCGTTGATGGTTTCACCTTTTTTTTTGTACGCAATGAGCAAGATTCCCTTTGAGTCCCAAAAAACTGTGGCCATGAGCTTTCGGGCAGACGGAGTGACCTTGAACTTCTTCGGGGGGTCTGTTCCTTTTTTATGCCACTGCATGGACTCTTGTTTGCTTTCAGGGTCATAGTGGTGGACCCATGTTTCGTCCCCAGTAACAATTCGATCCATAACACCGTCCGCGTTCTCACTACACATCTCCAAAAGCTCTCTACAGCATGCGATTCTCACTTTTTATCTGAGGCGCTGTGAGCATTCGTGGCACCCACCTTGCACTGACCTTTGAAAGGTTAAGATGGTCATGAAGAATGATGTGAATGGTACCAATTGAAAGCTTGGTGATCTCTGCCATCATTTTCACCTTTATTCGGGCATCCTCAAGAACAAGTTTTTCGACTTCTTTGATGCTTTCTCCCGTACCAGCAGTAGCCGGGGCGCCGGAGCGGGGGACGTCTTCAATGCTCTCTCTGCCTCTCTTGAACTCACTTGACCACTTTTGCACAGTTGATAATGAAGGTGCGGAACCCTGGTAAAGAGCCACCATCTCTTCATGAATAGTTTTTTGACTTTTTCCTTGCTTAGTGAGAAATTTAATTACAGCGCGATGCTCAATTTTCACCATCATCGCCTCAGTTGCCATTATGATTCTGTTTAACTAGAGATAAAACGCGAATTAATAATCACATTTATATGAAATTTTACATGAATGCACTAAAATAATAGTGTTACTTGATAAATAAGTCAATTTATATATGCAACCACAGCTTCACCCCGATACCGAGAATATCTTGAACGCCCCTCGTATGTTCTTCTTCCATATGCCTTATCTCCATATCGTGTTTTCCTTTTTAATTTTTTCTTCCGCCAGTTGCCTCCACTTATCATCGGGAAAAAATTTTTAGCTGAACGGAGCAATGGAGATGCCTACTTTTTGTTGGCAGAGGGTGTGTACTTATCCCATGTGTTGTGATCTAGGGAAAAAGGCAAACAATTAAAAAGGTCGAATATTTTCCATAACGATTTGTTAATATACCTTTATTTTGGGCACCTTCTGCATCTTTGTTAATTGTGTTCATGTAGTTTTCATCAGTTACCTCCTTGCTGCATCAGGGTTCTTCGTTCATTGCTTGCTCTGTAACAAAAAAAAAAAAAACAAAATTAGTAGTGTATGTAAGTCGTATATCTCTTCATTATAATTACCACATTTGTTTGGGGCATCCGAGTCATAAACGGAAGGCAAACCTTCAATTTGCGGTCCAAGCAAATCACGCAGCGTCTCATCTATATTTGTAATTGATACTTTTTCTTCTGGTCCACCACCTGTGGCATATAAAGCTCTTTTTTCCTCCGCAAACTTTTTTTTCGAGGCCTTTTTTAAATTATCATATTTTTTTTTTTAAACTGCTGAGCCTCGAAATATTTCTCCGCAGCCCGCATTAAATTCAATTTCGATTTTCTTCCAAGCCGATGCCTTCTCTTGAGCGTGTATCCTGTCCGAATTTTTGTTTTCAATTATATTTTTATGCATCATCACCAAGTGCATTAGTTTTTCGGTTTCAGCTGGACTGAAATTTGCACTTCTTTTTTTATTATCACACATATTATATTCTTCACTGCTTTTAATGAAAATAAAATCAAATGACTTGCCCCACAAAGACATTTTTCTTTTTGACATATCCGATCCATTCACAGTAGTTAATTACCAACAAACTGTTCACAATCACTTCTTATGATTAGCTTAGCTACACCACACTTTTTAAACGACTGTGAAATCCGAAAAACTTAAGCCAAAACTTAAGCTCTGCGTTTAACTTAACTAAGCTGCGACTTAAACTCCCACTGTGAAACTGGGCATAATAGAATAGAATTTAATGCTGATGCTGTTAAAGAGAAATTGAAATACCCAGCCACTGTCCCTGAGTGGCAATTGCATCGTCGAAACCAAAAAACTTTCCACTCTCGGTATGTGCGTCAATGACAACTTACGTTGGAACGACTACATATTCGATGTCGTCAAAAATGCTGCGAAATGTCTAGGTTTCCTCACTCGATTTAAGAAATATTTCACTGCCTCTGATCTGAGCTCAATATACTCGTATAAGAGATTCATCCGTCGAAAATTAGAGTACAATGCCGACATCTGGTGATGTGCTCCATGAACATCTCTGCACCTGCTAGAAAGAATTCAAAACGCATAGGTGATATTAATATCACTCAGACAATTGATAGTCGGTTTTATCCATCACCAGTATCCATAGAAATCGCCTGTAGCATTCCGTCCACTCAAACTTTTAATCGTAACATTCGTCTCGCTATGAATGCTCATCATGAAGCCTACTATTCCAACGTACTCTAAAATATCGTGATTCATTCCTAAGGCATACAACTCACTTATGGAATGTTCTTTATTTCCCAGTCATCATAACCTTCAAACATTTAAAACCAACGTTTATCGGTACCTCTCTTTCTTTCCTCTCTGATTTTCCATCGCCCACGCTGTGTGCAGGCATTTTAAGGGTACTTAAATCCTTTGAGTCCGCGTAAAATATAAAAAAAATCGTTGAACTCCGTATCGTCTTGCAATTGATTTTGAGCCTCTTCCTAGACAGTTCAACACAAACCAGAATTCAACGCTTTTTGCAGGGGAGTTTCCAAATTATGGCTGCCTAAAGATTGACAAACTTGACTCAATTGTGGCGATATTTTCTTAGGAATGCACCTCAGTCCTTCCTGTGCAAAATCTATTTACAACACGATGAGTAGCACGTTTAGAGGGGCGATTATTTGGTCCTCAGAACTACCGAAGCGCTTTATAAATTTGTGTAACTTAAAACTAATTTCGGAAGATTCCACTCGAAAAAATGAAATGTCTTGAAATAATGATTTATTTCTTGAGTGTCCTTTAACCATTGTCCCCTTAAATGGAATATAAGGACTGAAAGTTGGGTAAATAGGGCTCTGTTGAGCAGCTCTTTGAACAGCACTTGCATCTTAATACTGATACAAACAGACATAATTTGACAGGCATTCCTATCTGAAACTTAACGTTTATTAACTTAAAACCTTTTAGACGTCTATTGGAACTTACCACCCGGTTCGTCGAGGTTGTTCCTCCTTTCTTGGTGACAGCATATATGTAAGTAGTTTCGCCCTCATTCACATACCAACCCAGCCGCTTATCAGTGACGGATCCCTGCATTCTGCCAGATGCAAATAGCTGCATAAACTTCGGGAAAGTTGTGCCTCTGCTGTTGGCTGGCAAGTTTCATAAAATTTTTTCAAGTATGTTGTCAAAGGAGTCACAAAAGAGCGTATTACTTTGTCCAGATTTGTTTTGACAGCAAATGTCTCGGTACGGCATAGGTCACCTTATAAAGGGTGTAGAATTTGAAAGGTCAACTATCGCAGATGTCATGTATAAATTTGGAAAATTTACAACAATTCACTGCTACAATACATGTAAAGTGGCAACACCCTAGTTGCACATGATGAGGTGGGTTAGGCAATGTCGCCACTACTTTTCTAGGCGAGTTTGCAGCGCAAGTCGAAGTCGATGGGCTGTGTACACAAAATATAGAAATAAAGTGGTCAAAGTGCCAGTTTCTCAAGAAAAGAATTGCCTTTCTAGGACACGAAGTGGAAGATGGCCGCATCTGGCCTGGTCAAGAAAAAATCAGAGCAGTAAAAACATTTCCGTTACCTTGAAATATCCGAGGTGTACAGGCATTTCTTGGATTGACTGGATATTTTAGACGGTTTATACAAGATTATGCCACGCTAGCCAAACCGTTAACAAACTTGCTTAAAAAAGATGCGGCTTTTAAGATAGAAGATGAAGAAGTTCAAGCGATTGAGAAGTTAAAGTCTGCGCTTGCTCAAGAGCCGGTTTTGAAGATCTTTAAGTAAAATGCACATTGACGCGTCTAAAGACGGCTTTGGGACGACGCTTTTACAACACCAGGACAACAAGTGGCACCCGATTTGTTATGGAGTAAGAAAACGTCGCCGCAAGAAGCGAAGCTGCATAGCTATTTTTTGGAGGTTAAAGCAGCATACTTGGCTGCGAAAAAGTTGCGCTATTATTTGTTGGGCGTCGAGTTCGATCTTGTTACCGATTGCGCAGCTTTCAAGCAGACAGCCGCAAAGAAAGATGTTCCCAGAGAGGTGGTACCGTAGTTGATGTATTTGCAGGATTTCGCATTCAAGATAGAGCATCGGGCTGGAAGTAGGATAAGGCACGTAGACAGCTTAAGTCGCTTTCCGGTCTTTATAGTTACGTCAGAGGTGCATGCTCAAATCCTGAGAGCACAGCAAAGAGATGAGCACTTGGCAGTAGTTGCGGAAATCTTAAAGCAGAAACAGTATGCTGAATACAAGGTGAAAAATATTGGGTCTATGTGCGGTTTGCTAAGAGATGGCGTAACTTGTATTATTCCATTGGCACATGCGTGGGAAATCTACTGTCATTGTACGTCATTTCAGTATATGTCATTCATTTGAAGCGTAAACAACAATATTTTTTTTCACTCAAATATGTCGAACTTTGTGCCTGAAAAAGTGTTTTTGCGGGGAGTTCTGCTGCCGAAAGTCATCGTATTTTAGTAGAAGTTTATGGTGAACATGCCCTAGCTGAGCAAACGTACCAAAAGTGGTTTGCACGATTTAAAAGTGGTGATTTTGGCTTGGAAGACGATGAACGTCCTGTGCAGCCAAAAAAGTTTGAAGATGAAGAACTGGAAGCATTACTCTATGAAGATTACTGCCAAACATAAGAAGAGCTTGCAGAATCTTTGGGTGTTACTCAAGCAGCCATTTCAAAACGTTTAAAAGCAGCTGGATATATTCAAAAGCAAGGAAATTGGGTTCCACATGAACTCAAGCCGAGAGACGTCGAAAGGCGGTTTTGCATGTCCGAAATGCTGCTGGAACGCCACAAAAGGAAGTCATTTTTGCATCGAATTGTTACTGGTGATGAAAAATGGATCCATTACGACAACCCCAAGCGCAAAAAATCATATTTGAAACCCGGCCAACCAGCCAAATCAACGGCAAAGCCGAATATCCATGGCGCGAAGGTAATGCTCTGTATTTGGTGGGATCAGATGGGTGTGCTGTATTATGAGCTGCTAAAACCGGGTGAAACCATCAATGGATAACGCTACCGAACACAATTAATCCGTTTGAAGAGAGCAGTGGCCGAAAAACGCCCGGAATATGCGACCAGATACGAGGCAATAATTTTCCATCATGACAACGCTCGGCCCCACGTTGCTATTCCGGTTAAGAACTATTTAGAAAACAGTGGATGGGAAGTCTTACCCCACACGCCTTATAGCCCAGACCTTGCTCCTTCTGACTACCATTTGTTCCGGTCGAAGCAGAACGCCCTCACTGAAATACGATTCACATCAGAGCAGAATATCAAAAATTGGCTTGATTCATTCTTGGCTGCCAAGCCGGCGCAGTTCTTTTGTGATGGGATCCACAAATCGCCAGAAAGATGGGTAAAAGTCATAGCTTCAGATGGGCAATGCTTTGAATAATACTATTGTACATGTTTTTCTTAAATTTAGTTATATACTCAATAAGTTGATTTATAAACAAGTTGATGGGCTAGACTTATTGGCAGTACCGAGGAGCATGGAAGGAGAAATTATAAAATGTGCTCACAATTTCGGACATATGGGTGTGCAAAAAACAATGCATGCAATTCGGCAGGGCTACTACGTACCACATCTGGAGAAAAAGGTAAACCAGGTTATTGCAAACTGTATCCAATGCATCACGCACAACAGGAAGCTGGGTAAGCAGGAAGGTTTTCTTCAGTGCATTGACAAGGGAAACACGCCGCTTTCAACACTACACCTCGATCATTTGGGCATGCTGGATCCAACGTCGAAAAACTACAATTACATATTCATCATAGTCGATGGGTTTTCCAAATTTACTTGGTTGTACCCTACAAGGTCTACAGACGTTCAAGAAGTTATCAGACATATGAAATCCTGGGTCACAATCTTTGGCAGTTCACAGCGAATTATCAGCGACAAAGGCGTATCATTTACGTCAAAATCGTTTGAAGATTTCTACCCAAATCACAACATCGAACACATCAAAACAACAACAGGCGTATCAAGGGGTAATGGACAGATCGAGAGGGTAAACAGAGTCATTCTTTCCGTTCTTGCAAAGTTGTCAGCGGCAGAGCAAAACGAGTCAGACATCGAACTCCTGAAAATCTTACAAGATGAGGTCTACAAGACGAACGCAACAAAATCCGTGAAGAAGTCAGAAAGAATATTCAAATGGCGCAAGAGACTTATAAAACCAACTATAACAAGAAGCGGAAAGGACAACACGGTTATCAGTTGTCTGATCTACTAGCAATCAAAGTGACACAATTTGTAACCGGCAAGAAGTTGGCCAACAAATACATTGGCCCCTATGAAATAATTAAGGTAAGGCGAAATGGTAGGTATGACGTCAAAAAAGCTGCAGAATTCCAGGGTCCACAGCAAACATCTGCCAGTGCGGACCACGTGAAGCTGTGGCGCTATATTGAGTGCGCAAACGATGACGATGAAGAAGAGTCATCTGGGACAGATGAAGTGTAAAATGGCAACACCCTAGTTGCACATGATGAGGTGGCACCCCTGTGCGCAATATGAGAGAGTAGCCAGAAGAACCGGTAGTCAGACAGCAGAGCAGTTGAAGAAGAGTCGTGACGGAATAAAAGTAGTTGACCCGCCGGGATTTTATAATTATTAAACACCCTTTTGTATATTTATTTTTTTTAATTACTTTTTGTTCAATATACACTAATAAATCCTGAATTAAATATTTATCATTCGTTTCATATTCAATCTTACATACATAGTGAAAGAAAAAAATCAAAACCGTTAAATTTTATTACGAAAATTCACATTCAATAGCGTCAACGATGCGAAAAAAGGAAATTGGTCAAGTGTGTTCAATTACCGCCAAATAATTCATTGGCCGGCTGAAAAGAATCATCGGCTTTGATAGGGAGTAATTTTCCCCTCATCTGGATTATGGAATGATTCCATGTTTCCTGTCATTGGCTTCGTTCACCATTCAGCATTCTAACAGACCATGAAGCATTGCTCAACATGATGTAAAATATTAACGCATCTACTAATTAAAAACTTTGATTTATAAATCAGCTTTAGCCGCAACCGAATCCCGTGCGAGTCCTCAACCGAATTTCAAATTCAATATCGAATATGGCCACAAAATTTACAATCACTTACCATGACTTCACCATTTGCGACTCACGATTGAAGATTTTTCTGCAAGCGTGGTCAGCAACGCTCCAACCTCAGCTCGAACTCGTATATGTGGTTCGAAAGCCATAATATTGCTATAGCAGGATATCCGCCTGATTAGTACGCATAGCTATTACCATTGGAACGGATTTGCAATTGCCTTGTAATAATAATAATAATTATTTGCCACACCATTCCCCCACGGCCGTACATTATCGAATCCATAGGACAGCCATCTATCTACACATGAATTTGTGCGGACCTGGGCAAGTACCCAAAGCAATTTGTTTCCATTTTGACTAATCCACCTCGTTCTGCTTTCAGCACAAATTTATATGAGCAGGACTTAATTTCCATGCTCGTCCCTATAGAACACGTGATATTTTGATTTCCCATTTAAATACATTGCATGCAAATTCCAATACACACATTATGTCAGGCAGGGGTTTTAGAAAGGTACGAGTACGAGTACGAGTATAGTGGACTAGGGACGAAAAATGATTTGGGCTGTTCGAGGTTCGGTAAATGGGTCGGGATGGACCTACAAATGACCAGAGCTCATAAGGATGACGGTGATAATGATGATGGTTTACGGATGGTTGGGAGCCAGCAGTGAATAAATGAATGAATGAATTCCAATTGGTAACAGATGCATCTTAACTATTGGGGAATTCCCAGATTCATACTCGAATCTATGCATCAGCGTCAAATGTTAAATATAATGAGGGAAATGTGCATTTTGGAAAATCGTGTTTGTAAACCAAATTTCCGAATTGAAGTATGAACGGTAATTGGGTGAGGGTATTTGCAAATACATTTGTTGTAGTTTCAGGGGCTTAGGGGATTTTCGGGTATATGAGTGGCATTTAAAGGTGTTGAGTCTTTCCCGTGAAAGTGAACATGAATTAACATAGTTGATACAGCGCAGGTACTTAGAAGAGCAGATGAAACAGAGCATGTCGACCAAAAAACATGCAGAATCTCATGGGTCTAGACGACTAGGGCCTTAATGCCAAATCACTCTGACGAAGGGATAGTCTACTGTATTTTTTGTGTGATCATTTATCTTTGATAAAGTGCCTAAAGTACCAGCATCCATCCAAACCGAACATCAGCAGTTTGTTGCGAGATAGTGTTCCTCTAAGTAGCGACCGTTCCTAGCATCGCAGGACTTTATGTCACTTATGCCTAACACGCTTATGTGCTTGGCAAAGCGTAAGGCCCCGTTACGGACTCAGTAAGCAATATATAGTACTTCTTACTGAGGGACCGCTGAACTCATGGAGACCGTGGAAAGCATTCGTTTTGTTAATCCACATCCTACTAGTAGGCACCTCAGAAACCCTATTCTTATCATCAATGATTTTATGTCCCGCGATTCCGTTATGACCTGCTACCCAAATAAGACAAAATGGATTCAGCCTTTCAACTACTCACAGAGAAGCTTTGCTGTCTCGAACTATTGTAGCTTGAAAGTGGTGAGAGGGTTTAGTAAGTCTTCCCCAACCAACTCCTCAAAATACTAGTATGGTTCAATGCCATCATCTCACTTAAGGGACAGATGCACATTTTCTTAGCGTTGTCATCCCTCCCAGAGCAATTCTGGGCCTTCCGTGGAGACTCGAATATATTCCTTTACTGGCTCAGATTTTGGCCGAAACCATGTCATAGCATCAGATGGCATGTCCACAAGACCAAGTAAAAAAAAGACGTTCGTCAAAACCCCATTGCATGCTGTATCAAAGCGTGACATTCCTCGTAGTCAAACAGTGTGCCTTCAACGCTCAGGCGGTTGACGTTATTCAGTTCAACAAATCAGTCACTAGTCTCATTTTTTATATCCCCGAGGTCATATGGTCCTGTTACGTGTTTAAACATATTGTTGTCTACCTTCGCCTTGGTAGCTGCACTCAGTGTGGAATAGAAATCGCCCTTGATCTCCTCATCAACGTAGTTTGGCCATAGCACTGAATAATGATTATCATCCTGACCTTAACCCTCAAGCATCTTGTAAATATAAGACGAATAGGATATAAGGCTTTCTCTAGGTTTCGAGGTAAGTAAGAGCCCCCCATATTCGTCGTAGCTTTTTCCAGTTACATAGATGACGTGTTCCCACTATCATTTTGCTTACTGCTGGTATGTCCAGTTGGTAGTACATGAATTTCCACTCTAGTTGTAGGAATCTAGAATTTTGGGGATCCCCTTTTACGTTGTCAATGAGGTCCTTGACATTCCAGAATCCAATTGATGTCCATAGTCAATAGCCATTTTTTGTCCATCCATATCCGAGACGCGTGTTGTCGTTCGGAACTATGAAATGTTTTACTCTTGTCTAGATATCAACTTGCCCTGTTTTAAGATGGATAAGAAGGGTCATTATTCGGCCTTTCCAAATTTTGCAATACCATATGTACGTCCCCTAATGAGTCAGAGGACATTGAACACGACTATGCGCCGTAGTGCTCGATTCAAATGCTATTTTCGCTTTGTACAAGGTAAGCACGTCTAATCGTTCCTAACTGTTGTTCTCATATTATATTTCCAAGACACTGATTTCTAAAAATTTCCTTTGCTTCTCAGATATTGCATAATGGCACAGACGCAGCTTGTTGTTAATGCTGATTGCACTGCTTCTCAATATTTCTGACGACACACCAAATACAGTCTTAGCTTTCAATATTAAGCTGCTTGCGTCTAATTCAGTAAAACACTTTTGTCCTGCAAGGATGATGTGATTAGGAGAGAAGATCAATGGCTTTGTGCGGTGGTCATTTGGTCCATGCCTATAACACAGTGCTCGCTCAAAGAGTTTGATCTCTCAAAATAAGAAACATCTCAGCGCTATCATATATATTATTACTGACCTCTGTCTTATAGGCAAGCATGCAAGAAGGCTTGAGGATTTACAAATGATTTCTGTAGAAGCTGCATTGACGAGTGGGGGATTATATCCTGTACATGCCCAGCTCTCTCCCAAAGAAGAAACTCCACTTAGGAGCTTTCTTGACTTGTAGAATAGACGTTAACAGTCTTCTACGCTTCTGGAAGCTCAAGTTGGTTCCAAGAGTAGGAGGGTTACACATCGATGTTGCGTCACATCATGCCAATAGGCCTAAGGGTGTTAGTTTTTCTGACAGCCACTCTTGCCTAACCTAACACAGTGTTTTATCGCTACGAGTATTTCCACCATCAGTGCTCCATTGAAATCGCCAGTGGCATTCCGCCCCTACAAACTTTCAACCGTAGCAACAGTCTTGCTAAGAATGCTCATCACTATTCCTTCAAGTCCACTTTCGAACGTACTCTAAAATATTGTGATTCGTTCCTAAGCCACACAACTCGCTTATGGAATGCCCTGCCGAGCTCTCTATTTTCTGGTCGTTATAACTTGCAAACATTTAAGACCAATGTACATCGGTACTTCTCTTTTCTACCTCCCTAAATTGCCGTCGCCCACGCTGTGTACAAATATTTTGATGGTACACAAATCTCTTGAGCGCGCGATAATTATTAAAAAAAAAAAGTGAGACAATAGTCGTAGAGAAATATCTGTTTGTTTGAAATAGATTGAGATAGATTGTGAGATATGTGAACTACGTACATTGTCGAATGATTTTTGAAATCAATGAACATCAGGTGGTCGAAGATCAATACTCAATAATCAACGACGAAGATTCGCAAGGTGTCAATGCGGTTGACAATGGATGCAGAACGGAAATCTACTGGCTGATTGTCGAGAGTCCTTTCAAGATGATCTTTGATGTGTTCGAGGATTTAAGAAGGTCACCCGACCAAGAAAGCAAGAAAGTCCCCAGATACCTCTTCCACCAACCAGATAAAAATGCTGGCTTTGAACGTCATAATCCCAATTGTACCATGTATTGATAAATTCTACGTATCTTCCAATTTTATGTCTTCATATTGTGAAATGAAATCCTCCTTTCAGTGTTACTCTACTTTCCTCTACTCACTGACTTCCAACCATCTGTTGGGTACACACTAATCAGTGTCAAGTATTTGAAAGTACTCAAATGTCAACAAGAATCCGCAATTATCTACTTGGGAAAACAGGTGGAATTGAACATAAAACCGAACCAAACCACAATCAATAGCCCAGAAAAAGGTGACTCGTACAACGGGGAGCACTTCAAAACGCTAAAAGATAAACTGCTTCCAATACTCGTACCTGCAGTCGTAAATCTCCAATAAGCCATTCAGATCGTTCGTTAACTTAACACCGTTAACAGAGTTCTAGCTGTCACCCGACCACAATTTATTATCCATCACTGAAGCAACCAAGGAAGTCACGTTTCTCGTATTGAATACAATTAGTCGTGTAGTTCGGTACAACTAAGAGATTTATCACTTCGACTCACGTAAAGAATAAGTTCAAAAACAAAAAACAAAAAACAAAAAAAAAAAAAACTCAAAAGAACAAGGGCATAACTAAAAGCAATCCAACTTAATCAGATCAAGTCCGGCTAAGGCAATAGCAATAGCAATGGTAATATCAATGGCAACATGCACTGCACTCTAAACAAAGAAAGGCCAGAAATAGATTCCTGCATATCTGTCAAGATCGTGACCGCGAAAACAAAGTTACGGGCTTCGAGTAAGAACTTACGAGAGGAATATGACAGCTTAACGAGTTTGCGGGGGGACTAAAATATAGAACCTCCGATGGTTAACCTTGATAATGGTCAACATGCAAATTCTGTAGCTGTTCTCCTTCCCCCTGGCCAGGCGGCTAGCGAACTCCACATCACTATACCAACACTTGACAGGAGTTTTCCTTTTTTCCTCTTTGACCATTACCATGGTGGTCATTCTGTTGATGATGCACGAGTATGCGAATGATGGTGAGGAGTAACAGCCCCATGTGTCCTTGTGCACAGTCGATCGAAGAAACATTCTTCAAACAACACTGGGGGGTGTAGATATTTTTGGAAAGCAAAATACTGTCGGTATGCCATTCTCAAAGGAATTGTAGTTGAAAGTGTTGAAGGAGTAAATTTAATCAATTCTAAAACCGTAACGTAGTTCAACCGATGGAACAACAGGGCGCCCCGAACAATGTAGGGTGCTAACAAAATTTCATGCGTCTCACAAATAGATTGACACTGCGAATATTTTTTCCAGGAGACCTACGAGTACATAGATATTGCATGAATGAAGAAAATCCTGGATTTGTATTGTACAGGGTCCTTCATTAAGGGCTTCCTATCTTTAAATTCAAATAAAACAAAGTGTGTGTGAGATATCATTCAAACTTTTTATTCTTTTGAAAGGCCTATCGATGCCAGTATGTATGGAATATAACATCGCTCAAATGTCCGCCGCGGCTTATCTGGGTTGCGATTATCCCAAATGTCCAATTTTCCATGACTCTGACTCATAAATCGGGCTGAATTTGACCGATGGCTTGGGTTATGTTGGCTTTGAAGGCCGCTGCAGTTTGTGGCTTATTCACATAGAGCTGCGACTTCAGAAAAAGTCTAACGGGGTTAAATCGCACGATCTCGGTAGCCAATTCGCATCACCTCCACATAAGGTGACCATGTACTCGAATCGCTCGTGCAGAATTGCCCCTGTGGCGTGAGCTGTGTGGCATGTAGCGCTGTCCTGTTAAAATCGCATGTCCTTGTAACTTAGGCCTGCACCCGTACAAAATTCAACTGACCCACGAGCTGAAGGTAAACGACAATAGACAACGACATGTGTTCGCTGAATGGGTTCTGGAGCAATTTGAAACTGACCCGAATTTTCATGGAAAAATCATCTTCAGCGATGATTTCTGGTTGAATGGGTACATCAACAAACGAAATTGTCGAATTTGGGACAATACCAATCCACATGAGATCCAAGAGCTTCCAATGCATCCCGAAAAAGTCACTGTTTGGTGTGGATTTTGGGCTGGTCCATATTTCTTTGAGAACAACGTTGGCCAGGTCAACACCGTCAACGGCGAGCGTTATAGGTCGATGATTACCAACTTCTTTTGGCCTGAATTGGATGATATAGACACCAACTACATGTGGTTTCATCAGAACGACGCTACATGTCACACATCTCACGCCACATTGGAAATTCTGAACGAGCGATTCGAGGGCATGGTCATCTCATGTGGAGGTGATGTGAACTGGCCACCGAGATCGTGCGATTTGACCCCGTTAGACTTTATTTTGTGGGGTTTTCTGAATTCGCAGGTCTATGCGAATCAGCCACAAACCACAGCGGCCCTCAAAGATAACACAACCCATACCATCGGTTAAATTCAGCCTGACTTATGCGCCAGAGTCATGGAAAATTGGACATTTGGGATAATCGCAACACAGATAAGCTGCGGGGGACATTTGAACGATGTTATATTTCATACATACTGGCATCGACTGGCCTTTCAAACGAATAAAAAATTTGTTTTATTTGAATTTAAAAATAGGAAGCCCTTAATGAAAGACCCTCTATGTACAGGGTGAATGACTCGAACTCCAACTTTTTAAAATGCGATAATTTTTTTATTTTTTGATAAAATTTATTGTGCCAAAGCAAAAAATGTTGGAAAATACATCAATTTTGAAATTGTATCAGCAGTTTTCAATATGTCCACATTTGGCGCGAATAATGGCCTTGAGACGGTCAAAGAAAGCATCGCAAGCTGCACGCAAGTGGCTCCGCGGTATTTGGCCCATTCCCGGCGAAGTGTTTGTTTGAGGTTGTCCAAACTTTGGTATTTTTTAATGCTAACCTTAGCCTTCAAAATACCCCAGACAGAGAAATCTAATGGATTTGCATCCGGAGAATTTGCAATCCATTGTGTCGAAGAAATGAAGTGTGGAACATTGTTTTTTAACCAATCTTGGTTGACGCGCGCTTTGTGAGACGGTGCCGAGTCTTGTTGAAATGTCCACAGTCTCCGACAAATGATTATTTGCCCAAGGCTTCAATACTGCCTCTAAGACAGTTTCATGGTATACGATCGCATTAATTTTGACGCCACGGTCCAAAAATACGAGCGGAGAGCGACCACCGGCGGTTATGGCGACCCAAACCATCACCATCGGTGCTGCCTGCTTTCTGGTGGCCGTCCGAAGGTGTACATTTTCGAAGGACCTCTCTGGCAAGTAAACTCGGTCACTTTGTTTGTTGACATATTGCTCGATAACAAATGTGACCCATCGGAAAAAACCAAATTCGGCAACTCACCACTTTCGTGCAAGCGTAGCAACTCCTTCGCTTTTTCGACTCCAACTTTGTTCTGTTGCGATGTAAGATCGTGTGCTTTTTGGAACTTGAATGGCTTGAGCCCAAGCTCATTTCTCAGTATGTCTTTCATCCGTTCCAACGATATGTTGAGCTCACGAGCCATTTTTCTTCCACTTCGACGCAGATTTCGCTCAATTTAAGCCTTCACTTTCCGAACCATTTCTGCCGATGTTGCTGTTTTTTATGACCACCTTCATGGCGTTTTGCAGTGCTGCCAGTGTCACGGTAACGAGCTACGGTTCGAGACACAAATGATTTACTCACGTTGAGGTGCTGGAGGGCTCTAACGGTAGCTACTTGTGGTTTTCCAGCCAAATATAAAGCAATCACACTATCACGTTTGAATTCCATCGCGGATAAAAAATTTTCAACACAACTGAGACGCAAATCGTTTAAAAGGCTTGTAAATAATAAAATTATCTGTCATGTGTCAAAATTTGAGCTAACTGTTATTAACGGTTTGGAAATTACAGCAGCCTGAAATTGGTTACAGTTCGAGTCAGGGTGTATAAAACCGTAGGATACGACTAGATTTCTACAAACATCTTAGTGAGGATGAGGAATTAGGCACCAGGAGAAGAGCCATAAATCAAACGAAAAGAGTGGACGAAAACTTGATTCCGTACCCCCATTACCGTCTTCAATTTTAAGGTTACCAAATAAGCCTGAGATTTGGATGCTGGTTGTAAGCGAAATCTTCGAAAACTGTAATGGAAGCAAGTCACTGAAACTCGATAGGCAAGTATTTTTAAGCAAAATTTTTGACAAAGGTTGACTCAGATAGATACTTGACAAGTTAACGAACAACAAAGCGGTTGGCTCTGATGATTAACTAATTTTCAAACACGGATGTGGATATGCAGAACCATATCCAATATTCAGGACCCGAATCTACATTGGGTCTACTTGCGTCCTCGGTTATGGCTGACATTGACAGCTGGATCTCATATGAGCACAACTGCAGATGGCAGGTTGCAGGCAGACCAAAAGAATGCCTCTCGACGTCTCTAGGAAGTCAGCCGACTTTCTGCTGTCCCTCAGCCGGAAAGAGTGAAGGTTGCTTACTGGCGTCGTGACTGGGACACAACACCCTGCGATGCTACCTGTGAAAATGATGACTACACCGCATGGCAGTCTCTCTGTGAATGTCCTGCTTACGCTCGCATCAGGCTGCAGGTACTAGGCGCTAACGTGGTAGGTGCACCTTATCACCGAAGCGGTTACTCATATTTCTTCCTAAGACTGATTTCATTAAAAGGAATTTACAAATAGTACAGTGGATTAGTGCTTTGACTGAGTGCTCTATTCCGACTAACTAAGCTATCAACTTCGATGTATATCCCTAAAGAAGTCATTGATACATTTTGGGGCAGACAATTTACAACCAATTTTTGGCAATTTTTGGAAAATTTTGGAACACCCTGTTCCGATAACTTTCTTTTCTCTACGAAGAAAAACATTTTGAAAGAGGCTCATGAGGCACTGCATGACAGTATGAGCCCTGGAAATGCAGCAAAGTAGCAAACCAGGCAAGGCTCCCGCACCCACCACTGCTGCTGGACTTATCCTGGACACACTCTCACACTCAAAGATTCGTTTTCCTGTTATTTTAACCATTAATGTACGTGAGGAGTCCTTCTAAATTGTTTATTAGCTCTAAGCTCAGTGCAAATGTCACGAGTAATTTGCCTCTACGTCAAGTGAATCTATTTGGCCGCCGAGGCAAACAAACGAGTTAAAAGTACAACCTCACCTCCTTCTATGTTATATAGCCTGCTTCTTGAATTACACTACTTTTGACCTAGTCCCCGAAAGCTCTACAACAATAAGCGTATTTCGCCTCGAACAGGATCAAGATAACCAAATGGCAAAGCGCTTGTACGAGTAACACTGACGGCATTACACATTAGTAACAGAAGGTTGGTGAATTTTTTATCGACACCAGAAGGTTACTGAAGGACTATACCGACATGCACACATACGAGTATGTGCTTGTAATCGTACCAGCAACCAAAAATGGGTTGCAGTCGGATGACGGCAACAATTGCCCGCTGTCATATGTCCTTTGGTTTGAGCTCGTTAACTCGGTTTACTTGGTTTACCTACCCTCTTCTCGATGCATACCAATATTAACCTCGTCACGTGTTTGGTTGGGTGTGGAGGTTAAATTTTTTTTTCTGTATTCTCGCTATCTCGGTGAAGGCTACCAAAGTTAGATGGCAGTGGGAAGTGCTGGACTGAGTTTGGAATTTGTTACCGTGCTGACGCTTTTACCATAAGCAACACGTGGTCGTATTCTCAGACCAATTACGATAAAAAGCAGTTGCATTGCATGTTACCAAAAGAGAAGTGGAGGTAAGTTAAAAAAGAAGAAAACCAAAAAAAAGAAAGACAAGCAATGAAGACAAGAGCTCTTGTAACTGGAAAATGTTGCTAGGAAATGACATTATACCAGGGCCACCATTGAAGTTGTTGTCAGAGTAACTAATTTAATTTCAACCTCGAGGGCTTAATTGTCGTTAGTGCTTAATTTTTTGTGTCTTAACACAGATTCTGTTGTATCTATTTAGATTTGATTTGCTAATGTACTCGTATCTTGAGGAGGGGACATAAGCTGGCTGGCCGCTCTGGGGATTCATCTATTACGAAAAGGGGCGCCCATCCATTTCGCAAGCGGGGCAAGCTATTCGGGTATTTTCCTCTTTCTTTTGCTGGACCTGATTTGAGTCTCAACCTGCAGTTTCTCCAGTGTTGCGCTAATCGCCCCTAGGTTCACAGGCTTAGGTCCCCTTCCATTCAACCACTTAGGAAGAGATCTTCTTTTATTGCGTTGTTCAGCGGTATAGGTTCAAAGACATTTCCAGACGATGCGATGGTGTTCAATCTTTCAAAATAAAGAGTTTTTCAGTATTGTTAGATCCTATTGAAAAACCCATTATACCTCCATCGAAGCCGCTGTATTCTAACCATTCTAACAAGGTCAATGTCACTATATATTCGCATCCGATGCTAGAAGAAGTATAGAGCTTTGTAATAGTGTCCTTCTTGTATTGGCCTGTGAGTTTCGCATTATTCTTTTAATTATGATGTTGAAGAAATCACATGAATGCTCGTCAATTTGTTGGTGGTGTCATTACAAACTTTTACGAAGCAGCAGATGCTCTACATTGTTATAAACTTGAGATGGTTCTGTATAGCTCATTTCCATAAATGTTGTGACCTTAAAATCATTTAGAAGGTAGTTGGTATCGATTTGAGGTTGGTGAGTTTTTTCTAAGATCAGCTTTAAGGTCGTTGGTGGATGTGCCTTACCACATTGATGAGGACCTTTCAGATATGTTCCTTCCTCTATATGTTCTTCCCGTCTTTTTTGCTCATACAGTTTTCCCGCAGTTTTCTTCTTTAAACCAAGATTTTCGCAGATGCTGGTAGTAAAGGACATCTCGGAAAGTTCTGTTAAATCAAATCTCTTTACCATACTTCTTTGGCCTTCTGGCGTCCAAGGATGTTAGCATCCGCTCCTTGGCTTCAATAAGGGAATGATCTAAGTAGATTTCGGCTCTTTGAAACGAACATCGATCGCAGCGTAATCAATTTAGTTACAGCGTTTTGATCAGGTGACATTCAGGTCACTTTGTTCATGGTGAGGTATCGGAAATAGGTGCTAGTTATAATGACATTTCTCCCCGCTACGAATTTGATTACCCTGATCCAATTTTTAGCCCTGGTGTCTTGATGATGTTAAGCTATTTAGGTGGCAACTCAACGAGACCGAGTTTTAACAGACTCCAGAAAACACCACAATGTTCCCGCAGTAGTCCCGCAAGGGTCGGTCTTCGGACCTCTTCTTGAAAACACAATGTGTGAGGACGTTCTGTGACTAATTCTGCCCGAAGCAGTGAGAGAGTGAGTCAGCGGGTCTTCTGAAGACATGAGCATGGAAAACGCAGCCGAACACATCTATAAAATAGAGTCCGCAACGGATGAGGCTATTGTGAGGAACTATGCTGACTACAAGATTGAGTTTGTCGAAATAATCAACTGTAAGACCGTCGGAAACCGAAAATGATAAGAGACTGCCCTTCAGGCCCAGGTCGAATACGTCAGTAAGAAGGCATCGCTGGTGCAGGCAGCACCCTGTCAGATGTTTCTGAATATCGGTGGCCCTGGATACACCTGCAGGATCCTGCTGTCCAGAGTAGTCAGTTCGAACTTCCTGTGTACCCCTCTGGTGTGAACTAGTGCACTAACGGAAAAAGAGTTAATAAGAAAAATGTCTTCAGGGCACAGGCCCGTCTCAAGACATTTAGCGGCTTTCGAGGCTGAAATGATCTCCATCGACATAATTGGGAATGAGAAGCAGTGAGTGTACTTTCCCTGAACCTCAAACTGGTAGAAGGCTAAAATAGTGAAAGAGGAAGGAAGAGCAGCATCGGCAGCAATATGGCAAGATGGACCCACAAGCTAATTATCATCATCAGATCATGGATAACGAGGCAAGGAGGTCCTGCAACTATCACCTCACACAGTTCCTGCCCGGGAATAGTGGCTATAGGAAACATCTCTATGGATTTGGGCACCATGGTTCCCTGCTGTGGCCTAAATGTCCAAACTTGGATGGAATTCGTGTTTAGAACGAGCTGCGATGAGCGCATTACTTACCAATTCTGCAAGGTGCGACGAGCACGTAGGTGTAAGATCCAAGAGGCATGGGTTTAACGTGAACACCTGTCTGGAAGACTTAATTTCACTGGATGCTCATACATCCATGGAAGCAAGGATACGCCTGGCCATCGCTCACCTACATTAATAGTATATTACCAAAGCAGAACTTTTGGTGGGTTCACAAGTTCCACCCTTGGCCTTAGTATGGGCCGAGGCTGATCTAAAACCTCTGGCTGATCTTAGGGTCACAGCACCCAGCACTTATTTGCTACTCTACAATGGGTCTAGGACCCTCTTTCCGCGATTTGGGTTTAAACCACAGCCACCATGACGCTCCCAACAGGGGGCCTACCTCAACAAGTCAAGTCCGGACCGAGTTCCGGGGGCTCCTGACTCCCATGGTACCGTGATTTAAGTCTTGGTAGGAACTACCGGCGGTCCTGCTGCCAACAAGACCTATGATCGGCAATTTATAACTGTCCAAATCGTAGCAACCTTCGGTAGCGTCATCCGACCACCGTTATGATAAGACCAGTACCTTGCTCTGCCTCCGGTTTTTTTAGATAACGTCATTGATGGGCGAAGCTTTGATAATTGGGCATGCCAGCAGTACGATATCTATGAAGTTTCCGCATCCATTGTAACAAATCATAGAGAAGTTGGTTAAACGTCTTCACAAGAATAAGGATGAGGAGATCCGATAAATTACAAACAATGGCTAAGGTTGGGTAGGCAAAATAATAGTGTAAATAGTCCGGAAAAGAATCAAAGAGCCACTGGATTCAACTTTGGATGTCGAACAAGCCTCTCCCTCGGAATCGACCAAATATGTACTCGCACCTTGCGGCAAATATAGTCTTCCTGCAATGCATAAACTTCGTTTTCTGGAGACAGTTTCACGTTAGAATAAATGAATTCATATATATGCGAAGCCTTTCTGAGGAGGGGAACTTTTGATAAAACCATTTCTTTTGTAAGGGTAACCTACGTCGAATATGGTTGGAATCCACTCGATGGTATTCTCTCAAACTCAAAGTAGTATAAGGAAGTGCCGCATTTTATTATCACTTAAAGGAAGGAAGCAGGAGAATACAGAAAGAATGGTGTCTTACCTCACAAGGTTGACCAGATGGTCTTAAACATACAAGGCCACACAGACAGAATAATGGATAGACACAAAAGCCTTCATCCTTTAAATTTTGATCACCAAACTTAGGATTTCTGGATGGAGGATCGATAAATTGACGTTTTTCGTTATTTAGAAAAAATATTCTTGGCTGACGGTGGCACCTAACTCCACACGGGCAATAGAAATGAAAAGACAAAACGTTTGACATCGGCCCAAAATCTAGAAAAGTAATGCCTTTAGAACTAAAATCAAGCTACTATGGCTGCTTAGCTGGAGTTCGTGGGAAATAGTTTCTACTGTCGCTCGAATCCAGCTTGGATTTATCTGCAAATGAGAGTAGGAGCCGATTCAGCATATCCTAGGGCACGAAGACATTTTAATTGCGTAATATATCATGAATTGGAATCTTGTTATCCACTCAGCTAAAAGAGTTTGTGTCAACTGAAGCCCGTTGCGCATGTTCTGCACAAGTTGTTGACGCACTATGCAGCACGTAGTGTTTTTATCTTCGCTACACAATTTTAGTTCGACGGGTTGCACATTCAGGTTAGGTTAGTCCTAGGTAAAATTCGTACTGGAGTTTTGATGATATTTTGACACTTGCCTTATGGAATGCCATAAGACCTCCGGCTGCTGCGTTTTCCTTTTTTTTTATCGACTATCCCCGCGGAACTGGAAAAGGCACATCGAAGTCTCAGATCTTCTGTACCAAGATATGTTAGACTAGGAATTCCATCGGGGCTTTGGTAAAACTATAAAACGTTAGCAAAAAGTCATAAAATCAAACAACATCGGCTTCGTCTAAACAGAGAATCCACTAAGTTTCGGGATAAAGTTTCATTGAGTGAACGTGATATCTCAGCAAATACTGTTTAATGGAAGTTGTTAGTCTTGTTGTAAGCATACTTTTTCCCGTTTGGGGAATTGATGGCTCTTTTACAACTGAAAAAAATATAATCGAAACTTAAGTGACGTGTCCCAAAACAATCAGAAGAAAGAGATGGTCTCAGATTTGTCTATCCTTATCCTAAATAAGCATCTGTCTTCCAAGCGGCACGTTCCAAGCGACACAGTCCTAACAACTTTGAACTATTTTGCTTATTAAATGTGGAAGAGGCAAAGTTGCTTCTTTGAATACATTTGGAAGGCAGAATTCACAGGCTGATTCCCAGTTACAATGAAACCGCGGCAAATAAGATCTCTGATGAACATACTCGACAGTTCGCACTTTTTAGGCCTGAACTAACTTTGAAACATGCCTCGAACTGGATGAAGACTTCCATTGACTGCCCAAAATTTAAGCAGGCCACATGGTTGTTTCATATGAATTTTTGTTGTCTCTCAACAGAGGTCCTTGCAAGCTGCTTATAAGTTACATCACTTTCGGCTTATGTTCACCTCAGGTCGGTTAAAACTGGCCTCATTTCCATACCTCGCTCCTCTGGGCAGCTACCAACTGCTTCAGTTTTTCCTTGGTTTAATTTCGCTGGCGGTTAGACTATCTGACAAAACAAAGCGGCTTTGTCAGTATCCAATGTCTATTGCGGTGTCGAAGTTGGCTTTTACATTAAAATCACCCAGTATTAGCAAGATATGGTACTTTGAAAGGCTCCTCTAGACTCGTAGGCTTACAGAAGAACTATAATGTAGCAGATTGACTCTTGAAAATCCCTGTGTACAGAGACAGACTTCAAATTAAGCTTACACCTCACAATTCCGTATTCAATTCAATGTCTCTTCGGCAGTGCCATTCCTCAGACGGTTACGTTCTGTGTCCTTTCTGTGTGTCACATCCTTCTGCATTATTAATTCCCACACCATTTATTCCCAATTACAATGTAATCGAGTCATATATCCTTTACTGCACTTGGCCATTCACCCATTAACTCCATTACGATCCCACACCAAGTTACCTACCCAAATCAGGAAGAAAGCGAAAACCCCATTTCAGAATTCGATATCCTTAAAAGTGGCAGCAGAATTACTTACTCCACCACCACCACCACCATCACCATCACATCACCATGCAGACGACATTTACATCCCTCCCTGTCAGTCGGAATTACTGCCGACATCACCATCATCACCATAACCATAACCATGACCATATAACCTCTCGTTCCAGTGTCCTTCGCTCCGGAAAATATACAAATTGTCCAGTGAAGCCGATAAAAGAATATTCATGCACACCCAGTAGTTGTGTAAGTAGCACTCGTAAGAGGATGATTCCTCAATACGCCCTTGGACACAGCGAAAACGATTTAGAAGTAGTCATATGCGTGGTGAAGCTTTCAGTCCGATTTCCCAAGAGACCAAGTTTCGATGGCCACTGATGTAATGATACCCAGAGCAACAGTATTATTAGAGAAACATTTTGTCATTGTGTTGTCGTTACTTGGAAAGGACAAAGGTGGTTACGAAAATGTACTTACGAGTATTTTCACTGACCAAGAAAGAAGAGGGTTTGGGATCTTACTTCCGACTCTGTGATTTGTCGATTTCTCCTAATGCGGCAGGTCCTTCTTTTCTATGTTGTTCGGAATTTTTTTTTTCTCCAAACGTGGAAAATAAAAGGATTTTTGTTTGAGTGATTAATGGAGATGTTGAGCTCGAATAGTTTAAGAGGATTTCCTTTTCTACTTTATTTTTTCCATCTTTTGAGGAAGTGGTGAGTTTTCGTTTTTAAATTTTCAAATTGATTTGTGTTCTTTCATGTGTGACCCTTTCCTGTTCCGACTGACTGACAGGAGGTAGATTCTCACAGCCTGAATTCCATATAGGACGAACATCTTCTGATTGTGTGACATGATCTTTCAGTATTGAAATCACTGTTTTTCTTTTCCCCAGAAATACGCACGAGCTTGGTGCAGGACATAATGGGAAACCCCGAAAGAAGTGAAGGAAGAAGAGATGAAGGAAATACTTGTCAAGGACTTGGCAGTCATCAATTCAGGGTAGGCACAGTCTTTAATCGAAATGCTACGGACTATGGAAACCGCCTAACCTGTCCGAGGCATTTTGATTGAGCACAATATCTGCGAAACCTAAACTGAGTTCCACCTAACCGGTAAGGACAATCCAGCCATCCCAAGTGTTCGAAACAACGCGGGGCTAATATCGAAATGCACGCAACCGTCGACAATAACCGTTCGTATCTGTCATATCTGTTAACTGTCCTATAACTTAAATTTGGCCAGCAGCGCAACAGTCAAGTTCGTTGCTTAGTGCTTGCCTAACCTCCCAGTGGAGGTCCCGGTAACATCATGAGTACTTCCTTCCTCGTGCAGGCGAAAATGGCAAGTGCGTCATGCGTGCTCGACCAGAAGCATAATACTGGCTTTCGCCGTCATAGCTCTTCTACGGAAGAGATGAAAAATGTGACGAACAGCATCTAGCCAGGATGTAAAAATAGAGATGCTGATGCAAGCACTCACTCGTTCGAAGTGAGATACTGGCATTATATTTTGAAGGGTAGAAAATTTCAATACCAAATATGATGATTTTCAAAGGGAACAGAAGCAACTCCTATTTGGATGTAAATATATCACCAGATGAAGTCCTGAGCTTAGGACTTTTGAGTGAATACATGATTACTCTTACAAAGGCTTAAAAGCCGAATTCATCAACGTAACGCCGATATGCGCTGATTCCTTCACAGAGGGAAAGATAAGCAATGTCTTAAGCGCACAACACTCAGAGCTGTCACAAGTTTCACACACCATACGCAAAAGACCCTAGAAGCCGCCTGATGATTGCTAAGCATACAGAATACTTTTCAACCGGTGCAAGATGCACCTTTAGTATTCTGGATGTCCAAACAATTTAAAAGAGTCAAAACCGAGTCCGACCAATACCCCGGACGCCAGAGCACTCAAGGAGTACAGCTACAATTGCATGGGACTGTTAAAGACCGCAGAGAAGCGGTCGAACGATGACCAACAACACAAATATCGAACAGAAGTATGGTATACGCAGATAAAGATACGAGTAGAAAGCTGTAAAACCTCAGTCCATACTAACAATTTGAAAGGATAGCTTCTGACAGCTGCCAAGGAGGATGAATTTTGCCAACGTGGATGGTCGGATTGTTGTCAACTTTCGTAAACCCAACAGAACTGAGAAGCCTGGATATCCGTCTCGAAACTGAAGACCGATAACCCTGGTGAAGCAGTCCCACTGCCATTTGTATAATATGATCGGGTGAATGAAAGTTTGTCTGGTGAATGGAATCCTAGTATCAATTGTCCAATAATCGGGTTGGGAGGTCGCCCAAACTGCGCCAAATAAAGAGGAAGCTTAATACTGCATAAAGGATACTGCCTTCAACGCTGATGATGTTGAAATTATGAGAATTCAGCGAACTGTCACTGGAGGCTTTTAGCGGTGAATGAGGGTGAAACTAAGTACATATATGCTGTCAACAAGACTTAACAGAAAATTATCTGGACTCCGCTCTGGATACAAACTACAATCCAACCGTAGGGATCAAGCGAGGAGTAACTCTTGTTAACCGCTGTTTACGTATCCCAAATCGGGAAGTGACTCTTATAAATAACGATGACTGCTATTCGTAAAACCCTTATCGTCCCAGTAGTACTGAATAATGTGAAAGTATAGACTTTAACCAAAGACGTCGCAAATAGCCTTGGTTGTGAATATGTCTTCGAGTAAGCTTCGGCTTCGTCTGCATAAACGAAAATTGGAGAAGATGTCATAAAACCGAACTGTATGAATTATGTAGACATTCTCCTTGTCAGAAAGGCTAGAATACATCGGTTTCGATAGCTAGGACATGTTGAGTGAATGAATATCATCGTTCCAGCTCGAAGTGTATTCAAATCCATAGCACAGGGCCAACGAATTAAAGGAAGTTGCCTTAGTAAAGGAACAATAGTCAACAAAGTGTCTGGACGCGAATATCACATCAACGCGCCAAATGGAAAGGGCTCTTGGTTAATTCTGGACTACAGCGCTGAATAACTGAAAAAGGCAGCAACTGAATAGTTTGCCTCGTTTGAAAAATTGATGGTGACGCCTTTTCAATTTGCAATATCCGCTTATGGCTAAAAGAAGACTTGGACCTGTGTAATCTCTTGTTACCCTTGTCCTGACATCCTGGGTGCAGACATCCCTCACAAAAATTTTGTTCGTTCGCAAACCGTGAGCATGTTGTAATGACAGATATAGCATTAGGAGCGCTTATAAACCTGGATATTTGATGTTCTGCAGTTCATAAGCAGTGAATGAATCCTTCCGACAAGGTATGAAGATACAGAAGCTCTTTTTTAAGAAAACTGTTGATCTAATGAATGAAAGACGACAGCACACGTCTCAACACGTTATGTCACTTACGCCCAGCACATTTAAGTGTTTGGCAAGACCATGGCGTACCGTCATGATGAAAGTACCCAGCCTACAGTTTTTTCTACTGGGAGGAAAGTAACTGAGAGATTCAGGTACCATTCATTTGGTCTAACTGCAAGGTCAGATGGTGAGTCATGATATCTGCAGTTATGCTCATATGAGATCCAACTGTCAATAGAAGCCCTAAGGAATGACGTGGCAGACTTAATGTAGGTTCGGGTGCCGAAAAACTTTTCTTTGAGTCTTGCCTAGCACGTTCGTCGGAGATTTTATTTCCCGTGATTCCATTACGATCTAGGACCAAGACAAGTGGATTTCGACTTTGGATTTCCGTCAGTGATGCCTTGCATTCTCGAACTAGGTGGGAAGTTGCTACACATGGAAATGCTTCGCATCCTTCACGGATTCTTAATAATAGAGTTGACTGTCATCAGGATTTTGTATTTCTCTACTTGGAAGACCAGCGTTGTCGTCTTCCATATGATCCAGCTAATTATATCCCAGTTCTGGCTCAGATTCTGGTGGAAAGTATTCTAGAGCACAGGAGTCGATTTCGTATCTTTTCTGCAACAGGAGTGCTGCTGTCAGAGTGCAGCCCATGATCAAGGAGAAGGAGATTCATCAGTGCATTTAGAGCACACCCAGACGTTCTAAAGAAAGCTCCTATGAAGTGGAAACATACCGTTTTTTGGAGTCTGATAAAACGAGAAAATGACATATTTTCTTGAAAGCTGGTTCCATCAGACAATAAGTCCAAAGAGCACACTTCGATGGCAAGCCAGAAGGTCAACAGCGCCTTGGAGATTTTCGACATGACATGTTTAGTTCAATGAAGTTTGTCATCCAGGACGACACCATAATATTTAGGTTCGTTGGAGAAACAGGTGCTGATGCTTTTAAGCACTAGATGAGTCAAACCAGCCCACCTTCTCGTAAAGGGAACAACATCAGTTTTGAGGGGATTGACTGAACGACTATTTCTAGTTCACCAATCGCCGATAACGTCTAAGGATTACTGCGCTTTAGACCAGACAGTCGCTAGCCGCATTCCAAATATACATACAGTACAGCTACATCATCTGCATATATTTGAGCGTGGACGTGTCAGAAATATTGAGAGCCTTAAGCGGTGAGTAGACCAACATGCATCATAGCAGTGCAGACAGGCCGCCGCCGAGGAAGTTAGCCCATCCAAGATGCAGATTGGGACGTGAGTCATACATAGATTTAATAGTTTCGGCAGAAAATTTGTCTTAGCCCACAAAAAAAGATGTGCCTTTGAGAGAATAGATTTTCGAGTCGAGTCCAGGGTTCTGGGTATGAAGGCGTATCAGCACATCGTTCGTTTTCGGGGTAGTTAAGTGGCCTGAAAACATGAAAAATCTTAATTTCCGGCACAGGCTAGCCCAAAAATCCAAGAGTATGCTGTATTGGAGCACTTAACTCATTCTCCAGCCCTCACTCAAGCAGTCCTCTGATTGAATGCAAAAAATTTCCTCTTTAACTTCGTCCCACAGTTGGTTAGCTCTCCTCCATCGGACTCTTGTTACACTAGCCATGCATCCTTGTTAAGTATTCGAAAACTTATTTTAAATGTACCATTAAAAACAACATTGGACAGGCCCGCTTCACTTAAACTGAACTGCCGCAAGGTTCCACTCTTACTCCTACTCTCGTGATTTTTTTTTTTTAAGAAAAACTCAATTGCCTACTTTACAGGGAAAGGAAAATTCACACCAACTCTATGTTTCGTTTCAATCAAATTGCAAAGGTTTTACGTTTTCGTTCCTTTCATGGCCCCCGGCAACGATGAGGAAAATAACAATTTTCCCATCGGGTTGCTTTGGTTTTACCTACCCCCCGGCTGCGCTTTATTGCAAACACAATTCACTCCAAATAACCACCATCAAATCGGAAAACTTGCCTTAAATGTCATCGATGCGTAATGAGTTTTCGATTCGCAATCATCGATTCTTAGAGTTCTATACTCACATAGTGGCATGGACGAGAACTGGGACGAGAACTAGGACGAGGACGAGAAGGAGGACCAGATAGTTCATACCAATGCCGATGCCAATGTCGATGTCGTTGTCGATGTCGATGTCGGTGTTGGTATCGGTATCGGTTCCAATGGCATCAATTGGCAAACTAGGCACGTACCGTGACGATTGAATGATTTTCGTGCTGTGTAGCTGGCTGCAAGGAATTCATTTTTCTTTTCGCCTTTCAATTCTTTTACTATTCTGTTGGTGAGTTCTCGATTCCGACATTAGAGGTACCTCCTTCCAGCTGATATGGAAGTAATTGTACATACACCCGCAACACAACACACTGGCCATGCTTTGGGATAACAAATTTGCCCATAATCCTGTCAGTGTAATTTCCGACATGGAGGATCCAGAACCACCCCAAACATTTATCCGGTAGAGTAAGTCTCAGTAAAGGTGGTGGTAGACTCGTTGTGAAATTAAAAGTTCGCTTTCAAAAACGAAATACAATAGAAAAAAAATTCCACAAGACCGAGTTTTTTGTTTTCCTGTTGGGATGTACAAGTTCCCAGGAAGAGTCCTGATGTAAGACTTGTATCCATGGCTACCATCTTTGAACTCTTACAATGGTCTCATGTAATTCCGCCAAAAATAGCAAAAGTTTCGTGGAAAGTTACTCCACGATGCGGATAGGGTGAGGCAGACTACGCCTGATGAGGATGATTGAAAGGAAGAGAAGCTGGCTGGATTAATTCGCTTGGAATGGGGTTGCATGTGTGCGTGTAGTAGTATATCAGAATGTTTGGTAATAAAGTTTTATTGGCTTTATGCGTTCCACCTTCGAATGGTTGGTTAGTGATAGCAGGCAACCTGACGCAGGCATTTACATTGTACTCGTCCTAAATTGCCAGGCAAAACAACAGAGAATATACACAACCCCTGTGGTTAGTGTGATATTGAGCCGGATGTGGCGGGAAGGATGTCCATTACAAGGAGAAAAGTTTGAGAACTTCTTCTTTTCCACCAACAATTACTTTGTCTTTGGTTTACAGATTATTTGACAGCGTTTATTGTTTTTTTTTTTGTTTTCTTCTTCTTTTCCATTTATTTCCATTTGTATTTGGATTCCGATTCCCTTTTTCCGATATTTTATGTCTCCGAGTTGGGAATTCGGTTATATCAACGCCCTTGCTTGAAAGGAATGTGGATATGCTGACTGGATGTGTAAATTTGTGTTTTTGTGTGGCAGGAAAGATCAGGGAAGGATATGTGGTAGAGGGGATGTCTTATGGAAGTTGTATGGTAATTGAGGAGTTATTTGGCAATCGTATGAATAATTTAAACTTTTTTCTACTCTCTTCCTTGCACCAGACGAATGGACAGTTAGAGAGCAAATATGATTTTCCAAATCGATTTTGTTGATAAATATTCTTCGTCAAAGTGAAATGATAATGGAGCAAGTGATGTTGAAAAATGGATTTATGCAAAGGAGAAATTGGAAGAAGGTTCTGCAATTGATAGCAGGAAATTAGGGAATGTTAAACAACAGGAAGAGGACGTTATTTGGACTTAACTGGATATCCGAAAGGTGCGCCTAGGCTCCTGATTAATTATCACAAACCGGTCTTCGTTTACTTGGCACAAGTAAGCCTTGAGATTTTCTGTATTTGAGGAAAACATCCAGGTGTCATTTGGATTTTCAAATATTAGCTCACGCCCTAGGAGAAGGATAGCAAGTTTTTTTTGTACGGCCTCCTCGACCAAGCCTAAAATTATCCTTGGTGATTTCTACGCCGATCTAGGAAGAGAGTGCATCTTTGGTCACACAACTGAAAACTATAGGCTTTGTGAACGGAACAGACTATGACTGATAGATTTTACGGCTGCACGAAATTCCATCATAACCAGCACACTTTTCCCACTCCTCAACATTCACAAAGGGACTTGACTATCTTTTGATCAAAAAACGGTGAACTAAATTGATCTCATTCCGATCGACACAACACACAGTTCCAATATTCTGGATGTCTGCCCGTTCCGAGGAGCCAACATCGACTCGGATCATTACCAAGGACGACAGAAATACTTGGATCATGTAATTATTGACCACGATTGCGTTTTAAGAGTCCAATTTTGAATTACTTTTTCGAGCATATTGGCTGGTATCTCGATTCTTGCGATGTTGTCTTCCAAGGCGGCAACTGACGCTGGTTTCTTGGGATAAACGAGTGATTTGACGTATCCCCATAAAAAATAGTCTAAAGGCGTCAAAGCGTCGGTCCAAAACGAGAGATAAATTGCTCTCTGAACTCATTTCTCAATTGGTCCATCGATTCGTGTGCTATGTGGCATGTAGCGCCGTCTTTCTAAAACCATATGTCGACCAGAGCAAAAAAATTGTCGAAATCATAAACCACGCCAAATAGTGCATTTTCCGGGTGCTTTGGCAACTCTACCCTACTCATTAGCGGAAGACAATTTTTCGATAGAAAAGCGGATCTCTAGCTTTTCTAAGGCCCATTCATCGAAAATTTGACGCTGTGGCAGGTCGTTTGGCTTCAGTTCTTGCATGAGCTATATTTTGAAAGGTCTAATCAAGATCCTTGCGTAAAATCTTCCACGTTGACGAGTTACACAATTTCAATTGTTGCGAAGGGCGCTGAATCTGCAAAGTCAGGGTCTTCATTAACACTGACGGATACAGCAACAATATTTTCCTCTGTACGCACTCTACCTATACGGGTAGGTACGATGTCCAATAGCGTGAAATTCGTGCGAAATTTGGTCACTATGGCTTGAATTATGGTTTTGCTGTGGGCTGAACACCTCACGAAAAAAAAACCAAATGTTGTGAATGGACACAATCCAGCCTCGGATACACACTACGCGAAGAAGGACTACGAGTTGAGAGTATTCTCTTGGAACGTAAGAACGCTTTGCATCCCATGAGCACCTTAAAAACTAGAAAATTTCCAGTATAGCGGTATAGCGTGGACTTTGCTGCAATCTAGGGAGTACGCTGTGTAGGATCCAGAAAGATAAAACGAGCAGATTGCGTCATATATTACAGCTGTCACAAAAGGTTACACATATTGGGATGCGGATACATCGTGGGAAAGCGGCTCAGAATGAAGGTCATCGATTTAAGGCCCATCGCTGATCGCCTTGACTGTGATCCGCGTCAATGCAAGATTTATATGTGCTCACAACCCTACCAACGAGCCTAAAGAACCCATAAAGGAGGAATTTTTTGACCTCCTGGACGAAGTCTACGGAGCCTGTCTGAAGTATGATGTTAAAATTGTACTCGGGGACATCAATGCCAAAATCGGTAAGGAGAACATCTTTGGCGAAGCGGTTGGAAAATACAGCCCCCATGACACGACAATAGAGAACGGGTTCCGACTCGCAGACTTTCCGACAGCTGGTAATACCGTGATATGTAGCACAAGGTTCCCTCACAAAAGAATAACTCCGGATGGTCGAACCATTAATCAAATCGACCACGTGCTTATTGACGGACGTCACTCGTTAAATATCCTGAATGTTAAAACATCCAGGATGTTAACTCTAACCATTACCTGGTAGCAGCCCGATTCAGAGCTCGACAGTCAAATGAAAGAAAGCTACAACCACATCCAAAAAGGAGGTTCAACATTGGACGCCTACGCAGACCGGACGTAGCCAGAGACTACAGAGAGCGCCTGGACGAAAAACTCTCCAATAGGCCATTGCCCACCGCCGTCGTCAACAACATGTCGTTGTATTGCTGCACTTCCATCAAGGAGGTTGCCGTAACACCACTCCAAAAAATACAGTGGTATGATGATGAATATGAAGATGAAAAGAAGGCAATCGATACAGGAAAACGCCGCAACGCATTACCAGAGCAGGCTTTGATGAATATATGTTCAAACGAAGACTACTGCTGCAGCTCATGGATATCGAAGATTGCTGGACAAGGAAAGGCACCTGAAGCTTTTTTAAAAAGGGCAAAAACCTAGCCAATGGTTTTAAAACGAGTCTCCTAGCACTTCGAAATTGCGAACGTAATCTCGTCACTGACCAACAGGGAATTGTGGATGAATTTAAGCAATACATCGAGCAGTTGCTTAATAGACATGACCAAGAGAGAGTGAAAGGGGAAGAAGAGAACACATTTCCAGTCGGAGAACGAGTTCTCCCGTCCAGCTTAGAAGAATTCGGCACAAAAACTGAAGAACAACAAAGACGCTGGTTCGGATGGTCTGCCATCTAAGCTCTTCAAAGCCGGAGGCAATGCTTTGACAAGGAGAATGTACCAAATCATTCTGAAAGCATAGGAGGACGAAAGCATGCCTAATGACTGGAATATCAGCTCTATCTGCTCCATCCTATGTCCTATACCAACTATCGAGGCATATCCTTACTTAACGTCGCCTATAAGATCCTAACCAGCGCACTAAGTATGTGTACAAATTGGTGTGTCCGGCTTCCGGTCCGGCTTCCGGTCCGTCAAATCGACGTGAAACCAAATTTTCACATGAAGACTGATCCTGGAAAAAACCAAGGAGTTCCAAGACGACACACGCCACCTCTTCATCGACTTCAAAGCCGCATATGACAGCATCCATCGCACTGAGCTATATAATGCGATGGACGAATTCGGGATCCCGGGAGAACTCATCCGGATGTGTCGCACAACACTGGAAAACTTGCGATGCACCGTGCAGTGTGGAAGTAGATACTTCGAATTATTCCGAACCGGCACCGGATTTCGGCAAGGAGACGCGCTGTCGTGTGACTTCTTCAAATTAGTACTTGAGCAAATATTACGACGGGTAAAAGTCAACACGGAAAGCACTATTTTCTCCAAGTCCGTCCAGCTTCTGGGATACGCAGTAAGCAAGCCATAATTGAAGCCTTTACGGCAATTGAAGAGCAGGCGACACGAGTTGGTCTTAAAGTGAATGAGGAAAAAACGAAATATACGCTGTCGACTATAAACAGTTCCATCGCACATCACCTAGGACAAAATGTCACTATCGACAGCAACAGCTTTGAGTCAAGGAGTTCAACTACTTCAGGGCAAATGCTAACAACATCATGGTGGAGATTCGACGAAGTATAACCCAAGGCAACCGCTGCTAGTATGCTCTGTCGAAAAAACATGGGTCAAAGCTCCTCACGCAAAGAGTCGATCTCATGCTCTATAAAGCGTAAATCTTGCCAGTCCTGCTTTACGGAGGCGAAAGAAAGAAGAATACACTCTATGAGCTGTACAAAGATGTGGATATACTGCGGAAGGCAAAAATCCGTCAACTTTAACATAATGCTCCAGCTAAGAGGATCTTCGAATCCAACCACCAGATTTAAAAAGAAAAGGATGACCGACCTCCCTCCGGTTTAAAGATCAGGCGGTCGCGGATATAAACCAGCTCGGCACTTCCAACTAAAAGCAGCACGCTCGGCATCGTAACGGATGGAGGGTTACAGCTGTTCAGGCTGTGAGCCTCTAAGGGTTGCCAGTCTGGTATGTAGGTAAGTAAATACGGCTGGAATTGCTTGCTCAGTAGACTGATTATGACGACCGTAAAATGGTCGAAGTGCTCGGCAAACATTTTTCACAGAGCACGAATTTTGATAATAAAATTCAATAATTTATAAACGTTGTTCGGGTGTAAATCTTTCCACACTAAAATGGCAATGCTAACTGGGTATGCTTGTCTTTGACACATGTCAAGAATCAGGCATGAGCTGTTAAAAAATAGAACACTGAAAAACCAAAGAGTAAAAAAATCACCCTTTACTTGTTATGCTGATCGTGCTCACTGCAGAAGATCACGAGAACCAGCCGTTTGTCTCGCACAGACTTACTGTGTTTGAATTACCATCTGTGTTTAGTAGACGAAAAACAATTGAGCGCCCTCTATGAATCGCAGTGTATAATAGTGCCACTGTCCACTGAACTGATATTGTAAATATAACACCGCACCCAACGTCGGGAAGATGACTGATCAAAAATAAAAGTTAAGATTTTAATCGTAAGGAAAGGCCGTTTTTCTATTAACTTTTCTACGTTTAAATATTATTATTATTATTTTGCTATAACCCTTGAGTAACTGCTGATAGATACAACAAAAATATTTTCTTTAAAAATCCCCTTAAATCCACAACACCATCTTACAAAACCCAATTCGATATACCTTTTGCATGTTGTTTTTTGGAAAGAAATTTCCAAAACCAAATATTTATACGATTTAATATCCATTTTTATTACACTCCACTTATTCGGAGCTGCCTAAGAACCTCTTCGTCCTTTGGCCACTACTGTCCTACTACTCCACCTAACCACATGCCCCGCTTTCAATAATCAAATAACTAAAGGATCTTCTCCTCTAAAGATACCTAATATCGAAAGTTTTCGTGTTTAGGCCGGAAAGCACAACCAAAAAAGAAAGAAAGAAAACGATGAAAAAATCCTGCAAAAACTTTCTAATTCCTTTTACTTATCCTGGGGGAATATAGGAACCGAAACCGCCAACATACAATAGAAACCATCCCAACTGTGGGAGAGTGTGCGTCGAAAGGGAACGGAGGGGGAAAAAAAAAGAAATCTGAAAAGGAGAAAACTTAACTCATAACTTTTAGCTTTATCCCTAAAATCCTTCAGAAAATATTCCATTCCTTTACCCTTATCGTGTGCTCCTTCGTTGTGTGAGGTGAGTTGTTGGGCTTACAAGTTTGTCTACTCTGTCAAAATGTATATTTGACAAAAGGTTCTTCTTGTTGTTGTTGTTTTAATGGAATGAAATAGAAGGCGAACAAGAATATAAGGACGAATATAGGAAATAAGATATTTCGTCATTTAGATTGTTGGTCTTTTGTGTGTATCTTTTAAACGATATCATCATTGATTAGCCGCAAGCAAAAAGGAACCCCATGAAGCGAACTAATATATCAAAGTTAGGACGCTTTTGATTTAGAACCTTCTTGTCAATTCGGATCTTTTGCTTCAGGAACTCAACTACGAGGAAGATAAACTCTGCTTTCGGTGCTCTAGGAAGGGAGAAATTTAAAACGATGATTGGATTTCAAAGATATTGACAGGCCAACGGCTTAAATGATATTTTAACCACTCATAAACGTGTTAAGGACATTTTCTAAAACACCTGCTGGATTGCTGCAGCACTGGCTATGCGGCCCACTTTTTGCCGCAACCACATATGGGACACTCAAAATTTTAAGCACAATTTCGTAAGCGGCACAGAAAATCACCATCACCATCCAGTGTTAGGATAGGAAATATGTAAGTCTTTGTCTTCAATGAGGGATGACAAATGATAAATAAAAGTATCCTTCAGTAGATTCCTTTGGTAACGAAAATGGCTAGGGAAACTGGACATGTCGCGGTTATGTTCGAAAGTCTTTTCAACTACCAAATTCAAACTGGAAACTTTTTTTTTTTTTTATAATCGGCGCGCGCTCAAGGGGTTTTGTGTACTCTTAAAATGTTTGCACACAGCGCGGGCGAAGTAAGGTTAGGGAGGAAAGAAAGAGAAATACCGATGTACGTTGGTTTCAAATGTTTGCAAGCTATAATGGCTAGGAAATAGGGAGCTCGGCAGGGCATTCCATAAGCGAGTTGTACGGCTTAGGAAAGAATCACGATATTTTAGAGTACGTCCGAAAATGGGCCTGAGGGTAAACTGATGAGCATTCATAGCGAGACGCATGTTATGGTTGAAAGTTTGAATGGGCGGAATGCTACTGGCGATTTCAATGGAGCACTGGTGGTGGAAATCGCAATGAAACAAAGTGAGACAGGAGACATTTCGTCGGTGTTCGAGGGTGTCAATTGATTGATTGATATTAGTATCCCCTATGAGTTTTAACGCACAGTTTTGAGTCCTATCTAGCAGGTTCAGAGATGTTTTAGGAGCACCTGGCCAGATGTGGGCATTGTACTCCAATTGTGTATATATTGTGGCCAAATCAGAGGGGGTAAAATATTTCTTACATCGCTTGAGGAAACCTAGACATTTCGCAGCATTTTTGGCGACATCGAATATGTGGTCATTCCAACGTAAGTTGTCACTGACACACATACCGAGAATGGAAAGTTTATCGGTTTCGACGATGCAAGTGCCATTCATGGATAATGGCTGGGTATTTGAATTTCGCTTTAATGACAGCAGACAGCATTGAGTTTTGGAAGCATTAAATTCCACTCGGTTGATAGTTCCCCAATTGGTTATGCTGTTAATATCGGAATTTAATGAGCTTAACATACGCTGCCGTTCCCGTTCTACAGCCGAAGAGCAGGGACGTGAGTCCGGGAACGAATATGAGAAGCAGAGAGTACTGTCATCAGCAAAGGAATAAATTGGATTGGAAGTAGCGGACAAGAGATCATTAATGATAATTAAAAATAGTGTCGGAGACAGACCGGAACCCTGGGGCACACCAGCATTTATTTTGTGAATATCAGACTTGAAACCGTCCAAGACAACTTGAATTGAACGTTCCGAGAGGTAATTTCTAGTCCATTGAAGAAGAGAGTATCGATCAGAAGAGCACGCATTTTCGACAAAAGAGCCTGATGCCAAACTCTGTCAAATGCTTTAGAAATATCAAGTGCAACTATCTTGCTTTCGCCAGATTGATGTACGCTTTGGTTCCACTTTTCGGTGAGACATGCCATCAAATCACCAGTGGACCTGTTGCTACGAAAACCATATTGCCGGTCATTGAGAAGTTTTCGTGTTTCGAGATATTTCATGAGCCGACGGTTTATCAGCGTTTCCATGACGTTGGAAAGAAGAGACGTAAGTGCAATTGGTCTGTAGGAGGAGAGAGAAGAAGATTCGCCTTTTTTAGGGACGGGCTGGTCAAATGCTGTTTTCCTTCTGCTCGGAAAGAGTCCTAAAGAGTAGGATTGATGAAAAGGCTTACGCAGTGGTTTTGCCAGCATGGAAGAACACTTCTTCAGAAGAAGGGGAGATATACCATCTGGACCAGCGGATTTATGCATGTTGAGATCTTTAAGTACTCTTCCTACTACACGAGTGCGAAAGTGGATTCGTCCCATTGTATATTCGACGCGCTCCAGTGTAGGCGGGGATAAAGCACAGTCTCGGAGTGTTGAGCTAGCCGCAAAGTGTGCGGCGAGCAGATTGGCCTTGTCCAAAGAGCTGACAGCTGGAATGTCATTGTAAATGAGCGCTGGGATGGAGGATGAGGCAGAATTTCTAATGTTTTTGACGAACAACCAAAAATTTGTACTGCCTTTGGGACATTGCAGTATTTTTTGCCTCAGTTTTTTGGTCGTATTGAAATTGCACACGCTTGAGAAGGACGTTGCAGTCATTTCTGACTCGTTTAAACTTTTTTCGGTTTTCCTCTGTCGGGTTGGTCTTGTCGAACCGAAAAAACAATTCTCTAACCCTGACAGCCTCTTTACAGGTCGAGTCGTACCATGCCTTTTCTTTTGACTTGATACTCTTCATCCGATGGGGGATAAAGCATCTCATTCCAAAGAGAATAGTTTCTGTGATCATGTCAGCAGCGGCATCCACGTCGTTATCGAGGAAACATAACGACCAGTTAAAATTCCTAAAGAAGCTGTTAAGGCCGCTCCAGTTGGCTATCTCGTATTGCCATACGGTTCTTTTAGGAATCTTTTCTCTAACTGTGTGGTGGATGTACGAGAATTTAGCTGATATGACACAATGGTCCGACGAGCCTAGAGGGGAGAGCACATCAATGCAGTACTTGTCAGGGTGAGAAGTTAAAAACAAGTCCAGGGTATTGGCGGTATGACTATCAACGTCTGGTATTCGTGTGGGCTCATTTACAAACTGGGTTAAGTTATTTTCAGCAGCGAAGATCTCAACATACCGTTCTTCGGGTGTTGTCTGTCCAGAATGTCGAAGCCACCCAGAATTGTGTATATTGAAATCGCCCGTAATTACGATTTCAGTATGAGGATACAGGGATACAATTCTTTGAATGGAATCAGACAGCGAATCAAACTCGTGGAAGGTCGAGTTGCTGTCCAGTTTGGGGCTTCTGTAAATAAAGCAGTAGTGGATAATTTGCTTACGGAGATGGAATTTTAACCACATGAAATTGAATTCCAGATTGGAACAGGGACTACATTGTGGTGGAATTTGGTAAGCTACATCACTACGCACATAAATGGCGAGACCGCGGTGAGGGAAGAATAATGGCACTAGTTAGTAGCCAGGTAGCTTGAGATCAGAGTGATCTTGACAATGAGGCCTGGATAGAGATGGATACATTATTGAAGCATGAAGGACTCTCAGATTTTTGCAGACTTCAGGTGATCAATTGTAGACTTTTGTAACACAAACCGCCTAGTTATTACAAACACCGCAAAAATGCTTCTTAAATGGTGACGACGAAAACAGACTTATCCAACCCATAGGCGCGATACAGCACGAGAACCAAATTTCTACGAAATGAATTACTCGTATATGGTATTCCCAGCTGTGGCCATTTGGAGAACATATGGCAATAATGGCGGAGCAGCTGCTCGTTTGCCTGTTCTTGATGCTTCCCCTATCCGTATAACTATTTCAGGAGCTCATATGCCACCACTTTGAACATTTCGCCTGAACATAATCGGCATACCATTTACGAGTTCTAAACTCGTTTTGAAACTGAGTGGCTGTGTATTTCTGTGACTAGGATTACGCGTATAGGTTTGCTGCCACCGGTCTTGATTTGTCAAGCCCAGAAACAAAAGTATTGAGTAGGAGAATCTCAGAAGGAAGTCGTGTAGCGGATGAATTCGGGCGACTGAATCAACGATGGCATCATCAATTAGATTGTTTCGGTAGGCTACTTAAATCTATTTAGAGCTGTGGACAATATATGTAGAAATAGAGACGGAAGAAGACGAATCCTAAACGGGTCAACGCCAGTGAGTTACTGCCTTCGGATTATCTGGTTTCCTCTGCCCAAGTGAGCTCCAGAAAGGGCCTGGCCCTCCAGATTGAAGACTGTGCGTAAGATTAACTATCCAGCTACGCAACAATCTTGCTGCTGCGAGACAACCTATTACCTTGGATAAGAATGGGTACACAGTTGACAACCGGCACCGAACATAGGTGAATGTTGAACTGCTTGGCCATCTCCCTTAAGGATGATCGGCAAGGGAGGTTTTAGAATTCTGTGAAGCTGACTATCCGAAAAGATGCAGATATCACGTTTTTCTTCAGCCAAGCCAGAATTCATTTAATCGCCACAGTGATTTGGAGGGTAGAAGGAGAGGCTTAGGTTAAGCTTATCTGAGAAAACACCGTCACCAACCCCAATATCAGTTTTGTATCCATTTATGTAGGAATGACTTGACTGTCACCCATGGAAGCATTTTCCCTCCCAGAAAGATCTAGAGGAGTTGCATACATGAAAGTCTTTGACAAACCAATGTTGGGGCACAATGTAGACAATGAGAGAATAATAGAGTGGCCACATATTGCAGTTAATTTGTCCACTGTGCATTCGCTTTAAGGCGAATAGAATCCTGCGTTAGCAGCCATTTGCCTGTTGAGAATATCGAGGAGTGTCAAGTGAAACAGAATACACAGTGCCGCGGAGGAAGAAGTACGTAAGGCTCCGCTTATGCGCAGACGTGCTGTCTTTGGACTTTGCTTAGTTTGCTGGAGTTGACTGTATTGTCTAAGGTCGTCCACCAGACAATCACCCTGTAGATGAGTATCGGTCTTATAACCGAGACATATCGCCAGTGGGTAATGCGAGGTTGAAGGCCCCATTTGTTCCCAATGGCTCTTTCGCAAGAGAATAGAGCTACTGTAGCTTTCTTTACTCTTTCTTGAAGGTTTCCAGTTTATTTTCCTACCAAAAATAAGACCCAAATATCAGTCTTCGCTGTATCAGATAAGACCAAGCTGGTACCGTTGATTGTCTATGATTGGACTTTTATATTTGCTGGAAAATAGGACAAGATCAGTTTTATAGGGGCTTATTCCCAATCAGCAATGACTCGCCGAACTGGTTATTTTATTAAAATTTTGCTGTGAGAGTTCTCTAATGATGTCCAGAGGTTTTCATAAGGCGGCTATAGTCCTCTCATCTGCATAGGCAACCACCTTGTTACCGCCCTCTTCCAGAAATATCAGCAGTTCATTGACCAGTTCTAACCAGCTAGAGAAGTGGTGAAAGAACACAGCCTTGTGGCGTACCTCTGCTAACACAGCTTTCAGTAGAAGCTGCACCCAGTTCGAAGTTGATTATCCTGCTCTTTAGTATTAGACTGATCAACTCCATATGTGAGTCTTGTACCTTCAGAGTTGACAGCGCAGTCGTGATTATGGATGTTTTGACGTTGTTAAAGGCACCTTCTATGCCCAGGAATGGGACCATTGTGTACTCTCTATCCCCAGCCGCATGCCGCAAGCCGCAAGCCGCAAGCCGCAAGCCTCTAGTAGCTAGTGCTGTAATTCCTATTACTATTATGTAAATTTATTTTATATTGTAATAAATAATAATAATAATAATAATAATGCACTCTCTATATTGTAGGCATCGTTCGATGTGGCTAGGCAGTGAACGTAGAGCCCTTTCCACCGATTTTCCTTTACAGCAGACATATTTGGCCTTATATAGCAGTCGTGGATCAATTGTAGATCGTCGTCCTAAGGTTTTTGGAACGAAAGATGATAGACTGAGGTGCTTTGGGACAAGATGAGGGCATTCCCCGGCTTTGGGAATGAAAACCACGCTAACTTCCGTTCATGACCATTTCTACGCAACTCCTATTGATATTTACTAGCTTTAGTAGGATGAATATCTGAGGACATCTGTAGCTCGGCAGGTATTCTACTGTCCTGACCAGCAGACTAGTACTAGTTTTGCTGCGCCTAGAACAGTTTGTCTATAATCAGACCATGAATTTTAGACGTGGCAGAAGTTGGCCTACTAAGGTTGGTACGGGCCGTAAATAGGGAGCTACCTCGAAAGCGTGTGTACAGTAGCAGGTTGAGTGATTCCTAAGATCCTAAAGCTAGGCATCGTAGGACTTGTAGAAAGGATTTTTGTTAACCGCGATACCCGAGATGTTTGCCACAAAATGACCTCCAGGATAGCCGCTTTGCCTTCCTCTGTTCTTTTTTTATATACTTTCAGGGATTCCTGATATAAGTCCTAATCTCTCACTTTTCTTGTTTTCTAAGTTCTTTTTCTCAGTTTTTCTTTCAGTTTCCAGCAGTTTCAGTGCTGATTTCTTTTCTTTTCTCTAGTTTGAATAAGGGGCAGGTAGCACCCAGGGTGCAACCTTTCATGCCAAGTTTGTTGGTCTTAAGTGTTCAGAGGAAAGCGTTCCTCAAGCATGTAACTAGTTGAACAAATTTTTTAAGTATTGTGCCTCTGATATTTGTCTATGAGTTTCGCACAACTCTTTCATATACGAGTATCACGTTAAAGAAACCACATGGCAGCGTACAGCCCTATCGAAATCCGTTTTAGTCTCCATAGGCTAAGAAATCAATTGAATAACAAGGCCCTATCTCGAGCATTGATTTGGAGGCACACACTCTTTTAGCTGCTTTGAACAAACGATTCGCCGTGCGATCTTCGGTGCTATTTGCGTTGATTGAATGGGGAGGCTGTGGTACAACTAAAAACTATACTGGCTTTACAGCGACATGGATCATCACCTTGGAAGGTGCATGAACTTGGAAGGGAACCTCAATTAAATAGGTTTTCATAATCGGAGGCAGTTTGCTATGGTTTGAGCTGGAATGGTATGTTGATTGAAGCCCAGATCTGCCCCGGTTTGTAAAATGTCATCGAAATGAAACATAATGCAAATATATCCACCATCAACGCCTCGAGCAGAATCCCACAATGGGTGGTTATAAGTGTGAGGTAGAATTTTTTATATGTGAACCCAGCTATAAGCTGAAACAATACCACGGCTCAGTAGAAACCACTGGAACGCTCAGTCTGCTGCTTTTTTTAACTGGGAAGGCTTCTCTATGGCGTATCATCGGAAGCATGAACATTGACTAAATGACAGAAAAGTTCTAAAAATGAAACAAATGACAGAAACGCTTCCGTTTGTTAAAAACGGAGTTTGGAGGACATGACATATTATACTAATTAACAACTGAATCAGTGGCCAGGAGTGCTTTCGAATCCAGTCTGAAGATCACGGTGTTAAACTAGAGAGCTATGAATGGAGTCTGTTGCCCCAAACTATGGTGATACTCGTACCATCCGTAAAGTAAATGGATGACGATTTATAATATTTCAAGTTTCTCGCCTCTAAAAGTCCATTCAACCACAGGACTCAGTTAAAACAGAACATCACAGTTGCTCGTCAAGTCTCACTAAAATCGCATCCTTTTAAAATTTAAATTTGATTAGATGGAGTTTATTCTCAGAGTTCATCTGTAGAACAAGTTTTAGCTATTATTGTCCCGTCCATGACCTCATTAAAACAAAATTGTCCAGAATCCGTACACATACAGCAACAACTTTCGTGGCACAACTGCGATCTTGCATATCCAGTTGCTCACGAATATGTCGCCTATAACCAGCAGTCGTCGTTGAAAAAAAAAAATAAAAAATAAAACTCTAGAGTAAAAATCTGTGTGAAAGGACAAAATTAACACCACGGACGGCGGAGCATATCCTGAAGTTCATTAAATGAATATACACGAGTGCTAGAATTTTAAAAAGCTGGAAAAGCGTTTTCCACCACCATAGGACTATTTGAGTGTGTTCAACTACACGATTGATTTTTGTTTTTGGAATGACCTATGCGAGTGGCCACATGGAAAAAAGAGGCAGAAATGGGTTTCAATTTGAAAGTTTTCATAGAAAAAACCAAAATTCTCATTTTCCGGAGACTTAATTTGCTGTCGCAGAATCAATTTCGCTGGCAATTCTATTTCAGGATAACCTTTGCAATTTCATCTTTGCAAGCTCATGCGAGAATCTACATACCATATGTGTACACTACTGTGAGTATGTAGGAATCGAAATATTTTTGTACGTGAGGACACTCGGAATAACCATATTTCAGACACGGTCATGCAGATGAGAGTTTTAGAGAAAGAGCGCGCATTTAGAAGTATTTCAAAGAAGGATACAAATGGTGCCTTATTTATTATTTGCCGCAGAGAACGATGTACTCGTATGTATGCAAAGTGTACCACGATGATTAAAACCGCCAAAATTTATTCGAAAAGGTGTTCTGCAGGTGGTGCAATCACTGAACAGATGTGAATCCTAGTCAAGAATGAACGATTTGGTGGATAGACTATACCCGGCATTGCCGTAAAGCATTCATAATTGGCACAGGACCAACCAGGTATTTTATATTTTCATACTTTACAAAACTTGCTCATATGAGGCTCAATCTCGGCTAATAAACACAAGCAAAACAATTCTCTTTAGACACTGTTTCCACGGAAGAAGTGCAGTTGCGCTTTATTTTCGACATATTCCTGGATGTAAACTTTCTATCCACTGATGGCTTCTCCTCGCAACCTCCTGCGACAATCTTCGATGAACTTGATAGTATATTTGCCATAAGTAAGGATTACGTCCCTGGTGTGCCACAAACTCCAAATGAAAACCAAGCACCAGCATTTAGAAACCAACTTGACTCAGAAACTGATAATGGGTGGAAAACAGATGACAAGTCCTGTGGCATTCTATCACTTAACAGTTCTGACTTCTTCCTACTCAACGAAGTGTCACAAATGAGGACCAGTTGTTGTAAATGGTTGAGGAGGATGGCCTTAAAGCAATCCCATCGCCGTTTATGCTACTCGGGATCTACAAGAAAATTCCTCACTCATCGAAAACGAAGTCTAAAGAGGCTGTAGCCAAGAAGGCTTCAAACGGAGAAAGCTGGGAAGATTTTCTGCGCTGATGTGTTTCGGGACACATACGTAAATTTAGAGAAAGAAAATGAAGAAGTCCAGGAATCGGTAGAAGAAATTCCAGCCCAAGTCCCAGGATGAGCTAAGCCGTAAGACAATCTATCGATTTCTCACACCTGAAACCCTTGGTCTCACACAGGAAATAGTGGCAACTCCAATAAAACGTGAAACCATCGTGAAACCTCCCATAAAATCGAAACGTGGAAGACCACGGAATAACAAGGAACGCGATGCATCTGTGAATACTCCACCAACTCCTGAAGCGATTCTAGAAACAACTCGTAAAATTGGTGCCACCATCTCAAACAGAACCCGAGCCTGAGCCTGAAAATGCTGTCGCATTCATGCCCAACTTCCTTCTGAAAGACTCGGATTACAGCCCACTATCAAAAGTCACATCGACATTCCCAACAAAACGTCGGAATTTGCCACCCGATGCCATCTGCTCTACGTGCAATAAGATTTTCCTAGGAAAACGACGTATGAAACAGCATCTACAGTCATACCCAGACCACAGACTAGACTTGGAATGACAGCTAATTCTGGAAGAAATGTCTTCAATCAAATTTCTTGTAAGTAAAATTCAAAGAGCCTCCTTGCCAGAGGATCAACGAGCTGATATTTTTCTCAGACAAATTTCGGATCTAGTCGAACAGCTTCAGGCACGAAGGTCCCGTCTCATTTGAAATACTTCCAGCCTTCAATTTGTAAACTAACGCACGTCGAAAATTCTTTAAATTCCCGAAGGCCACTACTCCCTGGATGTTCACGACACGGAAGCACCACTAGGTTCAATTCATTTTGAGAGTTTAGCGCCTCCACAACCTCAGTATTTCCCTCCTTGATACTTTGGCACATTAGTCTCTGGTTTTTAACGTAAGCCACCTGTCATGTAGACTTATGTTGACGGGATGTCCATACATCCATGGGAGCAAGGATACGCCTTGCCATAGCTCTCCGCCAATACTTTGATACCAATTCGGAACTGTGTTGGAGGCACAAGTTCCACCCTTGGTATGAGTCGAGGCCGATCTAAAACCTCTACCGCTCTTAGGGTCACAGCACCCAGTATTTATTTCTTACTCTACATTGGGTCAAACCAACAGGAAGACCCTACCCGTGATTTGGGTTTAAACCACAGCCACCATGACGCTCCTACAAGGGAGCCTACCTCAACAAGTCCGGCCCCGATCGAAATCCGGGGGGCTCCTGACTCCCATGGTACCGCGATTTTAGTCCTGATAGGGACTACCGGTGGTCTAGCCGCCAACAAGACCTATGACCGGCAACTTGTAACTGGTCAAATCGTAGCAACGTCATCTGAAGATGTTAACGATAAGACCAGTAATATGCTCTGCCCCCGCTTTTTATTAGACAACGTCATTGATGGGCGAAGACTTTCTAATTGGGAGGGGGCCCGATACTTTGGCACAGGCGAAATTAAACCTTTCGGGACCTATTTCATCGGAAGGGAGTCTACTCCGTACTGTGGATGATGTTATGAAAGAAGGCATGAAGGCTGACTCTGCCGCCAGCGATTTACATCAATCATGCAGTAAGCAATGACCATGAAGGAAGCCAATCAAACAGCACCAATGTTAGATCTCTCACAGTTATTCCAGTTTAATAGGACCTAGCCTGGCTACTAGAACCTAACATAGGCTCCTTTAAAACGTTTGTTCAGTAATACAAATATCTCAACTAAGAAGAGGATGTTAAGTCCGGTCGTGCAAATATTATTGAACTCAGTTAAGTAAAACTCCTTTCAAGACGAAGTTAAGACACTTTAACGAAGTCCTGTTCCTGATGGAGTCGGTGGTAATTTCAGATATCGATTTAGCGGTAAACTCTTTTAGGATGCATTGACATGCTGGTAGCTCACTTCATTTGAATATTTCTGGCCATAATACCAGGGTGCCTATTCTGACAAAGGAGTTGCTATTGAACGATGGCTTTCATGACGTGATAATGTGTTTCCAACATTGTCCTCTGCAATATCTGATCTTTCAGATGGGGAATTGTGCCGATAGATTGAATGTTTGGCGATGCCAATTGTTGTAAATATGACTACACATCAACAGTGCTTATTGTAACTGCCTTGCCACTGTGTACTGGTTGCATCCAACTAGGCATGATTTTCCAACTTATAAGTACGAGTGTGGAGCATATATGAATCTTAGAAGGACGGAATACGGCAGATGAATTCGCAAGACTGAGTCAACGTCAATCGTCAACATGGTAGACTCTTTATATGAGCGACTTAAACGTATTAAAACTGAGTTAAGTAATGATGTTCCAAGAATATCCAGGTGAATCCTTGCTCAATTGATAACAGGTCTTATAGACACAAATGGTTTATTGTTGACGGCCCTGCAAAAGGACAATGACGTTGGAATCTGTACATGGAATGTTCGAATCTCAAACAAGGACGTGGAGCCAAGCAACTAGCAGAGGCCCTAGACATTTCAGCAAACTTGTAAGCAATGCTCTACGTATGACGAATGACATCTATGGCAGCACAGTACCTTACACGACACAGCGTATGGAAACGGACTTAGGATTATTGACTTTTCTGTCGGGTCGAATCTGACTATAGCTAGCATATGGCTTACCATCTTCAACATTCACAAATGACTGTCTACCGTATTGATCATGTTGCGATTGACGCAAGACATTGCTCCAGTATTATAGATGTCCAAACATTCCGAGAGACTCGCCTATAATTGGGAAAGTATAAGATATCATCCACGTAATCCAAGAAGTCGTCTGGTAATTACCAGGTTTTCAAGTTTTTGCCAAAAAAGGTAAGAGCTCTAGCATAAACAACAGCTTCTTTCCATCTTCTTTGAAAATAGGAAAAGTTCTTCCAGTTTTAAAGAAAATGCGTCTCTCATTCGAGCGCTATAACCTCTATCCCAACTGTGCTGTATTTGCAAAACTTTGCAGTCAATATTATATTTAGGAAATCAATTTTCTTCCTGCTAGATATTCATAAGGCGTTCGGCAGCCTTAAGATCTAACTTGGTTCCCAGAATACACAGAAATATTGTTTTCAAAGGTATTAAAAGGATCAGCACTGGTGTGCCACAGGGTTCGGGTCTAGGACCACTCCTCCTGAACTTCTTCCCATCAAACCAGCCAACAAATGCAGTATAACGCAAGACCATGCAAGGATCTTTGCGCCGACGATTTCATAGCATATGGGGATAGCAAAACTAAGGGAGGATCACAAAAGAAGCCTTTGGAACTGCTATTTGAAACGGGGTCGGGAAATATGTAATAATAAGATAGTGCTCATATGCTTCCAGATTCTAAAGACACTTCTCAGCGGAATAAAGAAAATAGCCCTGGTAAGGAAAAGCAGTGGCATCAAGATTTTACCACATGAGACAGCGAAGTACCCTTTAAGTTCAACGATCACAATCAGAGTCATTTTTAAGTGAACAAGCCTTGCACTGCACTACACTTAGTAAAGTCAGTTTTGTGGAAAAGGAGTGGACTCGGCCAGACTATCAAACAAACAACTTATCACACCGGAAATGACATATGCTTGCAACATTTGGTACACAATTTGTCCCAGCAAAAAATCGTCTGTTCGATGGGTGGATTTTGCACACTTGCACCGGACTATATCGAAACCCAATGACACTCGAATACTACAGGATTGAGAGTGTGTTCAAAAAACAAGCCTCTCATCAATTGATAAGTTTATGATGAAGCTCTCAATGAAACATCTACAGAGTCTCAGTGAACGATCAAATAAAGGGGTGCAGGAGCTCTGGTAAATACCATTGAAATCTCGTCACAGATAAGGGCTAAAATCGATGATGATATGATCCACAATGTTATCAGCCCTACAGAAAACACCACTGGAACCTGCAATTAATTTTCAGTTCGGCGGGAATAGCACCGTTTCGTTTGACGGTTGGAGATGACTTCATGTCATCTGAAGTTACCCTCACACGAAAATCAAATCACCTGTCAGTGAATTCCCTAACCGACACGCTTGGAACAGTTCTCAAGCAGTAGAGGTAAACTCTTTTCGAAAATCGATGAAAGCAGAAGTGAAGCATTTTCAGGAAATCTTGTTCCACCGGATAACCGACGCATAGGAAATTCTTAATCTTACCATAGGCGCGTAGATCCCAAGGAACCTTCTCAGTGACAAGGCCCAGACAAGACATAAATGCGACAGAATCTTAAAGGTTTTCGACGCGACATGTTCAATTTGTTTGTTATTCAGGATGACACCCAAACGCATCCAGAGTTGTGTGCGTAGTTTCATATCACTTTTGTGTTGGGGGGGTTTTCTTGGATGTGTATTTCTCTGTGCCATCTTGTTTCAGGCGTACTGTGTGCGCGGTTATAGGTACCACCATTGTTCTTTTTTTTAGGGTAAATTCGACTGCATCAACTGACTTCCGTCCACCAGAAACCCCACCTCTACTGGCCGTAATGCCAGTTTCATCCGAATTGGATGTGGAGATAAGGCCACCGTTGGTCCAATTTCCCCCCTTTGCATGACTGGCTTCATCATCGATAGGAGGATTGTAAGCTTTGTTGCCCTAGGGCCGGTTTGAAACAGAAAAAAAGAATGCGGTCTCAGCTCCGAAAGCTTGAAGATGTGTTTCTCTTTTACGGCGCCCCGTAAGGAATCAGGCTTTTGGAATTAGCCTCACCTTTTTTCTGCTCTCCCACTGCCTGCTTCTTACATGGCATTCCTTCTGTTTGCTTCTTTTAAAGTCCATTTGACCATTTCGGTTTCTAAGACACAACCCATCAAAAACAACTCTCTGTTAGCCTTCTATTTTGATGAGGTATAATGTAACAGGTTGAGCCTCTGCATTATTCTCTTCATGGCTGCTACCCAATCTGCGGAACGTGTAGTTCAAAAACCCGGCCCAGCGATTCCTAAGACCGCCGCCCGACTTAAGGCTTCTGTGGTGTTATGATTGCGGCTCCCAGAATTCGTGTTGGGGCGCAGTCCTAAAGTCATGGGTGGATTACTGCTATTGCGGGAACCACCTGGATAGCACAAGTCCATTGAAGTCACCCCCATACTAAACTGAAAAGTTTAATGTCTAGTCTGGACACCTTTGGCGGTTAATTCGACATTTCACTTGTGGTTTTTGGGGACCTTAGGATCTTAGACTCTTAAGCCTTTTTGCCACTACAAGGCATCCATTTACATATGACGGCTACATCAGGGTGATTTTTTTAAATTTTTCTCTTCATATTTAAACTCCTCCATAGAATCCGTTTGGAGGAGCTATGAGCAAGGGATGATTGAGGAAACCACTGTTTCAGTTCTCGCACAGAAGACACCTTCCATTTGATCAAAAATTTTATTGAACTTACATCACCTTCCTTAACACTACCCTACTTCGCTTGCGCCGCTTATTACCTCATATTGTCTCTCCAGTAGAACAGGATGTAGTCACTCAAATTTATATCCTTCATCAAGTTGAATTTATTTATTCTATTATCAAGATAAATGTGTGCGAACTTAACTCTCCCCCAGGTAAGTGAATTGTGAATACCTCCAAACAGAGCAACTTGCATTTCCGAGATGATGCACGAAAGAATCCTTTCAGAAATTTTATTTTCGCCCTTTTTTCATTCGCATTCCAGCGTTTTTGAGTTCCATTTTTAGAATTGTGTAGTCTCTTTGGTACGTTCCATCAAATTTAATGGGGAAACCCCGGAGAACTCCACCCCAACCTTGCAGTCATACGAAGCTTACAGGCTGCAGCTTCGAGCAGCTCGCAATTCAGAGCTCAGAGCTAAGAGTCTTCCTCCCTTACAAGGATCAGTTTAACCACTTTATGTGTGATAATATTCGTGAAATTGATTTTATGTCATCGTAAATATTTTTTCTTCTCCTTGCAGCGAAAATTGCATTAGTTGTGATATTTTTGACTCTACACCGGAAGTGGTGTCTAGCTGGGAGGTACTCGTATCCGGAGTCAATGTGGAAGATTGAAGTCATCGGAGGGTGACACAACGCATGACCCAGTGTGTATCGATGGCAAAGACATTAAATTGACTTATGACGAAGGATGACGTTTATTGAATATTTTCGGTGATAGTGGAAGTATTGATAGTTTGTTGCATGTTACGCTAGTAATGCTGTCTACAATTTTATAGACACTTGACAGTTTATGATTTATAGTTTCCTATTTGGGAGGGGTTAGGGAAGTATCTACGATATGTGTAGATGACTTCGTTGTAATTCAATAGTAAAGGTATGTAAGGAGGCAACTGAGTACAATACAGGAACATGAGGGATGAGTGCAAACCTTGAAACCCACCCGGATCTGTGTTTTCCATAAAAGTTCTGACGTGCTAATAGCTAAGGCTCATTGTTTATCGATTTGTTATACACCTTACCACCAAATCCTAAAAATGCCCAAACTCCTCATTATTTGACACATTTGGGCTAGAGATACCCCTAAGAAAGAGTTTTGTCATCAACCAAAATTGAGGTTCTGAGACCGATCCTTCTTGTATCTTGTCCCAGAAATGTTAAAGACAATTAACTCTTGTCATCGATAACTAAATGCTAATCACCTCATGTTCCCTTTTTATCCATTGCTGGATTAAGGTGTTATCCTGACATTGCCGAGTATCAACCTGGTTGAGGACCCAGTTTTGAAGACATAGTTAGCTTGGTCGCGTTCGTTCAGTTACCGGGCGCATTTCTAGACTATCTTGCTTTGTCCGCGTGATGCAGGGCTGCATAAAGATCTACCAACCCTTCCTTATCTAGGAAGGAGAGACCAACATTTCAGTCCAAATTAAAATCTTCCAGAGCACGGGCTTCAAACACAAAACCAAAGGCTCCTTGTCATGCTTGTCAACAATGGTACCTGCTCAACCTCAGCCTTGATGGCGAAATGAGTTTTTGCTCGACCATTTTAGCCGAGCATAGGGAAACCCTTTGTAAGCGCTGCGTCTCGCGTAAATATTCATCGAAGATCAAAGGCATAGAATAACCCAGAGCCATAAAGTCAACTTTTGTACACTGAAAGGTCTTGCTGAGAAGGCAAAGAATGATTGCATTTCGGCAGATAGGGGTTGCCCACCGAATCAAACTGAACAAAACTCAGACATATCTCTAACTTCTGCGTCACGTGAGATCCATCAAAGCAAAGACTAAATATCTGAAATCTAGTACGCAAACCACGGGCAGCGATATTTCAGTGGCGACGCTGGTTGCACTCCAAGATGACGCAGATACATCGACAAGATGTCCAACGGCTCAGGTGGTAAGAGATAGTGTCTGCCATTGAAAAGAAAATCACTTGCGAAAAAAAGCAACCCTAGAGCCTTACATATTAAAGTCCCTCTATAAATGCGACGCAGTACATGGTTTGCCATATCCTATAATTAGTTCATGTAGCCTATCGGGATCAGAACTTGCAATATTTCATCAGAAATGTAATTAGCGGCCTGGTGAGGATTATCCATGAACTAAGCCCTATAAGTCTATGCCAGCGGAAGATCCTTCAAAAACTTAAGACTAAGTTTTGCGTCATAACCGAGCATTCTGATCCAAAGCTAATTACGAAGATCTTGAGATAAAAATCCCGAATTCCTGTCAGCTTCTTCCCAATCTCTACGGCGTACACCACCGCAAGACAGCTGTCACAAGAAAGTTGATTATAAGTCGGTACATCGTCCTCTACTTGACAGGCGAATCCAGGAAAAAGGTGGAGCCCATCACTAGCCTATGGGATCTGCTCTCTCAGACTACTAAGATACCACTTCCCTCCTAAATCGAAGGCAACTGAGACTGCGGCAAAAGAGGTGTCGTCTCCGAATGACCCGAATGCCATCACCGTAGAAATGTCTGTAAGACCTTGTCATACATTTGAAAGTAGTACAGACTTACTTCTACAAGGCTAAATTTGCCGCCTAGAATCAAGGGCCGTAGTTTCAAAGCAACGACAATCCACATATAAGGAAGCATCCAATATTGACGACCACAAAATGCCAAGAAAAGGACTATCCTGTCAAGGAAATGTATTACGAGTCCAATTCCACCATAAATACATCCAATCTTCAGGGGCTTCGTCTTGAGGATGCAGACTTTTACATAAAATAAACAGAATTCGGCAAAAGACCCTTTAATCGTAAAAATCAAGCGTCACTGAATTAACTAGGCAACCAGATTGAGGTCCAGGTCATCGGACAGCTCAACGTAGCAATAAAAACAAAGTGGAAACTGCATCCTCAAACTATGCGACTAAGCTGACAAATACGCATCTTGTCATATTGAAGACATATCCATTCAGCCAGCCCTGCAACCCTGCAACTCTGTACAGCCTTACACCAGGTTCTTGCCTACGCGACATCGCGTAAGGCAGATCTATTTGGACGTGTTCTGCAATTTGCATGGAATAAACCAGACATTGGCAGTCTCAGTTTTACCTTGACCAGAGCTGACTGAGGAGGCAGAAGCGTCGACACTTACGCCTCAGATAAAGGTCAATATACCTCCCTTAGTCAGAAGGAACTAAACCTCAAAAAAGACGACAGAGACTTCCGTCCCCCTGACATAAGCACCTTCAAGGAAGCAAATCGAAGCTAATGTCTTATAAAGCTGCTGCGCGGAGGGATTATCTATGCGGCCTTTTAAAGCAGCCGGAGATGATCTGGTTGGTCCATACAAGGACAGAAAAGTCTCTCATGAATCAAACATTCACAACACAGTAGAACTTGGAAAAAACTCGGTAGTTTCAGATTGACACTCACCATATATTTGTCGATTTCAAAACCACATGTGACAGCGTGTATGGAAAAAATCTACACCACCGATGCAGGACTCCATCTACCTCGATTCTGCAGTTACAAGCAGTACCGACATCAGCGCAGCAACCAGACGCTGAATTACTCTTGCTAATTGCTCTTTCATTGAGCTCAGAAGGCATTTAATTAACAGAGCTCTCTTACGTAAGACCAAACTGGCCTTAAGCAGGACCCTTATCGTCCTACTCTATGACGCAAGGAACCGAATTTTGTCGAAAGTGGGTGAGGAACTACTTGCCCGTTTCGAGAGAAGGATACTGCGCTTGATTTTTGGTGCTGCTTGTATTGATAAAGAATGGAGGAGGAGATTCAATAACGAACCATACGGGCTGACATCGGTTCAGACAGACGCCTGCAGATGCACGGCCAGAGTTAGTTGGGGTCGTTTTTTTTTTATTTATAATTACCCGCGCTCAAGGGGTTATTTTATCCTTAAAATGTTTGCACACAGCGCGGGCGAAGGAAACTTAGGGAGGAAGAAAAGAGAGATACCAATGTACATTGGTTTTAAATGTTTGAAGGTTATAACGACAAGGAAATAGAGAGCTCAGCAGAGTTGCACATCTTAGGAAAGAATTTTGATATTTCAGAGGACTTCCGAAGGAGGGCTTCAGGGTATACTGATGAGCATTCATATTTTAAGAAGGTTTGAAGGGTCGGTGAAAATAGCGATAGAAAAAGGTGATGCAAGAGACATTAATTCGGTGTTCAAGGATATCAATTATGGTATCATCTACGAGTTATCACACAGTTTTGAATTCTATATAGGGGGCACGTGATCCGATGTGGGCGTTGTAATCCAATTTCGGGAGAATAAATGCCGGATCAGAGGGGGTGAAATATTTCTTCCATCGTTTGCAGAAACCTAGATATTTCGCTGCATTTTTAACGACATTGAATATGTGGACGTTCCAACGTAGGTTGTCATTGACTGACAAACCGAGAATGGAAAGTCTTTCGGTTTCGACGAAACAAGTACCATTCATGGCTGGGTGTTTAGATTTCGCTTTATTTTTATGTTTTGGAAGCGTTAAGTTTCACTCTGTTGATGGGTTCGCAATTAGTTATGCTGCTAATATCGGAATTTAATGTGCTTTACATACGAGTACGCTGTCGTTTCCGTTCTACAGCCGAAGAACAGGGACGTGAGTCCGGGGATGAATATGAGAAGCAGATAGTACTGTCGTCGGCGAAGGAATACACTGGATTAAAAATGGCAGACGAGAGATCATTGATGGCAATTAAGAAGAGTATCGGACACAAAACGGAGCCCTGTGGCACACCAGCGATATCAGACTTGAAACCATCCAAGGCAACTTGAGCTGACTGTTCCGAAAGGTAATTTCTAATCCATAGAAGAATAGATTTTTATATCCCAAATGCACGCATTTTCAACATAAGAGTCTGTTGCCAGACTTTGTCAAATGCCTCAGAAATGTCAAGTGCAACTATCTTGCTTTCGCCAGATTGATGTACGCTTTGGTTCCACTTTTCGGTGAGACATGCCATCAAATCACCATTGGACCTGTCATGATATATATGGTATGACCGTACTGTCGGCCATTGAGAAGTTTTCGTGTCTCGAGATATATGACCTTAGAAAGGAGGACCCAAGTGCATCAGCTCTCTAGGAGAAAAGAGAAGAAGATTTGCCTTTGTTTTTAGGGATGGGCTGCACAAAACTGTTTTCCATCTGCTCGAAAAGAGTCCTGAAGAGTAAGACTGATGAAAAAGTTTACATAGTGGTTTTTTCCAGCGAGGAAGAACACCTCTTCAGAGGAAGGCAAGATAAATCAGCTGGAACAGCGGATTTGTGGATGTTAAGATCTTTAAGAACTCTTGCTACTATATGAGTGCGGAAGTGTATTCGTCCCGTTGAAGACTCGACGAACTCAAGTGTAGGTGGAGATATGACACAATCAACTATCTGTGAGGTGCGCTGACAGCTGGAAGTCCATTATGAATGAGAGTTGGGATGGAGGATGTGGTAGAATTTTTGGTTTTTTGAGGAACCACCAAGAGTTTTTGCTACCTTTAGGACGACGCAGTTATTACTGGCTCCCTAACCCTGACAGCCTCTTTACAGTTCTAGTCGTACCAAGCCTTTTCTTTTGGTTTGGCACTACATTCGATGAGGATATAGGATCGCTTTCCAAAGAGAATAGCTTCTGCGACCACGTCACTATCGAAGAAACATAACGACGAGGTAGGATTCATAAAGAAGTTGTTAAGGCCGCTCCAATTGATTTTCTCATATTGCCATATGGTTTTTTAAGGAATCATTTCCCTAAACGTGTGTTTAGTGTACGAGAATTAGCTGATATAATACAATGGTTCGACGAGCTTTGAGGGGAAAGCGCCTCAACAGTGTATTTATTAGGGTGAGAAGTTAAAATCAAGTAGCCAGGGTGTGGCGGTACAAGTATGAAGTTATATTCCACAGCAAACGCTTCAATACATTCTGCTTCGGCTCAAAGAGTCTGTGGATTGGAAGCCGATGGACAACGCTGCAGAGGACGGCCGCATATAAGGTGGCGCACAAAAGTGTAAAAGGACCTAACCAATTTGAAATTCAACGCTGGGGGCAGCTGCGGAGAGATCGGGCTGACTGTAGAGGGGCGGGCCCTCGCCCAATTATCAAGGCTTCGCCCATCAATGACGTTGTCTAATAAAAAGCGGGGGTAGATTATTCTATAACTGGTCTTATCGAAAACATCCAGATTTTTTGCATGACTGGATGATACGATTTGACCAGTTACAAGTTGCCGGTCACAGGTCTTGTTGGTAGGTTTGACCACCGGTAGTCCATACCAGGACTTAAATCACGGTACCATGGGAGTCAGGAGCCCCCCGGACTTCGGTCCGGGCCTGACTTGTTAGAGGTAGGCCCCCTTGTGGGAGCGTCATGGTGGCTGTGGTTTAAACCCAAATCGCGGGTACGGGTTTCCTTTTTGGTTTAGCCCATTGTAGAGTAGCAAATAATTACTGGGTGCTGCGACCCTAAGAGCAGCAAGAGGTTTTAGGTCGGCCTCGACTCATACCAAGGGTGGAACTTGTGCCTGTAACACAGTTCCGATCCGATTTGGTATCAAAGGATTGACAGAGAGCGATGGCAAGGCGTATCCTTGCTCCCTATGGATGTATGGGCATCCCGTAAGCATAAGGTCTCTACAGACAGGTGGTTTACGTTAAAACACAAGAGACGTTCTGACTGTAGAGGCTTGTTGGTTGAGGCCCAAGTTCACTCCGGACTGTGAGGCCACCTAATTGAGGAAGTAATACTGAGCTGGCTGGTCCTTTGAGATTAATTGGTGCAAGTGATTGCTATGGAGCGGAATATCAATCTTAAATGAATTATTGTAGAATACCCAAAGAGTGACATATTTCTGTATAAAGTATTATCTCATCCGAGTGAATTAATTATTTTCCTTTTGGCTTCATTTCGGAATCACGGCTTGTATTTGAGCTTCCATTGCTCGTACGGAAATCGAAAAATTAAGATGTTCGGCCTTTGTACGACTGGTGATGCATTTGATGTCTAAAGGTGCGTCCTATAGTTACTGGTCGCCGAATAAGAGCCATCCAAACTCATCCAAAACAACGGTCTTTGAACACTGCCTGATGTGCATTTTATAGCATGCAAGTGGCTTTACATTTTTATAAGGATACTCGTCTTCGATGCTTTTTGAAATATCAGCGCCGCGCCGTCTATACAAGATTTCTCGGAACTCTGTCAGGCGCATTTCCCAGATCACCTCTTTCATATCGACACTACATTTCGCCATTGTATTTTGTAAATTTCGAGCCGCGCCATTTGTCGTCCTGCCTCCCACAGAAAAGTATTGCTTTTCATAAAGTTCGATTTTATAGCGCTGTTGACTTCCTGAAAGTCGTTCGTCCATTTTCATTGTATGCTGCCTTAGTTTCACCGATTGATAGATGTTACAATACATAAGTCAGATACTCGTAGCACATGTAATTTAACCTCCCCTTTAAGTACAATACTACTAGCGCGGATTGATTTTATTGGACCGAAACCGGAATAATACTGAATTTGGTCCTGCTTCTCAAATTGTACGCACAATATGGACCTTATTCAGTTAATCTATCCATACAAATGTCCTGGCTATTTCACTCCACACACCGGCTACCCCTATTTAATCGGATTCCACTTACGTTAAGCTTTATATGATCCATAAAAAAAATCATCTCAGTGTCCGTCGTTCTTACATGCATTCTAATGCGTTTTACAATGTCATGCCGTGTCCTGGTATAAGCAAGAATAGTCGTTCCTTAACTTGTATTTATCACAGCGCATACGGGATGTCCCTTGCTTTATCGCTTGGTTTTAACGAGTCCTTATGAACACCGTTTTTGTACCACTCTCATTCAATATCCAAGTACATCCTTGAACCCAACCCCGACAAATGCACTTAATGGAGGGGTGCTCCATATATTTTATGCCGAGCAATGAAGTTCGATATCATGGAGCACAATAGTCCGCGATAACACACGTGGACCATGGCTATGATGGTCATAAAATTTTAACGACACTTTTATGTACGAGTATATGTATAATGTGAACATAGTAGTGGTCTGCAATGTGTACCCCCGTAACGTAGTTAACACTGAGTTTTGGTCCTGTTTTTTTGGAAAATCCATTCTCATAAAAAGTTTTACTGCAAAGTATACGTTATTATTTGCATGGAAATGGTTTTCAAGGACACACTCCTGAGTGATGAATACAACCCTTCCACTGACAACTCGGAAGCACTCAATTCGCACTAATTCGACAAATCCTTCCGACCATTCACTGTTCGGTATTTAACAAAAAAGAACAGACTTCTAACTCCACAAAGCACATCCCCTTACTACTCGTATCCGCACTGGCAATCGTCGTAGATTTTCTTAAAGTTGCCTCCCCTAGTTTATTTGTTTAACTTTGCCATTCTGACAACGAAAACTAACGAGAAGACCAAGAACGGAACATAAAACTTAATATTTTGATAAAACTATGATCTGCTCTTTTATTTTCGGTTCCTGGTTATTTCAGAAGTTCGTCTGTCCTCGCTGGCTCCTCTGTCGAATGGACGGAGTTTTTTACTCTTTCCCAAACAAGGGGGGGTTTAAAAGTTTACCCCCAACCGGGTATACTTACGAATAGTCGTATATCTAGGATGATGGTGTTCATTCGATTTACGTCACTGAGGAATGAGGATATTGGGTTTTTTTTTGACTCGTGTTTTTTTGGAGCCCAATTTCTGGTTCTTGGTCTTAGAGCTTCGTGCTGCTTGCTCTTTGCTTCTTGCTGTTGGTGATGCCACAAAATCCCATTAAAAATAATTCCATCTCTGTCGCATGGTGATAGTACGAGTAGTGTCTTCCTTTGAATGGCGAAAAGTTTCTGTTAGTTTTATCGTGGCGTTGTCTTATTTGTACCCGGTGATGAGGGTTTCTTCGGATTTTATTTTTGGAATTTTTGGATTTTTGTTTTTTTAATTTTTTTTGTAGGCTTTGAGGTTGTGCTTGAATTTAGTTTAGTGAAGGGATAGCGCCACTGAAGTGTATAAAATCTGATTAAAGTACTTAAAAGTTATTGGAGTGCACTTAAATAGTTTTGTAAGGCCATTAATATATTTATGAGTAGTTTGGCAAACGTTTTAGGATTCTGGCAAAAATGAAATGTATACCTGTCTTCCAGAAATGTAGCTTATCAGGGACAGAACCTACCTTGGATAGTCTTGTCTATTGACCGATCAATTTGCCTCCATTTGTCGGTTAACACTTTGGAGCACGTATAGGTCAAAAAGGGCGTTAAACTCTTGATGACATTGAACTGAAGCAAATATTGCATTGCTAGTGCCCTGGAGCTGGATAAATTGGACTACCTACAGGCCGCTCTATTTTGGATCACCTCGTCAGAGGTTGCTTACGGTTTTGGATTTGAAATAAACTATGGATAGCAATATCTAAATTTCAGGAAAAAGAGGCTGCTGAACCGGATGGCCTACCTACCCAACTATTTAAGGAGCAAGCGTCAAATTTTTTCCAATATTTGGCCGGAAAAAAGTGTGACTGAAGAATGGAACCTTAGCACGAATCCCGATCCCGAAAAAACGAGACGCTCTTTACTGAGCCAATTATTGAGGCATACTAGGATCTTAGTTTCCGTCTTGTGTGAACGCCTCAACCCATTTATAAACAATCTAATTGGACCCTATTAGTATGGTTTTAGGCACGACCAAGTATTCATACTACGCAGACCGTGGAAAAAACCAAAGAAGTCCAAATCGATACGCACCACCTCTTTATCGGATTTAAGGCGGCAACAGTAGAGACGTGCTACACAGTGCCATGCTCCAGCCTTGGTTTCGCTGCCAAACTTGTCAAATTCTACAGAATTACGATGGAGAACACTCTCTGTTCCATAAAAGTCGGAAACAATCTCTTCGAGGCCTCTGACGTCCAAAATGGATTTAGACTAGATGGTGTGCTGAAAGGAAGAAACTTCGACTGATTTTTCGTCCCATTAACGTTGACGAGCTTCGGAAGAGGAGATGTAACAGTGAACTCTAAGAGCTGCATAGCAGCATCGACCGGATCAGGAGCAAGAGCTTGCATTAAGTGATTCGGGGGGGTACCCCCCCCCCAATCATCTTAGAGTGCGTAACCGGATTCAGTTAAATAAGCACCGCTCTAGTTGGAGAGGATAACATATCAAATATTGATGACAACTTGGTCCCAGCTAACATACATGTGTACGAGTATGTATGTATATCTGAAGACTCTACAAATCTAAGTCATTCCAGTCCTGCTTTATGGGGCAGAAACATAGATGTTAGCGGATCTGGATGAAGATATCTTTGTCCGTTGACGATGCTTGAAGAAGGATATTCAACGGCGAAGTCTACGAATAGCTAGAATATGTAAAGCGAATGAACACCAACGCTCCAACCTGAAAAGTCTTCGATTCAAAACCGAAGGGACAAAGTAGTAGAGGAAACCTCATTATAGGTGGCACGAGAATGGCTGCAGAATGTTATAAACGAAAAAGAAGCACGAAGCGGGCAAGACTCGAGGAACCGCTTCAACTAAAATTTCCTATCCGGAGCTGCTGTTTTCTTTATCTTAATCGTCGTAACTGCCACACGATTTCCACATTCTAGGAGTCACAAAGGCACTTGCCGGTGTCCTACTCGAAATACGATAGGCAAGGTCGATTACTTCGACTCGGACCACTGCCTACAAGTAGCCAAAGTACCAAAGCGGATTTCAAAGCAAATACAGCGCCAGGAAAATACATACTATGTATAAGGATCCTTAAAGTCGTGCGGTCACAATCGCAAGAGATCGCTCGAAACTTTGACGATTTCGTCCCCATATACCTCTCCTAAAGACGCTTCAATAACATCAAATGTGGAGGTCAGGTGGCAATGCTCTAAGACCATGAGACCAACAGAAATGGTGCCTCTGATATGTAAAATTTCACAAGCAAGAAACGCATGAGGAGGCGTACAGTGCAACATAGCGAGGAAGAGATCCGAATATTGAATGAGATTTTTACCAGTAGGTAAAAAGGACGTACCAGAGCAGTGAAACACGAACCGAAGCCTGCGAAAATGATCAAGGAAACATTGTAGTGGAGAGGCAGTGCGTGTTAAAAATTTCGAAGAACAACTTCTGTGGACTGTTAAACGGTAAAGGCGATAGAAAATACTGCTGGCTGGCAGAATCACCATCCAATCCGGATGAAGACTGAGAAAATTTCCGCCCACCTGGCCAAAACAAAGTGAAGGTAGTAAAAATCCTCTGGATTAGACGGTTTAGCCGCCGAACTATTAAAGCTAGAGGAAATGATCTGGTATGGATTATGGAGTATGCACCAACTCGTATGTATAATTTGATCAGAAAACCCATATCCGCTGAATGGAGTCCAATCATAGTCTGTCCGGCACCGAAGAAGTTATGATTTTTCGAAATCTGTTGTTTGAGTTCGGAGGGACTTCTCTTATTTTTGCCGATGAAGGCACTATCTTAAGAAATCTTAATGTGGCAAGATTAGGCAACACCGTATTTAGGGTCACTACCTCTGGAGGTCCCCCTCAAGGAGAAGTGATATCATCTTCTCTGTGGACTCTAAGAGGGGATGAAATACGTAGATGATATGGTTCTTATGTCCCCCAGGCAAGATCCTCCCCAGAATCAGTGAAAGTCTAAATTATACCCTTAGAGTCCTCAATGAATGGGCCAAGATCTGCGGGCTAAGAGTCAATCCCCAAAAAACAGCGATCATCCAATTCACACATAAAAGGATATTCTCACAATTTGATCTTCCTTCCATAGATGGGACAACCCTCGGACTATCCAACTGTGATAAATATCTAGGTGTCGTACTAGATAGTAAACTGAATTGCAAGCGCAGTGCTGAAGAACGTGTAAAGAAAGTAATTGTTGCCTTCTACACCTGCAGTCGTATATTTGGAAGAAGATGGGGATGGCTATCATAACGTACGGCAGCTTAGTAGGTGGCAATCCACAAATGAAATTGGCAACCTTAAGTTGATGACAAAAATACAGAGCATTTCATGTAGTGTCGCAACTCATGGCATGAGAATGGTAGGACTAGAAAATGTACTTGGTCTCTTGCACTTAAATACTCGAACATATGTACATATGTATGTATATACGAGGGTTGTCTGAAAAGTTTCCGATCGAACAATGATACAAGACATTTTTTCTCAAATTTTTATTTTATTTTTCTACATAGTCTCCTTGTAACTCTACACACTTCTCCTAGCGATGCTCTCAGCGATGCTCCCAGCGATGCTCCCAGCGATGCTCCCAGCGATGCTCCCAGCGATGCTCCCAGCGATGCTCCCATCTCTCTAACCAGTCCAAATAATACTTGGCGTTTTTCTCTGCAAAATAGTTGTTCACGAAGGTGATTGCCTCCTCATTTGACGAAAATATCTGTCCTCCGAGCGCAGTTTTTAGATGAGGGAACAAAAGAAGCCGCTTGGGGCTACATCTGGTGAATAAGGCGGATGGTCAGGCAGTTTAAACCGTAATTCATGGATTTTCGACATGGCAAACGCTGAGGTGTGAGATGGCGCGTTGTCGTGGTGAAACAGGATTTTCTTTTTCTGCAAATGTGGCCTTTTTTCCGCAATTTCTGCCTTCAGCTTGACAAGTAATGATGTGTAGTATGCTCCTGTAATGGTTTTCAAATTTTGAAGATAATCGATTAAGATAACTCCTTTACTATCCCAGAAAACAGTCGCCATCGCTTTCCCAGCCGAAAAAACAGTTTTTGCTTTTTTTTGGAGCCGGCTCGCCCTTTGCAGTCCACTGAATTTTTGTTTCGGGCGTATAATGGTGTATCCAAGTTTCATCTACAGTAATTAATCGGCGCCAAAACTCGGATTTATTGCGCCTAAACTGTGCCAACAGAGCGTTCGAAATGTTCATTCGAACGCGTTTTTGGTCTAACATAAGCAAACGCCGCACCCAACGCGCGGACAGCTTTCTCATGCCTAAATCTTGATTTAATATGTAACAAACACGTCCTTTGGACATTTTCATAACCTCTACTATCTCTCTCATCTTAATTCGGCGATCGTCTGACACCATTTGGTGAACTTCAGCAATGTTATCGTCGGTGGTTGCAGTTTTTGGACGTCCCGAACCTTCATCATCTCCCAAGCTCTTACGGCCACGTTTAAATTCAGCTGCCCAAAATTTCACTATGGTAAATGATGGTGCAGAGTCCCCATACACAGAGCCCAACTCATTTTTGATTTGCGTAGGCGTATTGAATTTCAAAAACAAGAATTTAATAACAGCTCAATACTCAATTTTTTCCATTTTCACAAAAAACACTCACATCGACTCATTCAAACGACTGTCAACTAAAAACTGCGCATCCAAAATGACTGAAACTTTGGTATGTAACTGTCAAAAGATGCACAACTAGCATTCACTAGCTTTTATTGACGAGTGCAGCTATCTTTACATTACGGAAACATTTCAGACAGCCCTCGTATATGTATAAACATCCGCAACTGAAAACGCTCTAAAATTGAGTCAGCTTAATGACTGAAAACCGAACCCGAACGCCCAAGTCTCAATTCTTACAAGTCACCTGGGCTTATTCTCCAATATGGACTATATAATACCCCATCATGACTTTGAAACTCCATTCCCTTATTTTGCCAAGCAGCGATGCAACAAATGGTAAAAGACTCGATATCCATTTTTACGGATGGATCAAATATGAAAGTAAGAACCGGCTCCGGAATCTTCTCCCATCAAGATCACGTAGCATGCCTGACTACAGCAGTTTCTTCCTATTCGAGATATTGGCTTTAACAGAAGTAGTCAGATTAGCGACCATAAGGGTCATATCCCATGGGAATATTACCTAGTCATTGACACGCAGGCTGACATAGAGGCCGTTGCGGCAGTCGATATTATATCAAAACTTGGAAAGCGCTTAAGACTCTTTGCGTTTGGCATAAGCTTCAGCTCTGCTTGGTCACTGGCCATAAAGGAGTGGTAGACAAGGAAAATAGAGACGAGTTAGCTCGAAAAGGATCCTGCCCTGATAGGGAACTGGCATCGAATCTCCACTCATCACTCTAAGTATGCAAGTGATACAAACGAAACAAATCAAAGCCAATGAAAGGTGGAAACTTGTGAAACTTCAAGGCAATTCTAGACGGAACTCCGAAAATCCAGAACAAGTAAAATCCTCTTTTCAGGTTTACGGATACAGCAAAATGACTTAACCGGCTCTAAGGACCAAACGACTACAAACCAAAAATAGTAACCGGGATTCAAGTTCGTGGCATCACAATGGATCTAGAAAAGACCTAAGTGCGATAAGGTATACGGTGCCTTCAGTTCCAGATATCACATCAGCCCGCAAACCTAACCTAACATAATCTTGTGCCCAAAATACAGAGCTGAAACTTAAAGGCTCCTTATACACGGCAGTCATTTGTCTGGCTTTAACAGACGCACGCAGTCATCAGGCAAGCAGACTGGTTTTACCATTTACACAAAAGTCGTGGGAAAATCCGATTTTTAAAGCCAATGACGCTTAAGTTCCAGCAGAACTTCGAAGGAGAGACCAGATAATGTCTCCAAAAACACCAACAAACACTTGGCTGCAATAACTAGAGCAGCCCATAGAGTGGTTTTAAGTTTCCCAAAAACACCATAAGTGGGGCCTTATAAGATAAAATAAGATGAAAATTTAATACAAGGATTGGTATTTTTAGAATGATTGAGTTACGATTTTTGGACTGATGACTGATGCGAATTTAAAATATTTATTAAGATAGTAGATTCAGCGATTGATGTGCTGGCCATTTTCCCTTAAAAATATTGATTCATGGTACAACTAGTAAAATTCTGTGTGTCGAAAATTCTGTGTCTCGATATGATTTTCAGCACGACTATAAGTCCTATTCTGATGCTGGAACTAATGGTTTTGTAAATTTGCAAAAATTGCTTCACTAAAACCGCTCTCACAACAAAAAATACGTTCGAGTGCCTACAACCCTTTATGTATTCGCATTTTTCATAGTCAGAAAAAATACAATATTAATCAAAAAAAGTTGTTATCCATGCGGAATGCATTTATTAAATTCCAAAACATAACCACCACCTGCTGCTGGAATATTTGTAATTGATACGAGTATTTGCCTACAAAAATGGATGGAAAAAACTAGAAAAATAACAAGCCCATTTGGGCTCAGATGTTTGGGAAATTTAACCGAAATTGCCACAATGAATTGCCGAAAGGAATCCAAAATTTATTCCATTCTCGTGTTGTATTAGAAAAAGTTGTTTTGGTTTCTGTGGAAGTACGAGTACGTGCATGTGTATCTGCAATATTTGCACCAGGAAATCGACTGTTAACCAATAAGTTTTACGGAAATTTGTGAAAATATTTTATGTTCTGTTGCCTATCGAAATAGGCATCATATCAATGTATTCAATTAGGTGTTCTATTTTTTAGTTTTCCATCGAAATTTATATGGAATGCAACCACTAATGCTTGTGTAAATATCCTTTACCAATAGAATTGGCTAGATTGAGTGGAGTTCGGCCAAGCAATTTTCTCCCTGAAAGTAGTGCCCGTAAAATCCGTTGAATTCTAGCTCAGTGGATACCTGGAGACCCACTTACCATTATCCTTATTGTTACCAATGTCATTAGGCTTTCACATTTGGCTACTTTGTCATAGAGGAAAAACTCAAAAATCAATGATCCCAGTTGCGACATCGCACCAATTGTCGAAGATGCCGAAACTTGACATTTAGCAGTCATACAGCAGTTATGCCTCAACCAAAGTGCTCTTTTATTTCCCCAGCGATATCCACCGAAAGATCTTTCGATTTCAATGACCTCTCGGCTCTTTGTACGACACGTTGGTTATTTACTAACCAACATGCTTATAGCTTCTAATTTCGCACGCCAAGGTAACGGGTGACCAGATAGCAATGATAGTTTTTCCAATTGTTATAGTTCAACAGCTGTCAACGTTACCAATGACTTCCAGCTGCCATTATATTCACTGAGGTTTGCCATTTCGTTATGCATAGTTTTACGCTTGCAGAACGTGCGGAAATCATTAAAAAATATCGAAATTCCTTCTCAGTTGTAAATACGCAACATGAATTTCGTCGTTTGGTCGGTCGTCATCATGGCTTCTGTGTACAGGCAATTCGTCGCGCCGTGAAAAAATTTGAGCGTGAGTACACTCTTTTGGATCTTAAGCCACAAACCAGACAGAGATTGATGTGAAATGAAGAAAACATAGAAGCCGTAGCGGCCAGTACCGAATAAGACCCGAAATCTGAAGTGGGCATCGTCAGAGTGTCAACCCGGCTTATTTGGGCTTACGTCCGTATAAGATTATGCTGATGCAAGAATTGAAGCCCGACAATCATAGACAACGCCGTGAGTTCGTTAATTGGGAGCTGGAAATGTTGGCCGAAGATCCGGATTTTGGCCAAAAAATCGCCTTCTTGGACGAGGCCCATTTTTGGCTCAGCGGCTGTGTCAACAAAAAAAAATTGGTGTTATCGGAGCAAACACAATCCACAAGTGTTCGGCCGAGAATCAATGGATCCACAAAGATTGTCTGTTTGCTGCGGTTTATGGCATGGCGGCATCATCGAACCTTATTTCTTTCGAGATGAGGAAGGTGACACCGTTAAGGTCAATGGTCTCAGGTATAGAGCGATGATGCCTGAATTTTTGTAGTCAGAGCTCGGCAAAATCGATATATCCGAGCTGTGGTTCCAACAAGACGGCGCTACATGCCATATAAGCCACGCAACGCTCGAAGTCGAGTAGGAGAAATTTGGCGTCTGCGTCATCTCACTGTGAGCGTTCATCAATTGGTCACCGTGATCATGCGATTTGACACCACTCGAGTCCCTAGTCTACGCTAACAAGTCACCTACTCTCGACGAGCTCTGGATCGACTGCTTGAAGCACTGTCAGCGAAGCCGATTTTTTTTCCTATCGTTCTTATCTGGTCACCCTTTAGTCCAGATCCTTCGCCTACTGTATTTTGCTACATGGAATAGACAAATTTCCCAGTTGGAGGGTTGACGTCCATCCGCCCTACATGTCACAACCGCTTAAGACGATGAATTTTGTCTGTTCCATAAGGCTGTACAGCCCGCGGAGTTAATTAGATCTCCTCTTCCACTTGCCATTGATGCTGACAGGACCATATATCATTCGAAGGACTTTTCTCTCGATACGATAGACTCAATGCTTTCACATCATAGAAATGAACTGGGTCGATCAACGCTATTTTAGTGGTTCAACAGAGAGCCCCAAAAAACCAGAGATTGGCAGGAGTTACTCTTTAAAGTGGTGTTGCAGTTTATATTCACCTAGGAGCTTAGGTAAACAAAGTCCTTGACTACTTCGATGTTAAACCGGTTCATTGTAACGTTTTGCCCGATTAGTCGATATCGTGTGTCTATTTCCGATGACCTATCTTTGCCGCCTCTGCTTTAATATTTGCAAATCTCACATGAAATCTGATGCCATCCGGATAGACAAGTAGTTGTACACTTGAAGCCTGTTCCTTGGTGTTGGGTTGCGAAATTCCAATAATGGTCTCCAGAACGATGTTAAAGTCTTTTTGGCATTAAGGTCTCGTTACTCGAGCCACGGCCTTCCTTCATATTCATTCTGCAGGACCGGACATGACATCCCGTAATTTTTCTTGGTATACGCTTACAAATTGGTGGTGGAGGTCAATTTGGATTGCGACTTTACCATGATCCTCTGTAATATAAAAATCTGGTCGATGTCGGATTTTCCAGACCTGAAGCCACACTGACAAGATCCACTATGTTTGAGGCGAATAGAAAGTATGTCAGAGAAGGTCTTAGAGACTATTTTCAAGAGACTGATGGACATACAATGCTGTGGTTCCATTCGTATGGCATGCCTTTCGGTGGCCATATTTTGGAGATGATTAGGTGCATGCTCTTCACAAAATTTTACTTCCGTCGACTTGAATAACTAACTGGGCACTTAAGCTGTCAGTACCGGCAGCCTTAATGGACTTTAGTTTGAATGCGACTATTCCTAATTCGTCGAAGTCGGGTGGAATGAATTATTGACCATTATCGCCAAGGTTGAATGGCACATTCTGCTTGACAAGGGAGTGTTGGTTGTCGTCGCCATTTAACAGTCTGCAGAAATGGTTAGGTCCCTTTCTTCGTTATAGCGGGCTTCAGTTCGTATTTTTTTAAACTATTTACTTATTTTTTTTATTTATTGCCTATTATTTATTATTAGAACCCTGTGCTCGTCCTGCCTCTTTTGATAGTAGAGTTGTTTGCAGAGCAGTTTTACATATTTGCCTTTCTTTGTATGCACCAACTGGTATTCGTAGTGGTTTTGTAGTGGTGGACGGTCGAAGCTTACCACATCAGAGGCGGGATATCTGATGGCTTGTTGGCAACTTTATAACAAGGGTTCGAAACAAGCTGCTAGTAGTGCAGGGGTTTGACCAAGGTAAAGGGGCATTTGGTTGAAGGTACTGGCGGCTTCTTGTCGTCTAACTACGTCGAAATTCCTCACAATATTTTCCACTATTACAGTGTTTAAGTATGTCTGCATTCGTATCCTGCCCGCAATATGGTAGTGGCCCGAGTCGAATTTACCGAATTTAAGAAATCTGATGGTGCGCCTCAAGTTGATGGTAATGTGATAAATCTGGTAGGTGGTTTCCTCACGAGATTGCCTGACCTCCTTAGGAAATTTAAAATGCGAGAGCGAAATGCTTGCTAAGATCGATTTTTCGTAGCTTAACTGCTTTTTTTTATGATTGCCTCGAAAAGATTCCAGAGAGACAGAGTTTCCCCTTCTGCTGTTCTAACTATTGTATTGTGATATTTTTGGTAAGACACAAAGAAAAGTGAGTGAGTTGGGGTGTTCGAAGTAGGGTCAGAAACCCATTCAGTACGACCAGCTTAAGTAGATTAACCACGTTCGCGCCACTGATATCTACTCCTGCATCACGGATGTCTCCATAGACGACCAGACATTTTTCCAATGGCGCCCAACGCGGGGCCCTTAGATTAAGAGTCTTTATGTCTACTTATTTACTGCGAGTTGTAAACTCATAAATCTGACTTCTGTTTCTGAAAGCTATCAAGGGTATAGAGAGTATGGTTGAGTTTTGTTCAGCATGAAACTCCTTCGCAATCTTAAAATGCAACAAGCTAACAAATGCAAATTTAGCGAGATTACTTTTTAGATTCTATTACACGAACGCCTTGGGCATTCCAATATTCAGTCATCAAAAGATTGCATTTGAATTCTTAGGGCAACTGATCATTAATCAAGAATGAGGCGCTAGTTTTTTGTGTAAGACGATAAGCTAAACCTTCATTCCTTCTAGGATAAACATGGGTCTATCTTCTAACTGGAAGCATAGACAATTCCATCAGGAGGTGGAGGAGCTCCGTAAGACTCACAGTAAAGACTCTTGAGTTTCCGGCGAGGCCCTAATTCTCGTAATCTGCTGCTGGTCTATGCGTAAAGCGAATGTCATTGTAGTACTCCAGCAACACCGTCGTCTTAAATATGTTCTTAACTTTAAACTTAACGCATGAAGCGTCGATTTGCAGCTCTGATGTATTTTAGGGCCATATTTTGCAGCCGCTGTAGTTTTAAATGAAGTGTTGTCAGAGCGTAATTGATTACTAGATGTTGAATAGTATCCTTAATGGAGTATGTGATTGAATTACAATGAATTGAACTCAAGAAAAACTCAGAGAAAGCCATCTCGGAAATTGTTCTGGAATTACTTGCATTCTCGGTTAGAGCTTCTATTGATATTCACAGCCCCCTATTCTCAGCCCTAAGCGCAATCACTCTCCTGGATGCAGGTTAATCAAATAAATGCATATCAATATCTGTAAGCATTTATTTCACATTCAAAGATTCTTGACGTTCGTTAACAGGAAAGTCTATAGATTTAGAGTCTTTACAGAGAAGCCCGTTGTTCCAAAATTTCCATATACATCGGGGTGGGTCTGGGCCTCAACCAACAGGCCTTTCCAGCTAATACGATCTCTCACCAGCTATCTGCCTGTGTCGCTCTCCAAGTTTGTTGAAGACCCCTTCCAGAGTGAGTTTTGCATGCTTCTTTCTAGGGCGACTATAGAAAAGTCAAGTTCGTTTAATTCTCTGATAGCAATTTTGAATGCCATTCCTGCAAAAACGTTTTTCCATTTTCTCGATCGTGCGCTTCTCGTGCTCGTTCTTTCTAGTTTGCTCGTAGAGCTCACGAGCAGATCTCGTCCTTCAATGCAGCGGAGCTATATGTCATTCTTGTTTGGCTGTATGTACCAGCCATGTACCAGGAGCTTCTCTGACAACATTTCCATGGTTTGAGTGTGGGGCTCGGATTTTTAGAGAACTTGAGGGAAACGCCACCGGCAAATATTCTAGATGTTTCTTTGCAACGTCGAATTTTAGTGGTCTTACTTGAGCAACAATGGGAGATCCGAATTAATGCAGGCTTATCGGAAAGTTTGGATATCCAGAATGGTGGAGGAGTCGATTGCAATATGATAAATCTGATTGACGGTAGATTGATCAGGGGGTTACGGCCCGTTACAAATTCTTAAAACTTAAATCCATTACCTGATGTGGTGTTACGCCGTTATGCATGTGTTCTCCGATGACCTGCTTAAAGGTGACTTGCCTTGCCTTAAGAAAAAAGCATATTTTCGCCCCTGGAGGTATATAATTGGCCTTTGATGCTTTCAGCCTTGCCCTCTGTTGAGATATGACCGCAAGTCAGGCTTATATTTCCCAACTTGGCCTCGGAACAGATTGTTATCAGGCATTTCGTTATATCCGTACGTATTTGAAGCTATTTCAACGGTTGGAAATTTACTCCAACGCGCAACTCTCAACACTCTACTCCAGAGTCTCGGCACAACAGTGGATCTTTTTGAAGACCTGCGCTAAGAATACGTCGACGTATCTTCAAAGATGGTTGTGCACTAAATAGCTCAAACTGACTAGAGCTGTGGATGCCGCCGTCGATTCATATATGCGAATCCTCCACCACCGTCCTGATGAAGAAGAAAGCTCTAGAGCGAACACTCTTATCTCTTCTGTCGTCTGCACTGATGGGGTTGGTACCCTACCTGAAGTCATGGTATTAGGCTCACAGACTCCCCTTACTTCAAGTCACTCCGCTATGGCGATCATTCCTAACATGCTTTCATTGAAACAAATGCCAAAAAGCTCAAAAACCAGCATCAGTTAAACAACAACACCGACAAAGGTCAAATTTAAATTTTCAAATTAACAACTAATCACCGAGCATGTCACATGGAACTTCCCGGACGGGTCCTTCTTCAGAAATGTCATGCAAATTAGATGCGTAATTGTGGGTCGAAACCATCATTTCATGCCGACAGAACAGAAATTGCCTTTAAATTGGTCATAAACGCAATGACACCCTCTAGTGGGGGGTTGACCGCCAAAAGTTGGTTCCCAAGGCCAAAATAAAAAATAAATAAAAGTCAAGCTCCACAGGCGAATTTCTGGAAGTTGCTCTGCCATTTAGCATATTTCTATGAGGAATACTCATTTCCCTTGTCTGTAGGAAAAGTATCTACCGAATTGTAACTTCGTTAGAAACCCATAAGTGTGCAGAGGGAGAGAGTAAGCTAGCTTGACAGAACACTCCTAATGGCTTTCCTTTTTGTTAATTTTATTTAAATTTTCCATTGAAAAATAGGCACATGCAGAGTCTCGTACTCGTATGTATGCGAATATTTCGAATATCTTGAATAACTCTCCCTCGATATAATGGGAAAATGTCATGTAACAAATTAACCTTCTCATACAAGGACCCCAGTTGCCGTAGCATGGGAACAAGAGTAACCGAACACATACTCGTGCAGAGGCAATTTGTAACGAATTTTGCTCCGAAAATTAGATTCAAACAGAACCAGCAAAGAGACTAAGAAAACTCAATAAAAAACGACGATGACGACGACGATGAAGATGAGGCAGGGCATCAAGGAACGCCAGAGATACAAGTAGAAGATGACAAGCATTTTCCGATTCTCAAAATTATCCTTGCAGTGATTTTTGTTTTCGTCTTCGTCTTCGTCATCGTTGAAGTTGTTCGTTGACGTTTGTCGTTGCGTCGTTTTTTGTGTTCGTAGTCGAAATGTTTATGGTGTCGCTATTCCGAGGGGATTTAGGGGTTGGCTGGGTGGTCGTGTATGAAATGGCCTTCCTGGCACAAATGTCTTTCTTTCAATCAAATGGAAATTCAATTTATTTATTTTTTTTTTTTTTATTGAAACTCTGTACTTAGCTGGGATTTGGAGGATTTTTTTTTTATTTTTTTATTTTTTTATTTTTTGTCTTCAAAGTTATCAAGGTGAAATGCTTGCAACGTCGGAAGTGTTTTTCAACTTTTGTATTTGACAGAATTTTCTTTTTAAAGGCAAGGTCGGCTGCCATATCTCTGATTTTTGTTTGTTAGGAGAAAGAAAAACTTTCTTGTGTTCCATACACCCCTCCTAGGGGATTATGCTCTGTTGTATTTCATGACCCTGGCAAGGTAACGATGTGTCTAGAGATTTGGCTTACTTCCGTTTCTGGGCATCTGCTGTTGCCTTTAGGGAAAGTATCCAAAATTGCAAATTTGAGTCTCTGTGTTTCCCATTCACCCACAGAGTTATTTATAAAGAAGGAGTCCGCCTTGGCAAGCTACATTGTTCTATTTTGATCCGTGGTTTACAAACCCATTAAAAATTCTTCTGGAGCACCTCAAGGTAGTCGTCTTGGCCCTTTATTATTCATACTCACAATTAATGATGATGACTCTATTATAAAAGGTTCACGTATATCCTTCCGGACCCGGACAGATTTTCTACTTGGTGTCAAATTAACTTTTTTGAGATCGATGTTAATAACTGCAAAGCGATACCTTACAATCGTAAGCGCGTATGATAAAACATCGCCGATATACTCATTGTTCATCAGATTTCAGATGGTATTCCAGTGGTCCAAATTTCAGCCACTTTTTCGAACAATGAGGAGCGTACATATATCGCGTATTACTCGAACAATGTTTTGCTCCAAACCGTCGATTGTTGCTAGTATATCGGCGTAAACTGGTGGCTTGACGTAAAAATAATTTAATGGCCTTAAACCGCATGATCTTGGTGGCCAAATGTCGGGCCCGTTTCTAAAAATGTCTCTATTGCCAAATAGTGTTTTCAAAAAAACAGTGTTTCGTTGGAACCACAGTTCTTGCACATCGATGTCAAGCAAATTTGGGAACAAATAATCGTTGATCATCCCATTGTACTGGTGTTTATTGACAGGCAAAAATAAAAAACAGGGGATTGGCAGTAGAGGTCAGATGAGGTGTCATTACGGAGAAGAGATGGACAAAATCCCTAACTTCTCGATAGTAATAGCTCTCAATTGATTCTGCTCGCTTCATCGATGTTATGCTTGACATCAAGCTCATCTAAAGTAACTGCTCCTGTTTCAATACTTCCGGACGCTCTAGTGACAGTTCACTGGCTTCTGCTAATGATGTCAACGTCATCGTTATTGCATCTTTATGGTCGGTTTGCGAGTTTCGCACAATTTTCACAAATTTGATGTTGAAAACCCGAGGCCGATACTCATTTAATACCGGGCGGTAGGACGTGGCTGCACCGACTACCGGCAAAGCTCCTGCATTGTTGAGTGGAGTTAAAATTGTGGCAGGCCATGGTGGGCCATCCTCTAAAGTAAGATTGAGTGGGCTAACAACATCCTAAAAGACGGATTACCCACTGCTTCCACTGCTCGCAAAACACTAAAAGACTCCTCCAAGTGCCAGAGATCGTTGGAAGAAACCGTGCCGGTTCCCAAGAGGTTCAAAACATACAACACCAAAACGCCTGGCCTATCCAACAGAACATCTCTGAGGTCTTTTAACGAAGTCCTAAAGGACGCAATAGTGATCGCGGTAATCGACAGAAATGACACCGACGGATCGATAACACCTGAACGGTGGCAGTTGGTCAACTTCTTGGCCATCATGCGGGAAATCCCCAGGACCACCTCCCATCACAAGCGACGCTGGCTGGCACCAAGGCCACGTCAATCTTATCGCATGTGCCAATCAAAGGTCTCTTCATCTTTTCCCCAAAGCCATAGGTGGATTAGGAGAGATTTGCCTAAATTTGTAGATTTGAACGAGGTCGTGTTTAAAGAGGATATCCCTAGCAGACCTCGAACTCTCACCTGGATCCCAGCAGAACCCTCCTCCCCAGAAAGCATTCTTTAGATCATCAGGCTCAGCAGCCCGACCCATCCGACTCATGACTGGAAAGTCACGAAATTGGAAGAACTGAGGGGTTCTTATAGATGTGCGTTGATCGTGATCAATAAGGAATCCCTTGACCCTCTAGCGCAGACTAAAGGCATAATTCGGTTCGGTTTCGAGTCAATTCACCTAAGGGTCTATAAAAAGGATGAGCTGGATGCTGATAAGTAACCTCCCGCCCCTTTAACTGAAACTTCAAATACAATCTTAGATCTTGGAGGGTCGATATCCTTTCCAAGAATGGATAGCGAAGACTCCAATCTATCAGAGGCGACAATTAAGCTGTCGGTCTCCTCTTCCGACACCCTGTCGGAAATGGAAACCGATGACGAAGCAAAAAAAGATCCTATACGATCAGAGGAAGAAGATAAGGTCTTGGGCACATCTTCAGAATCGGAGGACTTGAACAACACCGTGATAGATGGTACTCTGGTAAATTTCATTAGTGATACGGTTCCTCCAGATTAATCTCCATCGCTCAAAAAAGCCTTCGGCCGAAATTATTCGACGTCTCTCCAAAAACGCAGAAGATGTTATCCTAATCCAGGAACCATGGATTGTACGCTCCGCTCTATACAAGAGACAAAGGTAAGATTAGAACTTGTATATTAGTGAAACGTGGCCTTAATGCATTTTTACTTCCTAATCTCAGCGACGCCGACTTAACCGTTGCGAGACTAGAGACTGCCAAAGGCTCCTACTGGGTGGCATGTGGGACCTCTCCCTGGTGATGGCTACTGGCCATCCACTTTCCAGGTAGCTCCCAATTCGCGGCCAGTATCAACCCAAACAGGACTACTGCAACCGGGACCCAAAATGCAAGGTCTGATTACAAGGGACAAACTGCTCTGGGCACTGCATAGCTTCAAACCACACAAATCTGCTGGTTCGGACGGTATAATACCTGCTGAGCTACAAAGGTCCTCAGATATTATCCTGCCTACGCTAGAGGATATCCTGAGAAGCTGTGTAGAACTGATCCGCATTCCACATTCATGGAGAGAAGTCAATTTAGTTTCACTCTCAAGACCGGAAAATGTTCTCATGTCGTCCCAAAGTACCTCAGATCTATAAGTCTATCATCATATACGAGTTAAAATTGATCCAGGACTTTTGTCAACGGCTCAACATGCCTACTGTAAAGGAAAGTCGGTAGAAACGGACCTGCATTCACTGATTAGCCACATCGAGCGAGGCCTACAATACAGAGAGTACACAATGGTTGCTTTCCTGGACATAGAAGGTGCCTTTAACATCATCAACATATCCGCAATCACGACTCCGCTGTCAACTCTGCAGGTAGATGACTCTCTTGGGGAATTGATCAGTCTTACGCTAAAAAGCAGGATAATCAACTCATAACTGGGTGAGACTTCTGCTAAAAGATGTGCCAGCAGAGGTATGCCGCAAGGTGGTGTTCTCTCCCCCCTTCTCTGTAACTTAGTAGTAAATGAACTGCTGATATACCTGGAAGCGGTTGATAGCAGGGTGATTGCCTATACGGATGACGTTGCTATAGCCGTCTCAAGTAAGCATCTTAATACAATTAAAGAACTCCTTCAACTAAATCTTAACAGATTAACCCGTTAAGCAGATCGCTGTGGATTGGGAATAAACCCCCATAAAATTGATCTTGTCCTCTTTTCCAGGAAATACAAAATTCCAATTATAGACCCTCCTTCAATAAACGGTACCAGTTTAGTACCTGGGTCTCATTTTTGACAGAAAACTAAACTGGAAACCTAAAATTCAAGAAAGCGTCAATAAAGCTACAAATAGCTACAAATAGCTTTATTCTCTTCCAAAAAAGCCATTAGGAATAGATGGGGCTCTCAACCTCGGATAACCCACTGGCTATACATCTCGGTCATAAGGCCGATACTCATTTACGGGGTGGTCGTCTGATGGGCGGCCTTAGAAAGTGTAGTCAACTCCATGAGACTAAGCAGAGTCCAAAGAACAGCATGTGTATGCATAAGCGGAGCATTGCGGTCTACCCTCTCTGCGGCATTAGATATTCTGTTTCAGCTGCGACTGCAGCTATTCACCTTAAAGCGACTAAATGGTGGACAAATAATTCATTTGGCCACGTCAGCATTCTTAAGACATTAGGAATGCTCACAAAGAACATCGATTACACCACACCTGAACTTTGGTTTGACAAAGACTTCCATGTAAACTTCCCCTCTACATTCTTCTGGGGGAGGAAGATGCTTTCATGGAGGACTAGTCAATCTACTTCTACAAAGATGAATCTAAAATCGATAGCGGGGTTGGCGGCGGTATTTTCTCAGATACGTTATATCTAAGCCTCTCATTCCGTCTTCCTCATTTTGGTAGCTAAAGAACCTCTGTCCTGGCTGAAGAAAAACGTGATATCTGGAAAGGATAGTCAGGCCACAATCAAATCCCTAGACCCCGTCTCATTATATTCTAAGACCGCCCTTGTCTGCCGATCATCTCTTATGGAGATGGCACAGTAGGTCAATCTTCACCTTTGCTTTGTGCCGGGCCACAGAGACATTCCAGGGAACTGTAATCTTAAGTTTCAAATTAGGGTTCTTTCTTGTAGTTGTCCCTTAACGATTTATTATTTATTAAAATTGTAAATACTATTTTCTTTACATAGTTTTAAGATTATAGTTAAAAAGGAATTGTTGTCCTAAATCACTAAAAATCTAGTTGCAAATTCCTTAATTGTAATTGTATTGGATTAGCTACTATAATAAAAATTTAATTGAATTGAATGGACTTTTATCCTGTAGAACCATCAACATCTCGTAAAGCAAGTGCTTAACTGAAAGCCACAAATCGTCCCTATACTCGCAGCAAGCCCAATTCGTAAATCGTTGATCGGTTATAGTTTTCCTACAGTCACCAAAACTCCGATTTTCACGTCATTCCAACAATTTACCATCGTTACAGATACTCGATACTTGTTCGGAAATAGATTGTTTTTTGATTTGTTCTCCAGCCAATCGTCTATGATGACTAATGCGTCGCACTCTGAGCCAAATGCAACAAATTGAGTGCGGTCATAGTTGGAATGCAATGGATTTGTTCAGTTTTTTTCTCGGTTAAAAGTTTCGGTTTCGAAATTAATTAGAACGTCATTAGGGTGAAAAATGTAACCCTTCACATTGGTATGCAGGACGACGGTATTTGAAAATAAATGTGTTTCCCATACGGCTGGGTGGATCCTAAATGAAACTTAATCCAACTTCAAATTAATGATGATGGTAAAATAGGTTCTCCTGTACTTATCGCATTTCAGAAAAAATTTTATCATCAGTTTTCAGATGAGACGAAAGCTGAAGGTAGTCGAAAATTTAACAAAGTATCTCGTTAAATTAATATGAACAGTACGAGTATTTTCCTGGTTGGTAAGATATGCTCATCAATAAATTTCAAATGAAAAGTAATACTCTGAAGGATGTGCTTGTGTAGAGAGGAGAATTTCCAGATGAAGAGTGTCATGAGGATATTGTCGACGATTAATTATTAAGATGTATGAGGAGATTCTTTTTTTTATTATAATTTCTTCGTGTTTCGTAGAATGATGAGCAATCAGTGATAAAGTGCGTTCAGTAATGGAGCCTACTACATCATGTCATAGTACCAATGGCCTGCGGCAAGTAAGTGTCGTTCGCTTAGAGATGACGTGGTCGGCAGTGCTGTTGACACCCTCAGAGCAGAGTTCAAGCACAAGAAAGCAGCTTTTCCTGTTTAAGGACAGGAGGAACGAGGGACCTCAGGAAGAACTCGTTTGGTGATTCTTGTCTAGAGTTGGTTTTAGGAAAAATCTAATTAACAAAGTATGCGATGAAAAAGGCGATCCTAACAAAGGCTTAGGTCCTAAGAAGCCTTGCTCAGCAAGCTTACTGATTCAGCTCTTCGATTGGATGCAGAGAGGTTCGCGATAAATTGGAAGTGAGTAAAGGATTGAGTAAATCTTAAAGCGCAGGTTTAAGGCGCTGAGAAGCTATGAGTGCAGAAGTAGATTCTTCGCCCTTTTGCTTGGTAGTCACAATCACAAGGGTTATTTTCTTTCGGTTTCATACGAGTTTGATTTGAAGAGAAGTTTGGATCCAAGCTACTGGAATTGTATTATTCGGCGCCTTTGCAGTTATTTAATATTTCATATTTATTCATATACAAGGTGTTGCGGATAATGTGTAGAAGACAGATTGCTTGACATGTTTTGTGAGAAAAATCGTACCGGGGGGTGTCGAAAATGCATCCCCTCAGAGATACAGAAGTTTTAAGCAAAGCTTTACGCTGCCCCGTTTTGAGTACTCAAACTAAATCCCGCCATTTCCACGAATTTTTATATGCGCCATCTAACCACTCTCAAATTGTATGGCCATAGTGTGCGGGGGCGCCAGTCTGCAGGCAAAGATTCTAGGTAGAGATTCGATTTATGAGTTGGAGAAAGCCGATAGGGTTCGATCAGCTTCTTGTCCAATATGTCTGCCCAAGTGTTGACGTTTGACTTATGCTGAAAAGGTCTGTGTTTCATGGACTGGAGGTTACTTTCTGCCCAGGTGGAATTGAAACACGTCCGTTCAGAGAATCCGACCAATAAATATGTGTTCCGCAAAGTGTTTTTCCAGAATGTAATTGCAAAATTCCAAACGCATGGCTGAGTCCTCGAGTTATAACTCCTGTACTGGTATATGATGGAATGCATGCATCTCTCCTGAATGTAGGATTCTCCAGATGTAAGTCCTCCTTAAAATGAAATGTCTGCTTAATTGCATAAGAGTGGTATTTGGATGGTTTCTGACGTAATGTAAAATGTTTTCGTAGCTGCGAATGCTAAAGCAGTATGTGAGTCTGTCAACGACTTCCGCGTTGTTCTTGTAAACGTCCTGCCATTTGGAGCAGACCTATCACCGTATCGTCTCAGATATTCCAGTCTCGATCGTTGACTGTTACTTTTGCAGAAATCATAGGCATATACCATGTCTGCGTATTCTTGTATTGAAAAGTCGATCATGGAGGATATTATGAATTAAATGTCAATATCTCTGCATAACTGGTTATGCCAATAATTTTGTATTCTTTAAGTAGAGACCGCAATCGGTAGGTGCGGCTTATTCGCTCACCTATCGTTGACCAGCTGCTTGGCTTCAAAACAGCGGAACAGTAGGAGGCCAATATTTTGCCTTTTCGGATGAGTAACATCGAAACAGTCCTGTCTGATGACGTATTGCCACCCACATCCTCATCCCATTTGCGAATTAAGGGATGACTTCCTAATGACTTTCACCAACTTTCCACTCTCAATTTAAGCAGGAATACCTCATAGAAGGAAGGTTTCACTGAAGTGGCAGGAGCTTTAACATAATTATTCCTGCGAAAGAATTCTACATACTTTTGGACTTTCCATATTGATAACCGAATATTATCTATAGGGTTGCTCCCAATTTCATCAGCCTCTATGCAATTCCTACAGATTCTTAAGAGCTGGTCCAAAAAATTATAAAGGCAATAAGCTTGTGCTCAACAAGGTACCACCATTCCTCTTTAGCTGCCTTGTCGTGGCATAACAGTCAAAGATCCTAAGGTTATAAATATTATAGCATCAAGGTGAGGCCTTGCCAAAGATGTCCAGATTGTTAAAAAGTTTAAAGGTGACCCCAAGGGACGTATGCACTTCAGGTCAATTCGGAATGCCGACAATCCACCTCTAGTCTTTTTGAGCACGGTCAGGGACGGAATTCTGGAGATCCCTAGCTTGACAAAGCCCCTTAGGGTAAAGTCTTGGGTCTATAACTATTACTAAGAGATGGCGTAACTTGTATTATTCCATTGGAACATGCGTTGGAAACCTACTGTCATTGTACGTCATTTCAGCATATGTCATTCATTTGAAGCGTAAACAACAATAATTTGTTTTCACTCAAATATGTCGAACTTTGTGCCTGAAAAAGTGTTTTTGCGGGGAGTTCTGCTTCATTACTTTAATATGAAGAAAACTGCTGCCGAAAGTCATCGTATTTTGGTGGAAGTTTATGGTGAACATGCGCTAGCTGAGCGAACGTACCAAAAGTGGTTTGCACGATTTAAAAGTGGTGATTTTGGCTTGGAAGACGATGAACGTCCTGGGCAGCCAAAAAAGTTTGAAGATGAAGAACTGGAAGCATTACTCTATGAAGATTGTTGCCAAACACAAGAAGAGCTCGCAGAATCTGTGAGTGTCACTCAAGCAGCCATTTCAAAACGTTTAAAAGCAGCTGGATATATTCAAAAGCAAGGAAATTGGGTTCCACATGAACTCAAGCCGAGAGACGTCGAAAGGCGGTTTTGCATGTCCGAAATGCTGCTGGAACGCCACAAAAGGAAGTCATTTTTGCATCGGATTGTTACTGGTGATGCAAAATGGATCCATTACGATAACCCCAAGCGCAAAAAATCATATGTGAAACCCGGCCAACCAGCCAAATCAACGGCAAAGCCGAATATGCATGGCGCGAAGGTAATGCTCTGTATTTGGTGCGATCAGATGGGTGTGCTCTATTATGAGCTGCTAAAACCGGCTGAAACCATCAATGAACAACGCTACCGAACACAATTAATCCGTTTGAAGAGAGCAGTGGCCGAAAAACGCTCGGAATATGCGACCAGACACGAGGCAATAATTTTTCATCATGACGACGCTCGGCCCCACGTTGCTATTCCAGTTAAGAACTATTTGGAAAACAGTGGATGGGAAGTCTTACCCCACCCGCCTTATAGCCCAGACCTTGCCCCTTCTGACTACCACTTGTTCCGATCGATGCAGAAAGCCCTCACTGAAATACGGTTCACATCAGAGCAGAATATCAAAAATTGACTTGATTCATTCTTGGCTGCCAAGCCGGCGCAGTTCTTTTGGGATGGGATCCACAAATTGCCAGAAAGATGGAAAAAAGTCATAGCTTCAGATGGGCAATACTTTGAATAATACTATTGTACATGTTTTTCTTAAATAAACGTTCAAATTTTGAAAAAAAACGCACGAATTAATTTATATACCCAATAACTTAGCCAGTTTTTGCCAAAAACCGCTGACCGGGAAGAGTGTCGTTTTTTGGATGTCGGGCGAACTCAAGGAAGCAGAGTAGGATGTGTTGTATTGTATTCCCAAAATTGGAATACAATACCCACATCTAGTCAGGTGCTCCTAAAACATCGCTGTACCTGGTAGAGAGGATTCAAAACCGTGCGATAAAACTCATAGGTGATACTTATATCAGTCAGTCAATTGACATCGAACATTACCGCTATTTCCATCATCAGTGCATCATTGAAATCACCGGTAACATTCCGCCACTTCAAACCTTCAACCCCAACACCCATTTCGCTATGAATGCTCATCATTATACCCTCAAGCCTACTTTCGGACGTACTCTGAAATAAAATATTGCGATCCTTTCCTAAGACCGCCAAGCTCTCTATTTCCTATTCGTTATAACTTGCAAACATTTAAGAACAATGCACATCGGTACCTCCCTTTTCTTCCTTCCTAAATTTCATTCACCTGCCCTATGTACAAACATTTTAAGGGTACAGGGACTCTCAGCCAACATTTGTAACTAAAAATTTGGACGATGTTTGGAATCTCTACAGAGCGAAGCAAGACGAATGTATGAAACTTATTCGAATATCGAATTGCGCCTGTTATAAGGCTTTTGAAAAATATTCGAAACACTCGGTGAAATCAGGATTTTGGTCAAAGTTTTCGAAATTGATTGAAAACACTCAGAGTATCTGGTACCACTGATAGCACCTACACTTCAAAATTCGGCTTATACTCAGCTCCTATCTTTGAAGCTACAACTGAGCTGAGTAATACAACCCACTGTAGCTGATATGTATCGTCTGGAGTGGTGTCGGATGAGGCAGTTAATTACGCTGTTGCGTTGTTTTATAGGTTCAAGTGACCTGGCGCAAATGGTATACGTCCACTTATTTTACAAAAAAGGCATAGATCATCCGCTGGCGACGTTTTAAAAAATCACACTACACGCTCCTGATGTGTTCTTCTTTTTTAAGAAGAATAGAGGGGATTGGTGGAAGAGGCGAAATGCGACTTATGGACACCGCGCCGTAGAGAACTGCGGTAGTATGAGACTCGTGCAATGATTGGGAAGGAACTAACCTGATTCTCACTAAAAACTTGTCTCTCGCCGCGTGGCTTTGATCTACACTGGAACCATGTTACCAAAAGAAGCTTCTCAGTATCTTGTGACAGTACCAAGTAGGCTCATCTCAAAGGATACCATGATCTCTTATTGCTGGCTTCTATTCAGACCTTCAATACCTGATAGCTCAGAGGTACATTTCACTGCTGATAGCGCAAGTGAGCCAGCGCAACTTGGCTCTGTACCTCCTAGTCCTTCCTTAATAGCCTCCTCTCTTGATGCTACCTTGCGCAACCAAGGAACGTTATTATCCACCGTAGTGCAATATTCGCACCTAGATGATGCTTTCACTCCCATGTGGTGGAGATATGCGTTCAATTGTCAGTATCCGGAGAGTAATTCATTTCACCATGACTTCACTTCCGACATGAGGACAGTACGGGTATAAGTCTTCGTATCCACCTGTCTAAAATTTCCTCATACCATGCTTATTACTGGACCCGCGCGGACCACTGCACCGGCGAATATCATTCAGAAGTCCCTCCCAAACCCATAACCCCATAGCAGGAGCCTTTCGTACATGAGATTGCAGAGATCGGGATCCAGCGCTGAGCCCAAGTCACTTGCCGACGTCAGCCGCCTCTATCTCCGTCCGGAATACTCGACCGTGGAGATAGATATCTAGTATCTTTCTATGGTAATCCGGTACACTTTGCCACTTCAAGGCTTCTCGGATGACGATAACTCTTACGTTGATCAGGATGACGTCGAGGTTGATCAGGATGTCGTCACTCCCAGTTGCCACCATATATGTCGAACAGGCCTCGCGGAACCCATACTAGTTATCGGAGAGATTTCAGAACTCTCTTATCAACGTCCGTGGTATATTTTAAAACATTTTCCCGAGTTTGTCGGGCAAACACAGCGGATGGGCGATGAAATCAGGGGGCTCGGGCAATGAAAATCCTGCCAAATGGTGCTTTACACTGACCCAACACGATGGATGTAACTTGTATAAATAAAAGTCTTACGTGCATATGGCTTTTGAACTAGGGCTGTTACCTACACATTTCCGAACCTAAATCGACTACTTTGAGAGATGAACCATAAGTCGCCATTCTCTAACACAATGACCAAGGCCAAGGCAACATACTCGTAAGCATCCATCTATCGGTTTGCATTCCCTTATCAGGAGGGAGAACCACCTGATAAATCATCGTCTTGCATTTAAGATTGCTTTCTACGCAGACCATAATCTGTCAAATATAACATTTGTTTTGCCACAATTCAGGGCCTTTCATCACCGCAACAGCTGCTTTATCTTCCGTGAGAGCTCATTAGCGATGTTTTTGTCTACGAAATTATGTCGATGTAATATTCCCATAAACTTATCGAGATTAATTATGGTACTTACACCCAGGACAACTAAACTATGACCACGGGGTCCTAAATCTTTTAGCTACATCACCGTTTCTGAGCGGCCTTGTAATATCATCCCTTACTCCCAAAGTGGGAGCGGATCTGCACAATAAAAACTTTTGAAGCCACTTCTTAAGAGGCATCAGCTGATTGTTTTCTCCTCATTGCAAGGACCTGTTACGGGTGGCGAAATAGGCCACATTTCACATTACCATTTAATAGGCACCTAAGGAGTACTCGTATATCGGTTGGTTTTCAGATTCATTGGTTCATCTTAACGGCTAGTTTTTGAAAATTTTAAATAGGGGAACCTTGATCTTCTTTTATTAACATCAATAAAAAATCATTTTACGAGTTTTGAGATAAATTCTCCTGAAACTTGATTAACAACACCGCCCACGTCTCCTTCTATGATGAAACTATGTCCTCGAAATCTACAAAATTCTCAAATAAATGAGTTTTCGAAAACAACATCTTTCTTCCGCGGATGAAATCCTACAACTGATGAAATCCTATCTATTTCTTAAGAAACATTTCATTCAAAGCCTCACATAATCATTCTCGTTATCTTAAATTGCTTGAGATAATATGTCTTTCTTAATTTACTCCAATTCCTGATGGTCCTGTTTGGCACATTTTTGTGAATCTTATCTACTGCCATCCCTAATTCATTTGGTGTATAACTCTTCCCCCTTAACCATCTTTATAGCTTTCATTAGCAAAGTTAACCAAATTTTACGATCAAGGCAAACATCAAAAGCGCTCTCAATCAAAACAACAACCATTCCCATTCATCAGAAGCAGTACAACCCCTCACAAAACCGAAACCGCACGAATCATCTCAAGAACCTTTCAGACTCATTAAACTTTGCCCATAAATCACATTAATTTCACAACCAAGTAAAGTTTCTTAGGACTTAGGACTTAGCTGTCCTTAAAGCAAGGCCTCTCGCCCGCGAGCTCAGACAATGCTATCCTTGATTATTAATTAATTCAAATGCGTTTTTGTGCCGCTTTACGATGCATAATTGAGCCCAAGTACGAGTATATGTTCGGGGACCCAAGAATATACACTTTTCACCCCAAATAACATTAAAAAGCGGCCGTATCTAAACCACAAGGATATATGCAAACATTTGCAAAAATCGTAAAAACGTCTACTTGGGTAGGGGGGCTAATAAAAGCCTCAAAAATTATTTCTACCACACAGACCATATCCGTTCCATACAATGGTTTCCGATTCCGATTCTGCCAACGAGCTTTACTATACCACCACCAACTGTCATGACATCGGGTAGATTGTGGAAGACGGGACTTTATCCTTCGCAAGGACACAAAATACACACAAAATACGCACACAATACAAGCTAAAATGCTGAGCGCCATTGATTCATTATTAAATGAGACATCTAACGGCTTTTTCGTCTTTCACAGTGAATACGCAAAGTTTTCATCATACCCCCCCTGCCCAGGATTCAAACAGGATTTGACATTAACATCACAACAGCAACGAAGTTTCTAGTGCCCTTATCAGAGGTGGTAGTACAGATGGAAGATGCTGCTAAAACTCTTATACTCGTAGTCCTTCCCATCGACATCGTCAATACTCGTAACCGGGGTTTTGTTCTGCTGACGTTCCGATGTACTCGTAAGTCGAGAGGTCCTTAAAAGCAAGACAAGAACACTCCAAATGACTTGTACGCGCCGCCGACGGCTATACAATTATTGTGCGTGTGTAGTGTAAGCCCAAAGCCAAAGGAATCCATTGAAACTGCAAACATTAACGAATATTGAGGTGCACGTGCCAACGAAGGCGCCACGAAATACAACGACCGACTACTTGGGCTAAGAGAAAAGTTTTTGAAAGGCTCACAAAAAGGATCTCATTACTTGAGGATAATTCGAGTTATAGGCTGACCGTCGCAAAGTGTCGTTAGTCTAAATTGTAATGGTGTTTTAAGCTTCCAACTGAAATGGGATTAGATGAGTATTGTTTGAGTAATGAGAGTTGTTTGGACGAGCATGTCAGAGGTGTAGGATGTACTCGTATCTGGAACAGGCGGGAGTCGTAAGGTGAAAGGAAACTTTTAATGAACGGTCGCGGCACATTGTTGTTATACTTTTCCCTTATATTTATTGAGTTCGAAAAGACGTTACCTTAAGGATCATCGTTTGAAAAGTTGCTATTCAAACAAACAAAAAAAAAGCACCACTTGGCAGTTGAGCAAGACTATGTTCGGCGACAAACTGTTATGGGATATTGTATGTAGGTCACGAGCCTGAACTTCGTCTGCACAAAGTCTGTAAATTGGATGTCACAACAAATTGAAAGCAAAGAGTATCGGTGGAATATGCGCGGAGATTTTTCAATGACATTGAGGGTGCTTTCGACAACGCGCCTTTGTCAACACGGAGTAGACGAATCACTAGTTGATTCGACAATGCTGGCGAATGGAACCCCGAATGCGGCCAATGTGTCATGGCAAAAGGCGGCGATTTCTCCACTAGAAATGGGCTTTCTATGAATCCTCTCAAAAATGAGGTAGTTCTCCTTACTAGAAGAAGAAAGCTGGCCGGTCTGGGAAATAGAGAAGAAAGGAAGCATAGAAAGGTGATTTAAGACTACGGTGGTTGGGTGATGTAGAAACAGTTTAGGCACTGAGAAGTGTCAACTTGCCGATACCCAGTGGTGTAACTGGTCCTATACATCAATTGCACTTATTTTATCTCCAAGTGGTAAGCATCGGGTACTAGTCAATCTCCATCCGGATTTGATTTGCCAAACTTATAAGGACGAGTACTGACCAGCAGACAACACTTAAAAGGGACAGCGGATGAATTCCCCAGTTGGAATCAAGGTTGAAGTAAATTGTCAGAATAAAACAAATAAGACCTTATCCGGGCTACCTCGACATATCTGGAGTTCGGGCCGTTAATGATTTCTGACACTAAATCAGAGTCTTAGATAGGAGATGATGGAGGATGAGGCCTTAATGGAGCAATGGCAGCGTTCACATCCCCAAATGGGTTACTCGTTTCGAAGCAACTATAAGCGTCGGGTACGGACGGATCTACTTTTGACAATCCCTGTACTCGAAATAAAAACGACAAACTTCGGATCTGTACTTGGGCTGCTGGGTCCCTTATCAAGCCACGTGCAGCCATAAAACTAGCGGAGTCTGAGGATTGCTGCAAACCAGATGTTACCGCCATGCTACCAAGAGGATGAAAAGAAGTCTTGAATTTCCGGCATGTGAACTAGCGCCTCGTAACAAACCGTATTAAGGTTAAATGTGCCAACATTAGCCTTCTATGCGCGCACGTTTCACAGAGGAGAAAGATGATGACATCAAAGAAACTTCTACGAGCTCCGAGACAAGACCTACGAGCAGTGCCCCAGTTATGACTTAAAAATTGTCCTCAAGCTAGGAAGAGAGGGCATCTTTGGAAGTACTGTCAAAAAGTATACCCTGCATGACACGACCTTCGACTTTGCGGTTGGGAGAAATATTGCCGTGGCTATCACGCAATTACTGGGTCTCGATATTTACAGGGGGACTTGGAGAACTTGCGATCAATCAACCGTCAGCCAGATTGACCATATTGCGATCGACGCAAGGTACTCTTCTAGTATTATGGAGCATTACCTTCTTGTAGTCAAGGTGCGTTTGGGGATATCTCGAACATCGCAAAGGCAAGCTAACACGGTGAAGAAGTTTGACGTCCGATGGCTACAATCGCAAGATAATGCCAATTCCTTTTCCGATCGGGTTTACCTTAATTTCTTAAGAGGTCCAATGCCGCGAGCATCAAGTATTGAAGATCAGTGGCAACATTGCCAAAAAGCCATCAAAGATGCTGCCACTAATGTGCCGAGTTTCGGCTTTGCTAGCCACAAAGCAACCCCAGCTTTGACGACGAGTGCCTGCAAGCACATGCCGCCAAACAAGAGGCATACAAAGCGCTCCGTAGAAGGACTAGAGCTGTTCACGAGCAGAGAGGAGAGACGAACGCCTGATTCTTAGGAGAAAAAAGAAGGAGCGCACCGTAGGGAAAATTGAGGGATGCTACTTCAGGAATGAGATTCGGAAGTTGTACCAAAAGCTAAAAAAACAAAAACGTGCCAAGGACACAAGCCCCGAACCGAAGTCTGTGGAGAAGAACAAGGAAATATTGTAGTAGAGTCGCAGTCGATGCTGAGGATTGAGCATTACTGTAGACTGTATATGGGCGATGACGAGCCGAATACCGCTGTCAGGCAGAATAAATCTTTCAGCCTTGGCGATCTAGAGGAACAATCTCGTCTACCCGATCTGGATGAAGTGAAGATAGCCATATCTAAGCAAGAAAGTCCAACAAAGCTGATGGAGTGGACCGGTGGACTGCAGAGTAACTTGGCAAGCAGCATATACCAGTTCATCTATAAAATATGGTTGGATGAGACTATGCCCGATGAATGGAACGTCAGCATTGTTTATCCGATCCTCAACAAAGAAGACCTTCCGAACGGCGCCAACTACAGAGGCATCAGTCTTTTTAAAATCGCCTACAAGATCCTCTCTGACGTATTGTGTGAACGCCTGAAGCATTTCATCAACAACCTGATTGGTCCATATCAGTATGGGTTACGCCCAGGAAAGTCCACCATCAACCAAATATTTGCACTACGAATTTCTAGGAAAAAACCCTTGAGCTCAAAATTGAAACACACTACCTATTCATCGATTTTAAGGCCGCGTATAACCGTATAACCCGTATACAGAGCAATATCTAGTTTCGGCATCCCTGCTAAACTCGCCTGTTTGTGCAGGGTGGCTTGGAGAATGTACGCTATTCCATCAAGTTCGGTAAAGAACTTACCGAGACCTGTGATGTCAAAAAAGGATTTAGACAAGGCAAAACTCACGCTCCAACACAACAGGCACAATCTTTCAAAAACCTGTCAAATTACTCGGATAGGTCGATGATACGAGTACTTATTGACATAATCGGAAGAAAGCAGCGTGATGTCAGTAGCGCTTTCGCATATATTGAGGCAGATGGAAGATGTGTTTAGCGGTCAATGGGGGCAAAACCAAGTAGGTATATGCTTTCAACAAGTAAGGACACCCAACACTGACGTCTCGGACAGAACATCACTCTTGACAGATATAACTTTGAGGTAGTTAAGGACTTTTTCTACTTAGGCTTCGCTATAAATTCTTGCCAATCTCTTCTTCTTTGGGCTAAGAAGGCAATAAAAGCCATATCTCGAGCAAGAAAAGTGACCCTATGTAGGACCTTAATAACCCCAGCCCTGTCGTATGGCGCAGAGGCATGGACTGTATCAAAAATGAGAAGAAATTTCTTCGGGTGATTTTCGGTCCCGTCTTCATAGACTGGGAGTGGAGGAGGAGATACCACGACGAACTGTATCGATTTAGCCAGAAGAGTGAGGGTTCCACAACTGAGGTGGCTAGGTCATGTACAATACAGCGAATGGACATCAATGTTCCGGTTCGAAAAATTTTCGAATCCGCTCCCGAAGGACAGCGCAGTAGAGAAAATCCGCGACCCAGGTGACTCACTCAAGTGGGACGGATCCTCAGCAAGCTTAGCGTGCGAAACTGGAGGCAGCTAGCTAAAGATCGAGCTGGCTGAACACGATTGTTGGTTGATGCACCGGCCTACTCAGGACTGTAGCGCCACCTTAGGTAAGTATGGACTCGCTATGATACTTAGCAATATATTTCTGGCAGAAATTGCGAATCAGACTAATCTTCCAGGTAGAGCTTGCCTTGTAGTGAGAAACTCGCTAAAACAGACCCAAAACACCGTTATCTTCACCGATAGGCAAGCTGCAATTAAAGTTATGAATTCAGCTACTACATCCTCAAAACTAGCCAGATAATGTCAATCTTTACTCAATCTCCTAGGCTCGCAATCAAGTGTTACCATCATCTGGACTTTTGGACGAAGTGACATTGATGGTAACGAAACACATCCTCATGCTCTATCTGTTTTCTAATTGAGGGAGCTATCGGCATGACAATGATATGATCAGGCTCAAAATAACTTTTTATTGTGGAGGGGCGATTTGAATGAACGAATCCCTTAAGCCAGTTGTACCAGTTTGCGTCAACTGAATGCAAGGACTCTCCTGGCACGTTCAGATTTAAGATAAGACCGGGAATTAGCAGCTAACTACGCCCGTGGACTTCGATGTAAATGAAGAAAAGGATACTGGAGACTGGCTTTTGTTAACTCTTCGCTGCCTGTTGTCTGATCCAACTAGCAGCCTCGACATGGACATAGATCAGATTTTTGATTCCATACCCGAAAATTTCTCTCTTCTTGTTGCTTTTTCAAGTCAGTCCGCAAAATGAACTTTTCGCAAATTGGACTCCTGTGGGTTTCCTTCTGTCAGTTTCGCTACAACGCCATCTGCCAGATATCCATTCTAATAAGACCTAGTTAAACACATTTTCCCAGTTCTAGTGTGACTCTAGGAATCATTCCATTAGGAAGCAAATATGTTCCTATGATGCAAATCCCTTTTGCATCATCTCCTCTAGATGTGATTCAAGATACCAAATACTCCTACGAGATACTATCATACAATTCGAATAGAGAACAAATGAACTCACATTCGTGTTCATCTCCATTTTTATTCCTTGTCACACATTACCGTGACAAAATCTTCCACATGCACAAAGCGTCTGTAGAGATGAAAAAGGAGATTTCAATAGCACCCGGGCTTACAGAGTTTACTGGATTTTTACATTAGGTGAGGCCAAAGGAGGGATTAAATGTCTCAAAAAGATGTTGATAAGATGCGGATATGAGATTTTTTTTCCCCCACTCTCCTTATTCTTTCATTTTATTTTGTTTGCTTCTGCTTTCTATTTTTGTGCTTTATCCTTTGCCTCTGTCAATTCCTTTAAATTGTGATTCTTCCTTAAATGGAAAGCGGCGGCATATGCGTTTATGGTAAATCTTTGAAATGTGATAATACATGGGATGTAGGCCGTGTTTGAGATTGTTAACAAGAGAAGTCCTTTGTTTTGATCTTGGAAGCTTACTTTGTGGTGGATTTCCTTTGGTATCAGTTAACAAAAGGAAGAAAAGTTATTTCATCACTTTGGCGCTTAATGTGGCGTTTATATGAATTTTAAACAGAGAAATGCGAATGTGAATTGGTAGAGTTGCTGGCTGTGTGATAAAAGGACATTTTCTACAGAAAGAAAGTCCCACATTGTGTATGAGCCTAAGGGAGTGCTAACAAAGTCTTTTGAGTTTGTTCGTTGTTATCAACATTCGTGTCTAAAATGAAGGATGAAAGATTTGCATGCATCCACATTTTAGAAAGATACTCGTATCTAATTCTTATTACAGAGCTCCCTTGCCTAGAAATTCTTAACCGATCGTGTGCTTAATGAAGATGAATCTTTATTAGATCCTACCCAATTACTGACTCCTTACTTGGGGAACTTATAGCCAATGTTATCCTCTGAATCAGAACATTGAATCTCAATGGAATTCAATTCTGGAATCCATTCGTTGTGAGGAGGTTCCGTCATCTGGCTTTGGGACGATTCCTGATGTCGTCTCTACTGAAGATCCCTAGTTAAGCGGCAAACTGTGGTGGTTCTTTTAATGCCTGATCTTAAAGGTGGCTTATTGTCTGTAAAGAATTTACTAGACAAAGGAATTGCCGTGGGTTTCGCAAGAGCAATTTGCAAAATTAATGCAGTGAGTGAACGAGAAATAGAGTCAGCCGACATGTCTAGCTATCTGTACAAGTTAAGTCATAAGCTCATTAAATCAAAGTCGCTTAGGTAAAGGACAGCAATCATCATAAGCATTGCTTTGACTGCTGTCACCGCTTGTTTGGTCCCTACAACACTGAGACAATAAGAAAACTGGTTGCAGAAAAACTGGTGAGCGACTTTTGTTTGAATACGAACTATACGTGTGCCGTTTGTGAGATGAGGCCTTATACACAGCGACGGCTGTGGTTTTTTTTACATTCATTAATGACTTTATAGGACATACCATAGTCTATCTGTTTAAAGATATTTTCGAGGTCCGTGGACAATCAATTCAATATGTAGAGCCTTGGAGGGGTCAAGCGTTTTATGAAGACACAATCGTCCATACAGAAGCCCCTGGCCATCAACGCCTAATCTAACCTTCACCTCGTGAAACCAGGGAACTTCGTATTTTTATCTGAAGACAGGGTATCCAACCCATACGATGTCATTGGCGGTTGTCCCCGAGAGAAGTAGGAAGAATTTTTGCTTAATGTTCAATAACTCAAAAGAATAAAAAAAAAAAACGCACTTGCAAAGAGAAAAAAAAACTATTTATTTTGTGGACTGTATAAGCACTCTAAACTGCGTTCGTATCAAGTCTACTTACAACTGACGAGAATGGTTTCGCGTCGCACAATATTTGTGTACAATGCAGCCATGCATTTCATGGATGTCGGTCACAGGTCCCGTTGCCATTGTGTCGTCCGATGTGCCCTTACGAGTGGTGGAAGAATAGTCGAACGTTATCGGCTATTCTTCTTTATGTGGTCTTCGTTGCGCCTCGTGAAGTGGTATTCGAGGTTTGCCAGTCGCTGTGCTGGTTGTATCCCTTGCCATTGGGTTGCTCTGTGTGTGCTGGCTCTGCACACATTGCGCCCCTCAGGGAAACCGTTGGCTTCATGCGTTGCTATCGCGCTTGGTAGCTTGACATGGTGATGCTCTATCACTGCCATATGGTGTCACCTTCTTATGTTTTGAACATCCCCCCCACCAATTGAAGTGTGGTCTTCAATTGCCGCGATCGCTCTGCATCATGGGGAGAACGCAAAGCTTCTGGATAGGTCGCACCAGCGTTGAATGCTCGGTCTTAACGTCGGCGCTTCTTACCAGACCGTCCTTGCCCATATGGACTGCCGTGATTCGGCCCAGAGCCCATACCGTAGGTGGCATGTTTTCCTGTTTGATGAGAACTAAGTCACCCTCCTGCACATTCTCTCGCTCCTGATTCCACTTGTGATGCTGCTCCTTGCTCCATCTACTCCAAAAATGCTGCTGCATTTGATGAATACTGTTCCACAGCTTGAGGCGGCTCTGCGGCACCTAGCTGACATCACGGTTCCTGCATTCTCCTGCAGCTTTTCGAAGCTCTCTGTCTGCACCGATAAAGGTTGTGGCGTTGTCGCTCCAAAGCATTGAGCATGGACCGCGTCGCCCAGTAAAACGCTGAAAGGCTGCCAGGAATGCTTCCGCGGACTGATTGCTAACTGCCTCCAGGTGGACTGCTCGCTTACGGGAATGGTAGGATCTCTTTCATCAGGACGGTGTCGACAAATCCCATATACGGTTAAACGGGCGAATTCAGCTGTTGCTAGAGCTACTTCGACGTATTCGGAACCAAGGTCTTAAGCGAGCTCCATAGTTTTGTCGAGAGACCATAGGATAGAGATAGAGACATGAAAAACCTGAATAGATCAACGGTGGCTCTCATAATTTCAGCGAGGCTACTGGGACCGGACTATTTATTCGCATACTTTGTCTGGGAGGTTCATAAACGAGCTAGCTTTGCAGGTTGAAGTTAGGCATAGCTTTCCCACAGTCAAAAAGAGAAAAGCCTCATATATGGATGCCGCGAAAGCCCTAGACTTCACTTAAGAGCTCTCCCCTGCCATGAGTAAGAGGATCACAATTCTACGAAGCACCAAAACGGGCTAATAGGCTTAAGTGTATTGGTCTTTCCAACAGCCACTTCTACCTGCCTACCTAAACTGTTATAAAGCAAATTTTACTGCCATTCAAGAAGTGTGGTGATGGAGCGGCAAGAAAGCGGATGAAACACTACGACATCTAATACGGCAACTGCTACAAGGAAGGAAGACGACGATTATTTATTGTGGATTTGCTTTTCGAGGCAGCATGAGGTAAAAAGTTGTGAGCTTAAGCTTTCGGAATCCAAGCAAACCCTTCATAACAATCCGCATCAAGGCTAAATTCGGAAATATAAGCCTGGTTTGCGTTCATGCCGCTCAGAGGATAAGGACTGCAGTATCAAAGACGAATTCTATGACCTCCTAGACCGATCATATTCACGGTGCCACAGCTATGACTTCAAAATTAGGGGATCTGGAGACCTAAACGCAGGGGTTACTTACCCGATCATTGGGAAACAACATAACACCACGTCCGACGATGGATTAGAAGGCAGTACGCGGTTCCTTCACCTCCGTAAAGCAACCTTTCCCCCAGATCCAGCTGCGGTCAAGATTTATCACGTTGCGATTACCACAGATCACTCTTCCAGCATTCTGGATGTATGAATTTTTCGAGGAGCCAACATCGACTCGGATCACCGACCTTATTCCAGTCAGAGTGCGAATGCGTTAAGTAAGATCATCAAAAGTCGGCGAAAAAAAGCTGCAGTCACAATAGACAGCTAAAATCTTCGCCGATCGCGTTACCCTTGAGCTCTCTCAAAATCGTAACCCCCATACTCAAACCGTAGAACATCAATGGGAATGTTGTCGGACCTCATGTGGTACACGCATATGGAAGGGGAGCTTAGCGAACTTGGAATGTGGCACTGGAGCCTGCACACGAGAGACTTGGAGAGGTTTGTTGGTTGAGGCCCAGGTTCACCAGTAGTAGCTTCAAAATTCTTAGCGAAGTTATACAGTTACACGCTGCCACTAATCAGAATATGGTGGGCGATTGAGAATGCTAAGCAAATTTTGGATTTTAGTCCCACATCACGACGGCAAAGTGATCTGGCAAAACAGATCATCAAAGGTTATTCCGACCACACGCTTTGACCGATGGACAAGCAAAGAAACAAGTGTAGATCACATTTAGATTGTACCCCCAAGAAAATCCACAGAAAGTTAGACGTTGAAACGAAACTAAGACTATCGGTAAGGACGTCCCGGATTATTAGCCGGAAGTAAATGTTCTCTATTCGGCACTGGATGAAGCTGGCTATAGGGATCCCTGACGTGAGTCAAGAAAAACAATTCATAATTCGTAAGCAGTCATGAGGTGCACCTTGAACCCGAAGTTAGTTGCAACAATGAGTTACGCAGGCCAAGCGGTTCTAGTATCGAGGCGAAGCCTATAAAATACAAGCAGACCAAATAAAGGAATATCACTAGCGCGGGTTGCCAGCGAAGCAAACACGGTACAAAATGGTTATAGAATCAGTTGCAGTTACAGCAAGGAATGGAGGACGAGATTCAATGGCTTTGGGAAAATCAAACGAGTGCAGATGGACATGGAAATTTAAGCGGAACATCAACGGAAGGTTCAGAGTTTAACTTGTTGCAAAATGATGCAGCCAGAAATACGGACAAGACAAGAGCATGACCATACAATTTTTAGAATTTTTCTCTTTAGCGGATAAATGTAAAATGAAGGTTCAGCACAGGGATACAGGAACAGACGTCCTTAGACGATAACCTCTTGAGTTCGAATTAGAAGAAAAGCAATTCGTATGTTCACTAAGGAAGAGAATGTACTATCTGAAGCCAGCGGGGTATGTGTAGAAAGTAGTCAGCCACAAGCTACTCAGTGGACTTGATTTCATTCAAAGTAAAGCCAGTCGATGTCGATAGGCGAAGGTTTTTGCATAGAGGTCAGCATCGGTGAAATAGTTATTAAGTGAGCAGATACCTTATTAACGTGACGCTTTGCAAAATAATCTGGATTCAGTCACCACTAGGGGATCGAAGTTACCAAAGGTAGGCAATCAAATTACAGTTTCCGGGAAAACAAGTACATTGAAATGGAAGTTAAAGACTTTGCACTTCAAGATGCATAGGAGGAAGAGTTCCCTAAATGGTATCAGCGATGTAGTCTGCATTCAGTCTCTTACCCTGGAAATTCGCTTTCAGAACTTCTTTGACATATTCAAAGCCCTGATGTTTCAGAACCTGCTATGCAGGGTTTCTGAAATAGAAATGGTGGCAGAAGCACTTAGTGGAGTCGACAGCAGCACTGATAAATCTACCGACTACTGAAACCGGTGTAGTCGGCATATTACTCGTATATCCAAGCGGTGTCATAAATGGGCTCGGTTTCTAGATTGAGGGTTTTTCGTCAAAACAACCGAAGGCTTCGTAACGATTTTCAGTACTGAAGGTTTCTTAACTGATTAGGACGCCTTGCCTAATGTCCTTATTGTGTCTGTGAGAAAGCTTGACGTCAGAAGACTACAATTGCAAGAAAGAGGCAAGGCTTTTGCTGCTCAAGTGTTTCTCAATTTCCGCCGAAGCAGCTTGCCCCGAAATAAAGTGACAAACTTGTCAACAAGTCATAAGAGATGCTGCCTCTTATGTAGCAGGCTTCGTACGACCACAACTGTGGCTTAACTATGACTGCCGATTGGCGCATGCGCAGAAACAGACAGCACATAGAACGGCACTTCAAAGCAGGACTAGAGCAGCTCTTACGAGTAAGCTCAACGAGCAAAAAAAAAGGGCGAAGACTGGTTTCTCAGAATGAAGAAAAATTAGCACGAGGAGCGTGATATCGAGGAAATTGAGAATGTTATACGATAGTATGCTAGGTCAACAAGATTGTCTACTACAGAAAGCCTGTAAGAACGAAAAAGGAATGTTGAAGATCAACATTCCGCCGTCCTGCTGAACGAAAGATTCAACCTGAACGCTGATAGACAACAGTTTCTTCCTTCCGAACTCGATGAAGTGAGGGTACTCATACGCAAACTTGGATGCAATAAGGTTGCTGGTACTGACTTCCTATTTTCCGAGCTAGTCAAGACGGCCGGAAATAACTTCGTGAAGAGCATACAGCAAATCACCTCAAAAATATAGTTGGACTAAGGCATGCTAGACTTAATAGAACTAGAGCATTATACGCCCGTTTATACATAGAGGCGTCAGTCTCCTCAACATCGGCTATAAGAACGTCTTTGATAAAATTTGGAGTCGTCTAAAACCTACTTCAGTATGGCTTTAGGCAAGGAAAACCCAGCATCGACCAAATTTGAATATCATGGCAACACTTGGAAAAGATCCTCGAAATCTAAATTCATAAGGCCATAGGGGGCTAACCTAAATTGTAAAAAATTACACGAGGACATGCCAGTTTTGGTATCGCTACTAAACCTTTCCAGATCTGCAGGATGAAACTGAAGGAAGACCACCACTCCGTGAAGGTCAGTCACAATTTTACCGAGACTTTTAATTTCAAACAGACTTCAACATCTTTCTTGAGGATATTATTGCAAACTCACAAGCCAGCACCAAAGGCACAGGCTTTCAAGAGTCTGTACACTTACATGCAAGTATAGAAGCAGCGTGGTGAGATAGATCGTCGAGAAAGGACAATCGTACAAAACGTTACAATAAACTAGTACAACTTCGAGGTAGTCAACGACTATTCGAAGGAATCATAATTAAAATAATTTCACTCCTCGGTGCGTTTAATTCTGAGCAACATACATTTTAAAATTTCTTATGCTCTGTTCATTTGGAAGGACATTTTTGTGACGGACGAGAATAATGTGTGTGTAAACACGTAAGAGAAGAAAATAAGTTATTGTTGCTGCTTAAGTGCAAGTAAACGGATTGGGCATCAAAAAGGAAATTTGGGCATTTCATTTACAATGTAAGGACGTATTTTTTTTTTCATTTTTTAAAAGTTTAACTACTATTTAACAATATGTACGAGGGCGGGTCAATAATTCCGTGCATTTTTGAATTTCTGACCTCTTTACTGAAACAGCAACACTGCTCCTGTCAACAGGCATTTGTCAGTTGACTCCTGTCAAAATTTAAACTTGCTGCGTCAGTTAGTTTGTGTTTGACAGCTATTTTTATCAGACTACTCACTAATTTGAGGAGAAAATGGAAAAAAGTGAATTTCGTGTGCTTATTAAGCATTATTTCTTGCGAAAAAAAACCATTACCGAGACCAAGGCTAAGCTTGATAAATACTATGGGGACCCTGCACCATCGATTTCAATGGTAAAAAAGTGGTTTACTGAATTTCGTTGTGGCCGTACAAGCACTGAAGATGCCGAACCTCCTGGACGCCCAGTTGAGGTCTCTACACCCGAAACAATCGAAAAAATTCACGATATGGTGTTGGCCGACCGAAGATTGAAAGTGCGAGAGATTGTGGAAGCCGTAGGGATCTCGCATGGCTCAGTGGTTTCAATTTTGAATGATCACTTGGGCATGAGAAAGCTTTCCGCAAGATGGGTGCCGCATTTGCTCACAGTCGACCACAAACGCAATCGTGTAACAACTTCACAGGAAGGTTTGGCGTTGTTTAATCGCAATATGGAGGAGTTTTTGCGCCGTTTTGTAACCGTGGACGAAACATGGATCCATCACAACACACCAGAGAACAAACAACAGTCAAAACAGTGGGTTTCTAAGGGTGAATCGGCGCCAAAGAAGGCCAAGGTGGGTTTGTCAGCCAATAAAGTTATGGCGACTGTTTTTTGAGATGCACGCGGGAAAAAAGGGAAGAACAATCAATGGGGAATATTATGCCAACTTATTGGACCGATTCAATGACGATTTGAAAAAAAAACGACCTCATTTGGCCAAGAAAAAAGTTCTTTTCCACCAAGACAATGCAAGGGTGCACACATGTGCAGTTGCCATGGCAAAAATCCATGAATTGCTCCCTCATCCACCCTATTCTCCAGATTTGGCTCCGAGCGACTACTTCTTGTTCCCAAACCTGAAGAAATGGCTTGGTGGAAAAAGATTTGACTCCAATGATGAAGTCATCTCGTCATTTTGAGGACCTCGACAAATCATTTTTTTTGGAAGGGATAAAAAAATTGGAGAAGCGTTGGACAAAGTGTATAGAGCTCAACTGAGACTACGTTGAAAAATAAAATTATTTTTTTATCAAAAAATCTGTTTTAATCCAAAAGTCACGGACTTATTGACCCGCCCTCGTATGTATAAACAACAAAGGCTTAAAGTGGTTTAGTTTTCCAGATTCCTGAAGGCTTGCTGTAAGTCCTCGTACAGTTGATCGAAATCGGCCTTGATCTTAGCTTCATCATCCTTGACGCGGTCCTTGAACTTCATAGAAGACAGTTGGAACATAATGTTGCCACATGATCTTGTTATTGGAATGAGCGGTGGATTCAACTGAATGGCCATATCGTAGAAGGCAATGATGTCCCTCAGCTTACCGACTGTCTTGTAGAATGGACAGAAACGATCGTATGAAAAGTAGGAGTTCTATTGTAGGAAATCGTCCTTGAGCAGCTTGGCAACCTCGAGAGCGATCTTATCGATTTCAGCCAGTGAAGCTTTATCGACGAGTTGTACAATTTCTGAAAGATCTACTTCCTCTTGTAGGATTTCCTAGACCTTAGTCCTAAGTAGCACAAATTCGACTAAGTTCTTGTCATAGAAATCATCTAGGGCTCGCATGTATTTACTGTACGAAATAAGCCAGTTGATGGGGGGGAAATGTTTGCGTTGGGCCAGTTTCTTATCCGCAGAACACCTGTACAATACCGAGTGTAGCAGAAGTGACAGGATCTGTGAAATCACCACCAGGAGGTGATACAGCACGGACAATGGAAACGGAACTCTTACGTTCTGGGTTACCCAAACACTTGTCACGACCGGCGCGTTCGTAGAAGGAGGCCAAACGGGCACCCAAGTAGGCTGGGTAACCAGAATCCGCAGGCATTTCACGAAGAGCCTCAGCCCAACGAGAGGTAGAATCAGTCATCATGGATACGTTGTAGCTCATATCACGGAAGTATTCAGACAAAGTGATACCAGTGTAGATGGAAGCTTCACGAGCAGCGACAGGCATGTTGAATGTGTTGGCAACAAGAGCGGTACGTTTCATGATCGATTCGGTGACACCATAGATTTCAACTGACAACTCGGGGAAATCACGAAGTGTTTCAGACATTTCGTTACCGCGTTCTCCGCAACCGACATAGACAATGACGTCTGCATTGTAGTACTTGGACAAGGCTTGTGAGATAACAGTTTTACCACAACCGAAAGCTCCGGGAATGGCAGTGCTACCACCTTGGACACAAGGGAACAGCGAATCCATCCAGAAGTGGATGATTAGCTGGCAACTTCTCAGTAACTGGATGTGGTTTACGTACAGGCCATATTTGAAACGTACTGTGTTTACTGATCTCTTCATTGAATTCGGTTCCCAAGACAACATTTTCGACATGGTAGTTACCAGCTGGTGCAATATAACGAACTGTACCCTTTGTGCGAGGTCCAACGATCATCTTGTGTTTGACGAGAGTGCTCTCATGTACCAAACCGCACAAGTCATCTCCGGTAATGTATGACCCAGCTTTTACGTTGAGTGGATGAATTCCCATGCAATTGTATGGGATAGACATTAACACCCTTTGGAATGTAAATGGAGTTGGTCAGTTCGTTGATGTCTTTCCATGGATGTTGGATACCGTCAAAAACACTGCCATAATCCCGGACCTAATTTAACAGAAAGTGATTTGCCAGTACGCAACACTGGATGTCCGACTGTGACGCAAGATGTTTCTCACGCTCACCCCCACATTTAAGTCATCTGCGGACGGTTCAACCCACTGATTCCTGCGAAGTTTCTTCCAACTTAACGCTGCCCCACGGAAGCTTATCAGTCATTTCAATTCAACTTGGACACCTTCCAAATGGCAACGTAGACTTGATAAGCTTGCTTCGAAGAATCAATTGGTCACTACCCTTCTTATCAAAGGCGCACCCCCAAACGCTGATGTTGATTGGATCTCAAATTTCTTCGAAAAGAAGTATGGCATTACCATTAGCCACTGCAATTTGCTTCCTACATCTCACCACAGAAGAAAGCGCAGCTTCAAGCTCAATCTTCCAACCAAGTACGAATGGTTATTCCATAATCCTGCCAGCAACAATTTCAATTTTGGAAAGATGCGTGTCTGCAAATGGTTGGAAAATACGCCCAAGAAGCAGGATAAAGCCAAGCAGTCCGTTATACCTAAACCAACAAATAAGTTAGTAATTAAATCCAATTTGCCAAAACCCACCTCCTCTTCCCACAACAAACCCAGCTCCAATTGGAGTTTTAAAACAACAATTTTTCCTAATTTTTAGCCGCCCACCTAAACTCCAACTCCCCCTATTCCACCCCAAATCAAGCTCCAACGTCAACGTGTCTCTTTCGATTTAACCCCTTCAACTCAAACTCTTGCCATTCAAACTCCCACCACTCAACCCCTAACACACACGCCTTTCCCTAATTTCGACCTCAGAACCTCAGAACTGGAGCTAAGTATCCCAATTTCATCAGTTCTCACATTTTAAACCCTATTTCAGAAAAACCAGCCGTTGCGACACCAAACTCATTAACCACTCCCTCTTCTATTGACTCCCTTTCGCCACCCACTGTTAAATTAACGCAGCAAACTAGCGATACCTCCGAATGTCGCTATGCGTTCTCTAGGCTTAGAGATAAAAAGATATATGAGAATATACGTCTATATCTCGCCTATTTGCACGATAAATCCGACTCGGTGTGCTACGAGGGTAAAACAAAAACAAACGTCATGGTTTCTATCCAGCAGGAAGGCCTCCCAACCGACGTTACCAGTCTCAGGAAACTTTATACAAAGTATCACGAGATTTTCAATACGCCCCCCCAAAAAGTTGCAGACGATCTTGCCGCTCTTCGCCACTATGTACACTCTAAAAGAGTCTCACACCTCCAACGCAGTCGCCTTGACCATGACAAATTTTTTCGACCCTAAAAAGTCATGCAAAAACCACCCTCTCACCTTCTATTACCAGAACGTAAGAGGACTCCGTTCTAAAACCCACGCTGTTTTCCGCCAATCTCATGCTCTCCCATTTGATATCTATGCTCTGACCGAAACTAATCTTATCCCCAACATAAAAAACCAGGAGTTATTCCCTCCTTCTTTTAATGTTTTTCGGGATGATGATCGCGCACCCCCTTGATTGAATCCCCTTGTCGAGGTGTCCTACTGGCTATTCACAACAGCTTGGACTCCTCTCTCGTTGCAACATCATCCTCTCCTAAGCTCGACTTTGTGTCGGTTAAAATAACCCTCACTCGTAGATGCTTGTACGTTATGTGTTGTTACATTTTTCCGGCGCAACCTATCGAATCCTACCAACTTGGTATTGCAGCAATTGACAATTTGATCGACTTATCAGAATCGCTTGATGATATCATTATCTTCGGCGATTTTAATCTGCCTCAGCTGAAGTGGACTCCATCTGAAGACCTATCTTTTTTCATCGCTTCCAATCCCATTTCTACTAAGGAATGCCTATTCTTAGATCGGCTAACAGACTCTAGTCTATGCCAAGTCAGTGGCGTTTCCAACTATATGGAAAGGCAATTAGACCTTATTTTCACAACTGATCCCATCAACTCCTCAGTATCGTGTTGTCCCCTATCTCTTTCAACTATTGATAACTTTCATCCTCCACTTCTTCTCTCATTTTTCCACAACTCTCCCCTTCAGCCGCCTCCCCCCGCAGTTCTATTTTCTTACAATTTTCACAAAGCTAATTTCCGTAAAATTAATACCTATCTAAGCAGTGCTTCTTTTGAGTTTACCAATCTATCTCTGGTTGATGCCCTCTCCATTTTTTACAGAGAAATATTCAAATCCATCTCCCTTTATGTGCCTTACTCCCGCCATAAAACTTCTTCTACATCCCCTCCTTGGTATAATCGTAAACTTCGCTCTCTACGAAACAAAAGAAACAAGTTATGGGCGGTATTCCTTCGCACCCACTCTTCTTCCGACTATTCAAATTATCTAGGTACATATCTTCATTTCATTGAACTCTTTAACTCTCTCTATCAGCGCTACCTGAATAGTGCGCAAACCAATCTCATAAATGACCCCAAGTCCTTTTTTCAATTTGTCAATTGCAAAAGTAAGACCGATGGTTATCCTTCCTCCCTCGCTTTCGAAACCAAAACTTCATGTGATCCTCCTACCATCGCCAACTTTTTTGCTACATTTTTCAAGCAATCATTTGCCAACAACTCCTTCGTACCAGATACCTCTTACTTCAATGATCTACCAAATTTTTCCCAAAATTGGTCCCTTTCTCACTCCAAATTTCGATCCTGCAGTTATTGAAGAAAAGTTACAAAATCTTAAAGATGAATTTGTACCTGGCCCAGACGGACTCCCCGCCATGTTTCTTAAGAAATGCTCTTCCAACCTGTCTCTACCCCTTTCCTACCTTTTTCGTCTATCGCTTACACAGGGTGAATTTCCCCAGATTTGGAAGACCTCTTTTATAATCCCAATACACAAAAAGGGATCTAAGCATGAAGTTACCAATTATCGTCCCATTGCTAAACTCTCTCATATACTCAAACTCTTTGAAAGCATTTTATACGAAGCGTTAAGCTTCAAATGCAAGACTTTTATTTCACCCCGACAACATGGTTTTCTAAAAGGTAGATCAACTACCACAAATCTAGCTGAATTCGTGCCTTTGGCACTCTCAGCCTTAGAAAATGGCAAAGAAATCGATGTTATCGCAACAGATTTCACTAAAGCATTTGATAAGATATCTCATAAATTGATCCTTTTCAAATTGTCTGCTCTCGGCTTTGAGCCGCTCTTTTTAAAATGGATTTCTTCTTACCTGGTAAACCGATATTATAGTGTTCGGTTTAGATCGGCCCTTTCTGTTCCATTCCTGGCCTCATCTGGAGTTCCACAAGGCAGTCATCTTGGCCCTCTTCTCTTCATTCTTACTATCAACGATGTTGAGAGTGTCAATAAGCACTCCTCCCTCTCCCTTTACGCTGACGACACAAAATTTTTTAAATCTATTTCCTCTCCCCAGGACTCTGCCCTTCTTCAAGAAGACCTTGATCGGTTTTCAATCTGGTGCCTCAAAAACTGCCTAGAACTTAATATAGCCAAATGTCAATTTATAACCTTCTCACGTAAATACAACCCGTCTCCCCCCCGACTTTATTTTCTCCATGGTCAACCAATTCCCCTGGTTCAGTCTTTTCAAGACCTTGGCATATTATTCGACTGTGAGCTTAATTTCCGTTCACATATCGATAAGATGATCCTCAAAGCCAACTCATCACTTGGCTTTATTAAACGGTGGTCCAAGGAATTTTCCAACCCAAATGTAACCAGATCTCTCTATATTACCTTTGTTCGCCCCCTGCTGGAGTATGCCAGTCAAGCTTGGTCCCCCTTTCACCGGGTTCATGTTCCCCGAATCGAGGGTATTCAACGTCGATTCCTCCGATTTGCCCTCCGTGGCCTGCCATGGAACGACCCTTTAATCTTACCTCCCTATCAAGACCGCCTCAAACTTCTAAATATGAATTCGTTAGAAGAACGTAGGAATATTGCTGACGTTCTTTTCATTCATCGTCTTCTCTCAGGTTCCATCGACTGTGCATCCATTTTGAACTCCATTTCCTTCAATACCAACCCCCGCAATCTACGTTGTCCTCGTCTCTTCTATCTACCGGTCCACCGCACCACTTATGGCTCCAACGAACCTATCTCCCGAATGCTCCGAAAGGTCAACTCGAACCTCTCCCTTTTTCATTTCCACCTGAGCACTCCTCGTCTTAAACAAGATCTCCTCCATCACTTCCTTGGTCACTAGCTCTTAAGCCTTTCTGTTAGTTTTTAAGTTGGATTAAGCTTGTATTAAGCCAATAAATGGGGGCCTCAGCCCCCACCAAAATTAAAATTCGTATACCTCAATGGTGGCCATGTCACCTTCGAGACGAATAATTTCAACCACTAGCTCGAAGTAGCCGACACGCACCAATTCGTATATAGCTGATCCAGACATGCATTCTGCTGTTACGACGGGACCGGATACGGCAAAGAGACGTCCATAGATGGACTCTTTCTCCTCATCATCGAAGCACTTCAAATTTGACATTGTGGTATTGGTTTAGCGTGGTTTGTTAGTGAATCCGCTAAGCTGAATTGAAATTGAAATTTTTAAATTTTTTCTTCTGATTTGGTGAAAGAGAGTTTCTTTTTTTTGATTTGAAACGTGTAAACGTTGCGTTTCACCAACAGAACAAATACCTACAGATACCATCCCGTTGCCGGACAACCAAAATAGCGCTGCATGAAACATTGGTCGTCCCAGTCCTTCTCCATGACGTAGAGGCATGTACTTTATCGAAAAAGGATGAGGAGATGCTTCGCATGATTTACCAAAACTGTATCAAAGACTCAGAATTCACCGGCTTAGACATGTAGATGGGATGGACAGCAGCGCTTTAGCTCCATCCATAATCCGGATTAAAAGTAGCAGAGGATAACCCAACCTGAAGTGACGTGTAGAAGTTATCGTGCCAAGTTGGAAGCTGCTAGAAAATACCAGCACTGGCTGAAGACGCAAGACTTTATTTTGTCATAACCACTGGATAAATGAAAGCATTCCTCTTTGTAAAGCCACAGCACCAGTAAATCACTGGAATTTATCGTTACTCATTCCATCTAACCACATAGTACAATATGACGACTGTTTCTTGGTCGAATCACTCTAAATACAATACGTTAACCTACTTCCAACTTACTCTTATTTATGTGGGTAGCTCTACCGTAGTTATGTAAACTTATTCAAGACAATATCGTAGCACTTAGTTAGAAGGATTATTCCATCAACGGTGTGGTATTTATAACAAATTGCCGCCAGTCTTGTGTCACCTCTTGCCTATAATCAACTGTCTAAGCTGTATTCGAGACAAGGACATCAGCACCGCCACTTAGCTAATTAAAAGAAATAAACCCTTCTCACTGCTCACCTGATGAAGAGACAACAGCCTTGGCAGCTTCAGACTTAAGTATCGTCCAAGGGAATATGATATGCATATTAACGCCATCATCCGTGCAAGTGATTGTTTAATGGAGACAAAGCGAAGGTTTGTCTTCTGCTGGATTTCACGTCATAAGCATTTGCTGGAACGCTGTGCCCGATTGCCATTTCTATATCCTTAATTTGATTTTCTCTCATCGTTCCCCAAAAAACCACCCACCAACTCAACGGTCTAAATGAAATAACCTCTTTTGTGGGGGGGGGATACAAGTTGCATCTCATCGGAGTACCCTCTAGAAAAGTTGAGCAACTTCGGGTCCATTCAGTGACAAGTCTCGGTTGAATCCACTTTGTCCCGTCACACTGAATGGAAAATTTATTTGAGTTTCACCAACGACGAATGATGATGCGCTGTTCCAGTTGTAAGTGCAACTGCTTCTCATGGCTTTGGATTCCACTGTTGACTCAATTTGCTGCCGTCTATTCCATAGAAATACATAGAATGCGGGAGCAATTGTTAAATTTGTTTTTGCTGGAGGATTGTAACAATGCACCTTGGATAGCAGTAAATCACTTGTCGGACAATAAAATGTGCTCTTCTTGTGTATCCTTATGCATTGGGCATAGGAACAAACAAAAAAAAAAAAAAAAATCGAAGGCACCCAGCAGCAGGACTATAATTTTATTGTTATCGAGTTGACTGTTGGTACGTAGTTCCAGCTGAATTGGTCTGGTGCTGCATTGTTTTGTATTTCGTCTCTGCAGGATACACAAAGGGAGTCCGGATAGGACAACTTTCATGCTTTGTTGTTAGAGTTTTGGTTTTGTTTTTTGTGTAACAATTTCATTGGAGTAGTAATCAGCTTATTGGCGATGCAGTGTGAAAGACTGTAACTTGGTTACTTGGTTATCTTCCGCAAAGATTGCTTGATGGTCTTTCCTTTGATTTGGGCTGCTCTGAATGGCTCATGCTTGAAGGATAATCAAGAAAAACGAAAATTAAATTGATGTTTGGAATTTTGTTGAAAACTTTTGATGTTTTGCTGATGTCGTTGCAGGCGTTGGTGGTGATGAAAGATTTCAGAATCCAGATGAGGAGAAGATAAAATGTTGGTAAATAATATTTGCAAACCAAATTGAGGTATCTTTGTGGGACTACTGTATCTTTGTTGGATTCGGTTTTGTTTGCAACAGTTTTAAACTAGATTTTATGTACTCGAGCATACGAGAACATGCACGCAAGCGAATCTTTTTACACCTGCATGTATGTGAAAGAGTTCTTTGTAAAAGCTGGGGATGCAAAGTCTCACTTGTGACCCTATGCCGTATCCAAACCAAGATTGGCTAGGAACACTGTATGGATACTTAGCTATATGAGGGTGGACCAATAAGTCAGTGACTTTTTGAATGAATTTCAGTTTTTCGGCAGAAAGCATTGTATTTCTCAACATAGTCCCCTTTGAGCTCAGTACACTTTGTACAACGTTTGTCCAATTTTTGCTACCATCCAAATAATAAGAAGATTTGTCGATGCCCTCAAAATAGACGTTTGTTTGAGCGATGATTTTTTCGTTGGACTTCGGCCGAGTAATTTTTTTTTGGATTTGGAAGCACGAAATAATAACTGTATCCTAAATTCGGAGAAAATGGAGCATTCGTAGCCAATTCTTGAAATCTTGCAGTGGCGAATACGTACGTGTATACCACTTTTTTTACCTTTCCGAGGATAACCGATGTGTTATAGATTATGCTGTGTGCATCTCCTAACTGTCGCCATGACTTGCTAGCCGACAGACCAACCTGAGACTTCCCCGGCGATGATTCGTCTCTCTACTGCTCGTCCTCCGATGTGTTGTGGTGAATTCACATTTCGTCCACGATTATGAAAGAGAGTAAAAGTTCATACGTATGGCGGTGCTACTCGTACATCGCCAAACCCCCTTCGAAGTTGATCTCACGAAATACCTTTCTTTTTATGCATCAAATATGCATGCTTTTTTGAATAGCTGTCACACATAAGGGAAATGACGCCTAAATATAAGTATTGCTCACCAATTTTCTCACTCATGTGGTTCCTGAACCATACTGGACATTTAAGGTGGGCATATTTCTGTCCTTTTCTCCACAGATCCGTAAACCTAGTCCCATTCAACCCACCAAATGCTTCCGTGAAAGATTCTTCTTCCCAACCAAAATCGACTCTTGTTCTCTCTCAAACAACTCCTTCCTGTCTTATTTCCACTAAAATGACTTATCGAAATTTACTCTCATATCTTTAATCCCTCTATACCATTTTCAGCTGATACACCTCACTCCCAAGCTAGTTCTTTACCTCCTATATCCCTAGGCTCTACACTTCCTTCTAAAGTGAACATTTACAAAGCATATAACTAAATCAAAGGACAATGACCGCTAAATATATGAGAATATTTGTCTATGCCTTGCGTGCCTACAAGCTCGACTACTAAAACTGCTGTCCCTTACCAACTAAACAATTATTTGCCAGCCCCTTGCTATCTCCATAACTCTCTTCCCAAATGTACTATCGGATGGCAGCTTATAAGTACCTCTACTGCATACCTTAATATCCTCCCCTTCTTCTCTCGGTTTTTCATAACTCTTCTCTCCAGTCCACTCCCCCCACAACTCACTCATCCTACGATTTTCATAAACCAAACTTTCACAAAAACAGTGACTATCTCAGCAGATTCCCCTTTGCCTTTCGCAACCTAAGTATAAATGATGCCTTACCCATTTTTTATGGAGAAATATTTAATTCTTTTTAGCTTTACGTTCTGTTTTCCCGCCTTAAAAAATCATCTACTAGTCCTCCCAGATATGATCGCAAGCTTCGTTCCTTACGAAATGAGAGAAACACGTTATGGGCTGTTTTCCTTCGCACCAGATAATTTTCGGATTATTCCAAATATCTTGGCACTTATCGTCATTTCACCGAACTTTACGATTCCTTTTACTTATAAACGGCCATAAGTCCTTTTTGCAATTAGTTAATTACAAAAGACAGTCCGATGTCTACCCTGCTTCCCTCTCTTTCAACAACAAGTCATCAACCAATCCACTCACCATTGCCAACCTATTTGCCACATTTTTCAAATAATCCTTCACCAACGACTCCTTTGTACCGGATCCGTTCTATTTCAATTAGCTACTGAATTTCTCCAATGCCCACTACTCTCTCACACCCTGGACCCGTTCTATATCGAATATAAGTTACACCAACTTAATGACGAATTCACACCCGGCCCAGATGGCCTCCTTGCCATATTCCTTAAAAAATGTTCTTCCTCTCTTTCCCTTGCCCTTTCTAATCTCTTTCGACTATCCCTTTCATAAGAAAAATATCCCCAGGCTTGGAAAAAGTCCCTTATAACCTCGATCCATAAAAAAAGATCACAGAACGAAATAACAAACTATCGCTCAATCGCTAAACTCTCCCATATACCCAAACTTTTCGAAAGTATTTTGTATAAAACACTAAGCTTCCAATGCAGATCACTTATTTCCCCTAGACAATATGGCTTCCTGAACGGTAGGTCAACCACTAAAAATCACGTTGAATTCGTATCCTTTGCCCTCTCAGCCCTTGAGAATGGTAACGAAGTGTATGTAGTTGCAACCTATTTTAGCAAGACCTTCGATAAAATCTCTTATCGATTAATACTCTCCAAATTGCCTGCTCTCGGCTTTGAACCCACACTGTTAAAATGTACATACTTTGCCTCGAAAACCGTTTTTACAGTGTTAGTTTTAGGTCAGCCCACTCGGCTCCATTTTTGGCCACCTCTGGAGTTCCTCAAGGTAGCCATCTCGGTCCCCTTCTCTCTATATTAACCTTAAATGATCACGATAGGATCATTAAACACTCGCTGTCTGCCTTTACGCCGACGATATCAAATCTTTTAAAACCATTTCCTCACCACATGACTCCTTCCTCCTTCAACAAGACCTTGATAGTTTTTCGATCTGGTGCCTCAAAAATTGGATGGAATTTAATATACCCAACTGCCAATCCATCACCTTTTCACATAAGCGGCACCAAGCTCCTCCCCGACTCTGCCTTCTCCACAACCAACCTATCTCCTCCGTTCAATCTCATCGCGACATCGGCATTTTGTGTGATAGGAAGCTCAATTATATATGGATGAGATAATCCTTAAAGCCAACTCCGCACTAGGTTTTGTAAAACCAACCCATACGTGACCAGGTCCAGCGAACCCTTCTAGAGTACGCCAGTCAAGTGTGGTCCCCATATCATCGTGTTCATATCTCGAGAATCGAAAGCATCCAGCGCCGCTTTTTTCGATTTGCTCTTCGAGGTATGCCCTGGAAAGATTCTATTATTCTGCCCCCTATCAAAACCGTCTCAACTTAAATATCCTTGAGGAACGCAGAGATGCAGCCGACTTTTTCTTCATTCATCGGCTCCTTTTAGATCACGTTGAATGCGCATCCTTTCACAACTCTATTTTCCTCAACACTAACCCTCGAAATCTACGTAGCCCCTGTCCCTTCTATCAACCAACCTACCACACCTTCTATGGCGCGAACGAACCAATCTCCCGTATGCTACGAAAAATCAATTCAAATCCTACCATCTTTGATTTCCACCGCACCACTCCCTGCCTCAAATCCGTTCTCCTTCACCACTCCAACCAACCTTAGTTTTAACTTTAAGTTTAATTTTCAGTTATAGCTTGTATTAAGCCGAATAAATGAGGGTCTTCGCCCCCACCAAAATTAATAATTCCACCTTACGACGTTTTCATACCAACGGAGGCCAACCTATTGCCTGACATTAAAAACATTGGAGATAGTGAATACTGTGATGATGGAGAACATAAAGTAGTAAATTTATATGGCTGCATAGTCCTTTTCGGTACACATTCCCGCTATGACCCAAAGCTTTTCAAAAAAAAATCATCAACATCATGCCTTGAATTTACCTGCGGCAGAGTTCCTGTCTCAAAGCGCAACCTTTATATCTATTGCTCTTACATCCGTCCTTCCATGAATACCAGTTAGCTGAACAAACGGTTAATTACGAGTACATTTTTGATGCTTCTGATCCCAATGACGTTGTTATTTTTTTGTTTGACTTTAGTTTCAAGATGCTCAGACTAATCAATTTCACTTTATGACCACTAATGTCTTCTCTAAAAAAGGAATGCTCTTCATCGACTTCCTTACAAATTTTGGCCTATATCAATTATAGTTGTGTCAGAGAGTAACCCCCTTCATTCTATATCAGATAGTTACCGCTCACTGTTCTCTCTCATTATTCCTGTGATAGTCGTCTAAAAACTGTTCCCTACGAATGTTCGTATAGTTTCCTCTTTCATAGATCAAGCACCGGTTGATATCAATTTAATACCAATTTCAGCTTTCTTAGCAAAGAAGATCGACATTACAATGTTCAATTTAGGTCCATGGTTTCTAATCACATTAAACCCTCTTTTGGAGTACCTCAAGGTAGCCATCTCGACCCATTATTGTTGACTCCAATAATTATCATATTGACTGTAAGATCAAAAGTTCGGTGTATGCAGACGAAGCAGGATTGATCTGGAAAGATCTTCTACTTGATGCCAAAGGAATTTATCAATAAGTGCCGAGCAAGCGCCTTCCAACTACCTCTCGCACTAATTCAATTTTAAATCAACCCAACAACTGAATTGAGTGATCTGCATGTGATAGGGATCTCAATTTCTGGTAACAAAGATTGACGCTCTTAACTTCAACTTATATCGCTCAACACTAACCCACTTAATCTTTTTTCTATTCCCCTCTTCCGACTCAATCCTTACCACACAAATTAGGGATACTTTGAAACAATACTTAGAATGGTCCGGGAATGCAACAATGTCTAACCTCTCTTCGACTTCTAGCTCAACAAGCTGTACCTAAAAATCTCTTATTCTTCACTCCAACTCCTCTCACCCATTGGACTGACATTTAACCATGTTTATAAGAGGCTTAAATAAACCTGTCTGGAGTTGACTCGGTCCTCAAATCACTAACGAGGATTGTAACATAAATGTATGCAACTGGCGATTCTACTTCAAATGACGAAATTGATATGACACTAAAGTACGTTATGAATCTGAGCCTAAACACATAAATCTCTTCAGTCATGCAGTCCAAGATGGTTGTTGCGCCCCGGATTTCGGTTCGGACCTGAGTTATTAGAGGTAGACCCCCTGGTGAGAGCGTTGTGGTGGCTGTGGTTTAAACTCAAATCGCAGGAAGGGTCATCCTGATGGTTTGATCCGGGTCGGTGTCGACTCATACCAATGGTGGAACTACTGCCTCCAACACAGTTCCGAATTGGTATCAAAGGATTGACGGAGAGCTATAACAAGGCATATCCTTGCTCCCGTGAAATTATGTCTCCCCGAGACAGGTGTTAACGTTAAAAACCTTGGCTTAGTCCAAGACGGTTGATTGGTTGCATCTGGGGCAACTTATCCGCACTTTCCGACCAGAGCGAAATCGCTGTTCAGCTCGTAGAGTTCGCTGTAGAGTTGTCAGCTTCAAAGTCCATTAACGCTCGATAACTCGAAGGAACTTGTGTTCACAGTGACCAAGTACATCTTCATCTGCCTTCACAAACGTGTGCAATAGAGGAGTACTTGATTGATAAGGACCTTAATCATGCTTCTTGGCAAGACTTTATTATTCAGATAACGATTTAGGCCGACGAAACAGCGATCGGCAAAAATTGGTAACTCTTCGCTTGATTTCTGCTGAGGTAGACAAAATCCTTAGCTACCTCAATGTCTTAGCTGTCTGTTGTGACGTTCTATCAGATTCGTCGATTCTGCGCTCATTCATAGCTTAACCCATTTTCCTTTCTTCTGTTTCAATACTGGCAAATCAGCAGTGATGGCTCACTGTGTTCTACCTATGATATCAATGCCATCATCAGTGGTTGCACAGACTTTTAGAAAATTATATCTCTGGTGTTGTCTGAACCCTGTTTTGGCAGCAAAGGTCTAGGTAAGACCACTTTCGACCCTCACTATAAAGGGAGCTTCCTTTACATCATTTTTCACAATCCCTGGCATAGATGTCGAAACAAGATATGTCTCTGCACAGCCCGGTTCTTTAGAGGTTGGCATAAGCGACCAGAGGTTCAATCTGAACTTCTAGAGCTTTCTCTAGGATCTGCCGTAGTGTGAATATTTGCTAAGTTGGAGATTTACCAATCAGGTTTTTGACAAAAGATTTCTGGTTTCGAACACAACGGCAGACACGATCAATGTTCGTTCCATATCTTTTGCACGAGCCGAGCTCCTTCTTCTGCGCAGGACCGCTTCGTGGTTTGCAGAGCTTAATATATATTGTAAGGGTATTGCCAAGATGTTAAGCGATACGCGATTAATAAAGATTCTGACGGTTTATTTCAATGGTAGGCGTTCAACACCAAGACTCCTCATAGTATTTTTCCGTTGCTGTGGAGTACGAAATATCAGCAGACATTCCTTAGCTAGAGGTTCGCGTTTACATTAGGTGCTCCGGATGTTCTAATATCTACAATATTGGAGGAGTGCCATGATCAATTTGGTTGACAGATCCGCATCCAAGCCGCATAGCTTAAACCCATTTACAGACGTGGTCTCCTCTAGATAGAGGTACCAAAGAATTGCTGACCGTTCGAGCCCGATTTTTGGCATTTTGCATCACTCTTGCCAGAACCTCCTGCGATAGGTCCTCGCATTCTTGACGGATATTCTCTTTGAGGGCTTCAAGAGTCTGAGGCTTGTTCATATAGACTCGTGACTTCAAAAAACCCCACAAAAATAAGTCTGGAACCGTTAATCAAGCAATCTTGCCGGCCAGTGCAAATCGCCAAAAAGGAGAGATTAGGCGACCCGGAAATGCAGCCCTCAGAATTTCGGTTGTGGTTCGTACAGCGTTGCTCCATTCTCTTTGAACCACATATTCTCTAGTCCCAACTCATCTAATACACTAAGCAGAAAGTCGTTAAGCATGGCTCTGTAGCGCTCGCCGTCCACGGTATTCGATACGTCCGTCCACGGCTGTGATATTCTCAGGACAACGGCCGCTCCGGGGCCGGCCAGACCTGGCAGCATTTCCTGTTATTCCATACTTTACAAGGCGAGCGGCTAAACGTCATAGTGTTTGCCCAGTTGGTGTAGGACGACCGGGAAATCTGCTCCGAAATTCATGCTGCGCCGACGAATTATTCCCGCAAAAAATAAACTATTCCTCGTTCTTCAGGAGTATAGCGATTCATGTCTGTTGACGTGTATTTTGTATCTATTTACTTCACAAATGTCAAAGTCGAATCAACATTTGCCGCCACTTGTAAAAATTATAGCATCTTCCGATAGGGTGACGACGCCACCTAGTACATGTATGGCGCAAACGAAAGTTAAATGCACGGCGGCAATAACCGAAAATTTCGAAGTTAAAGTCATGGTACAACAAGTCAGTGTAAAAGGTCTTCTTCTTCTTCTTTTATTTCGGAAGCTGCTATTAGCAGCAACTCCTCCTGGGGGGCATAGGGCGACAAAGGTTTGTTGCTTTTTATTGTCGTGCAAGATTTTCTATTGAAACAGCACATTGACGAGGCGGGTTCGACTTTTATTCCTTTCCCCGATTATAGTTGAAGCAAATACTTGAGTTCAATGTCTGCCTCATCCCGAATACATAAACCCATCTCCCGGCACCAATGAAGCCGAATTAACCGTTCCGTGATGACGATATCACATATGAATTAGTATGGAGCGGCTAGGTTAGGTTGGTTTAGGTTAAACAGGGGTGTGATGGATATGCCATCTCACAGACACTAGGCACCAAAACAGGGCCATCGCGGTCCCTGTGGAACCAATTGAATTTGTCTTCAAATTGCAAACACCTAAACAATCTCCGTGGTGAAACACCCAATTTTCCAGCAAAAGCCAAGAAGGTCTTGGAAGTTCGTGCCGTCTATTTCCCTAAAAATTTTCTTCGACTACGCAATATTGCCTCGCATTCACACAGTATGTGTGTTATGACCCCAACAGCTTGCAGATCACCGCACAATCTGCCGATATCCGTATCTAACATTTTGAGTCTCTTTGCGTGCTGTTGCAGGAGACAGTCTCCTGTCTGGATTCCTATTACTGTCCCCAGCTTTATCCCTGTTTAATTTTATTAACTGCGGCGAAAGAGCCTTGGATACCCTGTGTCCTTCAAGACTTGACCACCTGAGGTTGGCTGTCTTTGTGATTTTTTCCTCGATAGTACCCCTCACTATGCAATTATTGTCGAGTAGCCCTCCTTTTCTTGCAAGCTCGTCCGCTTGTTCATTTCCTTTAATATCGCAATGTCCTATAACTCAGCACAGTCTTACTGGGTTGTGACTGCATAGTGCGATAGCCCCTGACTGTATCAGAGTTGACGTTGGTTGACTCCATTGCCTTGAGTGCGGCCTGACTACCGATGTAGATAGCGATATCTCTTTTGGATACCGATCTCATCTGTATCAACTCAGCCGCCCTGAAGACAGGCAGAACCTCTGATTGGAAGACACTGCTTGCGTCCGGTAGTGTTATAGACGCTTTTAGCTCTGGGTCTTCTGAGAAGATACCAGAACCAGTCCTCCAGTCCTTCCTCTCCGGATATATTATATCGTACGGAGTACGGAGGAAGGAATTTCATCCGTTAGAATTGGATTGCCTGGCAATGGAGCGGCTAAAATAGCACAAAAACTCCACAGCATTTTGTGGCAGAAATACGAGTATGTCACTTAAGCCAAAAATTTGCCTTACGTGACAGTCGAACCTCCATCCTTAACATGTGCATCACAGTATGGAACTAAGTAGAAGAAGAGTATAGCACAAATGGAAGGGATAAAGGAGAAAGGGTTACAAATACGAGTATAAGCCTGTTAGCCTCGAAAACGTTGTCTAATATGAATTACACGCACTCGTGGAGGACTTCATATTGATAAGCCGATAGAGAACAAACTGTAGGTTGAGCAAATCACTTTCACGTGATGTGTGAAGGATTGTCATGTTGCCACTTCATCTGATGTCATATCGCGCCGTCATCTTGTAGAACATTGGATCTGTGATAACTTCCTTGATGTTCCCCAATCTAACTTGAACATTTAGTTCAGGAATAGCTCAAAAATAGCTGAGATATTTCTGTAGTGTACATCGTGTGTCATTTTTGTATAGCCACTCGTGCCTGTCCATTCTTGTATATTCCTATGGTCTTTCGGAACTGTGTCGTAACCTCCCACCAGAGTGATGAAGATGATGGATTGTCTTTCCATCCAAATAGTCCCACTGACTGACGTATGTATTGTACAATTGCATTTATTGTGCCCTCCACTGCCTGAAATGTTTGCTTTTGTGGCAATCTACGCAAGAACAAGAGAGCTCATTTTTCCTCCTTGGGTAACACTGGCTCCTGAAACTCCAATCAACCTTTTTATGTTACGGTTCCTCTGACTCAATATGCAGTTTAAGTGGTTGGGTGTTGTGCACTCTAACTAAAGAATGCATATTCCTGATTTAATTTTATGAAGATGCCACCAAAACCATCTCTGAGAATGAATTAATGAAATAACTTTTGACCGCATGATGTCAAGCTTTACAGTATTCAGATGCAATATTTTCCAACCCTTTGTAGTTCTACGAGTACTACTGCTCTTCATAGCAAAAGTTGCAAGTTAATATTTAAATCTTCCTCCCAACCCTTAAAGAGTCTGCACAAAATTTGAGTTAAAAACACGTTGCTAAGGATCCCAAGTGTTGAACTGTAAAAGGAATGCATAAGACATCTTCTTCAGTTACTTAGAGTACATGAGGTAACATCTTTCTTTTACCTGAGATGTGCGAAAATTCATTTTCATATTGCAAACATGTTGCTAATGAATTTTCTCGAAAACTTTACCGTCATCTGAGTCCGACGGTAAGGAGAGATCCGGCACATGCACAGCAGAAGGTAGGTATGTAGATGTTTAAATGAGAGTGAACTCATTGAAGTTTAATTAAGATTCATAGTATTTACTACGGTAGATGGTAGTTGCCAAGCAATGCACTTGCCAGGTGACTCTAGTTTGCTTTGTAAGTGTTTTCTCTTTCAGTTGGTTAGTTGAACCTGCAGTTTTGGGAAGTTTAAAGTTTCTTGGGACCATAACTATCATTTTGCTCTTCATATTCTAGTCGTCATAGTTGCTAGATTCAAATCCTTTTGACTAGGTTCATGTCATAGCATAATGTAAGAGAAAGTGAAAGAAACACGATTTGTCATATGCGGTAGACTTAGGCAAGAATCCATGTGCTTCCCACATGGGAGAGCTAGTGCTCCATAGATATCGCCGGTAGCATTCCGCTCCTTCAAACATTCAACCGTACAACCGTTTCGCTATGAATGCTCATCAGTATACGCTTATGGACTACCCTGCCCAGCTCTCTTTTTCATATTCATTTTAACTTCCAAACATTTAAGACCAATGTACATCGGTACCCCTATTTTCTTCCTTCCTAAATTTCCTTCGCCTGCGCTGTGTACAAACATTTTAAGGGTACACAAATCACTTGAGTGCGCACTAATTATAAAAAAAAAATCCGCATCAAGGCTAAATTCGCTAACATAAACTTAATATGCGCCAATGCATCTACAGACGTCGCAACAAAGAATATATCTACGGGCTCCCCGACAAAATATATGACCAATGTCTTAGGCGATTATAATGCCAGGATAAGAAAGCAAGATGTCTTTAGTAGAAAAACTTGTAAGCATAGCCTCCTTGACACCACGTCTGACAACGGACTTAGGCTTTAGACTTTGCGACGGGACGAAATATCACTATAGCAATCGCACGGTTTCCTCATCCTCAAGAAGACATAGGGGTCTCTGGATCATGAAACGGTAAATCAAGTTGATCACATTGCGATCGACGTTAGACATGCCTCCAGTATTCTGGAAGCCAGCATTGACTTGGATCAATATAACGAGCACCACAGCAAAGAAGAACTACTGTGAGAAGATATAACCTAGAAAAGCGGCAATCGCCAGAATCGGCGTTGAACGCGTATCCCGAAATCTCTCTACAACTCTTATGCCGCTGCTGGCATCAAGTACCGAAGACCAGTGGTTGTCCTGCCAACGTTCCATTACAGATGCCGCAACTAATGTGCTGCGTTTCACCCGACCACCACCAAGCAATCCCTGGTTTGCGGAGGAATCCCGCCAGGCACATGAAAATAAACCAGATGCGTATAAAGCGGCCCTGCAACGAAGGACGAGAGCCGCCCGTGAGTTCTACTTGCAGAAGAGATGGAAAGGATATTGGCTTCTCCAGAAGAAGAAAAAGCAGCACGAGTAGCCCGCGATCGAAGATATTGAGAGTTTTACTCCAGGAATAACGAACGCAAGTTTTACAAACAGGAAAAAGAACGATAAGAAACCTGAAGAAATGAAGAAGGAAACCTTGTAGTAGAGTCACAGTCGGTGCTGAGAATATGGAAAACCTCTTCTGCAGACTGCATAACTCTGAAGAAGCACAACATGCCGCCGCTAGGTAGAATAATACATTCAACTTAGATGAACTTTCGCCCACCTGATCAAAATGAAGTAGGGATAGCAATATCTAAGTTGAAATTCAACAAAGTGGCTTACGGGTGGAAGTATTCAAAGCTACTGGGAACGGCTTTGTGGACAGCATACACCAACTGATTTCCCAGATCTGGTCAGAAGAATGCGGCCTGTGCCTGATGAATGGAATCTCAACATCGTTTGACCAATGCGGTTTCCGACCATGAAAGTCCACATTCGACAAAATCTTTACAATTTAAAATCATCGATCTTAAGGCCGCATATGATAGCATTTATAGAGATGAGCTTTACAAGAAGGCGGAAAAGCTGTCACCGATGTCCTTTGGCTGTAGTTTTTTTTAAGAATGAAAAACTTTGGTTCTGCTTTGGATTATGTTTACTTGATGTCTTAAATGACTTTTTTCCATATCGGCTAAGTGGCCGCCGTAGAGTTGATGACCATTCGGGCCCGATATGTGGCATTTTCCATCACTCATACCAAAACTTCTGGCGATGATAAGGACGTAGGTAAAAGTGGTTGTGAGAAAGACCAACCCACTTAGGCCTATTGGTCCGTTGTGATGCCACGTGGTTCTGTGATCCTTTTACTCATGGAACCAATTTGAGCTTATGGTGAAATATAGGAGACTGTTAACGTCTACATTCTTTAGATCATTTAAGTCATTGTATAAGAAAGCCCCTAAGTGAAGTTTTCTTCTCTGGGAGAGAGCTGGAGTAGGTAGAGGATTGTCTCCTCTTCCTCCTCGTCTATGCAACTTCTACAGAAATCGTTTGTAAAAAGGCCAAGCCTTCCTGCTTGCTTGCCTATAAGGCAGTGCCCAGTGATGACACCTATGCTGCCGTTGAGATGTTTCCTATTCAGAAAGATCAAACTCTTAGAGCGACTCAGATCCAGCTTTGCCAAGATCTGTTTGGTCGCTAGACATGTTGGTCCAACTGTCCACCTAAGGTCTGTTCTTTTATTAGCATCTAGCTTTAATATTGATCTGAACGTGGCGATTGGTGTATATATTCTTCCCTTTTCCGGTAGAATATGTAAAGCGGTTACAATTTTGCGGGTTCGTCGGCCGTAAAATTCTCTGGAATGTCTCTGTGCCCCAGCACCCAACAAAGATGAAGGTTGAACTGCTCTGCCATCTCCATTGAGATGACCGGCATTCAAGTGCGGTTTTAGAATTTAATGAGACCTAGTCCAGAGATGTGATAGCGGCCTGACTATCCGAAAAGATGCGGTCATCCTTTGCAGATATCACGTTTTTCTTCAGCTTTATTAATCGCCAAAATTTCCGCCTGGAACAGGCCCCGACCGAAATCCGGGGGGCTCCTGACTCCCATGGTACCGTGATTTAAGTCTGGTATGGACTACCGGTGGTCCAGCCGCCAATAATACCTATGACCGCAACTTGTAACTGGTCAAATCGTAGCAACCTTCAGAGGCGTTATCTGAAGATGTTTACGATAAGACCAGTAATATGCTCTGCCCCCGCTTTTTATTAGACAACATCATTGATGGGCGCTTCGCCTCCTTGATAATTGGGCGGGGGCCTGGAACACGCTACAGTGATTTGGAAGACGGAAGGAGAGGCATAGATTAAGCTTATCAGAGAAAACACCGCCCCCAACCCTGCTACCAGATTTAGATCCAGCGAGAGGTCCTCGCATTCTTGACGGATATTCTCTTTGGGGGTTAAAAGAGTCTGAGTCTATGTTGACATAGATTCGTGACTTTGAAAAATCCCACAAATAGAAGTCTGGAACGGTTGAATCAGGCGATCTTGCCGGCCAGTGCAAATCGCCAAAACGAGAAAATAGGCGAGCCGGAAATGAACCTCAGAATTTCGGTTGTGGCTCGTGCAGTATGCACCGTTGCCTCCATCCTGTTGGAACCACATATTTTCCAGTCTCAATTCATCCAATTGGGAAGGAGAAAGTCGTTGAGCATGACTCTGTAGCGGTCGCCGTCCACAGTAGTCGTCTGGTCCGCGGCATTTTCGAAAAAAAATAAAGCTCGCTGACGACTCCAGCGCAAACCGCATGGTGTGCTAGCATAGCTTTGAGCTATGCACCGCCCCAGAAGCTCTAATTTTTCTTATTCACATATCCACAGAGATGGAAATGGGCCTCGTGCCTCATGATGATTTTTGATGAAAAGTTGTCTCCCTCGTGGTCCAGATTCCGGATGACTTCTTTAGGAGTATAGCGATTCACGTCTTGTTGACGTGTATTTTGTATGTGTTTACTTCACAAATGTCAAAGTAGAATTGACATTTCCGCCATTTGCAAAAATTATAGGGGGATGACTTTCGGGCTATCTAGCTTTAACATTCCTACCAAGTTCTTCCGTCTGTGCAGAATGACGATGGAGAGCGCTCTATGCTCCGTAATGACTTAACCGAGACGGTGAAGGTTTTAGGTAAGGTGACGCGCTGTCATCCGAATTTTTTAACATCATACTTGAAAGAATTGTGCGGAACTCATAAGCGAAAACTGGAGACACAATCTTTCAAAAGACTGTCCAACTTGTCGCCTAATCCGATGATACTGACATCATTGGCAGAACTCAGCGGACTGTTACAAGTGGGTTCAATGGTATTAAAATGGAAGCTAACAAGATGAGTTTAGTGGTAAACGAGGCCAAAACCAAGTACACGCTTTCAATAAATAGGGACGCAAAACATCGAGGAATTGAACAGAACGTCAGAGTCGGCAGCTATAATTTCGAGCTAGTAAGGGACTTTGTCTACCCTGGTTCAGCTATAAATTCTGACAATAGCACCTCAGCAGAAACAAAACGAAGAATCACACTTACAAATCTGATCTGAGAAGGCAATTGCATAGTAAGGGCCTATCCTGAACAACTAAGGGGACTCTTATATAAGTCCTTGATCATCCTAGTCCTGCAAATCATGGATGATGAAGATATCCTTGGTCGTTTCGAGATAAAAATTATTCGTACAATATTTGGTCCCGTTTGCGTTGATGGAGAAGAAGAGGAACGACCGTCATCGATGTAGTCAGAAAACTACGCGTCAGTCGCCTGAGAGTAAATCTCCAATGCTCCGGCTCGCAGAGTCTTAGAATCTAATACGGAGGGATAACGCACAAGAAGAAGACCTCATCTTAGATGGCACGCACAAGTAGAACCGGACTTGGGGTGCGCAACTGGTGGCAGTTAGCTAAAGATGCGACTAACGGGGGAGGTTTGTTAGTTGAGGACTGCATTCACCCCGAATTGTAGCATAAGTAGGTAAGAAAGTAAGTAAGAAAAAGACTTAATGTAAAAATAGTTCCAAAGTCCGTATGTCATCCAACATTTTGCTCTGATTCCAATAAAAGGGATAAGCCTGTCAGGGTTTTGGTATATTTTACTGGTCGCTCTCTATCATCACATCACAAAAGCTTAAATCGATGACTTTACTTATGTTGCAGTGCTCCACTTCTTCAAGCCCCACAATCTTCGTTTGCTTCACCAGTTTTTCAGCATTAGTGTTTGTAGCCTTTAGCCTCAGGGTAATCTGGCCAAAGCGTTGGCTGACCTACTGATCGTATCTTCCTGCGTAGCAACAGGTTTTTGGTCCACGGATAGAGCCAACATCGCATTGAAGCCCTTATCCACATGTTTTAGGGGGCGTTAAGACCCAATATTGCGGCTTTTAGTCTGACACTGTATAAGATGTAGAATTTCGGTGGTAGCAATGATTGTGGAGTTGGCAAACTACCCCACGGCAACCCGCAAATAAAGAACTTTGAATTCCTCTGTTGCCCAAAGTGCAGAACCTTCCCACAATAGATGATATCCCGTCTTGTAGACAGAACCCTGGAAGACTGGTTCTGATATCTGGTCTTTGACGGCTATTATTTTGTCCAGCAGGACGGTTTGGATAGAATCAATTGGAACAATATATAGGATCGCTTTAGGATAACCCCTTGACGAAACTGCTGTCTTGACCCCATCAGTTCTTCTACGGCAGCCTTTGTATAGAGAGCTGATCGACCCTTTGCGCCTTCTTGCTCATCCCATCAGGCGGAGTTTGTCCCGTTGAACTTCTCGTTTAAGGGCTGCCTTCACCACATTGCCAGTTTGCTTCGTATGCTTCTTCCCTGCTCAGTAATTTTTTCACAAGATATGCGTTTCTTGCCGGCGCCACTTAATCTTTTCCCGTCTGTTGGGAGCTGGTTCATAAAAGACCCCATTACTGCTTCCTTCAAAACCAACACAGTTCCTGAATTTCCGATGGTTTCTGTGTCTCTGGTACTTATATCTAAATTCCGAAATCTTGGAGCATGATGTTTTGTCAAGTTGAAAAGCTGATTTGCCGGTAAGTCTTACCGCTACTAATACAAACCTGAAATTTGTCTCCGTTAACAATACTTTCAAAAACATTTAAACAAACTGAATATTGGTAATTTAAATCCTTCCACTCGAAGGAGTCCTAACCTAAGTATGTCAGCGGAATCTTGAACCGCACTTTACCTTAATCCGTCCTGTGATCCACAAATCCCATAAGCTCCCTTACCAACCATCCGCATTTGATCGGTTTGATTTACTTGAAAGCAACAAAATAACAGTTAAAAAGCGTTCCATGCCATTAGGATTAATTGCGCTTCACGTTTAGCATTTCAACCTTAACGACGACAACGGTTATTTAATAAACTGCCAGATCACCCTTAAGATAAGATTTTCTTTAATCCGCCCGTATAATACAACAGTGAACACCTTCACATGCTTGGTTGGCGTTAAGTACCTTTGACTAAAATTTCCATCTACCTCCTGCTGGAACGCGGTTGGCAATTTCGATTTAATGAGACTCTTATCCAAGGTGAAGGGGTTAAAGCAGCCCAACTTGACTCAGACCGTTTTCCTAATTACATAATTCCGCAATTGTCAAAGCACATTCCACTTGTATTCCGGATGGAGTACTTAAGTGGTGGCTTCTCTCAACATCGCAGTAGTGTTTTAATTTGGACTTTTTGATGCCTGTCCATCTGACATTAAGTTTGCATTTTCTCTGTGTGGATCCGTTTCTAGGACACGTGCACCATAGTCATATGTACAACTGAGTACACACAAAATCTAGAAATGACAACAATTTCAGGAATTCCCGTCACAATATATGAAGCCTGGAATCATCATAAATAATGCCATTGTTCCGGATACGGGATACGGGATACGGGATACGACTTTCAGTTAAATAAAGTTGGACGTGGATTCGTTGGAGCGTATTATAGGTGTGGATACGAGTACATCCCTGCGAAGGGAGCCCCCATCTAATACGAATAACTAAGGACATGTGCTTAGAGGTTTAAGGCATACGAATACAAAGGGATCCTTTTTTCTTTTCGTGAGTTTGGCGTGGAATGCTATGATTGCGATGATTAATGGACGAAATTTATGCTGGATTTCACTCGGGAACACTGAGAGAGGAAGGTGGGCAGGAATTAAGTATGATGCTGATGTTTGTAGGTCTGGCTGTGATAATGATTCCTTGTGAAATGTCCTTTGGGGTATTTGCATGTGAATTTATTATTAAAATTGAAAACAGATAAAGATGATTAATGTTGTGTGGATAAATGCGTTGAAGGCCTTTAAAGAAATGGGTGACTCCAGACCAGAGGTAATGGACCTCTTCCAGGAGTGTTGAAGTTTTCACTGGATCTGGTACGAAGTTCTGGACAGATCTAATGGGGATTCCGAATTCAGTTAGAACACCACAAGTCAAATTATAAAAAATTTAAATAAAAATTGATACAAAAATACCACTGGGGAAGCTTTCGACAATCCCGTCGAATATCGTTGAAAACTGGAATGGATTCCGAGAATTTTGGAACATGTGGATAACAACCATAGTGGGGCTTCTGAAGTCATCACACAAAAGCACTTGTTTGTATAAAGTTTTAGTGGATTTTGGAGATGAAACGCTTTCACGGGTACAACCTTTGGGAATGCAGGGAAGCAGGACGTATTTTTCCGCAAATTGGCGGGAATAAATAAATTAATTGAACTCAGTAGACGTGTCCGTTTCGACTGTGCCAATTTTGACAGCACATGTAACTCGGCCAGACAACAGACAATAAATTCGAATCTTTGCTTACCGTTCTCAATATTTGACATCTACACTCAGGCATACATAGATCATGTAGTTGTACTGGCTGTTGGATCTACTCGAGTTACTTAAGCGGACGATTAGATGTAAATGATGGTTGGTGCACTGGGAATGGGCGCCTGAAGTTGTTCTCTTTATGAGAAAGAGGAAGCTGACTGCTCTGATTTATCTAATTCTTAAACGTATCCAACCATCCAATTCTCCAACGAATGTCATTCGGAAAACAAACTTCTTTGGACCAAACACGTTACATCGTAAGCCTCTAAGGCGCTGTCGGCCTCCTGGAAGTGAAAAGGAGCTGTCGGCAAGAGGAGGAGGGGCCTATGGATGTATATGGCAATGATATGGCCAATTATATCGGATGTATACTTTGTCCAGTGGAAAATCTTTCTCAAAAATATGCCACAAGCACTTTTAGCAGTACTCCAAAGAACAGCCTGCCTCTTCTGCTTTAGATGCTGTCCATAGAATGCCTGGATCTATTCTAGACGGGCTGATGAATTTCTCTTCTCTTGATATTCTCTCACGCATTCTCATAGCCACCTTCGTTTAAAGAGGAGTTTAGATGACTTTGCCCGCCGCTGTCCTTTGACTCTAGCCTTACGAACACCTACTCGTATATTGTTTTGAAAATACAACTATCTTTCCCTATGACAAGGAACGGTTTCAGCCAGAATCTGAGCCAGGAAAATAATGTAGATGTATGGATGTCTCCGAGACTGATTTAAAGTGCGGCGCTGGTGTCTTTCATGATGATACATGATGATGCGTCTGTCTTCTAAGCGGAGATATACGAAATCCTGATAGCCATGAACCAAATTGTGAAGAATCGGAGCAGGAGGGGAAGTATCTGTATCTGTACCGACATCCAAGCTGTTTTTCTAACTTTGCTAAATCCTCTCACGACTTCGAGAATGCAAGACTTCACTCAAAACGGTTGGAAAAGTGAATTCACCCACTGAGCTATATTTGGGTTCCAGGTCATAATGGGATTACAGGAAGGCTCAAAGGAGAGTTTTCCACGAGCCGAACCTACGTTAGGGCTCCCATTGACAGTAGGGTCGCATATAAACATAAGATGTCATGACTCTGAATTTTGCCAGCAGATCAAACGAAAACTTCCTGACATCTCTTAGAGATTAACAGCTCTCTTGCTGTCCAGCAGTAGGTAAGATTGAAGGATGCTTGTTAACGTCATGACGAGGCCTAAACTTAGTGTGCCGGGTATAAGTGATACAACATCATGCAACGCTTGCTGTGAAAGTGAAGATGATACCGCTGAGCACTATGTCTGTAAATGTTCGGCCTACTCGCGGCCTATCATGGTGGGTACTAGTACTGTAGGTACTTTATCACTAAAGTAGATACCCATCTTTCTTCGAAGGACTAAGAAATTTCAGAGCGTTCGAGTAGTATAATAGATTGTATTCTGCTCCGGTAAGAAACCACAAAATAGAGCTTATTTACAGAGCCACGAGATGATTGGTTCTAGGGGCACTTTCGCTTTATTTAGCGAACTATTAGTCTGTACTAAATGTTATCTCTATGCGACGAGATTACGGGTTATAGCGATTCAATTCTACTACATTTTAGGTAGCGTCACAGTTTAGGATGGTCCTTGGTCTTAACCCACAGCTCTTTATATTTAGTCCAATTTAGAGCTAATCTCCTCCAGTTGGGCATACCAAGTTGGCTGACCTCGCTTTCCGGTTTCTGGGGGCAACCTATTCCGAGTTCGGGGGTATCGATCTGAAGTTCCTGTTATTTTTTCCAAGATCTGCCATAAGGTGTATAACTAGTCTCCTAGGACCAGTCAGTCCCAAAATTACACAGACAAGAATGTTTTAGAATACTGATATGGAGTTTGGGGCGTCCACATAGTACGATTGATAAAATCTTGTACGCGATGTTAAGGAGATTGATTCCTCTGTTGCTGCCGTGGTTGACAGAGCGTCCTTTATAAGGATGGGGTGAATGATGCTAAGATTTCAATGAACGGATATACTTTTAAATGACCATACCTTAGAGATGAGTTGGTATATGCTTCTTACCAACGCAATCCTCGCTGCTTTCAATAGTTCTACATGTAGTGCATTTGCTTCTGCAGCTTACTTGATCTTCAGTTGAGATGTCGCTCAACCGCTTTTTGGTCAGGTGGACGAAGTTGTTTCTGATCATCATCCACTTTGAATTCTTCATTCTGCAGAAGTACTGCTTTAAAATTTCCAGCTCCGAATGTGTCTCTACTAATACGTTCTCAGCCTTACCTCTGTATCTGTATCCTTGATAAGTTTTCTTTAAATTTTGATAGAACTTCGGAAAAACTATTTCATCAGAATCGCCACTCAATCGGATCTCCTCTCTAAAAAGTCAATGTTCCTGTCATATCCTTGTTCACAGAGTTCGTGAGAAGTCGTCATCCTTTTGATTCTTTCGGTCATGTTGTGGTGGTTGGATGAAACCTAAGTCGTATCATCTGTAATACCTGTAGCTTCATGACAAGATCGCTATTGATGTATTGCGATTGATTCTGACAACATCGGGCTATTGTGTATTAATAGACCTCCTCCTCGTGGTACATACTGGATAACGCTAAATGATCTATCTAAGAAACCAAACAAGAAGGTAGCTCTCCTACTTATACTATAAATTACCCATTTGCAAGAAAATGAGCCAACACAACTGGCACTCTTCAACACAAACTGTTACTGCGTATCGGACCTTCTGTTTGAATATACCATTATCTAAACAATTACCGACTAACAACATCGACGTTAACATCAAGGGACAGATACTGCATCGGATGAGTAGAGAAACTGTCATCGGCTACTATCGGATCGGAGCCACTTTCGGTCAATCATACACAATAACAATCTACGTCAAAGCGGCATAGTGGAAGAAAAACTGATTAGCGCAGACTTCAGCAATAACATCTTCACAATGACAATCCAAATTAGAGGCATTTCCGTTGCCTTCATTGCTGATTTCAGCAGCCACCAGAATTGTGGAGGTACGAAAATAGCAACGGCCATGGTAACATTCTAATGAAATAGGCAGACTCAAACCACCTACACCTAATCTTCGACGCGAAGAGCGACCCTTCACTCCCGGAGATGGCGATGAGGCTATAATTCGGGCCTGTTTTTCGTAACCTGTGATGCGGAACAAACATAACTTGCTTCCAGAGCAGTCTTATTGATTTCCCGCATAGCCAACACCGTCGACGTCGGAATCTACAGATGCCGCCTTGGAATTTCACCAAGACCAATTGGAATAGCTTCTCTCACGAGCTCGATGCATGCTTAAGGTTTATTCCGCCGCTGACGTAGAACTACGATAGATTTGTAGGAATGACTACGGCAACTGCCAAAAACATTATTCTCGAGACATTCGCACGGGATACATTCCTGGATGGAGGGGAGGAAATTAAGCGAATTTACGACAATTTCAAGGTATCTAGCGACCCTGAAACTGGCAACGAAGTACTAAGATCGCTTGACGAGACCCACAAAAGGAATGGATATCAGCGGTCAGCAGCCTCAGCTTCACCCAAACTAGCGGGAAAGCAAACACCACAAACTCCTGTATGGACCCGAACAATGTGGCCAACTGCATAGTGGATGTTTCTCGTGGACAAGGAACATACAGTCACCGTAAAACGGTCTCTGAGAAACCTCAAGACCAATACCCTACAGTCCTTACAGCTCGCGGGTAGTTTTACACCTGAGGAGATAAACACATTTTGTCAGTAAAAACTGAAAAGACGGCGGTTGTCGACGGCACTTAGCAGGAAAAAATAAAAGGCGATGGTCTGCTGAATTCTACAGCAATTCACTTGAATTAGGCATATTCCCTAAGAACGAAAGTTATAGCCATTCTCAAGCCCAAAATACGTAGACGAATCACTTACATACAAAGAACACCTAACAACTCAAAACATAATCCGATCAACCTGCGGTTTAAGTGCACCAACGTTTCGTACTACCGCAATTGCATTCGTATACTCCACAGTGGAATACTGCGCCCCAATGTGTCTAAATAGAACACAAGGTGGACACCCTCAACTGGTGGACGCACTCATTTCCGACAGCCTAAGATCAGCGCCAACACGATGGCTTCCATTGCTTCCCTGCATAAATCAGGCTGAATTTGACCGATGGCATGGGGTATGTTGGCTTTGAAGGCCGATGTGGTTTGTGCCTTATTCGCATAGACCTGCGACTCCAGAAAACCCCACAAGAAAAAGTCTAACAGGGTCAAACCGCACGATCTTCGTTGCCAGTTCACATCACCTCCACGTGAGATGACCATGCCCCCGAATCGCTCGTGCAGAATTTCCAATGTGGCGTGAGCTGTGTGGTACTTAGAGCCCTCCTGTTAAAACCACATGTAGTTCGTGTCCATACCATCCAATTCAGGTCAAAAGAAGTTGGTAGTCATCGACCTATAGCGTTCGCCGTTGATGGTGATGGCCTGGCCAACGTCGTTCTCAAAGAAATATGGACCGATGACGCTGCTAGCAAAAAATCTACACCAAAGAGTAACTTTTTCGGGATACATTGGACGCTCTTGGATGTCATGTGGATTGGTATCGCCTCAAATTCGACAATTTTGTTTGCTAACGCACCCACTCATCCAGAAATGTGCCTCATCGCTGAAGATGATTTTTCGATGAAATTTAGGGTCAATTTCTAACTGTTCCAGAACCCATTCAATGAACAAACTTCGTTGTCTATGGTCGTTTGCCTTTAGCTCCTGGGTCAGTTGACTTTTATATAGGTGCAAGCTCAAGTTACGATGCAAAAGTCGCCAAGTTGTGTTCTCCGAAAGCCTGAGTTCTTGTGAGCGACACGAAATCGGCTGCCTCGGATTCTCCTGAACGCTCTCACGGACAGCGGCGATGTGTTCTGCAGATCTTGCATTTCGTCGACGTACAGGTGTTGGTTTGTCGTTTACTGAACCAGTGGATTCGAAATTATCCACCACATTTCGAATAGGCCTCTCGGTAGGACGATTATCAGTTTTCTTTTTTTTTCAGTTTTTATGCATTTTTATTTATATTACTTAATTTAGACTTAAATGCTATACAAAAAAACGCTTAAAAATTAGCTTAATTAACTTAAAATTATCTTATTCTAACTTACTGGCCCCATGCGGGCACTCTAAGTTAAACCTAGCACTTAAACTATGTCTTTCGACGTATCTTACAGTCTATATTTAATTTTATATTAACATTACAACTAAAACTAAGAAAATAAATTTTAAGCAAAAACTTAGTATATGGACAGTTTTTTTTAATATTAATATAAAAACTTAAAACTAAAAACTTACAGATTACCTAAAAATAAATCTTAATCTACTTAACCTACTTACATCTAATACATTATATATACACACATGATATATATATACCTAATATATAGATATATGTATATATATATATGTTTTTTTTTTTTTTTTATATAATTTTTTATTTTTATTAATTTTTTTGTTTTTGTTTTTTATGTATTTTTTTTTCTTAAATCCCTCGCATCGAGTTGGCTGTTATAAAACAGTCTCTTTGTAAGGGCAAAAGCACCTCTGGCTCTGGCCAGAGCAACATCTATATGTTTGTTAAAATATAGATATATCCCAAGGTATCTGACTACATTTCGACAAGCAAATGGCTGTTCATGTTCGCCAATTCTTTCTGGTATCCCTAGAGGCCCCAGACAAAGGCGTCCTAAACAGAATGGTTTCCGACTTCTGAAAGTTGATTTTCAACTTCCAGTCATCGCAATATCGCTTAATTTTGTCGAAGTCACGTTGCAAAAGTGTATTAATGACCTCAATCTTTGGACCTGATCTGTACGGAATTAAGTCGTCTGCGTACGCTATGGCATGGTGAAGTGAACCTATCAGATCACTTGTGTAAATGTTGAATAGGATCGGCGAATTTACCGCACCCTGTTGCAGACCGTTTTTAATGTTAAATATTCCAGCAGAAGTCACATCGCCATTCTTCACGATGAACTGTCTACTGGAGAGCATATCAAAAAGAATATACAGCAGTGGTTTACTAATGCCCAACCTGTCCAGCTTGAAAAAGAGTCCCTCTAACCATACGGTATCGAAGGCTTTTTCCAAGTCAATCAGGCAGGCACCAGTGCACTGTTTCTTGCCTTTGTTCCATTGGATATCGGAAACCAGTTTAGACGCAGCATGAATGATATCATGCCCCGCCTTGAAACCGAATTGATTATCCGGAACTATATGTTTGTCCTCAACCCACTTGGTCAGGACTCTATTGATTACCTTCTCGAAAACCTTACTGATGTTTGGAAGAAGACTGATCGAGCGGAGATTCGCCGGATTGGAAGTATCTTTATCCCTTTTTGGGATGGGATGTACCACCGCAGTTTTCCAATGCGCTGGATAATGTGCATTATTCATTGCATTATTAAGCAGGGTGGTATAAATGTCCACCGCTTCTAGTGGGAGATGTCGAAGCACAATGTTCGGTATTTCATCGGTTCCCACTGATTTCTTACTTCTAAGCGATTCGAAGATCGTTTGGAGCTCTTCCTTCGAAATGAACGGTGGTAATACCCGTTTGTTGGTGATGACATTATTTGCCATATTCTCGTCACTGAACTGGGTGAAACCCGAGCTCTCGAATCGCCAATTCACAATTTCATTTCGAAGGCAGGCATTGTGCATAAGGACTCGACTTTCCAGGTCGTGGTTCGGGTCAATGATGTCATTCGCCTTGTACACTTCCTGGAAAGTCGCTCCTATAGCCTCTACCTTCTCCTGCGGATCCTCGACCACAAAGAAGTTGTCATCATCAACGGCCTCATTTGGATCAATGCCTGCTGCTACAAGTATTTGTTCGTTGTTCGTCGTTCGAGCGATTTTAAGACATGGAAGGTCGTTTTGATTATTTCTCCGAAATATTTTATTTATTTGCGGGAACATATTCGGGTTGCTGGTGTTTACAGCCCGAATTTTGTTGTTCCAATACAAACTTACAGAATTTCTGTAATTTTCTTTTATTAATATCTGGAGGTTTTTAATCGACGACTTCAATGTCATGATCTCCGGGTTATGTCTGTCAGTAAACTGTCTGTACAAGGTTTTTAGTCTTGACAGCAGTCTACTTTTATGTCGGTGCAGTGCGTCAATAGTTGCGTTGCGGAATAAGTCTTCGTCGTCAGTGTGTTGATACCGAGATATCGTTTTGTCCATTGTTCGTTTAATTGTCTCGTCCATTAGTCTAAGATACCTGTCAATCTCCTCTTTTGACAGATTTCTGTTGGACGGCGGGTAGAGCGAATTCGAGGAGAGTGCTCTAGTCAGTGTTCTGATGAAGTGTGTCCAGCGCACCCTACTATAATTGTAGGAATGCCTTTGCACAAACTCATCCAATTCCGCAATTTCGTTGGGAACAGTTATTTCGGTGCTGAGACCGCAATGGTTACTGTCATACACGATAGTGCGTAGACAGTTTGTAGTTTGTTGGTTAGTGCACGTCAGTTGTATTCGTGAATCGAACAGCAGGAGATCCAGATAGGACCCGTGTCTGGGAAACGACGGACTATCCGTGGCTTTGAGGCCGAGTCGGTACATCACACTGTGCTGATTCCACCAATTGAATAGTAGATTCCCTCTAGTATTTGGTGTATTATTTCCCCAATCTCTATGTTTGGCGTTGAAATCTCCGCCGATAATAAAGTAATTCTCCTCCAATTCCAGTCTTAGGAATCGAAAAGTGTCTCGAGCTCTGAGATGAATAAGGTGGATTGAGTAGCTTTAGGTGCATAAACGGACACCATGTATAACCGCTTTCCACTACGGAGAGGGATGTACATGATGCATGCTTCCAGCACCTGAAACCTACGTACTACACGACTGTATACTGTTTTGAAACGCAGTCCCTTTTTTACAAAGATCACAACACCACCTTCTTGAATAGGATTGGGTCGGTTTCTTCGTAATATTTCATATCTTCTGTGTCTCATTTTGTGCCTTTTGGTAAGCTTAGTTTCGCTAACGAAAAGCACATCAGGGGCTTGGTCTTTAAGCAACTTAAACAGTGCGGCTCTTCGTTCGAACCTAATCAGTGAATTAACATTCACTGCAAGGACCTTCAGGGTTTGCTCCGCCATGTACGTACCCATTATGACTGGAGGTGCGTTAGGCCCGGCAGCAGCGCGTATATTTGATCTACCCGCTTAGCCTGTTCCTGTATTTGACGCTGAAGGTGAGCCACCTGCCCCTGAATAGAGAGCAAGATAGCCAGCATGTCAGGTACAGGTTCAGGTGCTCTAGGCGCTGGGGCCTGAGAAGCTACCTTCGCTTGTTGTACCGTAGTTCCCCTACCTGCCGCCATTTGGCCGTAGGTAACTTGGGGAGTAACGGCTGGTGTTTGTGCCTGCACGAGTGGACGTTTAACTTCCACTTTCTGCTGCCGAGCCAGATTTACTCTTTTGATGTATTGGAATTTGGGACAATCCCGATAATTTGCGGTGTGTCCCGTGTTCCTACATAGCGCGCAAAAGAGCTGGCTCTTTTCTGACGTCCCGTCCTTACCCAGAACGCATTCCTCTGACTTGTGGTTCTTTCCGCACTTCACGCATCGAGGCTGCATTTCGCAGTTCGACGCGGCGTGCCCGAACCTTTGGCAGCGAACACATTGTAAAATGTTTTCGCTCCTCTTTAATTTCTCCCAGTGTACAACCTGGTAGTCTAGGACTTTGATACTCCTTAGACCATCCAGTTTGCTGTCGGGACTTAGCTGAACCAGGAAGAACGGTAGTTTCCGCTTCTCCCTTTTAGCTCTAGCCGTGATAAACGGCTTGACCCCCACGAATTTGAGCCCTTCGCACTCCTTCTCTTTCAGCAGTGCAAGGAGCTCCTCCGGATCAGTCGACGGCTCTAATCCCCTCAGCAGCATTGTTTGCAGCTTTTCACCCTTAGGGGTGTAGGAGAAGAACTCCGTCGTCGAATCCTTCAATAAACTTTTGATTTTGTGGTAGCGCTCCACTGTGTTACAGTGGATCGCATGCCTATCTTCACTTAGTCTTTTAATAAAAAAATTACAGCCTATGGCCGACTTACATAGTTCGATAGTGTCGTTTAACTCCAATTTAAAGGTGTTAATTGGTGGCACTTTTTGTTTGGTGGCTTTCTGCTCTTGCTGTTGTTGTTGTCTCTGCTGCTGTTGCTTTTGCTTATGTTGTTGTTGATGCTGTTGTTTTTGTTGTTGTTGCTGTTGATGTTGCTGCTGTTGTTGTTGCAGCATATTCTTTTGTACTTTTTGTTGTTTATGTTTTTGCATTGGTTGTTTCTGTTGTTATTGTTGTTGTTGTTGTTGTCTTTAAGTGGACTGGCTTAACGGCTTGATGATCAGACGACATCATGCCATCTGCTGACCCCGCTATTGGGATAGCGGACCGCTTAGTTCCACTCATCGACTTTGCTTTAACACTTTATTATTGCACCAATTATCTTTTTGTGATATTAAATAAAGAGAAAAAAAAAAAAAAGAAAACTTTATCAGAGGTTGGGAAGTGAACCCACAACCCCGAGATTTGTTGACCGACTCTCTACCAATTTGGCCACCGAACACTTCCGAAATTTATTATTTAAAAGTAAACTAATGCACTTTTAACACTTCGAACACGAAATACTTCTCCTCTCTGCGGAGGTCAATGAACGACTGGTAGGACGATTATGGCGACCGTAAAATGGACGAAGCTCGCGGAACGTTGCCCGAACAGAACACCCATTTTGATAAAACAATTTTATTGCATCATTTGCACGTGTTGTTGAACTCTATGTCCATCCATGGTGATTTGGCAAAACAGACGGAATAAATGACGGCCAGTTTGACAGATCTCGCTTCAACTGTTCAATTTCGGAAGTCCCTCTTGGAAGACCCTGTAAAAGGATCGCAGCATCATGGTTAGAACATTACGCATAAGTCTGGTCGAGAGGTTTGAGATTGTTTCTACATCTTTGACAAAGTTAACCATTTCCTTTTCGGTAGAGAGAGCGCATATCAAACTTACGTTGCCAAATTTACCTTTATGGTCTTTCTCTGGTGACAAATTCATGCCAAATAAGAGTAAGCGCGACGTAGTTTGCCACGAGGTACTTTCATTTCCACATCTATGTACACAAACTGACATCAATATCAACCAGTGCCGCACACGAATTTCATAAAACTGGAAATAGATGCTTCTGCAACCTGGATCAAATTGCATCACATCCATTTTCCCGTCTGTTAGGCATGCAGTGATACCATACACTCGTATCATTTGACCGATTTTCAGTTAAATTGATTACCTGCCATATGTGCGAATCATTCTCTACAAACTTCAATCTGTTCTGCGAGGATTTTTTCAAAATGAAAATGTTGCAATTCATAAAGGCGCACATAAATGACCACACATACTCGCACTTATCCAATGGCTAGCTATTCGCTTTCATGCCACAGATACTATGTTAGTTTACTAACTAATTGATGTCCCTAGAGTTTTATAGTTGGATTGTAGTGTAGTGAAACTAGGAAAACTCAAAACTACATACCAAGTGCGTGTTCATGTGTATTCGTGTGCAACATTTAGATCCAGGACACCATGGATATTAAATTCCATTGGCTTATTTGTGAAATTAGCCAGCAAATTGAGTTAAATTACGTGCGTTAGGTGTGATAATATGTGTGATAGTGATGGTATACTCTCCACATGAATCGGACTAAAATTTATATGCCAGAGAAATTCTATAGGGAAACGCATCCGATACGATGTTTCATATCGGATTGATCAATGATGAGTGTGTTGGGGGTGGTCTACCACGTGCACTGACTAGGGGAAGGTAATTGTATTATGGATAAATGGAAAGAAGCTGACGTGAATATGATTAGAGAAACAATTGATGGCAATTTGGAAAGGTGGTTATAGAGCGTTAGAGCGACAGGAGTCATGTATTTTTGCAGATAAAATATCTGTTCATTGAACATGTGTTATTATTCTTTAACGTGCTATAATTTTGGATGTTTACCGCCGAGATATTTTACCTGGGCTAGCCTATTGGGATGTATCGGGTGTTTGTATTCCAGTGTTATGAATCAGGTAATGTGCTTCTGAATCGTGTTGGTGATATGTCTCTGATTGAATGAGAAAGCGAAGACGCCAAAGGTACACCCTTGATTGGTATTCGAGCCATCCATGGAGATCCAACTTCATTCCTATTCAGACTCAGACTCTGGGGAAAGCTAGGTCTGACTGAGTCTACTTTAAGTTGAAACCATATTCGCGTTGTACTCTTTTCGGGTCATAAAAGAGCATGACCTTTGATAAATATCAAGGCATAAGTGTCCGAAGGCCACTTCGTTTCGACCAAAAGATGGCTAATCAGATTTATCAGTAAGACTAAGGCCAACACCTGTGCAGCTAAAATAAATCGTTCTTTTGGTTTCGGTTATTGCCGAAGATTTTATTATAACTATTCCAGCGAAATTTTGAGACACCGTTCACATTACCAAGTTACATTTTGTCAAGAAAATGGCCAACGGTATCCAGCTGAACTCTTTCTCAGAGACGCTTTGAAAAAGGCCAACTACCGTGCTCTGATGCTGGATTACTGGCGTACAGATGAAATGAACAGATACCTTGGTCGCATCCTAGATCAGTTATCGGAACCATCCATTAAGACAGGACTACGTTCCTTTCCACTAGCCGAAAACATTCTTGAGCAAAGGAAAGCAATGATGTTATCACCGGGGCCGCAGCATAGTCGGGCAAGATTTCATCAACTCACACCATCAACTCCTACTTCTCACCTCCACGTGGTGACTGCTGGGTGGCTAGTACCTCGACTCCAGATGGGGTAACTAACCGCTATGGAAGGTCGTTGGTGACCATATCACTAATGCACTTTTTCCTGTTTTCGGGCGGTAGCGAACGAATTCTAAGGATGGTATCAACGGTGGCGCCCACAGTTCCAGCTAGTCGAACCAGTGTAATCTCTATATGAGCTAATACGTTGATTTGAATACCAGGTCTACAGGGATCTCCAACACTAAGTCAGGGTGTTGGAAAAGAGTTCGTGGCGAATGAGCCCTTAATAAGAGTCAACGGCAGCGCTCATATCCCCGAAGCAGACTATTGGCTCCGGAATTTGGTCCGACCCATTTTGCCCTAGGGGTCCAAAAAGAGCCAGATTGGCTGTTGTGCGTGGGGTTAACTGCTCAACCACGTAAAAAATAATTGCTACGAAGCGACCAATAGCCTGGAATAAGGACGGATTCACTGTTGACGAACCTGCAAAACCAACAAAGGAAAACGACTTTCGGATTTGCACGTGGAATGTTCGGACCTTGAACAGGTCGCATGCAGCAGAAAAGTTAGCGGAGGCCTTAGACTGTTATAAAGCAGATATCACCACCCACCTCTAAGTCCAATGGGATGGACAGGGCAAAAGAAAGATGAAAAACTGTGCTGTTTACTACGGTGATGGCTATCGAGAACGTAAGCAGCGTCTTAGGCTTTCGATACGTGAGTGAACGCCTTATAACACTCCGTATTAAACGCAAATCGCTAACATCAGCCTCATATGCACTCATGCCCCAACAGAGAAAAAGAACGATGCTACAAAAGAAAGTTTCCACGAGCCCCTCCACAAAACTTACGAGCAATGTCCGATGTATGAAGTTAAAATCGTCCTAGGCCACTTTAATGCCAAAATTAGAAATGAGGACATCTTTGTTAGCACAATCGGAAGACATAGCCTACACGACACCACGTCTGGAAACGGACTTAGGCTGATCGATTTCACTGCAGGACGTAACGTTACTATAGCAAGCACACGGCTTCCTCACCTCAATATTCACAACGAAACATGGCAGACACCAGAACAGCAAACCCTCAACCAGACTGATCATAACGCGATCGACGTAAGGCACTCCTCAAGTATTTTAGATGTCCAAACATTCGGAGCGGCCAACATAGACTCGGACCACTACCTAGTTGCGCCCAAGGTACGTCTACGGATATCTCAGACGCCACAACAACGGGGAAATACTTTCTATGGAGAGATTAATTAACTTTGAATGGTTGCAATCGCAACAAAGCGCCAGAACTTTTGCTGATAGTATATCCTTCAATCTCTCGAGAAGGCCTTTGCTGCGAGCATCATGTGCTGATGACCAGTGGCTTAGATGCCGAGAAGCCGTCAGAAATGCCGCAACTGACATGCTGGGTTTCACCTGCCCACCGCCACGAAATCCCTGGTTTGATGAAGAGTGCCGGCAAGCACATGCAGCAAAACAACATGCCTACAAGGCGGAGTGTTGCACGAAAAGACAAGATCGGCTCCTGAGCTCTACGAGCAAAAGAGGAGGGAAGAACATCGGCTTTTCCGATGAAAAATGAAAGAGCATGAGAAGCGCCCGACCGAGGAAGTAGAACGGTACTACTCCAGGAATAATGTTCGGAAGTTTTACCAAAAGATAAAAAGAACGTGTCAGGGTAATAAGACCCGAACGGAAACTAGTAGAGATGGAAAAACCATTCCTGCAAACCGCTAAACGACGACACAAATTCTGCTGTTAGGCAGTGCGAATCATTCAATATTGACCATACAGGTCAAGAATGCCGTCCACCCGACCAAAATGAAGTGAGGATAGCAATATCTAAACTGAAGTCGAACAAGGCCGCCGGGCAGGACGGCTCAACCGCCGAACTGTTTATGGCAGCAGGAGATGACTTAATAGAGAGCATACACCAACTTATTTCCAAGATTCGGTCGGATGAATGTATGCCTGATGAATGAAACCTCAGTATCGTTTGCCCGGTTTACAAGATCCTCTAAATTGTGCCAACTATAGGGGTGTCAGTCTTCTACGCATCGCCTATAAGATCTTGTCTGCCGTATTGTGCAAGCGGTTGTAACCATTTGTCAACAATCTGATTGGACCCTATCAGTGTGATTTTAGGCCCGGTAAGTCCACAATTGACCAAATATTCACACTACAGCAGATCCTGGAGAAAACCCAAGAAGGTGAGATCGATACATCACCGCATCTGCAGAGACGAGCTATACAGAGCCAAGTCTAGTTATGGTATCCGTGCCAAACTCGTTCGCTTGTACAGGCTGACGATGGAGAAAGTTCGCTGCTGCATCACGGTCGGCAGTGATTAAACCGAGACTTTTTATGTTGAAAAAGGGCGCACTGTAATGTGACTTCTTTAACATCATACTTGAAGGTATTGTGCAAAACTCACAAGCCAACACGATATTTCAAGAGTCTGTTCAATTGGTTGCATACGCCGACAATATTGGTGTTATTGGTAGAACACAGCGAGCTGTCACTCGTGCGTTTGCGGGTATAGGAACGGAAACGGCGAAAATGGGTCTAGCGATAAACGAGGGCAAAACGAAGTACATACATGCTTCAACAAGAAGGGACACCCAACGTCGATGAATCGGCCAGAATGCCACAATCGGCGCCTATAACTTTGAGGTAGTAAGGGACTTTGTATATAAGACCCCTGTAATCCCAGCCCTGCTCTATGGCTCCAAAGCATGGACCCTTTCTAAAGCGGATGAAGATATCCTTGGTCGTTTTGAGAGAAAAATTCTTCGTAAGATATTTGGTCCCGTATGCGTTGACCGGACAATTCAACAATGAACTCTACGAGCTGTACAGCGACATCGACCTGGTCAAAAAATTGCCCATTGGGCGTTTTGGGCGTTTGAGATGGCTAGGACATGTAGAGCGAATGAACACTGACACTCCAGTCCGCAGAATCTTCGACTCTAATTTGGAGGGACAACGCAGTAGAGAAAGGCTGCACCTTAAGTGGCGCTCGCAAGTGGAAGGCGACCTCAACCAACTTGGAGTGCGCAACTAGACGCAGTTAGCCAAAGACCGCTCTAATTGGAGAGGTTTATTGATTGAGGCCCAAATTCCCCCCGGACTGTAGCGGCCCCTATAACAGTCGTATGATCATAACTGCAGATGGCACAACAGATGGCTGCAGGTACTCGATGATGTCGTGGTGGGTGCTGGTACCGTGGAATAACTCAGCTATATTCCTACAAAAAACTGGGAGATTCCAGTAAAAGGAGCATACAACGAGTACAGTGAACTTTGTTCTGTTCCGTCGAAAAAAACCAATTAATTGCTCTTGAACTAGCTCACATGCACTAGTCTGTCTGTTTTAACCTGGACAATAGACTTACTTGATTGAGCAAATATAAAGCTGGTATAACTCTTAAAGTTATTGATTAAGTCCGTACTAAAATTCATCAGAAGTTTTCAGTCGAACCAAACACTTTAAAGAACCAAATGTCACTTCCAGAATGCTTACCAAAAAAAAAAAAAAAATAAAAAACAAGCTAATCCTTCACCCAGCGCACAAACTTCGAAACCCTCTGGCAGCGCTTAATGAACTTTTCAACGAGTATCTAATAGTTTTCAAGGGGAAACCTCAACCTAAAAAATTCCCATACACTCCATCACAGCTGCACGAACTAACATGACCACGACCCGGAACCGAAGTCGGAATCCTTATTTGCTCACACTCGAGTTGGCGTAGTAATTCCTCTTTGGGAGGGGGGGAGGGGGTCTATTTTATGATTTAGAGATTTCAGATTTTTATTTCTGGGCCGCAATGGTCCGACTATTGCCAGTTATAAAGTACGACCAGTGTTAAATATCGGACCAAGGACCGTGCACGTTCATTTCAACTAGAACTAACCCAGCCAACCGTTTGTCTGTCTGTTGGTTGGTTTTTAAATTCGAATCGTTTTTGGAGATGGAATGCCCGAATCCTTTTTTAGTAACATATATTCTTTCCGAGGGTCGATGTGGGCTACTAGGAATACTCGTAGAAGGAAAATCCTTTCTGTATTAATGGGAAATTTGTTGTGGGTCAGTTACATGCGAAACATTCATATGAATCAACTCATCCGGAAGAAGGGATTTCAATGGAATATAAAGCATCCAACAATTGGTAGTGTCTGTTTGCATGAGTTGGACTATACTCGTAGTCGTACCTTCATACAACGAAAAGAGGGTTACAGTTATTCATATCGACCTCAAAACATATGAGAAACTCAGCTCAAGAGATCGGAGTTGAAAATTGCAGAGTTTCAGGTTGCCGGCGCCGGGGGTTGGGAACGCAAGTTCGAAAGGGTTTCCACATTTGTTATCCTTTTTGTTTTGCATTAATACGAGTACTTTTGGGCTGTGAATTTAGTGCCGAGCAAAAGTTTTGTCCATAACGTGAATACCATAGTTCCAACCGTAAGGATTCATTTGAACCAATTAAATATTGTATAGCTTCCTTGGGATTTTGCCTCTTCCTTCATCACATCTCTAGAGATTTAAGATTACTTCCAGTAGGCAAATATTCATACACGTAAGGATATGAGTACTTTTACATACTTTTGCATCTGAAGGGATAGTTAAGGAGGTGATGGATTAGAGATGACGGATGGAAGGATACCAATTTGGGAATGATATTGAATATATTGAGCGGGACAAGTATCCTAGTAGCGAATTCTATTTACGGGTTAAGGTTTCAGACCTACATAAATAAATCTTGATCCTTTATTGTCTAATGAAATTTAATAACTTTAATTAGAGACAGCAAGGTGGGTTGGGGCGGGATATTTACTCATACCATGATCATGATGATGCTTTGGTATCCCTTCGAATTGACATCATGGAGGGCAACAGGGAAAAGGGTTGAGTACAAATTTCAAGCTAAGGGATGAATACTTGATTAGGGGTTCGCTTTTGTTTGACAATTTACATGAAAATTGATTCCACTGATACAGAGTTGCAATATCTAGACAAGTGGAATAATATAGATGTCTCAATATTAGAGAAGAACGGATCTATTTGTATGTATATCCTTTGGTTTAGATTTCGGCTTAGGCTTAGGACTTTTATGGTGTGCGTGTGGGCATATTGGTGGGTGTTTTGTGCGTTTAAATGATGTTTGCGTCTAATCATAGGCTGTGAATGAATTCTGTGATGCGAATCCTAATCAGGATTAAGAATTTGAATTCATATCATGGATGTGCTGGAGTTGATTATTAAATTAACACTTTGTTGTTGTTTCTGAGTTTTGATGGGTACTGATGGGATCTGGAAGGAACTTTTTTCTATCACGTTTTGGGTTGTTATTTCTTCTTCTGTAGACTGATCCATTTCTCAAGAGATCCGAAAGCCTGCAATCATTTTACTTTGGTTATGGAACGGACAAACGGATTTTCCAATTGGATTTGGGAAAAATGGAATTTCGTGCACCATTGGTTTCAACATCAAATCAAACTCGAGAAGGGAACTCGGGCTTTTCCTATGAATAGAGTGGTGTGTGCAGTGTGTCTTGTTATGGAAACATCTCATCCTGGGCAACCCAATTAGCAATAAGGAAGGGGTCAAGATGTTTTTAACATTTTTGATTTGGCATCAGCAATAGGTAGTGCGATCTCAAGATTTTTTTTGTTGAAGAAGACTCACTAGTCTGGAAAGACCCTATCAATTGAAGGAGGTTTGTTGATGCTCTGTCAATGTCCGCAGGGGTCACAGTTCTCTTGAGTAAATGGCAGAAAACAGCACAGTCCGTGTCAGAGGGCAGGTCTTACGAAGTTGATATCTTAGATATCACTCATGCTAAAGCTGAGGGTACTCTCGAAATGTTCGATAATTTAGAGGTTTCTCCTTTTCTATAGTACCTTCATAGTAGGCTGTTGAGCTAAGAGCTAATGGGATCTTAGGTGAGTTGGGGGTTTATACAAATTTGCGCAGAGCTATGTCTTCATAACTCTCAATTTTGTTAACTTCAATTCCTTCCTGAGCTGGTAACCCCCGGAATCTGAACTTATAACACTTCGCCAGAATTTGGTTAACATCGACACGGTCTGCTGCGATTTTTGCGCTCATGCAATGTGAATCCAGTACCTTAAGTACGAGTACTAACGGGTGACCAGATAGTTTTTCAATTGCTATGTTTTAGCAGCTGTCAAAGTTAGCAATGACATCCAGCTGTCAAAATATTCAGCAGGGTTTCCCATTTCATCACGCATCATTTTACGCTTGCCGAACGTGCGGAAATTATTAAAAAATATCAAAATTCCGACTCAGTTGTAAATACGCAACGCGAATTTCGTCGTGAGGTGGGCCGTCATTCAGTGTGCAGGCAATTCATCGCATTGTGGAAAAGTTTGAGTGTGAGTACATTCTTTTGGATCTTAAGCCACCAATTAGACAGAGATTGGTGGGAAACGAAGAAAATGTAGCCGCCGTAGCGGCCAGCATCGAAAAAGACCCAGAAATGACAATTCGGCATCGCCAGAGAGTCAACCCGGCTTATTTTGCAGTTTGATTTTCGCCTACATCCATATATAGGGTGCGGCAGAACCAATTGAGCAGTTTGGTGGGGCAGGTGATCGGGCGGTGGTGGGGGTAGACAGCTGCACTAGGTCTCCGTTTGTTCTGTCGGCATCCCCATTTAGTAGCAAATATGGTTTGGAGCAGAGTACGTCGTGGCTTTGCCGTGCGTGGGTTTTATGAAAACAACCGATCTGTGATTGCGACGCAAAGTGCTTTTCGGCGATGCTTTAATATTCCGCCCAATAATGCTGTTCCTACTTCTAACACAATTCGATCCTGGATACGGCAGTTGGAGGAAACTGGTAGCACACTAAGAATACATACACGTGGCAGAGAAAGATCCATCAGAACACAGGAAAATGTGGAGCTAGTGAGAGCAATCGGCAAGACTTTCTGCTCGAAGGCACGCTAATGCATTGGGGGTTTCAGACCGCAGTTGGAGGAGGATTCTGCATTTAGATTTGAAATTCCATCCCTTCAAAATGATGATGGTTCAAGAATTGAACCCAGCAGACTATGCAGACTCCCTCCTGAGGCAGCATTCTTCAGCAGCGACGAGGCACATTTTCACGTAAGCGGGATTGTGAATAAACAAACTTTTCGCTACTAGGCTGAAAACAACCCCCAAATTGTTCACGAAAGACAGCTACATTCTCCTTAACTAACGGTGTGTTGTGCTGTATCACAATTTGGCGTTATTGGGCCGAACTTCTTTGAAGAAGGAGGCGTGACCGTGACCCTGAATTTCGGGCGTTATCTTTCAATTTTATAAAATTGTCTGCAGCCCCGACTGGAAGTGGTTGTTGAAGAAGAGGGATCAGGGGATGCTTAGTTCCAACAGGATGGGGCTACAGCCCACACAGCCCGAAATTCCCTAAATGCTTTACGAAAAATGTTTCCCGGATATGTTAAGGAAAAAGTATTTAAACGTCGCCCCCAAAACCTGATAGAGCTAATGGAGCGAATTGTTGAAGAAGTGAACCCGATACCCTTCGAAATGTGTCAACGGGCTATTTAAAACTTTATAAATCGACTCCAGCAACATATTGCAGCTAACGGCCGCCATCTTAAAGACAAAAATTAATGCGTATAAAATGGTAAGTCCTACGGATTTCAAAAATTTATAACTCTTCAAAACTGCTCAATGGGTTCTGCTGCACCCTGTACAATAAGATTGTGCTGACGCAAGACAACACCATGAGTTCACTAATTCGCCGCTGAAAATGTTGGCCGGAGATCCGGATTATGGTCAAAAAATCATCTTCTCGGACGAGGCCCATTTTTGGCTCAGCGACTATGTCAACAAGCAAAATTGGTGTTATTGGAGCGAACAAAATCCGCAAGTGTTCGAACAAGCATCAATGCATCCACAAAGATTGACTGTTTGGTGCGGTTTATGGAATGGCGGCATCATCGGACCTTATTTCTTTCGAAATGAGGAAGAAGACACCATCGACTTTCAGTGGTCAGAGCTCTACAACAGCGATATATCCGAGTTGTTGTTCTAACAAGATGGTGCTACATGCCATACAAGCGAAGCAACGCCCAAAGTTGTGAAGGAGAAATTTGGCGACTGGGCTATCTCAGGACGAGCGTTCATCAATTGGCCGCCGGAATCATGCGATTTGACACCACTGACATTTAAATTTTTTTTCCTATCGTTCTTATCTGGTCACACTTTAGTTGACTGTCAATGAATATATTGATGTGGAACGTTTTATACCTACTTCGAGAGGGATTTTGGGGCACCTAGCTCAGCCTAAGAGACACTTGGACAGATCCCTAGCGCTTTCGAGATTTTGTAATTTGAAAGGAATATACCAGCACTAGTTCCAGATTTTGTCCCTCTACTCGAACTTTAGTTCAAGCAAGTTCGCATTCCACACTCATGTGTTGAACGTTTTGGCTGTTCTCCTGCAGAAATGGTGATGACGTTGTGTAAACTACGCTAAAAGGTAGAGTCTTTCATAGATTTTCAAGGATTTTCTAATGGTTGGTAGTAAAGTTGCAATCTGTTTTTAAATGAATCGAGTCCATATGGGTGTCCTTCGGAGGGACCATTATGAAGACACTGTACGGCTGGTAGATTATTTTTCGCAGCTTTTGGATCTGCTGTTTTATTTTGTGAGCGCAGATCAGCTTACATTTTAATCCTCATCTCACCTTTTTTTGGATGTTCCTCTGACCGTGGTAAGCGTGGTTTGGCCATATTTTCATTAGATAGAGTGTATTTCCGATGTTGATGTGGTATTTCGGCAACATCTCGAAGATCATTGAGATGCACGTTTTCTCGAGTTGAGTGATCAACGCCAACGGTCATCTAAGCTTTCTTAAATTGTACAACGGCATTAGGCAAATCTTGAATAGCCTTGCTGTTTTTGAACGAACCGGTATACAACCTCCTATTCCGCTGCAGGTTTTGATTTTGGTACAGGATGAAGTGACTGCTTAAATACTCAGCTGCAAGTGGAGAAGCAGGTGTTAATTGGATAATACCTGCTACTGGGGAATGCCAAGGGATCGCAGTCCTCATGTCAGGTGTTATCGAGACTTGTTAAATTGTTAGTTTCTCATGGCTTTTGATGGTAAGCTTCATGTCGCTGAAGTGCACGTAGACTTTCCATTCCATTTCCTTCAACCGGTCCAACAATCTTCCACCGATGGTTATGACTAGCAACAGAGTGTCTTTTCTTTTTTACAGTTTTTCCTATATTTGGCCGTAGTTTTGCGCATCCAATGTGTACAGAAACACTTATACAATAGATGCCGAATTATCAACTCTTATTTGCAAAACGCGGAACTTTTATAACGCCAGCCTTACACTAAAAGCCCTTACCTGTGAGGGTACTTCTTTAGAGGAGTAACTTCGTGAAGAAGGTGCGGTTTCAATGGCTACCGCAGATATTGTATAAGCGAATATGACAGCCTGACAAACGTTATTCGTGTCAGCCTTCCATCAAAAGAGTTAATCTCTCCCTAAAGATATACAGCCGTATTTAAGGTCACTTAAAAAAGGGTCGGTGCCGCTTTAAGCCGAATTGGCTCTTACTAGATAAGTAAAACTACAAGGTGGCGCAAGAGTTCCCACCCAATATTCTTTGGCTGTAAGTTTTTTTGTGAATGAAAAACGTTGGTTCTGCTTTTGGATTATGTTTACTTGATGTCATATATTCTTTACCATTAAGTCCAGAAAATGATATCGGTTAAGTAGCCACCGATTTGTGGCATTTTCCATCACTCTTGCCAGAACTTCCGGCTAGAGGTCTTCGCATTCTTGACGGATATTCTCGTTGAGGGCTTCAAGAGTCTGAGGCTTGTTGACGCTCAAAAACCCTGCAAAAAGAAGTCTGAAACGGTTAAATAAGGCAATCTTGACAGGCAGCGCAAATTGGTAAAACAAGAGATTAGGGGACCGACAAATGCAGCCCTCAGAATTTCGGTTGCGGCTCGTTGTTGTTGTTCGAACCACATGTTCTACAGTCCCAATTCATCTACATAATTAAGGAAGGAGAAAGTCGTTGAACATGGCTCTATAGCACACGCCGTCCACAGTCCGATGACGTCTCCAGTGTAAACAGCAGACCATGCAGGAGCTTTGAGCAGGTGTAATGGCTCTTCGTGGGTTATACGCGGATTTTCGGTGACCCAGAAGCGATAATTTTGCTTATTCACAGAGATGGAGATCGACCCTGTCGCTTATTATGATGTTGTCTCCCCCGTAGTCGAGGTTCAGCATTCCGCGTTCTTTAAGAGTATACCGATTCATGTCTTATTGACGTGTATTTCGTATCTGTTTACTTCACAAATGTCAGAGTAGGGTTGACATTTGCCGTCACTTGCAAAAATTATAGCATCTTCCGCTAGGATGATGACTTTTGCTCCACCTTGTACTTTTATAGAGTTTCTTGACCGCCTTGCCAGCAATATTTAAATGAGTGAACGAGATCGGAAGGTTAAGGCCTTGCTGTTTTATTTTAAATACGAATATGCTTCCCTTAGATAGTCCACCTCTAATGAGGCGGAAATAAAGATCTCTGCAAGGCATTCCATAAGTAGGCCGTATTGCACAGGAAAGTATTACGTTATTCCGGAGAATGTTCGAAGAAGGTATTCTCATGAGCATTTATAGCGTTACAGGTGGTAGTTTGAAGGCGCGAAATGCTATTAGCATTGGGAACGCATGTGAAAACCAGAGAGTACTATCGTCAGCAAAGCAATATACTGGATTAGAAGTAGCGGCAAGAGATCATTAATAAAAACTAAAAAGAGTGTCGGAGACACAATGATTTGATTTGCGGCCCGGGTCAACCCCGAATAGATTTATTATTGCTTATTGCAAGCTTATTCTTAGAACTAACAATTTTCACTTAAACTAAAGATAAAAACTAAAGGGTGGGAGCGGTTAAAAAAAGTTAGGATGTGAGGCATAGGTGGAAATAAGATTGTTTTTAAGAGAGAGTTTGGTGAGATGGTAGTCAAAGAGAAGCAACATATCGTTAACTTCACGAAGCATTCTAGACATTGGCTCCAAGTGTCCGTAATTCGTTCGGTGAAGATTGAGCCAGAAAAGTGGCACAGACCTAAGATTGCGTGGGTTGGTATTAAAAGAAATAAGTCGAAGTAAAGAAGGACAATCGATATAAATCAACTAAAATTTGATGAATAAAGAGAATGTCGGCAACTTTTCGACGTATAGAAAGGGGTTGTAAATTTATAAATTTCAGCCGGTCGGTATAAGGTGGTAAGTTTTGGCTATCATCCCAGGGAAGCCCACGTAAAGCGAATCGTAAGAACCTGCGTTGAACAGCTTCTATCCGGAGGATGTGTGTTCTGTAGTAGGGTGACCAAACTTGGCTTGGATATTCAAGAAGAGGCCTAACAAAGGTTATGTAAAGAGATTTGGTAACATAAGGATTGGAAAACTGCTTAGACCAGCGCTTGATGAAGCCAAGGGCAAAGTTGGCTTTGTTTATTATATTATCAATGTGAGAACGGAAATTGAGTTCCTTATCACAGATAACACCTAAATCACGCTACTCATTCACTAAGGGAACAGGCAGATTAAAGATTAGATAGCAGCGAGGTGGAGCCCTGGCGCACATTGACATTTATTCTGTGCTTTCAATGTTGAAGCAAGATGAGTTGAATATTCTGTAGAGTAATTTTGAATCCACTTTTCAGTGAGACATACCATAAAACTATCAATGGACGTGCTGATTGAAAACCATATTGCTGGTCATTGAGAAGATTTCGTGCCAGGCAATAAGCCGACAGTTTATTAGCGTGGCCTTGGCAAGAAGGGACATACGCGTAATGGGTTTGTAAGAAGATGCTATTTTCTGTGATGATTATATCATATGGAACAGTAGATTTGTATATTGGTTCTCTTAGGAATCTTCTCTTTAACAGTGTAGACAAAATTCAAGAACTTGGCTGGTATGAAACAATTGTTTGACGAGCCTTAAATGTGGCCCTTGTCATCTGTCTGGAATGTCAAACCAATTCAGATTTGTGAATATTGAGAACTTCTTCAATAAGGATGTATAGCTGCGCTGCATTGAAAGATTTTCTACGAGCAGAAAAGAAGGGAAGACCACAGGGACAATCTGGAAACAATAAAACGAACATGACAGGACTACAAAGCCCGAATGAAGTCTGCAATGATAAAGATATGGAAATACTACTTCCACTGGTGATGGTCAAAGTACCTCTGTCAGGCAGAATAAACCTTTCACCTTGGACGAAGACGACGAAAATTCTATCCTCCTGACCTGTCGAAGTTAAGGCAGCAATATCAAAGCTAAAGGCTTACGAAGCTGCTGGCGAGGATGGACTGTCTGCTGTGTTCATTAAAGCAGCAGCTCTGAACACGCATCCTCTTATCTGTAAAATATAGTTAGAGAAATGAATGCCTCTCTATGTCGATCCACAAGAAAGGAGGCCCTTTTGACTGCCCCAACTACAGAGGAATAAATCACCTAAACATCGGTTACAAATTTCGGTCCATGGTGTAGTTGGTGTGGTCTTAGGCAAGAAGAGTCCATTATTGATCAGTTATTCACAATACTGTAGATCTTCAGGAAGACCTGGGAAATTCACTATGTGTTTGTCAACTTCAAATCAGGATAGAGCATATGCAAGAGCGAATTATACAGGGCTATATCTTGTTTCGACATCCCAGCCAAGCCATCAGGTAGTGCAGGAGAATTCCCGCTTCTCCTTCATATCTGTAATGAATTGGCCGAGACCTTCCATGTCAAGAAATATTTTAAAGAAGGCGATGTGCTATCTTGTGACTTTTTTTAACATCGTCCTAGAATTAATGGCCAACAAAAGAGGCACAATTTTTTAAGCCTGCACAATTACTTGCCTCCGCATATTGGACGACTGGAAGAACACAGCGAGTCGTCAATAAAGCTTACGATGAAAGTTGTATGGTAGACGGAAGCAGCCAAAGTGGGTGTGACTGTAAAAGAAGTACACGCTGTCATCTGAATAGGATGCATATTACCGACGACTTAGCTAGAACGTCGCAGTTATAAATTCGAGGAAGTTAAGGACTTTACTCGTATCTACCTTGGCTCCGTAACAAGCAGCAAGGACATCATCGAAGAAATGCAGAATTCCTCCTGCCAATTGCTGTTTCTTGTGTTTAGAAGCCAATTGAGTGGCAGTGCAATCAGGCTTTATACAAGACTCTTATTATCCCGGTCCTGCTCTATGGAACTGTGGCTTACGGTTATCAAAAGGGATGAAGAATCACTTGTCCGTTTCGAGAGAAAGATATTGGGCATATCTACGGGCAGCTACATTGGTCTAGTCAGGCGCCTACAGATCCAATATCTGAGACTGCTTGGATAGGCTAATATTGCAAACCCGAGAAACTGGGCAGCAGAAAACGAACTTACAAACGCCAGTGGAAGGAAACCTTAACCAGCTTGGAGTGTAGCACTGAAGGCATCTGGCGAGAGTTTGTGCTAGCTGGAGATGCTTGCTGGTTGTGGCTCGGGTATACCCGTAATTTCAGTACGAGGATATAGGAATACGATTCTTTGCATGAGTCTATACAGGTAGAGCATTAAACTCGTTAAAATTCGAGTTGCAGAGCATCGATAAATAACGACGTTCCTAAGTAAAGTTACAAAGTGAAAGTTTTTACATTAGCTGACAGAATTAAATTGTCGTAGATATTATGCCTTCACAACAATATGAAACCGTGCTCTAACAAAATCCTGACACACAACTCGCTCTGTGTCAGTTGCTGCGCAGTCACTCTTTCATTGCCCCACCTGTAAAAATCCCAGCACCTACAGTGACCTACGGTAAGCAGCTTAATGGTGCTATGAAGGAATTCAAGAGGATTTTTTTTTTAACTCTTACAGTCGATCGGTCCGAAACTAATTAAATTGTACTGCAGCGTACGATCGCATATGTCGGTGGTTGGATTGGAACATCTGGCGAAAGTTCATTACCATCGGCGTAGTTCTTATGTTTTAGGCAAGATGTCATTGTCCATTAGTTTCCTCCGCATCCTTCAAGTACTGCTGCGGAGATAAGATAACGTATTATTGTTGGAAAAGAAGCAGTGATATAATTCAATGGTCCAAGATGGACTAACGCCTAGGCCGTTTTCTCCACTGTGCAATTCGCCTTGCCATTTTGTGGCCTACTAGGGGGAACCTATGACTTAAAACAGCTGGAGAGTGAGAGATTTCCTGATAGGCAGAAGATTACATATTCGCAGGTTTGCCATTGCCATTTTCGGTGCTAGGTAAGATCTGAACTAAGACTCTCCTGCAAAGTAGTGAACGAACTTAACCACTATGGAATACCAACTTACTTCTCTCTTTATGTTCCCAATAACAAAATACAGTAAATGGAAGGACCACACCGGCTTGTTGTAGCATTAATTTATTTTACTCTCGGTAAGACCTGGCCCAGCGAATGGTTTTCTGTAGGAGGAGGAGCGTAGTTTATAGCAAGCAGTTTCTTCAATATATTTGTGAGAAATTTTGAAGAAGATTCACTAGATCGCAAATAACGAAAACATCCTAGTACGGTTGATGTCGGTCTCTTCCTGGACACAGATGTTTCCGTGCATCACAACTTTAATGTGCTCGGAGTCTGGATAGTTCTGAAAACCATCGAAAACAATCAAGAAGTCAAATATTTCATCTTTATCATACAAAAAGTCCCTTGTCCACCAGTATATACACGTAGCTTAAATTTTCAAGTCCTCCAGGTCGAAATAAAGTCAAAAGTCACTCCCAGCCAGTATGTTAATTTTCAACACAGCTCGAGTACTTGTATCCTACAGGTGTGTATATTTATGTCAGCACTTATGCCAACGCTGATAACAATTTTGTCTTCGTATTCCCGCTTCTGCTTGTCCTGATGCAATATGTCATCCCATTCGTATCGCGCATGGGGACAACTTAAAGGAAAACAACGAAAGATGCTCTCTTCAGAAACGATCTTCTACAACGAATACTGCCAGCAGCCATCACAACACAGACAAAGTGGTACAGTGCTACCTTCCATTTGAAGTCTTACCATGTCATGAAGATGATGGCAAGAAATACTTTCTCCACTAAATGTTCATGCATCCACAATGAGCATCGTATTAGTGCACCCATGTTAACCTTTCCATCCCAAAGGATCATCCACCACATGTCCATTCTCAGCAAACTAAACACGTAGGGCAGAAGCAACTCTTTAATGCTTCCAAATGTCAAGTGCATACTCGTCCAAAGGAAAATATCAAAGGAAATACACATTTCTGAGAAAAGAAGCAACCAAACCATCCAGTGATTCCCAGTACGAGTTTACTTCTTGACTGCATACAACATTCAAAGAATGGTCGTGTAGTGTGAAACCGCTTCGCAGTTGAAACTTTTTACCCTCCAGAAGCTGAAATAAGAAACTCCTACGTGTCCTTGTTGGATATTTTCCTCTTGAAACTTTTACAAATTACTTCCACATACGAGTACGAGAAGGACGAGTGCGAGAGAGGAGTCCTAGTGTCGCAGTCCGCTGTACAAGTCCTGAGCTGTAACATCTAAACATCGTAACCCAAGGACGTCCTTATACGGGTATACGAGCACTGGTAAATTCAACGAAACTTTATAGTTATGGAATTTTAAAGTCGCAGCAAAGTTTCCATCTTCTCCTCACCACCCCACCTAACACACAACAACAACAGCACTGAAGTGTCCCAGTGGGAGTGAAAACTTTTCGTAAACAACAAGACGACAGTGGGTGATGAGGTGGCAAATGAGACAGATACTCCAAGACTTGTCTGAGAGTTATTAAAGAAGGTCGCCGGAATCGGAATTATGTGTCGGATAGGTGTTCTCCGCCTAAAGGGTGCAGATAGGCAGATACGTTTAAAAATGTCAATTCTACGTGAGGACACTTTTTATTAGATCACCACTACAACTAACGCGAGTACCGAAAAAAACCGGAGCACAACAGAATAAAAATCAAATAAAAGAAATGTGAAACGTTATCCATCGTCCGTCCTTTTAGTGGAGTGCGCCAAGGATTGCTGCGAGATCCTTAACCACTTTGCCACTTTGCTCTAAAGTGCCACATGCCAGAGCGACTTTAGTGAATATTTGTGTGTGTGTGTGTGTGTGTGTGTGATGGGGTTCTGCTGTTTTATGAAGTTCATTTGTTCTCACTTGACTGGGACCGAGAGTCAGAGACAGAGACAGAGACAGATCCAGGACCAGAGTCAGAGTCAAATTTACAACGAAACGTCAGAATCAGTCAGCGGATACACAGAAAGAAACGGGAGCAGTGGCACTAAAGTAAGGTCCTGTGTGTGCGAAATTTGTTTAAGGGGCGGCCGGAAATTTACATTCCTAACAAACTTCTTGTCAAATGCAAATGTGAAAGGAATTTTAAAATGTTTCCCTTGGCGACTGAAAGAAAAACCAGGCGAAATTTTAGATCCTTATTTGGTGCGCCACCTACCCATATACTCGTAACTTTGGGTATGTGTGTGCGTATTTTGTCGAATGAAAGCGGTCGCTTTGTGTAAAGGATCTTCCAACCGAACCCCCTGACGTGTCGCGTCGTCGTCGTCCTGAAGAGGAAATTAAAGTTTCTCAGAGAAGATTATTTGAATTTAAGAAGAGAAGAAATAGCAGAAAATAGAATTAAAAGTGCTAATTTGGATGTGAGTAATGGTGAATTCACGATTTGGTTCGGAGGAGTATTACTCGTAGATGGGAACTGGGATAGTGGAAAGGTGCTTACGGAAATGGATTGGAGGCATGAGAGCCACTTGTGAAAAGTTTTACAAGCATTTGATGGGCAGGATTACAAAATTTGCCAATGAATTCTGAAACAAATTGAAATTAGTCACGTCGCATTAGTCGTGAGTCTTGCAATGATGTTGGTAAGGAGAGATTTGAAAAAAAAGAACTTTGTAGGCCCCAACACTGGCTGTGAATTTGGCGGGCATCGCATTGATTAATTTTGTAATTTATCATTGGAGGATTTCAAATTGTGTTGTTGAAGCCGAAAACAAGAGGCTCACGTAGCCATGGTGATGTAGATACTGGAGTGGGACTCAGTATCATGTCTCGGCAGAGATTGATGGCCACATATGAATTGCTAAATGAAGACATACGAGTATACCCTTTCCAACTGAATAGATTATGCTATTCATTTGGAGAAGACCATTTGAGTATCCTTCTCATCGCTCTTCTTCCTTCCAGATCGCATAATCCTTCTTCTTTTCTACGATAATTCCCATGGCTTTTCGATTTCTGATGCAGACGTCGGACCTTTCTCTTGACTTAAATTATATGCAGGCCTTCGTCGGTCTATGGAAGGATTTACCTTTCTTCCGTTGACGTCAATTTGAAAGTAATGTTTCTCTCTACCTTTTACGGGATAGGGCCCATCAGAAGCTGGTATAATGTGATTCGTTACGGACGTAGACGTATGTGTATTTACAAATCTTTGTGTCATGTTCGCTTCTCGGCACTGTTTTCAGTGCGAATTTCGGACTGAAAAAAGGCAACGAATCCCAAATGTCGATACATAACGAGGCTCGGCTGTTGCTTCATTTAGATCCTTCTTAACCATTATATGTATCATCAGCAATGCTATTAATAGGACTTTTGACCGCTGATTGGACGCATTGTACTTGACTGCAGTTTATTAACATATTTGCACCTACAATATGAGGTTTTAAACTATTTACCTACCTAAAGGTTAGTGGCCTCTGCTTATAGATATTAGTCCAGAAATATCCTGCCTTGATCTGCTTAGTAGTTCTGTTAGGCAGTGCTACAGTCCGGGGTGGGCAATTAGCGCGGTCTTTAGCTAACTGAATCCAGTTGCGCACTCCATGTTAGTTGAGGTTCCCTTCACTACTGCGTTGTCCCTCTCGATTTGAGTCGAAGATTTTGCGGGCTAGAGCGTTGGTGTTCAATCGCTCTACATGTCTCAGCCATCTCAAATGCCCAATGCGCAGTTTTTTGACCAAGTCGATTAGCTTTACAGCTAGTAGAGTTCATCGTTGAATCGTCACCTCCAGAACACATCAACGCATACGGGACCAAATATCTTACGCAGAATTTTTCTCTCAAAACGACCAAGGATATCTTCATCCGCTTTAGAAAGCGTCTATGCTTTGGAATTATAGAGCAGGACTGGGATTACAAGGGTTACAAGTCTTATATAGAGTTTCCTTGGTTGTCCGGAAGAGGGCCTTACTACAGAATTGCCTTCTCAGCCCAAAGAAACAGCGACTGACAAGCGTTATCCTTCGTTTGATTTCTGAAGAGACGTCGTTTTCGAATGTGATAGCAGAGCTGTGGTAGACAAAGTCCCTTATTACCTCAATGTTATAGCTGTCGACTGTGACTTTCTGGCCGATTCTTCAATGTTCAATGTCCCTTCTTCTTGACAGCATATACTTTGTTTTGCCCTTGTTTATCGCTAGACCCATTTTCGCCGCTTCTGTTCCAACTCGTGGTAGAACAATAACACTAATATTGTCGGCGTATGCAACCAATTGAACAGACTCTTGAAATATCGTGTTGGCTTGTGAGTTTTGCACAATACCTTCAAGTATGATGTTAAAGAAGTCACATTACAGTGCGTCCTTTTTCAACATAAAAAGTCTCGGTTTAGTCATTGCCGACCATGATGCAGCAGCGAACTTTCTCCATCGTTAGCCTGTACAAGCGAATGAGTTTGGCAGGGATGCCATAACTAGACTTGGCTCTGAATAGCTCGTCTCTGTAGATGCGGTGATGTAACGATCTGAACTTCTTGGGTTTCCTCCAGGATCTGCCGTGGTGTGAATACTTTGTCAATTATGGACTTACCAGGTCTAAAAACGCACTGATAGGGTCCAATCAGATCTTTAAGAAATGGTTTCAACCGCTTGCACAATACGGCAGACAAGATCTTATATGCGATGTTTAGGAGACTGATGCCTCTATAGTTGGCGCCGTTTAGAGGGTCTATTTTCTTGTGAACCTGGCAAAAGATGCTAAGGTTTCATTCATTAGGCATACATACATCCGACCAAATCTTGGAAAGAAGTTAGTGTATGCTCTCTGCCCAGTTATCTCCCGTTGCCCTAAATAGTTCGGCGGGTAGGCAATACGGCCCGGCAGCCTTGTTCGACTTCATTTTAGATATTCGTCGGGTGGACGAAATTCTTGACTTGCATCGTCAGATTTGAATGGTTCGCTCTGTCTGACAGCGGAGTTTGTGTCGTCTTCGTCGTTTAGCAGTCCGCAGGCATAGTTCTTCCTTATCCTCGGCACCGACCGTGACGCCACTACAAGGTTTCCTTGTTCACCTCTACAGGTTTCCGTTTGGGTCTTATTACCATGACACGTTCTTTTTACCTTTTGCTAGAACTTCCGAACATTGTTCCTGGACTAGCACATCTCTATTTCCCCGATCGCACGATTGTAATGCACTTTTCTTCCCTCCTCTTTTGCTCGTACAGCTCACGAGCCGCTTTCGTTCTTTTGTGTAGCACCGCTTTGTAGGCATGCTGTTTTGCTGCACGTGCTTGCCGTGACTATACATCAAACCAGGGGTTTCGTGGTGCTGGGCGAGTGAAACCTAGCACACTAGTTGCGACATTTCTGATGGCTTTTCGGCATATAAACCACTGGTCTTTAGCACTTGATGCTGGCTGCAAACGACTTCTCGAGAGGTTGAGGGATAGGCGATCAGCAAAGGTTCTCGCGGCTTGTTGCGATTGCAACCGCTCAACGCTAAATCTCCTCATAGTATTTTCCCGTTGTTGTGGCGTCTGAGATATCCATAAACTTACCTTGTCTGCAACTAGGTAGTGGTTCGTGTCTATATTGGCCGCCCGGAATGTTCGGACATCAAAGATACTTAAGGAGTGCCTTACGTCGATTGCAACTTGATCAATCTGGTTAACAGTTTGCTGATCTGGTTTGTGAATATTGCGGTGAGGAAAGCGTGTGATTGCTATAGTAACGCTACGTCCTGCAGCGAAATCGATTAGCCTAAGTCCGTTTCCAGACGTGGTGTCGTGTATGCTATGTCCTCCTATTGTGCTACCAAATATGTCCTCTATTCCTATTTTGGCATTATGGTCACCTAGGACGATTTTAACGTCGTGAGTGCATATAAAGCTGATGTTAACAAATTTACCTTTGATACGTATTGTTATAAGGCATTCACTTACGTGCCGAAAGCTCAAGACTTCTTGCCTAAATCTGCGATTTACAACAAATCCGCGTCCAAATATTTCAATCACCGTAGTAATCATCACTGTTTTCATCTTTCTTTTGTGCGGACCATTCCTCCGCACTTCCTGGATTGCGCAGATATCAGCTTTATAGAAGTCTAGGGCCTCCGCTAATTGTTCGGCTGCACGCGGTCTGTTCTTACTCGTTCTTTGATATTACGGGAATACATTTTTCTGGACATGGCGCAGTTTGTTGGCGCAACCCAGTCTTGGTTGGCCGCTATAAGGAAGTGTTGCTATATGTTGCTCTTGACTACTCCTAGCGGAATGTTGATTGCTCCTATTAGTGAGCTACCTTTCTATTACTTTCAATGGCACTGCGTCCTGGAATCGAGACGATGGTAACAATTGATTGGGACCCAATGAGATTCAATAAAAATTTACATTGTCTGGTTTCTGTTAAGGATATGGTAGCTGAATTAACTACTTTAATTGCAGATTGGCTCTCGATAAAGGTAGCAGTGTTACGGGTCTATGGTACTGAGTTTTTCACTAATAGGCAATCCACTCTAATCACGCAAAAGTCTGCCTGCCTGGAAGACGATATTCTGATAGATGGAAAGACATTGACACGCAATGTCCCCAAGAACATTTAAGTTTAGAGCTGGTATAGTGTTGCCAGTGGGAGAAGCCACCAATTCGCTTGATAGTGCTTCCAAGATCTTGCTGTGTCCGTATGGACGATCAGTCTAGCAGTCGGGTTCTCTAAGTAAGACTGCACTACATACTACTGTATATCTAATAAATAGGTAGATAGGCAGCAGGTGTAGAGTTACGGTCAGGGCTTTAGATGGAAATGTCCTCATTGTCCCTGTACTGCATACAATAGCACCTCTCGATGAAATTATTCAATTCTGGATGGTACATGGTTGTATCAGATGCTTGGTATCAAAGATAAATTCCAAGTTGTCGAGCTTCAACATTTGTTCACGACTCTTACTAAGCTCTTGCAACCATCTCGGCACTAATGTCACGAATAGGCGTCGATTCTATCCATCTTGAAAAGTGGTCAACGAAGGTGGGAATGTATCGAAATATTTGTTACGACACGGCCATGGACTGATGGATTCTAAGAAACTCAAATCAAGAGTCTCTTGATGGGTAACCTCGAATAAAATATCGGAAATCCTAGCAGATTTCGCTTGCTGACCTTATAAGCAGGCTTTTGCACATTCCTGGTGGTCTTTTCGAATTGATGGCCAGACAAAATGATCTGATGCCAGTTTAAATGTGGCTCGAATACCAGGATCCGCTGAAAATTCCGTATGTCGAAATGGTTTAATGATAAATGGTCGAGCCTTCGATGTCGTTACAACCGAAAGTAATCTGAAAGTACACAAAGGTCTTCATGCCGCCTTTCTGAAAAAATTACAAAATCTCCTCATCTTTCTCGCAATTCTTAGCAAATTGCTCGTATCTGGAGATGAAATTTCAGTGATTTGTGAAAGGCTTGGTGTCTGATCTCCTTCGATAAGGCATATATCGGTGGTATATTAGCTGATGTAGTCAAGGTAGCAAGGCTGTTTCGGTTGCTTTCTCCGATGTTCACTTGAAAGCAAACGTGAGCCGTGAGGAAGTACTTTATTTGACAAGAAGCCATCCAGAAGATCCCCAAGTTTTGGGTTAAAAAATTGTTTATGGCTCCTATGCACCATTGCTAAGTAGACGCAATTTTCCTTCTACAGCTAAAGAGGATGTTTCAACCATGAGTGGAAGTTAAGCATTGGATTTTAGATGCCTCACCAAGACTGCCTTAGCTAAAATAGCTTTACACTTTTCAAAACTGGATTTGGCTTCTGGGTACCAATAAATCACATTGGATAACGTTCCATCGTACATGATGTTCCTGCAGTCCTGGACTACTCCAGTGCATCTCGTCTGACATGTCGACGAGTGTTTCTGTTTATATCTATGAAACGAGATTTAGGAGTCAAGCTATTATTAGTTCTGCTATAATATTGTGGAGACTCTGCCAATATTAGGCACACTTACGTGAATAGAGTGGGTTCCGCTGGTTGCTCCTTATAGTGTGCATCTTGGCAAATAGAGAACAGGATCGTAGATATTGTCTGACGAAGATGAGTCTTTCAGACGGAACCATGGCAAACCAAGATATTTTAAGCCATTGGCATGAGCATTGGAGTTTCTATAAAGGCGTTCACGACCTCGGTGCATGATTTCGATTGAGCACAAAATCGAGACACCCACTTTTCTATGTCAGAATTATGCAGGTATTGGTAGTGGGTTATCAATCAAGCACTAGTTTATACACGTTTGTACACGTGGCGAAAACTGTTATACCAAAGATATTAGTCACTTGACAAGGTCATCAGATTCTTCAGTAAAAATTCCATCCCGATGATGGCTATGGGGAGAATTGACATGCTTGTTCTGTGCAGAACAACTTTGTCCAAGATGAAGAAAGATCTGGGGGTCCAATTCGAGTCAAAACGGAGGGTGCTTCGACAGAGACGTATGTCACTCAAAAGTGACTTGAATAAATGAACACAACTATGGAGGCGGGTGCTGATTGTGGCCAATTCGTAATGCCAGGAATGAACAAGGGTTGTCTACAGGTCTCCATGTACTCGTATGTTGTCAAGAGTTCGAAATTCAACTGTTTAGGGACTTTTCTGGCGCACCTTGTTTTTTAGATACACTAAGGACTATTCCTCCCCCTGATATTCATATATTCATAACATGGGCTGTACTTTCATAGCATGGCAATCTTGAAACACTTCTGCCCCTGATGTCCAGCGAACTTGAACGTCCGCTTTCCTCTAAGATTGGACCGAATCACTTAAGTTCGGTTATATGGTATTTAAAACTCATCGTGTTATTTTGAATTCTATTTCTCCTTCCCAAAGGACACTAGGACATTGAATAAATGAAATTGAATGAATACACTTTCATCATCAGCAGGTAGACAAGTTTCTCCAATCTTAGAAATGTTCAAAGATCTGCCACGTGAGTGGTCACTTAAATTACCAAAATACCTATCAAATTCGAAAAAAGTTAATAAAAAAAAAAAAAAAAAACAAAAATGAAGAACAAGAAACAGGACCTATGGTATTCCACTCCACTTTGCCAGCAAAAGATAGAAATTCTGAAATTCTCACTTGAAATATCTGCCGCGTTCGGGCTCATTGACCTAGATGGTCATCGTTCCGATTCAATTTCCTTTTGATGTCACTCAAAATATATATACATACACACGTACTGATCCACACCATAAAGACGGAGCCTGAATTTTGTTTGGATACGGTTCATCCTTCGTCCATCATACGTCGTCCACTGTTTCATATGCCGATTAGATTTCCATTTCATTTGATACACTTCAACGAATGAGAAACGAAATAAAACGTATCCAATGGATAAAGGAACATTTCGTTTGCTTTATTCCTATTCCTATTCGAAATTCATGCAATTTAAGTTCAAAGCAAATACGAGTTGAAACACCAAAACCAGAGCAAACACAGGAATAAAGTCCAGAAAAAACGTTCCAAAAACACTAACATCCTTCAGTTTAACGATGTGAAATTCCATATGCCGCCATCGGTCTGGCTATGGCTACATCTTCGATTCCAACTCTGTCTCCAGTTTAAAGCTTCAAATCTGCCCACCGTTTCGGTTTATGGTCGGCCACCACTCAACCACGAATTCAGTGTACTCGTATCTATGCTACTCCTATACGAATACCCTGCCACTGAGCTTAAAGGAATATAAATTTCAAGATACAATCATTATCCGTAAATAAATCTACGAAATCGAAACTCATAAATAAACATGAAGCGAAGGTGGATATGAATGAGGGTAAGTGTGGAGGTAAGATTGCATGTGTATCTGAGTTTGTTTTAGTCGTTGATCGTATCTGCTAGCTGAATGCATTATTTCCATCCTCCGAAACAATCACCCGTTTCTGGTTAGGCCAACATAACATCGACTCCGAGGACGACCAAGGAGAGCATAACATAAAAGACGACAGAGCAGAAACTTGGGTTTCCGTTGGCGGATGAATGGGGAATGTGCATTATCTTCTTATCTGGGGCATATACTCGTACACTGTGGACCAAAAGTTCAACTACAGCTGCATAGATGCGATGATGATGTATGTAAACATATCAAACAGAACAAACAGTGAGGGGTTGAGAAGCAAACATTCATTTCAATCATCAATCAGTTTCACATCGCATCTTAGTTTGTTAATGTGATAGGCGATAACCGATTGGTGATATTGGAGAGGCAGATAGAAAATTCAAACATATTTACCCTGAGATGCACCTAACTTAGTGGGACTTGGATATTTGCAGTAGAAGACAAGTCGGCTGATCACTTTGAATTACAGCATTCAGTGCAAGGAAGAAAAAAAAAATCAGTAGATAGAAGGGGTGTTGTGTTAAAGCCTCAAAAGACGTTTGATAGGCCGAGTAAAACCGGACCCTAGTAGCTAAAACATGTCATTTGTGGGCAAAGTAATTTACTTTCCTTAAAGTACCGCCGTCGCAATTACACTTAATATGCATACAGGAACCGTGGGTGTGGAATAAAAGCATCTGTCGCTTCGGATACTTAAGGGGTTTCACGCCACTCTATGACGAGCGATCGGACAGACCGAGAACTTGTCCTTATGTGCCGAGCTCACTCTCACTATCTAAACTTGGACTAGTTTGCAATAAAGATTTAGTTGCAGCAGACATAAGGTCCAAAACGACCGGAGAATGGCGCAAATTCCTCGTTGCATCTGCTTATTTTCCTTATGATTCGTTCTTACAATCACCACTGAAGCCGGTTGGCGAACTTATTGAACCCTGTGATTCCAGAAAGATGGGTGCTAATGCTCAGAACATTTTTTGGGGCAGTTGTAAATGCAACGTGAGAGGCAACCATCTCTGTACTATCATACTGTTGCCAGACCTGGTAGTCAACAATATTGCTCCTCAGCCAACATTTGTTACGAAAATAAGACAGCAAGTAATCGGTACAACGCTGTCCAATTGGTACGCTAAGGAGGCTACCAGCTGGAGAGTTCTATCAGAGGTCTCCATATCAGACCGTAGGTACATCGAATTCAGAATCGGAGGCCTGACTGAACTTGCTAAAGAGAAGGAATCCGCGAAAAGATATTTGGACACGCATTAAGGAGGAGATCGGCAAGTCTCATAATGGCCCCCCTGAAACCAGGTCAGTCAAAGTCCTCAAAAGGGGGAAATTAGCCAGACTTTAATCACTAAGAAAACCTGATAGGATCAACAATCGCTCGAAAGCAGAACATTCATGTCTTGAGACTTATCTTCAAGATAACCCAGCTCACAACTAGCTCCTATCAACGAAGGTGCAAGTGAGCTAAGTAACACAACACGCCATAGTTAATATCTGTCATTGGTTGGGATGACAGGTGAAGCCATTAACACGCTGTTGCTTACTTTAATGGCTTCAAGCGGCCTGGCAGCGATAGCTTATACGCTTCACTGCTATCCAGGCACTAGCATACACACCGAAGCCCTGGCGAGCAGCCTTTAAGGAGACTACACGCTCGCCAAGAGCTTCAGACCTATAAGTTTGACTTCTTTCATCTTGAAGAGCGTAGAGAGAATGGTCGAGATCCATGTGCGTAAATCTGCTTTGCGAATGTATTCTCTGTCTGAGATGCAACATGCTTACCAGCGCCGAAAATCTTGCGAGAGTGCGCTTCAAAATTTGGTAGCCAGAATTGAAGGCGCACTCGACAAGAGGAATAGGCGTTGGGCATTTCCTCGGCATTGAGGGTGCTTTCGACAACGCAACTTTTGACGGCATGTGTAACCCGGCCGGTTTTGTGGATGTGCATCCGATTCTCTAACGAAGCTAAGTATTTGGGTGTCATTCTGGATAACGAACTTCTCTGGACTAAATACATAGATCACGTTGAACGGCTCTAAGGTGATGTCGGCCTTCTGGCAGTGGATCTAGACGGCTATGATGAGCCCATTTATACCCTATGTGTCGGTTGTCTGGTGGAATAAGCTCTCACAAAAATACGTTATTACTGCTTCTACCAGACTCCAAAGAACGGTTTGTCTCGGATGCATGGGGCTATTCCCACCACTCCTGGTTCCGCTCTATACGCTTTGATGAATCTCCCTCCCCTTGATATTCATATCATGATCTGCAGTCTCAATAGCCATCTTCTGCTTAAAAAGAAGTGGTCTTGGGTACAACACGCACTGGGGCTTTGATGATCTTGCGCGTCGACTTTCTTTTGACGAAATCAACTTTTCCTATGCCAACGGATTGTTTCGGCCAGCATCGGAACCAGGAATGTAAGTCGGGTCTACACGGATGGCTCCATAACTGATCTAGGATGCGGAGCTGGTGTCTTTCTGGAGGAAAATAAGGCTTGATTTCACTCGTTGATAGGAAAACTTTCGTCTGTCTTCCAAGCGGAGATATACGCAATCCTAAAGTCAACGAACCACAGTGTGGCTAGATAAGAAAGATAGAAAAACAAAATTTAAATAAAACAAGAAGGGTATGAGATATAAAATTGATTCTGGCTTTATTTTGAAGCTACGTTCATGCCATTATGTGTGGAATAGCACATCATTCAAATGGCCGCCTCGGCTTCGCTAGCAGTGCTTCAAGCGCTCAATTCAATTTTTGATGACTCGGTCGAATACGTGCGGCGTTATTCCTGCAATAGCGTGTCGAATATTAGCCTCGAGCTCATCCAAAGTGGTTGACTTGCCAGCGTAGACTAAGGATTTGACGTAGCTCCAGAGGAAATCATCCAGTGGTGTCAAACTGCATTATCGTAGTGGCCAATTGATGAACGCTCGCCATGAGATGACCCAGTCGTCAGATTTCGTCTTTACAACTTCGAGCGTTACGTCGCTTGTATGGATGTAGCGCCGTAATGTTGAAACCATAGCTCGGATATATCGATGTTGTCGAGCTATGGCCACAGAAAGTCGGTTAACATCGCTCTATACCTGAGACCATTGACCTTAACGGCGCCCCCTTCCTCATTTCGAAAGAAATAAGGTCCCATGATGCCAACATGTAAACCGCTCCAAACATAGTCTTTGGTTCTAACGTAAACCACCTGTCGTGTAGACTTATGTTTACAGGATGCCCATACATCCATGGGAGAAAGGATACGCCTTGCCATCGCTTACCTACATTAATCGTATAATACCAAAGCAGAATTTGTGTTGAAGCGACAAGTTCCACCCTTGGTATGGGTCGAGGCCGATCTAAAACCTCTTGCTGCTCTTAGGGTCACAGCACCCAGTACTTATTTGTTACTCTACATTGAGTCAAACCAACAGGAAGACCCTACCCGTGATTTGGGTTTAAACCATAGCCACCATGACGCTCACGCAAGGGGGCCTACCTTAACAAGTCAGGCCCCGATCGAAATCGACCGTGATTTAAGTCCTGCTAGTGACTACCGGTGGTCTTGCCACCAACAAGACCTGTGACCGGCAACTTGTAACTGGTCAAATCGTAGCAACCTTCGGTGGCGTCATCTGAAGATGTTTACGGTAAGATCAGTAATATGCTCTACCCCCGCTTTTTATTAGACAACGTCATTGATGGGCGAAGCCTTGGTAATTGGACGGGGGCCCACCGCTCCAAACAGTCAATCTTTGTGGATTGTTGCTTGGCCGAACAGTTTTGGATAGTTTTCGCCCCAGTAATGGCAATTTTGCTTGTTGACATAGCCGCTGACCCAAAAATGGACCTCGTTCAAAAAGATGATTTTTTGGCAAAGATCCGGATCCCCGGCCAACATTTTCAACGCCCAATTGGTAAACTCACGGCATGGTTTATGGCCGTCTGGCTTCAATTCTTGCATCAGCATAAGCTTATATGGATGTAGGTCCAAGTCTAACCGCAAAATAAGCCGGGTTGACTGTTTGGTGATGACCAATTCCGCTGATCGGGTTCGAATCGACATTTCTGGGTCTTCTTCAATACTGGCTGCTACGGTGGCTATGTTTTCTTCATCTCGCACCAATCTCAGTCTGGTTTGTGGCTTAAGATCCAAAAGAGTGTACTCGCGCTCAAATGTTTCCACGGTGTGACGAATTGCCTACACACTGACGCCATAATGACGACCGACCTCTCGACGAAATTCACTGAGCCGTATTTAGCAAGCGTAAAACGATGCGTGATGAAATGGTAAACCTTGCTAAATATTTTGACAGCTGGATGTCATTGGTAACTTCGACAGCTGTTGAAACATAAAAATCTGGTCACTCGTTATATTGTGAAGAACCGCCGGAGGGAGCTAAGCTTTAGCATGTGTAGCGACTTCCACGCTACAATAGTTCGAGAATGCAAGGCTTCACTGAACGGAAAATGAAATCGCCGATAAACTTGTTACGCAAAGCTTATAGGAGAGTTTTCCAAAACACCAACCTTCGTTAGGTCTGCACGGGTCCTCGGTAAGGGCTTCCATTGGCAGTTGGGTTTCAGGCAAACAAATCCACGAAAATTGAGTGGTTGCCTTGAATACAACCGCAAGTTCAACTACACTATCAGTTTAGTCTCCCCAATAAATTTTGGATGCCACCAATGGAGCGAAGTAACCGTTGAGCCCAAACATCTTTCTTTTCCATTCTGTCCCATTTCCTATAAACTTAAGACCTGCTCAGGCATTTTGAGTGTTAAGTCCTCGCACAACTGCAGATGGCATGACTGTCCAGGTTGCCCGCGTATTCTCAGAGTAGTTTTGCGTTTATGGAGCTCAACCATTCTCTCTAAGTCAGTCGCTACTTCCTGATATGCTTATGACGTTATAAATTGCAATTTTTGTATGCTTAATCTAGTTCCAAACATATGTCTGTCATTGTGCCGATGTTCCGGCTCGCGCTTCAAAATTTAATTCTTAAAAAATATGGTAGTGCGCGCCTTCACTCTGAGATGAATGACTCCATTCACCGCAGGGTAAGTCCTCCTATATGCAGAGGAAGCGCCCGGTGAAGTAATGTATTCATTATTCGGAGTCTTTCCCCGAGGAGTAGATAAATTAACACCCGAAATATTTTATGAGCCGCCACGGCAATATGTTGAAGTCATTTCGTTTCTAAGTATGTACATCAGTTTCCGTTCCAGACACAGGACGTACCATATTTTTTAATTTTACGGACCAAGAGACCAAAAAATCAACCAAAATTCAAAACAGTAGTTAAGCGATTTTAAGACTTGCTCCTGTTTTACTTTCGCCACAAACTGTAGATCTACACCAGCAGGATGCTGAATTTAAATTCATTCCATTTATCTTGTGAAGAGTGACATTTTCACACTCATATCTCTGCTGTTTGTGTTAATGCAAAAGCTCTCACCCCAACTTCCATCCGAGAATAGGTGCTGAAGGTGCTTTCCCGGATGCACCTCTCATGTACATACATACCATCGCCATGCACCTTTGCCTCGGTTTCCCGTAACACAATTACTAAACCTAGGTGTAACAAAACAAGTGAGTGGCTCCAACGAACTTCGGTGTTATTCCCTTCCAGGGATCCTTGAAAAAAGGAAGACTGCAACCAAAAAAAAAAAATGGGGTTTTGTGTGTGTAATAGACTGGGTGCAGTTCCGGTTCAACGATTGAACAAATCAACATTTCCACACTAATGGACTGTTTTATTTTTTTTTTTGGTGTCTTCGCCTTTCACTTGACCAATTCCTGTTTTTCTATTTGTAATGCTCGTTTGAATTCAATCGGGATAACATTCCGAGCTGCGAGGATGACATGCCAAGTGGATTCCTAAGAGCTTCAAAGTGTCACAACAATCTCTGACTTGGAACCGATGAAAGCCAGATCCATGGGACACTTTCCAGCTGTCATGTAAGCACCAATGTCCTTGCAGTTTTGTTGAAATCAATTAGAGGGAAGGAAAAAAAATTCTGACATTTGACTATGTCAGTGGAGCGGATGAAATTTGATTTTCATAAAAAATTTTCAAGTTTTTCCCTTCTTCTTCATCGAGCAGGTGTTCTTGACTGACAAATGCTCTATGTAAGAATGTAGAACCAAAGCTATGAGAATTAACGATGCAAATAGGAGACGTGGCACACCTTTTACCCACATCCTGTGCTTTGCATTCAAAAAAAACTGATACCTTTGTCCATTGTGTTTACAGTTTAGAAATTCCAAACTCTGCTGGCAGCAAACATTTGTAACAGACATCTTAAGACTTCTGGTATTGGTAGAGCGTCATGAATGTCAATAAAGTAGGAGCGACAAAAATACTCGTACAAAACATAAGCACTGAGTTGGAATCAAAAGGGAAATCCCGGCGGCGGATGGTCGGTGGAGGTTTATCATAGAATGGAGCAATTTCCTTGGTGCCACGTGGTCCTCCACGAAATGTCAAATGAAATACTTTTACATTTGTTGCACACACAAAACAGAGGGGTACGGAATACGGATACCATGTGTCAAGTACCATGTACCGTGTAGCAAGACGAGGAGCAAGCACCAGCACATTGAACATAATTTAATTTGGCAATTTCGGAAATTGACATTTTCAATTCTTGACAGTGAATAACGAATTTAAAAAGGAGGCAGACAAGCAGAGCGAAATGCTTTTCATGGGCATGGGCAGAGGCATAGGCTTTTGATATACTCGTACATATGTAGAGTTTCCAAGTGCCAGTGTTGCTGTAAAGAGGATATCCTTGAAGAGTGATTAGATATGTATGTATGTACGGATGGGAACCTTCAAGAGAGGAGGCAGGATGTCTAGAAAACAATTCATAAAATGAATGATGGAATTTCTTTGTCACATCGGGGATGTGGTAATTTGTATTGCTTTGACAATGGTCGACGGTTTTCTTATTGCCAAGGAGAAATACGTCCTTGTTGTTTATCATATGGTATGTTGAAAATTTGAGAATTTTTGCTTAACAACAGATGGAGTGCGATTCGACTCAGAATGTCACTTTTTCTTAGGTAAAACCAATCCACGATGACGGAACCTAGCTATAAGGTCATTAGGGTCTTTGACGAAACCTTAAATCGAATGTGACAAAAAGTAGTACAGATTCATCGAAGAGTTACATGCATCCTTTGTATAAAACAAATGACAATCCACTGGGAAATAAAATATAAAGAATTGTATCCCTATATCTTCACACTGAAATCGTGATTACGGGCGATTTCAACACAATTCTGGGTGGCTTCGACATTCTGGACAGACAACACCCGAAGGACGGTGTGTTGAGATCTTCGCTGCGGAAAATAATTTGACACCCAGCTTGTAAATGAGCCCATACGAATACCAGAGATTGATAGTCATACCACCAACAATCTGGACTTGTTTTTAACTTCTCACCCTGATAAGTACTGCGTTGATGTGATCTCCGTTCTAGGCTCGTCGGACCATTGCGTCAGCTAATTTCTCGTACACCCACCACACAGTTAGAGAAAAGATTCCTAAAAGAATGGTATGGCAATACGAGAAAGCCAATTGGAGCGGACATAACAACTTCTTTAGGAATTTTAACTCGATGACGACGAGGATGCCGATGCTGATGTGATCGCAGAAACTATTCTCTTTGAATGAAGAGTATCAGACCAAAAGAAAAGGCATGGTACGACTCGAGCTGTAAAGAGGCTGTCAGGGTTAGAGAATTATTTTTTCGGTCCTACAAGACCAACCAGACAGAGGCAAAACGAAAAAAGTTTAAACGACCTGGGAATGACTGCAACGTCTTTCTCAAGCGTGTGCAATTTCAATACGACCAAAAAACTGAGGCAAAAAATACTGCAATGTCCCAAAGGTAGTAAAAATGTTTGGGCGTTCGTCAAAAACATTAGAAATTCTGCCTCATCCTCCATCCCAACGCTCATTTATAATGCCAGTTGAGCTGTCAGCTCTTTGAATGAGGCCAATGTCTTCAAAGGCAGTTGATTGTGTCATGTTTCTCCCTAGAATTGTGTGCGTCGAATCTTCAATAGGGCGAATCCAGTTTCGCACTCGTGTAAGTTCTTAAAGATCTTAAAATTCACAAATCCGCTGGCCCAGATGATATATCACCCCTTCTTCTGAAGAGGTGTTCTTCCTTGCTAGCAAAACTACTCCGTAAGCTGTTTCATCAATCCCACTTTTTAGGACTCTTTCCGAGCAAATGGCAAACAGCATTTGTCCAGCCTGTCCCTAAAAGCGGCAGATTGCACTTACGTCCCTTCTTTCCAAGGTCATGGAAACGCTGATAAACCGTCAACTCATGCTATATCTCGGAACACGAAAACTTCTTAATGACCGGCAGTACGGTTTTCGTAGCAACAGGTCCACTGGTGACTTGCTGGCATGTCTCACCGGAAAGTGGCGAAAGCAAGATAATTGCACTTGATATTTCTAAGGCATTTGACAGAGTTTGGCATCAGGCTCTCTTGTCGAAAATGCGTGCTCTTCTGATCGATACTCTCTTCTTCAATGGACTAGAAATTACCTCTCGGAACGTTCAATTCAAGTTGTCTTGGACGGTTTCAAGTCTGATATCCACAAAATAAATGCTGGTGTGCCCCAGGCTCCGTTCTGTCTCCGACAGTCTTTTTAATTTTCATCAACGATCTCTTGTCTGCTACTTCTATTCCAATATATTCCTTTGCTGACAACAGTACTCTCTGCTCTTTATATTCGTTCCGAGACTCACGTCCCTGCTCTTCGGCTGTAGAACGGGAACGGCAGCGTATGTTAAGCTCATTAAATTCTTATACTAACAGCATAACTAATTGGGGAACCACTAACAGAGTAGAATTTAATGCTTCCAAAACTCAATGCTGTCTGCTGTCATTAAAGCGGAATTTAAACACCCAGCCATTATCTATGAACTTGCATCGTCGAAACCGATAAACATTCCGGTCTCAATGGCCACCTCTGGTCAGATGCTCCTGAAACATCTCTGCACCTGCTAGATTGGTTTCAAAGCCGTGCTATAAAACCCATAGGTGATACTAATAACACTCAAATAATGGACACCCTCGAACACTGAAGTAATGTCTCCTGTCTCACTTTGTTTCATTGCGATTTCCACCACCAGTGCTCCACTGAAATCGCCAGTAGCATTCCGCCCATTCAAACTTTCAACCATAACATGCGTCTCGCTATGAAAGCTCATCAGTATACCCTCAAGCCCATTTTCGGACGTACTCTAAAATATCGTGATTCTATCCTAAGCCGTACAACTCGCTTATGGAATTTCCTAGTCGTTATAACCTGCGAACATTTAAGAACTATGTACATCGGTACCGGTACAAAAACACCTTGAGCGCGCGCTCATTATACAAAAAAAAAAATGTTCTGAACCATCATAGACATTTGGCAATACTGGGGCCATTTGCACAACTCAACGGATCATCTTTGGGATGGTCAAAGCCTACAAAAAACAGTCCCTAAACCCTTAAAAGCCGAGGTGGGCTATTACCTTGACCGGACTTTCCTTTTTGAAGCTGCCGTGTCAAATGCAAAGAAGTCAAAGGTCCTAAGGTTCTGAAAGGAACCTAGTTGAGCCGTCGAACTAAGCGCTACAGACGTCTAAACCAGATGTAAAATGATGAACAATATGGAGATGACCTTAAGTGATTTTAATCTAGGGGACGCTAGGGACAATCTATCAGTGATTTTCTTAACCACGGCCGGAGCACGAATTCTGAAGGCCCCAACCGACATACTTAACCTCTGCCAATATAGCTACTAACATAGAAGTCACGTGGTTACTCGATTTCGATAACTCCTGCGGCTCAGTAGATAGGCTAGAACGATAGAGAGAATTACTGCAGAGGTTCTGTTTGCTGGTTAAACTCCATCAGAATAGACGTGTGGTAGGTCAGAGAGATATTTTTGACAGAACTGGCGATTCGAAAGCTCGGGTTTTACCCAGTTCAGTGATGAGAATATGGCAAATTATGCCATCGCCAATGAAGGAGACCTTCCTCTGTTCATTTCAAAGGAAGAACTCCATGAGATCTTCGATACAACAAGAAGTGAAAAATCTGAGGGGATCGATGGAATACCGGTTTTAAGGCGGGGCATGATGTCATTCATGCCGTGTTTAAGCTGGTGCCTGAAACCATTGTACTGAGAAAGGCCTCGATACCGTGTAGGCTGACCAGACTGGGCATTGATAAACCACTTTTGTATATTCCTCATAATATTCTCATAAACATAGTCTCTGGTTTTTAACGTTAACACCTGTCGTGTAGACTTAAGTTTACAGGATGCCAATACATCCGTGGGAGCAAGGATACGTCTTACCATCGCCTTCCTGAGATATCAAAGCAGAACTTGTGTTAGAGGCACAAGTTCCACCCTTGGTATGGGTCGAGGCTGATCTAAAACCTCTCACTGTTCTTAGGATCACAGCACCCACTACTTATTGGAACTCTGCATTGTCAAACCAACAGAAAGACCCTGCCCGCGACTTTGGATTTAATCCACAGCCACCATGACGCCCCCACAAGGGGGCCTACCTCAACAAGTCAGACCTGGACCGAAATCCGGGAGCTCCTGACTCCCATGGTACCGCGATTTTAGTCCTGATAGGGATTACCGGTGGTCCTGCCGCCAACAAGACCTATGGCCGGCAACTTGTAACTGATCAAATCGCAGCAACCTTCGGTGGCGTCCTCTGAAGATGCTTGCGGTAAGACCTGTAATATGCTCTGCCCCCGCTTTTAATTAGACAACGTCATTGATGGGCGAAGCCTTGATAATTGGGCGGGGGCCCAATACTCATCTCCAGACAGTTCATCGTGAAAAATGGCGATACGGCTTCTGTTAGAAGATTTCACGCCCTGCAATAAGGTGCGGTTAATTCGCCGTTTTTATTCAATATTTACACAGGCGATTTGATAGGTTCACTGCCCCATAGCATAGTATACGCAGAAGACTTGATAGAACAGGCAACATGACTTCGAACAAATTACGCGATTTTACGATGACTGGAAGCTGAAAATCAACTTTCAGAAGTCTGAAACCATTCTGTTTAGAATGCCATTGTCTTGTGCCTCTGGGACACCAGAAAGAATTGGCGAACATTTTCAATCACTGGACAACACGGCCAGCCACTTGCTTATCGAAATGTAGTCAGATATATTGGGATCTGGCGACCAACAAGAATGTAGACGCTGCTCGGGCCAGGGCCAATGGTGCTTGTACCCCTACAAAGAGACTGTTTTATAGCAGCCAACTCGATGCAAGGGTGAAAGTTATCTGTTGCATGGCCCTCATCCAGCCCATACTGGTATATGGGTGTTCCGATGTGGAATGCGGTGCTGGCATCTTTTTGTAGAATGACAAGGAAAACTTACGTCTTCCACGCGGAGATACACTCATTCCTGGCAATAAACTATACGTTGGAGGAGGAGAAATTTCTGTGTCTCTAGCGATAGTCAATCTTAAGTCTGTAGCCACCACTTCCAAGACCTTTTCAGATGGCAAGGCTTCTTTGAAGAGAGTCAGAAGGCTGAATTTATTGAGTTTTGGTTGTGCGCCAAATGACAATAGGATTACTGGAAATGAGATCTCCAATGAACCCTCTAGAGAGGGCATAGAGGAGAGTTCCGCAGGGCCCAAACCTGAGTACGGGCTGCCTGCGTCCTCGATTGGTGCTTGCATTGACAATTGGGTTTCATGTGAGTATACGAGAAACTGAACTTAGCTTTTTTTTTTAATTTGTACTTACCACTGGCACTAATACGCTTGTCTAATGTTTTGTTCTATTGTTCAAAAAATTTTTTAAATTCATCTTCTGTGATGCCCGCGTTTCGCCATCCTTTCACGTCCATTTTCATTCGGAGAAATAAAAAGGAATCGCAATGGGTGAATATCGGTGGAATAGGGGAGTTGAGGAACAGGGATTATGCGATTTTTGGTCAAAAATTGACGCAGAGACAAGGCTGTGTGAGCAGGGGCGTTATTGCTTTCGAAAAAACCAGTCAACCGACTGCCACAATCAAGTCTCTTCCGCCGCGAACTGTTGCGCAATCTTCGCAAAACTTCCAGGTTGAAAGCCTGGTTAACTGTTGGTCTGGTGGGTAAATTTTGATGTTTGATTTCAGTTGACGAGGTTTTTCTTGGGGCTAGGCGAATTTGGTTGTTGCCAGCCTTGGAGAAAAGTTTGGATCATTTTTGAACTCTTTTTTCAAAGAACAGTATGGTTCCACGCGACCTTATTTTCGTTCAGCAGTCAGCAATCGAGGCACCCATTTGCTGGCCACCCTTTTCATCCCCAATTCTTCCTTTAAAATACACTGAACTGAATCCTAAGTTACTCCAGATAACTTCTTCAATGGTGCGTCGTCCACCTTCGCGAATTTTTACAATCTCAAAGGCACTCAAGCACTTCAGTTTTTCTAATAGCATCATTCTTGTACGCAATTTTTAACAAAGGGTTTTCGAGCTAGAAGTAGAGCTTTACGCAGGACGCGTTACTATAAAATCTCCGGCCACCAGATTATCAGCTCCGTTTCTTTGGGTACCCCCTCGTAACTGCAGATGGCATGGCTCCCAGGTCAGCGACTTTCCTGCTGTCTCTTAGTAGTAAAGACTGCTTATCCGTGTAGTGACATAAGGCTATACTTTTTCTAAGCAGCTAAGAGTGGTAGCCATAAGTGACATAACATCCTGCGATGTCTGTTTAGGTACTCGGTTCCGATAGAAAAAAATGAAAATTAAGAACACTTTCTTCAAGGATATTATACACATGGATTGGCGACAGAAATAGAAATATCGGTCAATGGATCACGACGAAACGTCAATCTCGGCAGCTACAATTTCGATGAAGGAAATGCTTTTAGCCGGCTTAAAACTGGCTCATATCAACTCCAAAAATGGTCATCCATTGGAGATCTTTTAAAAGATCTCTCCATCCAATCCATGCTAATTCGGTCTGGAGTGGCAACAGGGTTGAAACTCTTGACCCAAATAACCAAAGTTATGCTCAAAGTAACCATTGCGGTGCCAGTTCCTCATTATGAAACTTAGTGCTGATTGATATGCGGATACGCAGATCGAGCACTAATTAGGTTCGGTAGAAGTTCGGTCTTAGAAAATTGTGGAAATAAGTACGAACTCAATGATATAAATGTTTTCCGAAGAGCACTCCTTGTCAAATAATTGAATTGCACTACTCCAGCTAAGAGAATCCTTAAATCTTAGTCGTTAGGTCCTAAAAAATCTATAAGACCGAACGTCTATGTTGGGAAAATCAAACATACATACCCGTGCATCGAGGTCAGGATGCTTGATGAGGAACATGCTTAGGACCGAATAGGATAAACGATATGACTGCTAGATATTTAAGAAAACATTTACAAAACACACTATTGTAGTTGCTTCAAAGAATTTATTTAACTTACGGCATGGCAATTGAACTACATTGTTTGCATTTAGGAAAGTTTCCAACCGTTTGCAAATTTGCATAAAAACTAAACAAGCCAGCTTCGTTCAAGAGCAATCAAAAAATTTTCAATTATCCTGAAAAACTTGAACGAATCCGTAAGAATAAACTTGTTCCAGAATACCAGTGTTGTTGCACTTGTCTGGCCAACAATATTGATGTTAGTCGCTTTATTCTTGCCCCGCACTCTACTTTCATCCGTGAATTGCAAAGTTTTGCGCAGTTTTTTTTTGTTATTGCCGAGCTCTGTAATATGTGTTGAGCTATATACATGCATTGACCTCTCCAGAAGTGTTTTGTTTTTCTTTTTAAATTCCACGGCAAGCCAAGAAGTTGTTGGAGAAGTTTTTCATTTCACTCGAAATAAATATATTTTATTATTCGGATGAGGATGCAGTTAAATAACTATCACGGTTATTATACCGTACGCCACTTATCCAGAATCCAAAAGCCGAAAACACCCTAAAAGACCATAGTCGTTGAGGTGCATCTCATATTGCCAGCTATGAATGTGTCCTGATGTCATCAGGGTAGGACAACATCCCGTCACAATGATTGATTACCCTACAGAATGGCCAAAATGACTTTTCTGTTTAGCGAATCAAAATTCAACGGAAATAGTCCTGCAAAATAAACAACAACAAACAAATCCAAACATACGATGACTCCACTGTGGTCACCGGAAGAGGGACAATACGATTTGCTTACACATTCAAACAACAGTGAGAATTCGTCCTTTGTTTTTATAGCGCGATGGCCTTCAAAGAATGGATTCAGCTTGTTTGCGATTTTTTTGTTTGCCTCGAAAGTACATACAAACAAAGCAAAAGGACTCAGTGGTGGTAGGAGTATCCTCGTACCGGATGTAATCAAAAATTTCCCGGATTCTGCAATTTTTTTTTATTGCGAAAAAAAAAAATACGGGAAAGTCTTAGTGTAATCAATGGTGTAAGGGATCCTGTGAATCAACACTCAACAAGGACGAGAGAAGAACTGAATTAAAATTAACAAGTTTTTCTTGTTGCTGTTTCAATGGTACGTGTATTTACACACACAGTCTATGTACCGAGTGAAGGATGTATTTACGTAGGAAAATATTTGTTTTCTTTTTCAATTATGGTAAATAACATAGAAAGGATGCGAAAGGAATACGAGTCCGTGAGAAGGTCGTGCATGGAAACATTTCAAATCTACAGGACTGCAACAACTTATGTCTACACATATCGCCAGTGGAGCCGTGAATGCAAGTCCTAACATAGTTGCATACATGTGTACTGCCAATTCATCAGTCGCCAATAAGTCATCCTTTTCACTAGGTACATACTCGAACGTCAAATTCAGCTGCACATGGCTACATGGACCTAGAAAACGTATCCTGAAAAGCCTCTCAGGGGCACAAAATGTAAAGCAAGTCGAAGCATTATTTCCCAAATAGCATTCCACAATAATGAGCGTGCAATGAAATTTGCACAAACAGACGGCCGCCTCTACTATTATGTACGCCACCACGAGAGATAAGCACATCCTCACAATCACGTTGGAGGTACTGTTTAGAATATACAGGAAAATAGGAGACAGTAAAGCTCATGGATCGGATGGCATCCCGAATAAGGCAGTCAATGCAGCTGTCGGACGCCTTCGTTGCAATGATGCAAAGGTGCTTAGAAGACTGAAGCTTCCCCGCATTATGGAAACTCCAACATTTAATAACCCACTTTCAGAACCAAAATGTCTGATTCATACTCTAGGAATGATTCTGCAACGAATTTTTTATGCCGTGGAGCTCCCTTAGACCATCAGTACTGTTTCAGGAAATCATGTTCTACTGGCGATGCCCTAAAATCGATAGTAGATACAGCAGAAGGAGCAGTGCAGGGAGAAATGGAGATGGAGGAAAAAGAAGTATTGTGCAGTAAGTAGCTTGACGTCAGGATTGCCTTTACTCCGGCGAGCTGGTTGTAAATTAAGGGACCCTTGGCCAGGATGGATGATTCAGGAGGCTCGAATAACACACTGAAGATGGCACTAAAGCGTCTTCATTGGATTTTCTCGTACCTAGTACAATATGGATGATGGAGTTCTACAACTAACATTTGCCGACAGAAGGAGACTGATCAGATCTGCTGACGCTTCCACGAGATAGAGTCTGTTACGAAGATAATAGATTGGTAAAAGTTCGACGACAGGGCTGAGACTGTAAATAATAACCAGCCTCAAAACCATGAGATATGTGAACCTTCAAGTCGAGAACCAAACATTCAGATCAAAGGCGTTCTTAAAATATCCTCAATAACAGGCTGCGCTTTAAGATCCACTTAAAGGATTCCAGTAAAAAGGAATCTTTGATGCAGACAGCACTCTACCGGATGCTTCCAAGAATCTATTACTCTGGATATGCCAGCAGAATACTGTCCAGAGTAGTCAGTTTGATCATCCTCGCAATCAGGATTTTAAACGGCTTTCAAACAATCTTAGACGAAGCAGCCTGTGTATCAGCCGGAATGTACGCCATCGACATTCTTGCTAATGAGGTGGAGAGGTTGTACATTAAGGTGAATCCCGAACCAGTAGGAGCCCATAATAGTAAAATGGAAATCAAGGGCAGAATCGATAGCAATATGGCAGATCCACAAGCAATTTCCTGTCATCAAACCATAGACAAAGAGGGCACACTTCTTGTCCGGCCATGGCGGCTATCGAAAATATCTTTATAGATTTGGGCACGATTATTCACTGCTGTGTCCAGAATATCCAACCAAGGAGGATTACGTTCTACTGTAGACGCTGCGCCCAAAGAGTGGCATTGGTTTGTTGTTTGCCTTATGCGAGTGCCTCCTCTCGATTTGGAGGCGATCCGACGTGGAATAGCCTTCAGGTTAAAGATGGGTATCCCCTTAGGTGAGAGAGACTGGTTGGCTGACATTGCAGTCAATCGGATGTCCTTACAGGAGCGCAAGGCCTGGTTAGACAAATGTGTCACCTCTAGATAGCAATCTAGATGGGACGATAGCGTTAACGGCAGGGTAATTTACCGCTTGTTGAAGGATGTCTTGTTCATGCGGGAGCGACCGGAGCTGAGGTTTAATCTCAATTTGGGCTTTCTTCTTACTAGACATGGTTCCTTTAATGCATTGCTGCATCAGGGGGGCCTTAGCCAGATGGAAGGCTGCTCGTGTGGAGCTTCTTTTGAAGGCTGGGTGCACATTCTGTGTGAATGTCCCTTGTATGACGATGTCAGGGATCTTCGAGCTATGGGCGTAGGTTTTGAAGACGGTGTTTGCGACGTTGACAGCGCTCTAGTTGACGATGCAAGCATGGATTTTTCTAGACGTCGATATCGGCAGTTAATCTCTGAAAATTAGTAAGGATGGTTAAAGGCGGACAGTCCTGGGCAAAAAGGTGCCCCACTGGAAGTAACCGCAAGGTTGCCAAGCTTGACCGGAGGCTATATTCTGGCACCACGGGAGGTCAGGAGCCCTCAGAACTACGGTTACGGCCTGACCTAGGAGTTGGGCCCCATGTGGGAGTATCATGGTGGCTGTAGATTTGAACCCAAAATCGAGGGGAGAGTAGATCTACTGGAAATCTGACACCTCATAGTTGAGCATAGGCTGTAGTACTACCGCTTGATGGCTATGGAACAAATTGGTCTGCTCGGTGTGGAGTTGCACAGCAAAAGGGTGCCATGACCCACAGAATGGCAGAGGCTTTAAATAGGCCTCAACCCTTTACCAAGGGAGGAGATCGTGCCTTATACACGACTTCTAGTAAGTACTGGAGGTGGTCTTAATAGCATCCGAAGGGCGTTGATTGACGCATTGTATCAATCCCGATATGAGCGTGGACACTCCGTGGAATAAGGCCTACACGGCAAGTGTCCACGTAAAACACAAGAGACTATCTGTAGACGCTGCGCGGGCCACCTCCCAACCGTGGGCAGAGCAAAATACTGGTCTTATTGTAACAGTTTTCTGATGACGCCAGCGAAGGTTGCTACCACTTGACCAATTAAAAGCGGCCGTTGATAGGTCTTGTTGGCGGCAGGACCACCACCAGGACTTAAATTACGGTACCAAGGGTGTCAGGAGCCCCCCGGATCTCAGTCCGAGCCTGACTTATTGAAGGAGGCCCCCTTGTGAGAGCGTCATGGTGACTGGCTTAAATCCAAATCGCGGGAAGAGTCCTAGACCCATTGTAGAGTAGCAAATATGTACTGGGTGCTGTGACCCTAAGATCAGTAAGAGGTTTTAGATTGGCCTCGAGCCATAACATGGGTGGAACTTGTGCTTCCAACACAAGTTCTGCTTTGGTATTATACTATTAATGTAGATAAGCGATGGCAAAGCGTATCCTTGCTCCCATGGATGTATGGATATCCCGTGAAATTAAGTCTTCCAGACAGGTGTTGACATTAAACCCATGACTCGTTGTAGATTCTGCGCAGAAGACAGAATAAACCTAGATGACCTCGCATGTTACGAGTACATGAAGAAGGCAGAAAATGTGAATCCTATGTGAATCTGCTCGATGCGAAAACCTTTAGTTTTTAGAATGCAAAATGCAGCATAGTTGCTAAAGAGTTCAGCGGAGTGGTCCTATGTCAAGAGTGGTTTCCTACGCAGAGGTGTGGTAATCGCCAGGTCCAGGTTATGATTATCTGCGAATCGTGCATGCCAGTGGTACAGGATTGCTGGTATCTATGAAGATCTACATCCATAAGCTCAAACTACAAAAAAAAGCAAACGGCAGACTGCACACACAACAGCCAGATGAGTTAAGAAATTGTGTACCCCCTTTGCTGCGACCAGATCCGGGGATGTCGATAAGACGATAGCAGTAGTAAGGCTTACCAGTGATATTCTGCATATTATCCAAGTTAACATTGTTCAGTTTCTTCAGAACATAATACGCTGACTTCTGAGTCGTTACCCCGCCATCATCGTGAGCTGGTGACGACTCAAGACTCACGTAGCTGATGGGCTCTAAATTAATAGGTGTACGGAGATAGGAATGATGCCTGGTTAATCCATTCATTTTAGTCCAGCAGCATAATTATGAACCTAAACTGGGCTTGCTGTAAAAAAAACATCTATCGCTAATATGGCCGAAGTATGTCCTGAAGTTTTCCTTAAAGACCTTGCAATCACCAGAAGTAACTCTAAACCGTTGCCTGATACCATTTCGTCCGGAAGCTCAGGGGTGGCGAAATTACTCAAAGGTGGCCGCTATTGATATTGATCTAGCCACAGTGTAGCTCGAGCCACTTTGGCGTAACATTGTAGCTTTTTGACTTGGAATAGTCTGGCGAAGTCGACATGCAGGCCGCCCTTTGCCATCTTACTGACTCTCGATGGTGTGTTGCAGTTTTTGGTTGCTGGATCCGGTACTGCTGAAGATCAATCTTCGATGAGCTAGATTTTGGGTTCGATGTTAGGCCAGAAAACATAGCTGCCTGTAAATGACTTCATTTTGCCATACCAGAGTGTGGTACATGGGGGGCGTTTCATATTGCAGCTCGAGCATTAGGAGGAATGACAGCTTGAATGCTCCATTTTGGTCCTCAGTTACACATTAACACCCAGTTTAAGAGTTGTAGACCTTCCAAGGTTTGTGACTCAGAAAACTATATGCTCATAACCGGCGTAGCTGCTAGTTAGACAAAGAGAGTGCGCGGTAGTTGCTGACTCCAGTCGGTATAGAACAGCAGCTCAGGAATTCTTGTGTTTCTTATCTTGATAGCATCACGATGAACAAGATTAAAGTCGTAATCATTGGGGAGGTTGAACTACGAAGCCTTTAATTCGATATTACTTTGGGCACTAATTTTGTTGCAGTAAAGGTACTTAATAGTGAATGCATAGCAATATAGATAATAAGGACATTTGTTTATTCTTGAAACGAGACCCATTGGTTCTCTGTAGTCATGTGGGGAATTCCGTCTAGCCTTGGAGAGAGAGGGTTTTTTAGGTGCATCCGAATACGGCCTGTTCCGAGTGCATGAGCTTAGGTGTCGCATGTTAGTGCTAATGGTAGTCGTCTGATGTGATGAGCTTCAGAGAAATGAAAGACTTTTCGTGGTGTCACTTCCAAGACCAGTGTCCTTTTTATCGAACAGATCGTCTAATGGTTCTGCTATAGTGTGCTAAAAATGCATGTTAAGAGTTTATTTGGCCCTGAAATACCCGTAATTGGTTCCTGTCCTCATCGTTGGTGCGTTGTAGGCCCTCATCTGTCCCCTAATGTCGTCGATTTAAAGTTAAACAACTTCACAGATGGCAAGCTATGTTATATTAACACTTTTCCTTATTCAATCACCGTTCATCCTTTACAAAACGAGACAACTTATCCATAATGACGGCGTTTACAAGCGTAGATTGACGATGCACCTTTGAAATATTCCCTGAGGAAATGAAATCTGCCAGCAGCAGCTGGTACACTTCAGCTAAATTGATCCTAGCAAAACTGATAGCGTATTGACTGCTGAAAATTTTGTGGCAGTACGCTTTAACTTCCCTCATGATGGTTACGTGTGACCCAGACTTCACTTGGGACATGCATGTACGGCTGTCAATGATGATTTCCGCTATTGCGCATCTAGACATGCTGTTGTTCCCCTAGATGTTACCGATTTTGATACGTTAGTGCTATGGCAGCCGCACCGAATATGCTGACGTCCGCATAAACGGTGGCGTTTTCCTTGTGGAGGTTCAGGCATTAAGACGACAACTACCCGCTGTAACGTCACAGATAAATTCACTGCGTTGGGGCTAGTTGTGGTGTGATTCGCTGGGGTGTCTCTTAGCTGTAGTATTGATCGGTGAAATTTGAGCTGTCATTGATCGCAACCTTACCTTCGCCTTCCCTTTAAAACGCTCCATATGTGAATTCCACTTGCTTAGATGACCCTACTTGAAGGATTCCAGTCTTGCAACTCCATCCACGATAACTCGTTATTATTTTCGAAATCAATGACAGGTTTCCATCTTATTCACACCTACGTATATGTGTCGTATGTCAAGCGTGTTTATCATAGCTTAACACCATCTATATAATCAACTACCACCCCCAGTCTATCTCCCGGATCAACACCCTTGTGATTACGTATTTAAGTTCTGATTTACACGCCAAATAACTTACATACCCGAAAAGTTTCCTCACTTCGTTTCCCATAACATATTCATCAGTGTACACTTATTTTGACATTCTTCTACCCCTGCCACTAAGGAGCCAACAATTTATTTCTAATGTCAGGCAGCGTAAGCAATCTAATTTCCTTATTCATCATCACTTGTTGTTGTTGTTGTTGTTCTTATTCTTGATGTCCTGGCTGATGCTAGATGGTTGGAGTAAGTCTTCCATTTCTTTTGCTCCCCTTCTGGGGAAACTTTCCTAGGCACACCAGACTTCTTGGGAGTCATTGGCAAGCCCTTTAGGAGTTTCGTCTGAAAAATACTCATACTACTGTATGTATGGATAAGTTTTTCAGTTTTCCTTGAACTGTGAAAGTTACCCCTTCGAACGATGGCATCCTGAAAAACAAAACAAAATAAAAAACCGAAAACAGAGACGTAAACTTTTATTTCAAAATTGCACGAGTACGATGTTAACGTAGCAGAGGCGGGTGAGACTGGAATAGCAAGCCGGTTGACTTGTATCTTTTTTTAGTGTCGCTATCGGATACATCAGCTCATTCACCTTAAACTTTTGTGTCAGAAACAAATTGAAAAGTTTTTATTTGCGCGATATTCGACGGGGCTGGCAGGAGGATGGAACGTGTATAAGACGTCATGGTTGTCCTTTTTCGCAACAAATTAAATTGCCCATTAGGATTGAATAAGACCAGGGATTGAAATGAAAGGATATGATAAGTTAAACAGTTACTTGTTACCCAGTTCATCAAGTGCTTAATTGCCTTTAATGAATGAGGTTTTATGTGGAGATAAGCCCAGTGTAGGATTGTTTTGGGTTTTTTGTTTCCACGGAAAGTCGTCCTACAGGGTGAGACTGGTTAAGCGGAAGAAAGAATACAGATTTATTGTAGTTTTGTCATTCAAAACATCCGCTAAAAATTGCTGAGAGAAAATTTTCACAAAACGATTCTCGTCTTCGTTACAAATTTCTGACATTCAAGACCAACCTGGATAGGTGCCTTCCTCTTTGTTCGGCTGATATTTTCTATCTGATAATTGTGTTCAAACATTGAGCTTCAAACTGTCTCAACAATATTCAGATTTTAAGCTACGCACCCAACTATATGCAGCGACTGGAGAAGAAAAGTCCTGATGACCTACTGAAGGTAGTTAATATTACATATTTTTGCTGATCGAGGAAATAGTAATTTCGTGAATAGTTATAGAGGTGATTTGAAATATTCTATTCAATTTTTTGAGCATATACGAGTATATATTGTTGCAAGCTGTGTCCATGAATGTTATTTGGATAAGGCGTGATGAGTCTGATTTATTAAGAATGTTGTTGCTTATAATAAGAAGACCACAAGTGACTTTTAAATATTACACTCAAGACATAATAATAGATGTACAGGTAGTAGTAATTATTGAAGTATTACAGGAGATGTGCAAAGTTAACTTTATCCTTTGCAATGATTTGGTAAATGAAGCCAATAGGTTCCAATTATTTCTACACACTTGCTTTGCCTATCAATCAGGAGAATCGACAACCTATGCTCTTCAAGAACTCACTACAAGGATTGGGAAATTGCGAAAGAAATTGCGGTGGGCATCCTTGACATCGAAAAAGCTTTCAACAACACCGAACACGTCCAGGGCTCTCTTTCCCCCACCATCGTTCTAAATTACCGCCTTAATATACTCTATAGTAAAGTCCTCTAAGAATAGAGTACGCACTGAGAGGTATCAGCCAGGCGATACCCGGTGTTGTAACTGTTTCTACACATCAATTTTGTTTATTTTAGTCCAAGTGGTAACCGTCGGCTACTGGTCGATGTCCATCCGGACTCGACTTGTCAAACTTATAAGCTCGAGCTCTGATAAAAAGATAAAAATAGCAGCACTGTAAACTGGAGAGAATGAATTCCTAACTTGGGATCAGTGGTGAAGTAAAGTCGCGGAAGAAACCAAATAAAACCTTATCCGGGATACTCCGACAAATTTGGAGCTCAGGTCGGTAAGGATTTCCAAGACTAAGTCAGGGTCTTGGAAAGGAGATGGTAGCGGATTTGCTCTTATTGGACTAACGGCAGCGCTCACATCCCCGAACGAGAAACTGGCTTTGGCTTAACTGACTACTCGTCCTAGGGCTATCTATAATAGAACTGGCCCTCCAGGTTGGGGGTTGTGCCGCCACGAAAACTGCCCGGCAATCGGAAAAAGCGAGGCAGTTACGAGGCAACAAAAAGCATGAAAACGAAACAAGGACAACAAATTTTGGAACTGCAGGCGAACTTAATAGACCACCTACAGTCGAACAACTAGCGGAGGCCCCTGGACTGCTCTTACCGCCGTACAAAAAATGCGATAGGATGGACCGGACAAAAAGAGGATGAAAAGCTGCGACATCGACTACGGTGATTGTTATCGACGGCAAAGCAGCGCCTATTTGGATGCAGATTTGGTTTTAGAGGCAGACTTAGGCCAGATATCTTGAGTTTCCGTTATGTGAAAGAGCCCCTCCTTATTTTTGCCAACATAACCCATATATGCGCGCACACCGTAAGATAGTTTCTCCGAGGTTTTGGACAAGACCTGCGAGCAGTACCCTAGCTATGACAGTACCCTAGCTAGGAGGAGAGGTCATGTTTGGTAGTACTGTCGGAAATCATAGCATGCACGATTTTTTATGAACGTCCGAACGTTCCGAGGGGCCAACACTGACTCGAACCATTACCCTGTTGTAGCCAAGGTACCCTTGCGGATATCCCGAACATCGTAAAGGGAAACTAATTCTGTGAGAAATTTTGACGGCGGATGGCTACAATCGCAAGAGATTGCCAAACCCTTTTCCGATCGGGTCTCCTTTAATCTCTAGAGAGGTCATATGCCGTCAGCATCAAGTATTAAAAATCAGTGGGGCTGCTGGCGGTAATATCTTAAGTTTCACTGCTCCCACACCGAAACCTATTGCTTGACCAAGGTTGCGGGAAGCACATGCAGCTAAGCAAGAAACATACAAAGAGATGCTGCGTAGAAGAACTAGAGCTGCTAACGAGCTCTACGAACAGAACAGGAGGCATGCAGGAGGAAAAACAATAGAAGCGCGGATGAGGAAATTGAGATATGCTACCCCAGGAGTCGCAGTCGAAGCTATGGATTTGGAAAGAACATTTCTGTAGACTATATAACGGCGATGGCGAAGCAAATACCGCTGTCAGGCAGAATGAACCTTTCAACCTGGACGATGTAGCCAACAATTTTATCTACCCAACCTGGATAAAGTGAAGATAGCCATATATAAGCTTAAGTCCAACAAAGTTGCTGGTGCGGACTGCCTTGGAATTCAAAGCAGTAACTCATCTGTAAAATATGGTCGGATGAAACTATGCCCGATGAATAGAACATCAGCGTTGTCTATTCGATCCTCAAGAATGAAGACCCTCTAAACTACGCCAACTACAGAGGCATCATTACCTACATGATGTTCTCTGCCATATTATCTGAACGCCTAAAGCCTTTCGTCAATAACTTGATTGGTCCATATCAGTGTGGCTTTAGGTCAGGAAAGTCCACCAAATATTCACATTGCGGCTAATCTTGGAAAAAAACACTTGAGCGTCAAATAGATGCACATCACCTAGTCATCTATTTTAAGGCTGCTTATGATAGCATATATAGAGATGAGCTATTCGGAGCTAGGTCTAGTTTCGGCATCCCTGCCAAACTCCTCTAGTCGTGCAGAATGGCGATAGAGAATCCACGCTGCTCCATCAAGGTTGGTAGAGAACTTTAGGATAAGCACAACGTTGACCTCCCTCCAAGTGGGTTGAAGCTTAACCTAAATAAAGCTATAAGGGTAGGTACAAGAAAGTCTATACTTTTTGTATCAGAGCTGGGAAAAATCCATCTAAACGTGGTGCCTTTTATGGTTTCAATGAGTTGATAGCCCACTTTTTCTGGATAAACTATTGATTCTGCTGAAGACATGTCAATATTAAAAGACCCTGGGCAGTGAACCTGAAGCAAGCTATTCAGGGTTTCCTCATGGTCTCGTGGGATTTTGCCATCTGGTTTGATTAACAATCCCATGCAATTAGACTGATCTTGGGGGAGGGCTTTGTGGAGTCGTGCTGCCACAAGAAGTTCTTCGAGTTTCTTGTAGTAAGCACGCCAGGAGGCTCTCATTGATCTTCGTAACTCTTGGTTGTAGTAGATTAAAAGGGATCTATGTATATTGATTCCAAGTCCCGATGCGTTTGGGGTTGTTGAAAAGCTTCCTTACATTTTTCCGAATAGCTTCTAGGTTTTCATTCCGGCATAGTACGCATGGTTTTACCACAGTTCGCTTAACCTTGATTCTGTTTTTAAAGAATGATATTTGAAATGATGTTTCTAAGCTGGAATTTATGCTCTCGTCTGCGTCCACTGTTGCTAGCAGCGCGCACGGCAACAGTATAGCTTTGACCATTAAATTTTCGCGATATGTTCTCCAGTTCGTAAGTTTGTTTTCATATCAGACCGGCGCAAGTTCGTTGCTGCATATCCACTATGAACAGAAAGTACGAATGGCTCAGGTTGCCTTTTGGGGTTAAGAATGCGCAAGCGTCTTTCAGAGAATGATCGACGACGTACTTAAGGAGTTCATTGGGAGAATATGCTACGTGTGTATCGACTCATCTTTGGGAGTGACATGGACGATATGCTAAAGAACATAGAAACTATTCTTTCCCGATTATATATAAATCTGGAAAAGACTCACTTCTTGGAAACAGAGGTCGATATGATCTGATAAAGATGCCTCCTCGGACACATGCCAGCCTTCCACCATACTCTGTAGAAATTGGGAGGAGAGAATGAGGTCTAGGACTTACTCACTTCTCGAGTTTCTAAAAGTGGGTTTGTTTCTCTTATTTTGTGTCCCTAGGTTCGTACTTGCGGCTGCCACAAATCGTATTGTATGCATTGACGTTCCAAGGTGTACTCGCTTGTCTTCACAGTACCGGACAAGTTCCTATACTGGTGTAGGAGGTACTTCCTCAGTGTCTTTTAGCAAAGTACGCTGATGCGCATACGAACCTATGTTCGTTGTGGCATTCAATTTGTACTGTCATCAGGTCCCTCGGTCCAAAAAGACCTTTGGCAAAAACTATCTCTCTGCTTTTGCTTTTTAAGCCAAAAATCTTACCATGATTTGCCCATGGCTATTGGATAAGTCCAATAGTGATGTTCTCTTCAGCACATCGCTAACTAAAGGTGTCCGAGGTACTCATAGCTCGGTGCAGATTTGCCTGCAGCACGCTCAGAAGGGATGTCATTTCTTGTGTGCATAATCAGGGTTCCGTGCTCTGTAGGGTTTGTTGTCACCTCTAATTCCTACGGCACCATTCTTCTACTTCTCGGACCTTTGATATGTCCTCTAGTTGTGTGGCCACCCACTCGATTCGTCGTCGGATTTCGCATGAATCGGTACTGATTCCTGGAGTTACCAGTTTTGGCCATAGTGCCGTGCGGGAGCAGCTATTCCGTTTTCTGGAACTACAGATACAGAAGGTGGCTCCTTCTGACGGCGTACCCGTCGTATTTAGGTTGGCTGATTTGGAGCTCTGGTTGGCTTTTCTTTCCGGGCTTTTGAGAATGAGCGTGGTCTAACCAAACCGGTACGAGACCAGGCCCATCAGTTCTGCGAGCAGCTTCATAGTGCTTTCATTTATTCCAAGGACAAGGTGGGCAATATCCTCATCGTTAGATCTTTTCAGAACTCTCCACTTTCTTGTGTTGAGTTCTTTGTTTTGACAATCAAGAATTGTCTGTATTCTTTCGCTAGCTGTCCCGGTATTTTGTGGGAACAACCCTCTGATGACATGCGGTTTTGAAAGATTTTCCTCGTCGACAAGCATCACCTCTAATCCACATTTCTCTTTAAGTTTAGCGAAGTTGTTCTTCTTCCACTCTGCAGTGGAGGGATTCACACAAACGATCAAGAGACAACTGGCTTTAAAGGTCGCACCACGGAATGCGATTGCTATCGCAATATTTAAGCTCTTCAGTGCTCTAAATTATTTTATTGGGTTTTTCAGAAAGTTGACGACCCTGGGTCTCGGAATTCTTTAAACTGTTGAGGTTTTTTTTTCCAGGATTCACTATCACTCGAAGTAGGGTTTCAAAATTAGCTGTGATGGGCCACAGCGGGCTCAACTTTGTTAGCCAATTTACCCAAGGGTGCATAAGCGAAAGTGCGATACATTAAAATGTACAACAAACTTGGCAACTTGCGATACGAGCGGCAAAGTATGTAATTTTTAAGTTTCTTTAAAAATCACCACCCTGTATCCTTTTTCGCCTAAATTCATCTCTACTTTGTGAATTAAAGAAATTGACTACTTAAATCCTCAAATGTAGTGCAATTGAAAGGAAGGCAAAAAGGTACAGCACACCTAAGAACAAATGAATTTGTCTGATAAAAAAATTGCCAAACTACACGGTAGACTGTTTCCACCATAAGACGCGTAATCCTGATCCTGATCGTTGGAATTCATTTTCTCCTCTGTCTCCCAATCAAGTTATTTCGTTTTCATTCCTCTAAGCAATTTCCGTTGTCCTCGTGATTTTTTCTTCTTGCATATCTCTATCTTAAGATGGTTGTAAGTGTATAGACTCTGTCTACTCTCAGAATGTTAAGTAAAAAAATCAACTGAATCTGGAATGACGAAAACGCGAATTGAACGAAGAGTAAAGAATCGTTTCCGCCTCCTGCACCGTCTTCATCTTCACCAAGAAGATGCCAATTTTCATGAGAAATATCCTTGCACTCAATAACGCTTCGGAAGAACCAACTTCTGAAAGATAACGCGATTCTCAATGGAATGAAGGAGAGGTGGAATTCCTAGAGAGTAGGTGGGAAAACAGGAAAAAAAAAATGAAAACTTTGGGTAAGGCATCCATTCTGCATTGGCACAATCTTTATTTAAAATCCTTCTTCATAGCTCCACAAGGGGGCATTGCGATGTTTTGTGTCTCGTAATAGGGTATATGGCGAGGAAATAATTTCATTCCTTGAGATAATCGTGAAGGTAGGGACGAACTGGATGGGTTAAAAACAGAGAAAAAAAAATCCACTTAATGTGTGTCCTTTGGGAATATACAGAGACATATTAAAAATCACTTGTCGGGTTGTCTTGTGAAGCAAGGAAGAAGTTGGAAAACTTTATAGAGGAGGTTACAGTTTGTATCCTGGTTTTTTTTTTAAGAAAATGGATAAGGGAGGATAGGTGAAGTTGATTTTACAATACTAACCAACCACTGTGAAAGGCACTAGTCAGGAGGCGAAGAAAGACCAAATGAATGGAGATGGTTGATACATGGGGCATCCATTGTTATACTTTGAAAGCAGAGACTCAGTGACGAGGTACATTTTTGGTTAACAACTTACCGCATTTAGTTAGGCGGACAGAACGTCTCTTGATTTTTAACGTAAACCACCTGTCATGTAGACCTTATGTTTACGGGATGCCCATATATCCATAGAGAGCAAGGATACGCCTTGCCATTGTTCTCCGTCAATTCTTTGATACCAATTCGGAACTGTGTTGGAGGCACATGTTCCACCCTTGGTATGAGTCGAGGCCGACCTAAAACCTCTTACTGTTCTTAAGGTCACAGCACTAAGTACTGTAACTCTACAATGGGTTAGACCCGTTCCCGCGATTTAAGTTTAAACCACAGCCACCATGACGCCCCCACAAGGGGGCCTACCTCAACAAGTCAAACCCGGACAAATCCGGGGGGCTCCTGACTCCCATGGTACCGTGATTTAAGTCCTGGTATGGACTACCGGTGGTCCAGCCGCCAACAAGACCTATGACCGGCAACTTGTTACTGGTGAAATCGTAGCAACCTTCAGAGGCCTTATCTGAAAATGTTTACGATAAGACCAGTAATATGCTCTGCCCCCTCTTTTTATTAGACAATGTCATTGATGGGCAAAGCCTTGATAATTGGGCGAGGGCCCGGTTAGACGGACAACAGGATATGATTCAACAGCAGCTATTGTATACGCACAAATTGATGATGCCGATAGTGACTCGTATTGGAACATCGCCAGAGAAATGAAGTCGAGGCAGTACTACTCTGATCCTTAAAAGTAAGGAGCCTTCAACAAATGTACTCATGAAGAGATGTCAATACAATTTAAAGTGATATTGAGATGTATTTTGGCCTTCAATATCAATTGGATCTGCGGTTGACTTAGGTGCAATATCCAGTTCGTTGTTTAAAATCTCAGCATCAACTAGAGTAGCAGTTAACCACCTATGGAAGCACTTTCAAAATTTCATGGAACTTATAATAACTGCCCCCAATTTCATCATATTTCTAAGTAACTTATCAACGAATAGCTAATTTTGAATGCTCAAAAGTTATATTTTCTAAGAGCCAAAGTAGCCAGAAGCAGTATATGCGGCGCGCAACATAATTCAGCATCAACAGTCCACTAGCGAAAACTATTAAATAACAAATATAGCATATTTAGTTCGTTTTTGACAGATGGAAAGGTTAGACAAATTTGCATTACTCGTAAATTTTGAGTAAAAAATGGAATCAAGTGCTCTGATACACGGTGAGACTGCTCTAAGTAAAAAAATGTTTACAAGTGGTACAAGCTCTTCCACCTCGCTTTGGACGCCCCAGCACAAGATGATAACGTCGAACCTGTGAAGAAGATTGTTTTGAAAAATCTTTGAATTACCACAAGAGAAGTTGTTGAGGATGTTGGCATATCGGTCGGCTCGTGTCATGCAATTTTTTGTATGTCTTGGGCATGAGACGTGTGTTAGCGAAGTTTTCTTAATTTTGATCAGAAGAACCGTCACACGAGCATCGATCAGGAGCTCTTGAATGATGATCCTGACTTGCTTAAAAGGGTCATGACGATGGTGACGGATTTGGCCGCATGCGAATTTTTCCTGTTCCCAAAACCGAATAGACCTATGAAATGATGAAAATTTGCAACGACTGAGGCAATAAAAACGGCATTGCTGGAAGAGCTCAAGGCTTCAAGGCTATGCCAATAAGTGCTTCGAGGATTCTAAAAACCATTGGCACAAGTATATTATATCTGAGGGGGATTACTTTGATGGGAACAACATTAATATTGGTGAATAAATAAATTTTTTTTATGAAAATATAAAGTCACCTTACTTATTGAACACACCTCGTGAATCTCATCTTAACGAATTCTAATCTTTCTATTTTCGCTGATGACACGAGAATTATCAAAGTCATTTCATTGCCTTCTGACTCCCATTGCCGGCGAGATGACTTAAATGAGTTTTCGGTATGGTGCAAGCAAAACTTTTTGGTGTTTAATGTCAACAAATGCCAAGCGATAACCCATTCCAAGAAACTACTTCATCTGCGATGAGCTTATTCCTTCCACTACCGAAGTACGGGATCTAGAATAATTTATGACAGAGAATTGAGTTTCGTTCCACGTATTGACAGCATTATAAATTAAGCAACGCAGGCTCATCCGTTTCGCACTTCATGGTCTACCTTGGACCGATCCATATGGATTACCTGCCTATGAAAATAGACTAAAACTAATTAGCACGCATACCCTAAAAAAACGTCCAGTTGTTGACTGGAAACATCGATTGCCCAAGAATAACGCAAAATATTTCATTCACTTCCTCCTCTTGAGGATACGCATTCACTATACGAGTACATCGGAGGCCGACTTGGCCAGACTACTTGTAAAGCGGAAATATGTAACTTGTAAAGGACTGTATTTTTTTAAAAGGAATTCCTTTGATTAATCTTCCAAATGTGTCAAGTAAGTTGACGTATCCTTAACCCAGATTTTGTAAGAATGAAGATCCTAATTCGAACTAAGACCCAATATGACCTTTGCATGTCAAAGCTTATAAATCACCTCTCACAAAACGTCTATATTGCACAATTTTAAAACCGTTATAAATACAGCAATTACCGGCGCAATTTCTCGGTACCTTAAACATGCAACTCAAGTGGCATTGCTAATTTAAAAATAGTTCAAGTAATGTTGCCGCATTTAGAATCATATACACCGACCGTCTATAAAAAAGCTTTTACACTCGCTCGTATTTATGGAAATCCATTCATCGAAGGTATTATCTGTTTCCCCATATCTTTCAATTGCAGAGATGTATTTATACAGCCCCAGGGATAAGGGTAACTTACATATATTGCAACCTATTAAAAGTAAACCCTGTAATGAATATTACCTCATCCTATAATTAAAAAACACAACATCGCGCTGTCATCGTTTGCATGCTGACTGCACATTTGGGACCGATTCTCCCCCCGTCAGTACTATAATTTACGTTTTTTTTTTTTTCCAATTAGCAAATGTAAAGTAATATATTAATTTATTCAATATACAATGAAATGTCCTTTATGGTTAAAATTTGTTATTTCTTCTTTTTATTTCTTTTTTTAATTATTATTTCATTGATAAGCCCGGCTCTGTTTTACGTGGACTGGGTAGGTGGAAACATATTGCAGAACAGCAGTAACAACAAAATCAGCATAAATGCATTTACTCGTAGGTACTGGTTCTCTGATCATCAGCAGTTTTTTCGTGTTCATTATGTCAAACTGGATGTCCATAAAAATCTCTCTTAATTAATGTAATAACGTAGCGCATCCTGTTTTATCCCTGACAGGCTGCTCCTCATAAACATTATTATGTTCTAAAAATGCTCATATTTGATTGGCAGGTGAACTTTGCCATGTGAGTTCAAACGGTAGGCTGCCCACAGGAATTCAGATATTCCCAAAAAAAACTGATAACATAAATACACCGTTAATGGTAAACAAATCATTAATATGTTATAAAGGGAATTAATTAAAAATCAAACAATTGGATTATAATTAATTTTGAAAAATCAACTGTGGCATAAAAATTGATCTCTTTCTGGGTACAAACTTGCCGCAGGGGGAGTTAATTATAGTTGGTCAGATGTTGTTGTTGTTACGAGTATTGTTGTTGATCTACGTTGTACATGTTTATGATATGAGATCAGCCAGCAGCCAGGAAAAAATCGGAATGCATAGTGTGAATGGCAATCATTATTACGCAAATGAAAAGAATATAAATAATTAACAAGTTTGAATGAGTAGTAATTATTGAGAAAGGACTTACAGCAATTTCAGCTGTCAGTCGGTGTTGCTCATCCTGACTAATTAAATAGTCAACTGCTGGGTAAAATGGAATTCAGGAAATTTACGTTCACCCTGCAGCAGATACGAGTAGTGGATCCTGTCAGAGTTATCGAGCAATTCCAAGGAGTTTTTTGTTTAATAACCTCTGCTATTCTGTGTTTTCTGCATTCTATATTCGACTTTATTTCACTACGTTTCATACATGTTAAGTGGCCGTCTACTATATCACATTCTAGATTGGAGCGATCACAAGTCGAATTTTTTTAAAGAACTTAACACTCAAGAGGATGTTGCTACTCTTAAAATGATGGAGCATGTGTAAAGTTTTTCGGAAAATTGGATAGAGAGAGAGAGAGAAATATTTTTGGGCTCAGTGGTTATTTCGCTCCATGGGTGGCATTCGACATTTAATGGGGGGACTAAATTACTAGTGTAAATTGGACTTGATGTTACATTTCGGCAAACATTCATCTCACAAGATTTTAGTTGCCTGAAAAAGTCTTTCGGTCATGGCTGCTATTGAACCCCGAACCGTCCGATTGGGAAGCCAACACACTACCACTTGAGCCACGGCCACCCACTTGCTTCACTGAACGAGAGCAAGCAACAAGCTTCCTTTCCGCGGAAATTCTATTCCCGAGACAGAACAGTCTCATATGGACCACTCTGATACCAATTATTCAGATCAAGAACTACAATAGCTCAGTTTCAAAGTAAACAGATCTGGTCATCTTGAACTTGAAACATTCTGAGACTCAGAAAATCTTTCTGGGCAGGTTTATGTGGCCGAACTAATGTAGTTGATGTAGTTGATGTGTGAAAGCGTTCTGGCCTCAAAACACATCTTAATCCCGATCATAAGGTTTGTGACTATACGTTTCCCTCTATTTGGTTTCCTCGTAAAGGGGTTCAAATATTCAACGACTGATTTTGGCTCCTTATATCTCAACGTACTTACTTAAGCGGCCCTACTGCCCACAATGAATTTGGGCGTCAATCAACAAGCTCTTGGCAGCTGAATCCAGTGACGCACTCCAAGTTGTTTGAGGTCACTTTCCACTTGAATCTGAAAATTTTGATGCGGTTGGGCCCTGTTGCGCCGTTCCTCGGGGTAAGACTCGAGGACTCGTCTGACTGTAGTTGTGGCACGACCGAGCAGCTATTTTGGGACTTGGTGAAACACAGCTAGATCCCCTCTCATACCTCTTAGATTACTCAGATCTGCCATTATACTTCCTTCACCGGGGTTACGTGCGTAGTGATGTAGCTCACAGCTCCACAGCAATGCAATCCTTGCTCCAATCCGGAATTCAATTTCACCATCTCCGTAAGTAAATTATCCACTATTGTTTAATTTACAGAAGCCACAAACTGGACTGCCGTTTGACGCGCTATCGGACTCCGGTCAAAGAATTCCTCGTCGGAGTACTTCTCGTACGAGTACACTGATCACAAATTTAGAGAAAGGATTCCCAAATGAAACGCATGGCAATACGAGAAAGCCACTTGGGGCGGACTTAAGAGCCTCCTTAGGAATTTTAACTAACACTTATGTTTCCTCGATAACGATGTGAATACCGCTGCTGATATGAACCCAAACACTTTTCTCTTTGGACTAAGATCGTTTATCCCTCACCGGATTATGAGCATCATACCAAAGGAAAAGACCTGGTACAACTTGATCTGTCAAGAAGCTAACAGGAGCAGTTTTTTCGGTCTCAGAAGACCGAAACGACAGAGGAAAACAAAAAAAAAGTTCAAGCGAGCCAGAAATGACTGCAACGCATTTCTAAAACGTGAGGAAAGCAGAAGTAAAAAATACAAAAACTCGCCAAAAATATTAAAAACTCAGCTTTATCCTCCACCCCAATGCTCGTTTATAATGACATTACAGCTATTAGCTATTTGGACAAGTTCAAACTTCCAGATTGTGTCATGTCTCCATCTGTGTTACATTTAAGTGCATCGAATCCTTGATGGGAAAAATTTACTTTCACACTCATGTAGTAGCAAGAGTACCTACAGATCTACACAAATCCGCTGTTCCAGATGGTATATCTCCTCTTCTTCTGAACAGGTGTTCTTCTGCTGACAAATCCACTGCGTAAGCTTTTACAACATTGGTACTCTTTAGGACTCTTTCCGAGCAGATGGAAAAGAGTACTTGCCCAGTCCTTGTCATCTTCTACCTCATCCTACAGACCCATTGCACTAACGTCCCTTCGTTCCAAGTTCATGGAAACGCTGATAAACCGTCAGCTCTTGAAATATCTCAAAGCGCGAAAATTTTTCACTGAACGCGAGTACGGTCCACTGGTGATCTGCAGGCATGTCTTACCGAAAAGTGGAACCAAGCCGTACATCCCTCTGGCGAAAGGAAGATATCGTAGTTACACTTGATATTTCTGAGCCATTTGACATTAGGCTCTTTTGTCGAAACTGCGTGCATTTGGGATCGACGACTCTCTTCTTCAATGGATGAGAAATTACCTTTCGGATCGTTAAATTCAAGTTGTGTTGGACTGTTTCAAGTCCGATATTCACAAAATAAATGCTGGTGTTCCCCAGGGGTCCGTTCTGTCTCCGATACCCTTTTTAATTTTCAACAACAATCTCTTGTTTGCTACTTCTAATCCAATATATTCCTTTACTGACTTTTCAAGTTCGTTCCAGAACTCACGTCCCTGCTTTTCGGTTGTAGAACGGGAACGCCAGCCTATGTTAAGCTCATTAAATTCTGATATTACCAGCATAACCAATTGGGGAACCCTCAACGGAGTGAAATTTAATGCTTCCAAAACACAATACCGTCTGCTGTCGCTAAAGCGAAATTGAAACACCAAGCCAATACTCGTATTCATGAAAGGGACTTGCATCTTTAGAACAGAAAAACTTTCCATTCTCGGTATGCCTGACAATGATAACGTGAGTTGGAATGACCACATACTCGAAGCCATCAAAAATGCTGCGAAATATCTAGGTTTCCTGAAACGACCAGATTATAGCCCCTATGATCTGTTTTCAATACATAAGGCATTGATCCGCCCAAAATTGGAGCACAATGCCCTCATCCATGCAGGTGCCCCTACGACATCTTTGTACTTTCTTGCTAGATAGGATTCAAAATTTATAGGCGATTCCAATATTATACAATCGGCTGACGCCTTCGATCACCGATGTAACGTTTCCTGTCTCACCTTGTTCTTTCGTTGTATTCACTACCAGTGCTCCATTGAAATTGCCATTAGCATTCCGCCAATTCAAACCTTCAAGAGGAACACCCATCTCGCTATGAATTCTCATCAGTTTACTCTCAAGCCCATTTTCGGACGTACTCTAAAAACTCGTTTATGGAATGCTCTGCGGAGCTATTTTTTCCTAGTCATTGTAACCTTCAAACATTTAAGACCAATGTGCATTGGTACCTCCTTTTCTTTCCTCCCTAATTTTTCTTCGCCGCACTGTGGGCAAGCATTTAAAGGGTACTCAAAAACCCTTGAACGAAAAAGAAAAAAAAATCCTTTTTCTCAACATGGTCCAGTCATCTTAGACGCCTAACTAGACCGATGTATCTGTACAACCTGTGGCGTTCGCCTTCGAACCTCCTACTCTATTCCAAGTCAATACAAACGGGATCGATTTTCACATGCAATCTCTTTCTCTGAAACGGACTAAACAGTTGAAAAAGAATCCGTTTTTGGCAAGGCTGAAAAATACGAGCCATAAAGCAATACCGGGATTGTAGGGGCCTTTAATACGCCAGTTTGGTCTTACAAGAAAGAGCTTTGTTAATCTATTGCCTCCTGAGTCCAAAAAACTGTGATTGGCAAGAGTAATTCTGCGTCTGATATCAATGCTGATGTCGTTACTGCTTGTAAGTAACTGCGGAGCCAATACAGACAAAGTCCTTAACTACCTCGAAGTTATAACTGCCAATGCCGGCGTCCTGGCTATGTGTCCGGTAGGGTGCGGCCTTATCTGATGGAAGCAGATCCATCAAATCCATTTTGTCAGCTTTCGCCTCAAACGCTTCACTGATCGTGACCTGTGTGGATAGTGCCTTGTGTCGATGGTGGCTGGTGTGGATCGTGCCTATTTTGATGGCTACAGAGTTTTGCACGATTCCTTCTAGAGCGTTCTTAAAAAGTCATATGACAGATGGCCGCCTTGACCTTAACAATTCTTGACATTTGAAGGTCTCGGTTCATTTATCATAGACCTTAATGGAGCTGTAGAAACGCTCCACATTCATCCTGCACAAACTGAAGCGTTTGGCAGGTATGACAAAACTAGGCATGGCGCTGTATTGCATGCTATCATATGAGATAAGTCGACTTATTGATGATGAGTATCGATTTGAAATTCCAGGGCCTTTTCCAAGATCTGCCGTAGTGTGAATATCCGATTGAAGGTGGACTTTCCTGGCCCGAAACCGCATTGATATGAACCAATCCGGTTGTTCATTAATGGTTTCAGATCCTCACATAATACTGTGGAAGATATCTTATGGGCGATCTTTAGGACACATATGTTATTCCTCTTTCTGTGTGTCTTTTTTTTTGTAGATTGGTAAAACGCTGCTAAAATTCCACGCTTGTTACCTCTGACCATAATGAGCTGGCGCAATTTTATTAGACTTTTGCTTCAATATTGCTAGCTTAACTTCATCTATATTAAGGGGATGGAATCCGCAATCAGGTTCGTTCATCAGGAAGGATTCATTCTGCCTAAAAACGGCGTTTTGACAGTCATCGCCGTTATACAGTCTGAAAGATTTTTTTCCATATTCTAAGCCTCAACTCCGACTCTGCTATTGGTTGTCCATGTTCATCTTTCCAAGCATCCATTTTGGCTTTGCAGCGCTGGCAAGTTTCTTTATTTCTTGATAAAACATTCGAACATTTCTTCATTTCCAGGATCGCGTGCTTCTGGTGCTACTTCTTTTTCTCTCCGAGAAGCCTGTGCCCTTCCCTTCTTTTCTGCTGATTGAGATTGAGACTTCGTCCTTCGATGCAACGCAGCTTTATATGCTTCTTGTTTGGCTGCATGTACGAATACCCGTCCACGTTTACTGCCAAACCAGAAGCTTCTTTTTGACGGTGCTTTGAAATCAATCACATCAGAAACAGCTTCTCTGGTGGCTCCTTGAAAGCGTTGTCATGCATCTAAGTGACGTAAAAGTTTCTATGTTATGATGTTGTCGAGGTCGTTCGCGTGTATCAACAGCTGGAAGGATTTTTTTTTCGTAAGATAGTCTCTTTTCTGTTTGCTTTCAGTCCCCTCGGGAACATGTTTGAAAGCGATGGTTTCCTAAACCTACACGCTAAGAAGACGCTTTGGTATTTGGCCAACTGTCTTTGCGTTAATATTAATTCGCTGTACTCGTACATGTTCTGCTAATTATCCACTTCTCACCGGTTTTGAATTCGTTGTCAGATCTTTCGATTGTGGTAAAATTGTTACAAGCCTTTACCTACTTCAACTCAAATGTCATCATCTACGTCGGTTACGGAGAACATGATTACAATAAGTCAGTTGAAATGTATAGTGTCACTCTATCTATAATGAAATGTACTGCTCTTGTTGTCAACTATCCAACGTTCCCGTCATAATACTCGTAAAGCTTCCATCCACACTGGTATCACCTTGTCCGCATACTTTCGTAATATGGGTTACATCGATGGCTGATTCTACCTCTCATTAGGCTGATGCTCTTCCTGAAATTTCAGGTCGTCCCACTGAAATGCCCACTGCTTCTGTTTACCCATTCTATTTGGTTGTCCGTTTGGAGTCTATAGATTTTATATCGCCGATACCCTGTCCACCACAGAGATCGGCATCGGAACCTAGCTTAAAGCCGTGCTTTGTGCTCCACTAGTGTTACGAGTACTTCTACTTCCATGTCTTTTCGTTAGATTACTTTGAAAGTGGCAACACTAATTTAGATTTAGACAAAGCCTTGCACAGGCTGTGCGTTGCCGGCAATCCTTTGCCCCAATGCTGATTAAATAGCATAAAAGGAAATTCAATTTCAGGCCTGGCAACAAATTCGCCTGTCCATCTGGAGCCGCCTAAAATTGAATAGAAAACCCGGTAGACAATTACTGCCAATTTTCAATTGCAAACAACATTTGGTTGCGTCGCGAATCTGGCTCCCGACTCACAGTCGGTTTCATGGAATGCAAATTGTGATTGTCCCGGGAGTATGCCACCCACGATTGAATGGCCTGTTTATGTTTGGTTGTTTTTCTTGTTCCTAAAATCGGCTGAATTGGATTTAGCTGGGGCGCCAGACAAAATTTCAATTGATGGGTAATATCGTGTCAACGGAGTGCAATGAAAACCAACAATAGCAACGGGATGCAATCAAATCGAATGTGGATGTCGTTTTACCCTTCGACGCAGGAAGGACACTTTATTTTTATTGCCTGTCCTCAGAGAATGGCAATTTCGACGCATTAGATGGCATACAGTTGAAAATATGTTGACGGGATGAAGATGGGTGCGGAGTGTAGAGGGGTATCAATGAAAGTGTTGCTTTAACGTTTTCGGGCTGTTTGGGATTTTTATAGCATTTTGGGATACGAAAGAGAATCAAATGATAATTTTACTGCTTTGAGGGGCGGGGTAAGAAAATTTGATAAAGTCGTTAAAAAGGATCCGACGGCTTTAAGATGCAAATATATGTTTGTATGTTTGTGTATATGAAAAGCTTCTTTCAAATGTCAATGTAAGGTACCGTCGTCGCCACCCTATGCTGTCAAGCCTTCATCCACCTGGATGAGGTGGTATAAAAGGTTAAGGAGCAAATTCTACCTTTTCAGTCCTAATGTCATTTTTACTCTTTCGATTAAGGTAGCTTTACGCAGGTTACGCTTTTAATGTCAGATGATTGATAAAAGATAGATGGGTTGGGAGAATTTTTCATTGCCAATTTCAGGTATACGAGTATCCTTAAAATTTAAATTTGGCTGAGAAACTGGCTGGTAAAAGCATTTTATTATGTGACACGACAGGAAGAAATCCTGCTGATTGAATGTTACATAGTGAAATAAAGATTTAGAGCGACTTCGTAACGAAATCAAAAAGCTTCTCAGCAGGACATGGGAGGGTGATTTATGTTCTAACAGATGAAATCATAGAGAAAATTAATTCAGACTTCCAAAAGAGGTTGATATAGAGTCCCTATATTGTCTTAGAAAGAGATAAATCAGCGTAACTGGACAGTTTGATGGTACCTATAGAAGAACTGAGCCGAAAACAAATGTTACACACGTTCAAGGTAACCAGATCCGTATCAGTTCACAACAAGCTCCTGACGGAGTAACACAATCCGCCGCAGCTGGTGTCTTTACTCTGTTGTGGGTATGATCTATTCAGTTATGCTACAAAATGTACAGACCAACTCCTGGCACCTCTAAAGGCAATCTTTACTGCTGGCTTGGCACCGGCATATATGGAAAAAAATTACGACACGCTCGCTAAGAGCCTTAGACTATCTGACCTCCTTCATGTTGAAGAGAAGAGGCTAGTCCTGCTTAATGTGCATAAAACTGTTTCCAAGAGGACAGAGGATGCATTGCCTAACCACGTGAAATATCCTCCAAAACTGGCCTTTGAAGTCCGGTGGGTAGAATTGAAGGCGCACTCGACACCCGCGCATTTTCAAACAAATTGACGCCATGTGTCAGTCGGCTGGACAACACGACGTTGGCCAAATACTAGTTGTGTAGATTAGAGTAATGCCCGTGAAAAGAATCCTAAATTCTTCTGCGAGTTTCTGCGAAAAATATGTGATAGTGCGGGTTAGCCAGAAGTTGCGTTGACCACTATGGCATCGAACAGAAAGGAATACGAAGTCGATTTACATTTTTACCCACAAGCGGTTCCGCCTAGAATTCGACCGAGACAATAAACGACGCCGAACCTTCAAAGTTGACTCCGAAAATAATCAAGGATGAAGCGCTATCCTTAGCAGGATAATAACACTAGACATCACCGCTTTTCTCTCTCTTCCAAGGGGAGATAAACTCTGCAAACCTGATGCTAGTGAACCATTCTGAGTTCTCGGGGTAGGACTTTTCAGGGCCCGAACCTTTGTTGAGGTTGGGTCTCTGTTAAAACTGGCATAAGTCCAAAGGTTGTAGGGAGACCATACGAATGCTTTCGGATCCTTAGAAGTCAGCAGCTGGTTCACTGTTGCCATGCCGGATTGTTTGACTGAGCCGGGTTGAACTAGTTTGCTTACTTAGGGTCTAAACCAGTCTGCTGCAGGTGAATATATCTCCAGGCAGTGGTCAACTGTAGCTTGAGAGTGCTAGTTGTACAGGGTTAGATTAATTAGCATTCTCTTCCCGAAGTAGCAAAATTTACCTTGCAGCTGACTAATGTCATGAAAAACTGAGACACATACTACTGTGACTGCTACAAAAAAGGAAGCCGACGCTTATTTGGATGTGGACTTGCTATTCCAAGGAGACTGAAGCAAAAAGCCTGAATCTTTCGTCATGTAAGCTGATGCCTCATAACAATTCGATAATATACGAATGAGCCTTATTTACGTTCATGTCCCTAGAGAGGATAAGTATGACAACATCAAAGGCGAATATGATGACCTCCTAAACCAAACAGATACCCACTCCCGGAACTAAGGCCCCAAAATTGTTCCAGGAGATCTTAACAAACTGCTGGGCAAGGAAGTTATCAAAAAACAAAGCCTGCAAAACAGAACAAGCCCGAAAATGGACTCAGATTTTTAGAATTTGTAACGGAGTGTAACATCTATAAAGGGAGTTAGTTACACCTTGGTCAATCAATCATCAAAAAGATTGGTCACATTGCGATCACCCTCAAATACTCTTCCAACATTCTGGATGTTCGTACTTTTCGAAGAGCTAACATTGACTCGGATCATTACCTAGTTTTAGCCAGGGTACGAAATCGAATACCACAGCACACGCCGATCGCTTTTCCCTATCCTTTCCCTGTATCTGAACATCCTAGCATCCACCTGCAATCCGTTGAAATAGTTGCCAACGAGCCAACAGAGAAACTTCTTCTGCTCCAATTGCTTCTTAGTGCATCCAGTTTGACGATGAATATAGGCAGCTACATGCTGCCGGACAAGAAGCATATAAAGCTGCTCTGCATCGAAGGACTAGAGTTCCTCATGAACTCTACGAGCAAAAAGAAGGAAAGTAAGGAAAAAAAAAAGAGCACGTGAAGCACGTGATGGAGGAAATGGACAGATGTAACTGCCTGAATGACGTTTGATAGTTCAACTCGAGAATAAAATGATTATGTCAGGGCTGCAAGGCCAGAATGGGAAGCTGCAACTTTGGGAATAGACAACTAGCAGTAGAGTTGCTGAGAATATAGAAAGACAACTTCTACAGGCTGTACAAATTCGAGGATGGTCAAAATACCGAGACCGAGCCATTCATCCTGAATGAAGATAACAGACAATTCTGTCCCTCTAAATTAGACGAAGGTAAGGCAGCAATATCGAAGCTTAAATCTAATAAAGCTACTGGTGCAGACGGATTGCCTATTGATATAATCAAATCAGCCGAAAATACTGTTTTTTTTTTTATAATTAACGCGGACTCAAGGGATTTAAGTACCCTTAAAATGCTTGCACACAGCGCGGGCGATGGAAAATCAGGGAGGATCGAAAGAGAGGTACCGGTGAACGTTGGCTTTGAATGTTTGAAGGTTATAATGACTAGGAAATAAAGAGCTAGGCAATTCTGTGGAGCTGCTGGCAGTTTTTATGGAGCACTGGTGGTGGTAGTGAACCTGCACCAGCACAATTTCATGTTGTGGTTAGAGGGAAGCATGCCCGACACATGGAATCTCAACATAGTTTGTGCGATCCACAGTTATAGAGGAATAAGTCTCCTAAACATCGCGCACTCCAGTGGGGTGTCAGGCCAGTAAAGTCCACCTTTAATCAAATATTCACGTCACATCTTTGAAAAGACCCGGAAGTTTCAGATTGACACTCATCATCCATTCGTCGTTTTTTAAGCCACATATGACAGAGTGCATGAGGATGAGCTTTACAACGTCATTTATAGATTCGACATCCCTGCTAAACTCGTCAAATTGTACTGCAATCAGACGCAGAATTGCTCTTGTTAATCGCTGTTTTTTTTAGCCTAAGGCCCAACTGACTTTATATATGGTATACAGCACCCGTATCGTCCTGCTCTATGGCGCACAGGTTTGGGTCTTGTTGAAATCGAATGAAGCAGCACTTTGCCGGGTTGGATAAGGACGTTTATCTACGGACTGCACAGGCTATGCAGCGAGTTCAGTCTGCGATTGAACGTTTGAAATGGCTGGGCCACGTTAAACCAATGAACGCCATAGCTACGGCCCAAAAAGTCGCCTGGTTTAACTCCGAGGAATGGCGCAGCGGAGGACCACTGTATCTCTGGTGGTGCACGCAAATGAAAGGGGACCTCAACCAACTTGAAGTGCGGCACTGGAGCCAGCTGGCGAGAGATACTTTTAGCTGGAGGGGCTTGTTCATCCAGGCCCAGGTTTAGCCTGAATTATAGGTCAGGGTCAGGTCAGATGAAAATATGAGGTTGACCTAGGTTTTGAGCAATGGTGTTGCCTTACAATTAGAGACTAACCTTCCTACTTCTGCCGAATTGAATCACCTCCCCCACTAGAGGAACGAATATTAATATTTTCTAGGAAAATACCTTAGCCTGATTCAAAATGGTGAAAGGCATACTTTATACATTTATCATTTGCTTACTAGCTTATTGCTGCTGCAACTAATTCGGGGTCACAAAAACGTGTCATTATTGGGGCTGAACCACAGAGTGAGCCAACGGTAATGAACCTCTGTAGTTTGTGGATGTATGCTAGTTGGATGCTTAAAATAGAAAACGCAGGACTCTCAAAAGCCTTAGCTGCTTAACTGAGCTACCAAAAATGTTTATCACATTTGCCATCAACATGCTGCCTGTCAGACAGATGGTGAACCACAAATCTCTACCCGTTCAGTGCTTGAAGGATGATCCATTTACCAAAACAATTTATTTTCCAGACTGACGTCACGAAACTTTTTCCCAAATCAAAACGACCATGAAATTTATTTCGATTCCAAATGCATCAGAAGTGTTTCTACGAGTACCATTCCACCACGTTGTCGGTTGCCTCATAGGTATATCCGTTCCTCCAATCTATGCAATTTAATTTGATTAAAGTGAAATTGTCATTATACCATATAAATGTATCTGAATACTCGACTTAATTGCAGTTTTAGAGCCACAGATACATACTCAATACCAAAAGTGTTCGATTCATTGAAATGCCAGTATACCGCTGTCAATACCCTTGAACTTAGTACCATTTCACTGACACGAACAGTTTCTTGTTTTTGTAGCTTGTGTGGAAGCATCGACCTACGAGCGTGTATATTTCAATCGAAAATGAAGCAATTTCCAAATTACGATTAATTAATGAGAGACACTACGTAGAACGGTTGGATTTAGATACGAATAGTATCCACTGCTCACTATTTGAATGTGTACACACACAAATGCAAGAGGCAGTAGTTTTAAAGTGAAAAGATACAGCTATGGTGGCGAACAGATGCAATACCTTGCGCGAAGAACTCATGTATTTTTAAATAGGACTATCGATCTCTTGAGTAGAAAATGGAATAAGCATTAAGTTGAAAGCATTTCGGATTGACTTGCTCCCCTCATGATTCAGCTGTGGACTTAAAAAAACAATTAAAGACTGCCGCTAGCATTGAAAATTTTATTATCATGTATTTTAGTGGATTCAATAGTTTTTAGCTCGATTGAAAAACTGCTTGTTTAGTGCAGTTTCTTATTAATGACCTTAAAGCCCATTTAAATATATTTTGGTCTCTAAGTGCTCGGAGTACGGGAAACATAATCCCGGCTCGCTCCGGGAGAAGTTATCAAGCTATGAGGTGAAGTAACAAATGAATAAAAGTTCTATAAAACTGCATTGGAGCGGTGATCCGGCACAACGTTCAATCTCATTTGGGCTTCTCATGCATGATACTTGGAATGGCATAACTATCCAAGCTAACAGGTGACCAGATTTCATTGGAAGTTTTTCTAATGGTCTCAGGGCGATTTTAATTCACTTTTTGTGGTCAGAGCTCGACAACATCGATACCACCAAGCTATGGTTCCAACAAGACGGCGTTACATGCCACACAAGCGACGCAACACTTGAAGTTTTGAAGAAGAAATTTGCCGACTGGGTCATTTCACGGCGAGGGTTCATCAATTAGCCGCCGCGATCTGACATCTCTCGATTATTTTCTTTGACCGGTCACCCTTATAGTCACAGACTACTATAGCTTTCAAATGGCTTTAAAAATTTTGCTATATCCTTGCAGCAAAAAAAAAAATTGAGATTGCCTAAGGAGAGTACCAAAGCGGCACTGTAACTACAACTTGGAAATGTAGACCAGGTCTTGAAAGCCTGTTAAAACGGCATCTAGACTGATAGAGCATTTGGAAACATTTCTGAATCTCGGCAGGGATCGAAGCTGAGGATGGCTCATTTAATTATGATAACCAGGGTACTTGGATTAAAGGTGAAAGTAAACCTCTGCATTTAAGACTGTACTTCTACAGGAAAGCACGCTCTACGGAGGGCGCACTTTAAAAACTAGTATCACTAATACAAGATGCCTACCGACGAAAAAATGTCGTATTATGTGCTTGGCTACTTGTACATATTGAAGGTGCTTCCGATAATACTGGACACGAATCAATTTTAAATGCCATGGAATTCAGAGGTAATGATCACCCTACCCCCAGATGACTGAGAGCGGTACTCGAGTGTCGTAGAATAACCACTACTTCCTGCAAGATATCAATCACTTTCGGCACTCTGTGAACACTTGTTATCGACGACTTACAAGTCAAACTAGAAAGTGTTGGCTACAAAGTGATTCGTAAAGGGTAAACATCTAGAGGAAACTTGAAACAAAATGTCTTAAGTAGTTTCTAACTGGTGCGTTGAAGACAATCCCTCAATCAACCCCGGAAAGGCTGTATTAGTCCCCTTTAGTCGTATGGGATAGTAGATGCATGTTTAGCAAAACCTCGGAAATATCCCTAAAGGTCACTTTGGATCTATACAGTGAAGTCAGAGTGATCATCTCATACTCCTCAGTATTATTGTGGAGTTAAAGAAAAGCCAAAACAACCATAACACAGCTGGAACGTCTTCAGAGACTTACATGAATAGGTACCAGTATCTCCTGCGCTATGTTAATCTGCCCGACAGCTGCAATATAGCTCTTATTGGACTCATACCACTTCCCACATATCCATATGCATATACTCGCAATTCCCAGTACAGTCAGTAGCAGAGATGAAACTCACAGTACAATCGGAACTTGCGAGCTACATCTCAGATTTTCGCCATGGTCTGCGGGGTAAATAACCTCACACTACAAACTCTATGCCTCGACAGAACGTTCAGCATACACATAGAGCTCCCAAATTGACAAGCTCCCAACATCAAGCCGTAAAGTGGTTTACGGATGAATTCAAAATAGACACCGGACTAGGTACAGGTATCAATGGCCTAAAACCAAACATTGTAATGCCAAAGGGAAAGCCTTTTAAGGAATATGCAAGTATCATCATTAAAACAGGAATAAAAGGCGCTGCCATGCATATACACATGGACAGACCAGCAGCAAAGAAGACGTTAAGTCCAGATTACATAGTTTCACTTCAAACCAGTTCTGCACTGCTTCAATGCTCTCCTGGATTTATCCAAAAGAAACAAAGTCAAGCTCTGATGGGCACCAGCGTATTTAAGGAATTAGCTACAAAACGTTCAGCTGATGTGTGGAATAGCACATCATTCAAATGGCCAGCTTCAAGCGGTTGGTCTAATTTTTGATAATTCGGTCCAATATGTGCGGCGTTATTCCGGCAATAACGTGTCGAATGTTGGCCTCAAGCTCGTCCAAAGTAGTTGGCTTGTTAGCATAGACTAAGGACTTGACGTAGCCGCAGAGAAAATAGTCGAGTGGTGTCAAATCGTATGCCGTTCGCCGTGAAATGGCTCAGTTGCCAAATTTCTTCTCCACAACTTTGAGCGTCCCGTCGCTTGTATGGCATGTAGTGCCATCTTGTTAGAACCATAGCTCAGATATATCGATGTTGTCGAGCTCTAACCACAGAAAGTCGGTTAGCATCGCTGTATACCTGAGACTATTGACGGTCCGATGATGCCGCCATACCATAAACCTCACCAAACAGTCAATCTGTGTGGATGCATTGATGCTTGGCCGAACACTTGTGGAATGCATTCGCTCCAATAGTGACAAATTTTCTTATTGACATAGCCGTTGACCCAAAAATGTGCGCCGTCCGAGAAGATGATTTTTTGGCCAAAATCCGGATCTCCGGCCAACATTTCCAGCGCTCAATTAGCGAAACCGTGTCGTTGCCTATGGTCATTTGGCTTCAATTCTGGCGTCACCACAATCTTATACGTATGTAGGCCCAAATCAAACCGCAAAATGAGCCGGGTTGACTCTCTGGCGACGCCTAATTCAGCTAATCGGCACCGAATCGACATTTCTGGGCCTGTCGAAGAAGACTCCGCTCCGGCGGCTATGTTTTCTTCATTTCCCACCAAACTTTATCTGGTTGGTGGCCTAAGATCCAAAAGAGTGTACTCACGCTCAAACTTTTCCACGGTGCGAGGAAGTGCCTGTACACTGAAGCCACGATAACGACCGACCTCACGACGAAATTCATACTGCGTATTTACAACTGAGACGGAGTTTCGAAATTTTTTAATAATCTCCACACGTTCAGCAAATGGCAAGAGGCAATGGAAATGGAAATGAAGGAATTGGCAAGCATTACTGAATATTTTGACAGCTAGATGGCATTGCTAACTTTGTTGTTATTGTTGTCTCCTCCTTGGGTTGAATGCTTGTTGAATTAGGATCAGGTAAGTATTGCCATTATGGAAGTGTCTTAATATTTCCAGAGATGTTCAGTATTCTCATGTCCGTGTTGTATTTCATTGCTGAGTCCTATTCGTGTTTGCGGCTTCTGAAGAGGTTTCATTTTTGACGCTCTGCACCATGCCAATATCCCGTATCTAAGATGGCATTCAACCAATTCGAAATAAGGCTGCCGAAGTGCTGATGGTGGGCAGAGACTCCTCAATTAGGTGATAGAATATGTGGCTAGCCGCAGGTTCTTCTAAAGTTCCTTTGTATGGAGGCTCCGCTTTAGGTCATTGTCTTCAAGGCACTTGTACCTTTCATTATAGTGCGGACAGTTATCTTCGTCTCATATCAGCTCATGACCTCCACTTCTTTGTAAATAGGACACATCGGTAGGATGTGCAAGGTCTTTATTTCTTGTACATTGATGGCTATACTCATACCATGGTCATGACACCAAGCTCTTTCTGTATTAAAGGCCTTTCAGGTTATGCCCTCATCTTCCATAATTTTGTGGCTGACGATGTTTGCTATATCGTACCGGTACGAGAATTTGTCGTTGATATATATAATGGAAAGAAGGAGTCCCAATTTTGATCCTTGCGGAACACCATATTCAATACTCTCTTCGTTGCTAGTCTGTTGTGGGATTTTTACCTTAAAGTTCTTATTTCTAAGGTAGCTTTCGAGCTATAATGTGACCGCGTACATCCACATATTTTCTGCGGCTGTCTAAAAATATTCTGATGATCTGTTAGTTTTGGTGGGGACAAAGGCCCTAATTTATTCGGTTTAATGCAAGCTATACAATCTTAAATTAATTTAAATTAAATTTAAACTTAAACTTAAAACTAAGGTTGGTTGGAGTTGTGGAGGAGATCGGACTTTTGGCAGGGATTGGTGCGGTTTAAATCAAAGACTGTAAGGTTTGAATTGATCTTTCGTAGAATACATAGGGTCATAGGGTTGGCAGTAAGAAGAGACAAGTGTTAGTGTTGAGGAAAATAGAGTTGTGAATGGACGTGCATTCAACGTGTCCTGAAAGGAGTCGATGATTGAAGAGAATGTCGGCTGCATCTCTGCATTCCTCAAGGGTGTTTAGGTTAATAAGGTTGAGACGGTTTTGATAGGGGGGCAGAGTAATAGGATCGTCCCAGGGCAAACCTCGAAGAGCAAATCGAAGGAAACGGCATTGGATGCTTTCGATACTCTAGATATGAACGCGATGATATGAGGGCCGCACTTAACTGGCGTACTCTAGTAGGGGGCGAACTAAGGTAATATTGAGCAGCCTGGTCACGTATGGGTTGGTGAATTCTTTGGACCACCGTTCTACTAAACCTAGTGCAGAGTTGGCTTTAAGAATTCTCCCATTCATATGTAAACGGAAGTTGAGCTGCCTACCACACAAAATGCCGATATCGCGAAGGGATTGAACGGAGGAGATAGATTGGTTGTGGAGAAGGTAGAGTCGGGGAGGAGATTGATGCCGTTTATGTGAAAGGGTGATGGATTGGAATTTGGCCAATTAAGTTCCAAACAATTTTTGAAACACCAGATCGAAAAACTATCAAGGTCTTGTCGAAGAAGATTGAGTCATGGGGAGAGGAAATGGTTTTGAAAAATTTGGTATCGTCGGCATAAAGGGAGACGGACGAGTGTTTGATGATCCTATCGAGATCATTTATGGGTAATATAAAAAGAATGGGACCGAGATGGCTGCCTTGTGGAACTCCAGAGGTGGCCAAAAATGGAGCTGAGTGGGCTGACCTAAAGCGAACACTGTAAAAACGGTTTTCGAGCCAAGAGGATTTTAACAGTGTGGATTCAAAGCCGAGAGCAGACAATTTGAAGAGTATTAATCGATGAGAGATTTTATCGAAGGCTTTGCTAAAATAGGTTGCAACTACATCGACTTCGTTGCCGTTCTTTAGGGCAGAGATGGCAAAGGATACGAATTCAACGAGATTTGTGGTGGTTGACCTACCCTTTAGGAAGCCATGTTGTCTAGGGGAAATAAGTGATTTGCATTGGAAGCTTAGAGCTTCATACAAGATACTTTCAAAGAATTTGGGTATATGGGAGAGTTTAGCGATGGGACGATAGTTGGTTATTTTATTTTTTGATCAGTTTTTGTGGATCAGGGTTAAGAAGGAGGGATTCCAAGCCTAACGAACTTCTCCTTGTGAAAGGGATAGATGAAAGAGATTAGAAAGAGATAAGAAATATGGCAGGAAGACCATCTGGGGCGGATGTGAATTTGCCATTAAGTTGTTATAACTTATAAAGAAGTTCAGTAGGTATCGAAAGCCTTCATCAAATCGACGAGTAAGACAATTGGTCTATGGTTTTTATTTTGACTAGTATGTTTTTTTTTAAAGAACTTAACACTCGAGAGGGTATTACTACTCTGAAAATGCCGGAGAACGTATAAAGTTTTTTTTGGAAAATTGGATAGAGGGAGAGCGTAAGATGCATTCAACATATTTTCTGCATATGGGGAGACTGAATTATTAGTGTAAATTTTGACTTGTTGTATTTTAAGCAACTATTCAACTCACGAGATTTTAGTTGCCTGAAAAAAAAATTGTCCTTCGGTCGCGGGTGGCATTGAACCCCGAACCGTCCGTTTGGGAAGCCACTTACATTACCACTTGAGTCACAGCCACTCACTAGTATAGAGTCGAAATTCGAAATCAAAATACAAATCAGTTACTTTGTAAAATTGCACATCTTTCTAGATATTTGGATAGTCTCTATGTTAGCACTTCTTCAAAGATCTTGTCAAGTGCTGAGCGAAAGGATATCGGCCTGTAATTTTGTACGTACTTTTTCTTTCCAGTTTTGTGTATTGGTCCTACAATAGATGTTTTCAGAAGTTTTTAAACCGAGGTTTGTTCAATACTTATATTGACGAGTCTAGACATTACTGGGGCCAGGGTTTCTGTGTGAAATTTTAGATCTCTGGGCCTTATTCTATCTATTCCTGGTGACTTGTCTACAAGGAGCTAAGAACATACCTCACTCCTGCTACGCATGCTTCCTCCAGACACATAGATTGAGTATTCTATGCTGTTAGGAGGTTAGATACATATATGAGTGTGTTTGCTGTTTGCTGTTTTCGAAATGTCGGATGAGTGTGCCTTTGCGAATTTGTTAGCCAAGTCAGTAGGGTTAAGGTGACTTCGGAAATTTTCTTTGGATCGTCAGCAAGATTGATTGATTTCTTTCACAAGATTGAATTTACCAGCTTCCAGGGGTATCTAGGATTATTCCTCCCATCTTTGAATCTGAAATTTTTTAGTTTAACAAATTTCTAAATATTTTGAATTTTTCGTCATAATCTTCGTTTCGTCTGATGTTTTTCTATCTACGGAATAATCTGTCTCTTTCTTTACGTAGATCTCTCAGCCCTGCTTTCATCCTATTAATATTCGTAGTGTCAACTGTGTTCCAGCTTTTTGAAGAGAGATTTGTTAATTGCCTGGGTTACCTTGTTTTTATTTTGCACCAATTTACGACATTGTTCTTCAAAGGGATTTGTTTCTTAGAAAAGGGGTGGAAATTTCTATTTTAACTCTTAGCCTTGGAGTGAAATTTTCAGTAATCCGCTACTAGCTACCGACTATCCATTAGCTTGGTCCACATGTATTTACTTTCCTTTCTCCTTCGTAGAAATGTTACTCTAATAGAGCTCAATTCCTGTTATCTGTAGTATCCGTGCTCGTAGATCCTCGTCTACGTCATTCCATTTCGTGTTCATCCAATCGTTATTAAAGCGTTTAGTGTTGTTTACAATAGAACACACTCTTTTAGTCCCAAAAACCTCCCAGTCCCTCAGTACGATTATATATACTTTAAGTGTGTACAAATGTATGACGAAAACATTCATTTTGCTAACTTTGTCTATTTTTAAACACGACTTTGACGCCAAACCTCTGACAAGTGTCCGTTAAAAGATGGTGTGTACATTTCCGTTTTCCCTTTTCACTTTTCTAATTTCCGCTGACAGCTTTTTTCTATCAATCACCTGCACATAGCAGTGTTGCCTCTGGCACGGTGGTATTGTGCGTACAACTCATATTCAGTGCTATTTTCACACCGCTATAGTCGTACAGAATGCTGTCATTGGCAGCCTATTGCCACTACCACTGCCGCTGCCACTAACACTGTCTAATGTAAAGGGTATCAGTAGTGAGTATCAGGCTTTAAAATCTCAAACCCGCCTCAATGCCTTATCATTTTCGAACTTTTTTTTTTTGTTCCTGTCGTCCTATTTGGAGAGAATACCTCATTCGTTTCTCCGGTGGCTCATTCAAAAGATGTTATTCCATTCCATTTCGTCAACACGGAATAAGGAGCACAATGAATCCTTTGCGTCCTCGTTGCGTTGCGCTACACATTTTTGGCCGATGATATGAATAGGTCGCTTGTGGAATTTATTTCGGTTTGCCAGGTTTTCATCATGACGTTGATGTTGAATTTTTATCGCATTCCTGATGTGGTATTTCGAAATTCGTATTTCGCATTTCGTATTTCGTATTTCGTATTTCTTATTTCCTATTTCGGTTTTCTTGTATTCTGAATTTGTTCTCCTTCAACAGCTGCGTTGTGTGGTGGCAAGCGAGGCGTAAAAGTAGAGGTCGGATGATGATAGAATTCTAGGAAAATATTATATTTTCTTGGCAAAAAATAACACACGCATCTTGGGTCTCTTTATGTTCGATTTTTTTTTTATTTTTTTTTTCAATTCTTATCCTTTCAGGAGGTATTACAGGGATTTTATTAACATGCGCGTAAAATGCTAGGAGTTGAAGGAAAGGGTTGGTTACGGTACTTAACGGTGTTTCTAAGGGCGTAAGGAACTCTCTACACTCAATCATGATCTTGGTCATGTTTTATTCGTGTTTTTTTTTTTTTTTTTTTAAATTTCGAAGTACAGGATTACGTATGAGAATCCTTGTTCGAGCATGAGTACATACTCTTTTGTAGATGTTGCAATTCAACGGAAAAGATAAAGGAAGAGCAAAAGGAAAATGTTTTTTTCTGCAGAAAACACGTGTAATGGTTAAACGTGTAAGAAATTAGATTCTGTTTAGCGTAAGGTTTGAGCATTGGGGAAAATAAGTCTTTTGAGCCTGAATGGGCCAGCTGTTTTGATTTATGAGCATATCGCCCTCCAAAAATGTGGATCTGTTGTTCCAATGTTTCTGACACAATATTTTCACAAAGCGTCAAACCGCAGAATGGCGCAGTCCCAATGAAGTGCGACCGGTTATAGCTCGCGCCTCAAGGTTAAAAGTGAAGATGACGCTGATTTCAGCGATATAATTCACAACAAATTCGTCCCTCCCTTCCTAACAGCCAACGCAGTCTCGTATAAAGATGTATCATACTTATACTGATAAATTGTAGCAGGGGCGATTAGTTCTTGCTTCATGATAATGCAGCTGTGCTTTGATCATTATTGGTAACCCAGTTTCTGTGATCAATCAGCCATTATTCTCGCCGGACCTACCTCTGATCGCCTTTTTTCCATTCTAGACTACCACGAAACGAGAGCTTTTTGATGACGTGGAGGCTATTCAATAGAAGAAGATTTCTCGACTGCGATTCTGGGGTTCTAGTACCGGTGGAAAAGGCATCGTAGTACAAGGTGGGCACAAGTAATGCCATAATGTAAATTGACTGCCATTTCCTTAGAAATGAAAAAAATTAGGCTCTGTTTCCACAAAAAGTTTACCTGAAGTTGTAAAATTGAGGACCCTGAGTTGGAAAAATAGTATCGGTCAAATGACCACCTCTGGAGTTTTTGCACATTTTTGCTCGTTTTACGACTCCAAATCGTCGATTTCTTGTTCAATATTGGCTTTGAAGACTTGCGAGGTTTGTGGTTTGTTGTGGTAAACGCGAGATTTCAAAAAGCCCCAAAGGAAGAAGTCTGGCGCCGTCAGATCCGGCGATCTGGCCGGAGTGCTTAAACCGCCAGAACGGGATATCACGCGGCCTGGAAATTGGTGAATCAAAATCCCCATCTTTGACCGAGGTGTGTGAGCGGTTGCTCCGTCCTGCTGGAATCAATAAGTTTAACAACTTGCGGCAAAAAAAATAGGCCATTCAATTTTTCACTGCAAATGCTGCACCAAACAGTCACTCTGAGGGGATGCAATGGGTCTTCATGCATTTAACATGGATTCTCCGTGCCCCAGAAACGCAAATTGTGTTTATTCACATAACCACTTCAGTGGAAATGAGCTTTGTCGTTCATTGTGATTTTGGATGCGAAATTATCCTCTTCTTGCACCAGGTTTAACAGAACATGGGAGTAAGTTAACCTCACTTGACGATCAGCAGGCAGCAATTGGTAAACGGCTTGCACTTTATAAGGGAACATCGTTAGGTCTTCCAACAAAATTCGGCGCAACGAAAGTAGCTGATGCCAAATTGTGTGCATCGTTGTCTCGTCGATTTTTGTGGACTCTTTCGGACGTTGAACTAGCAATCAGGGATGTCTAAATTTGCAAGTGTTTGACCCTTCTAAAGGACACCATATTTTGGGCACCAAGACCTTGCTGGTATTTTTCAATTGAGTGATAAGCCTCATTATCGAACCTCGGCCTAAGCCTAAACTTGAGTCCCCGTAGCTTTTTGGGTCATCCGGAATTGTCAAGTCGGTTTCGATCGTAATAATTGCCTTTTTCGTCAACTCAGTTGAAAATTTTGCGAAAGCTCTCGGTCTACACAGATGCAAGAACTTAAGCCATGAGATTATGACCTGTAATGGGAGTTCGCAGATTGGGTCCTTGAGGAGCTGGCAGTCGACTCTTATTTTTTTAGAAAAATTAAATTTAGTCACCAGCCTTACTTTTGGGCCGATAGGTTTGTGAACTATTCAAATTGCCATTTCTAGAGTAAGGCAATTCCAGAGGAGACTCATTTACTCGTGTGTTACTATGAGATGACTGTTTAGAATAGTCTTTATGCTTGTCCCATCATCGGTGCTTGTTTTTCCAAAAATGAGATTGAAACTCGCGCTACAGCTAATGGCTGGCAGAATATCTGCCAGAAATTATGCGGTTCCAGTAAGATTACATTCTATGTCATAGTACCTATGAATTTTTGAGGAATCGGCTCAACAACAACACTGTAGCGCGAAATTTTCCAGTGAATTGGCGACAGAGATCGTGCAATTTGCTTGTGCCTCTACAATTCACTTGTTGTTTATGAAGATACCTCTTCTAGTTTTCGACACAATGACTTTTCTGCACTAGCCACAACTTTTTTGCCTCATTTTTGTGGCTTCATTGTCTAACTCAATATGTACTTAGGTGGATTTACTAAAATATACTCGCTGTATTTAGTCCACCCTTGAATGACTTTGGAACTCAAAAAGAACTTGTTGATCGAGTACACAAAAGGAAGTGAAACATCTTTCGTACACTTGCAAAAAACCAACCGAAAAAAAAGGTGAAGGACTGCAGCGCACAAGTTCGCACTGCGCGTAATTTCAATGTTCCTACAAAAAGGATGTGGTTTAGAAGAAATTAACCTCCACCCTGTAATCGTGATCTAGTAATAAGAACTTTGAAAAGGGGGCTTTGTGGTAGGCTGTTTTGGGAGGCTGAATATAGCAGGATCAAACTCTCAATAGTGATAGTCAGGGAACGAGCAATTTGAGAAAGTTGTAACTTCTGCTGCATCTAAATCTATGAAAGGAGTGCTTACGAGCCCACTTCAGTACACCGAAGAAAAGAAATATATTTAGCTGGTTCTGCCGCTGCTCCTACCGTACCATCCAATGCCGTAACAGGCATAATGTTCACCAGATAGAAAAAGTCTTTCTAAGGAGTGGTTCTGAGTAATAGCTCTAAGAAAAAGTAAGATTGAGGCAGAACTTGTCGCCTTGGCGGGTTTAAAAATATTGCCCTCTACGTCTAACACAGCCAAAGTAAAGGTGAGTATCTGTCGGAGGAAGGTCGCTTTTGACAGCAAAAGGCAGGGATCCGATGACACGGAGCTCAACAAAGCGAAAGAAGTTAGTGCTGGTAGGCGAAACGTTTATCGCGTGCCATAAACGAGAGTTATCTGATGCTAGACCTATGAAAAATATTAAAAAAATAGTCCGACAGTATTTACGAATAACATCACATGGATTGAGTACAGTAGACCGAGAAAACAGTTGAGCTACTTATTTAGGCGACCTAAATAGACACCATGGAAAAATATTGTCTCGTGACTCCACAATATACTCTCAAAAGTGGGTACTGTTCATAAATAGAAAAAAAAAAAATAACGAAACTCTGGCAGAGAGCAGTCAAGAGGTTCTGCACACTTTTGACACCCAATTTCTGAAGTCTACCATCCGAAAGGATATGGCATGAAAGAAAAAAGCATAAGTGAACAGCCAACAGTAGTTGGCTTCTTCAATTGGAAAAACTACAGCGGGCCTTAGTACTTTCAGCTGTAAGAATCGGAAGATCCAGATCGTGTTGTACCGATTATGCTACAAGAAGCGTCGGGGAAAGTATTACAAAAAATAAAGAAAGTTATTGAGCTACGTACATACTCATAACTCTAAAATGGTAATAGAGTTGCAGTCGGTCTTAGGAATATGGGAATGAACCATTCATCCTAGATGAAGAAGACAGAGAATTCCGTCACCTGCCCTAGACGAAGTTAAGGTAGCAATATAGAAGGAAAAATCCAGCTTCCTGTGCAATTTAAAGTAGTTGGAGATGACCTGGTTGGGAATATTCACCAGCCCATCTGTAAGAGAGCGTCAGCGGAAGCATGTCCGATATAAATGATTCACCAACTCGATAGCGCTTGGTAGAATAAGCTGTTGGTGAAAGCCTAGATTTATTCCCCACCGTAGCGTCACCAAAATAAGTTTTGGTGCTGCTATCCTAATCAATATCCACGCTGAATGGTTCATCATCAGGAGATAACCTTTAATGGGACGCTTAGGCGGTTATACGCAAAATTCCAATGAGTCGTTCAACTCAGCAATTTGGCCCATTACTCCAAAACACCGAAATTCGGGCCAAAAAATTGTGGAAATTGCTGCCTGCATGCCTGTAGCCATGTTCAATGAAGAGTATTCAGTGATTTTGACTGACATATAGTTCCTCAATTTGAGTATTTGCCAGTAGTGCAAAATGTTTGCTGCTATCGCTGGTGCTCGACGGATCGAGAAGCAGAACAAGCGCCAGGCATTTAGCAGCAAGGAGACTCGTACAGCTCACAGACTTGAGCAAATTCATTAAAGTGAAGCTTTTTTTCAAAATTTGAACGTTTATTTAAGAAAAACATGTACAATAGTATTATTCAAAGTATTGCCCATCTGAAGCTATGACTTCTTCCCATCTTTCTGGCAATTTGTGGATCCCATCCCAAAAGAACTGCGCCGGCTTGGCAGCCAAGAATGAATCAAGCCAATTTTTGATATTCTGCTCTGATGTGAACCGTATTTCAGAAGGGGCAAGGTCTGGGCTATAATGCGGGTGGGGTAAAACTTTCCATCCACTGTTTTCCAAATAGTTCTTAACCGGAATAGCAACGTGGGGCCGAGCGTTGTCATGATGGAAAATTATTGCCTCGTATCTGGTCGCATATTCCGGGCGTTTTTCGGCCACTGCTCTCTTCAAACAGATTAATTGTGTTCGGTAGCGTTGTTCATTGATGGTTTCACCCGGTTTTAGCAGCTCATAATACAGCACACCCATCTGATCCCACCAAATACAGAGCATTACCTTCGCGCCATGGATATTCGGCTTTGCCATTGATTTGGCTGGTTGGCCGGGTTTCACATATGATTTTTTGCGTTTGGGGTTGTCGTAATGGATCCATTTTTCATCACCAGTAACAATCCGATGCAAAAATGACTTCCTTTTGTGGCGTTCCAGCAGCATTTCGGACATGCAAAACCGCCTTTCGACGTCTCTCGGCTTGAGTTCATGTGGAACCCAATTTCCTTGCTTTTGAATATATCCAGCTACTTTTAAACGTTTTGAAATGGCTGCTTGAGTGACATGGAAGGATTCTGCGAGCTCTTCTTGTGTTCGGCAACAATCTTCACAGAGTAATGCTTCCAGTTCTTCAAACTTTTTTGGCTGCCCAGGACGTTCATCGTCTTCCAAGCCAAAATCACCACTTTTAAATCGTGCAAACCACTTTTGGCACGTTCGCTCAGCTAGCTCATGTTCACCATAAACTTCCACCAAAATACGATGACTTTCGGCAGCAGTTCTCTTCATATTAAAGTAATGAAGAAGAACTCCCCGCAAAAACATTTTTTCAGGCACAAAGTTCGACATATTTGAGTGAAAAAAAATTATTGTTGTTTACGCTTCAAATGAATGACATATACTGAAATGACGTACATTGACAGTAGCTTTCCAACGCATGTCCCAATGGAATAATACAAGTTACGCCATCTCTTAGCAAACCGTACGAATTAAGTTATAGACCCAATATTTTTTTTAAGTCCACCTAGAAGAAAAATACTCGTATATAACAATTTAGCACTTTTTTGGTGGTTTGTTTCAGTCAAGAATTACGAGCTGGAGCTTTCTCGCCGATTGAATACTGCAGCGGCAGGAATGTCAATAAATTAACTGATAAATCTTCTGTAATTTATTATCATGTTTTCAAAAATTTTTTTTGTATAAGCTTTGAATATAATATTTACAAAAATATACTTCGAAGTTTAATTGGTTTATTTCTTTTTTTTTCCTCTAACAAAAATCACGAAAAAACGCGGTTTATGTACCTTCTAAGCCAGAATATCCCTGATTGCGAAGTATAAGGTTTCACCGGCTACATTATTATGTTTTCTTCATTGCGAAATTTTGCTTAAGGTTTGAATTCCTTGCATGCTTATTTTACTTTCTGTGGATCTATCAATGGCCTGAGTCAAATTCTTCTGCAATTCTTTGTTTTTTTTCCGTAACACTGTTATTTTCCAACGCAAATATTTTCTAAGCATTCTTCACAAAACCAGAGATTTTTTTGTGGGGGCCTGGTGAAACATGGCCAGCGGTGTTTACGAACATTCCATGTTCCACCACAAGAGACCTTTAACTTTGTAGGTGGAACCCCCTCGGTGTTTTAGTGGCCGGGGTATTCGTGCTTTTACCTAACCTGCAACGAGATACAAGTTTGCGCTAATTTTGAGACCCTCAAATATTTGGACATACAATTGCAACTAAGAATTGCATCAATCCCAACGAAGTCAAGGTGAACGTTTTTTTTTTTTTTTTTTTTTCCAACTTTATGTTATATTATTATTTTATTTATTTGAAAGTATGATACATTAAAAATTGTGTTCTCTTTATTTGTAGAACAATTAAAACAAATTGTAAAATAACCCTGATTTTGCAAGTAAGCATTAATTGATAAATTAAATAAAGCAACTATTGGCAAAAACAAATATTTAACTACGATGATACATTTACTTTTTCGCCTTAAATAGTTTAAAAAAGTTTAATAGCATTTTTAAACTTATAAAATGCGAATACGCTACAAGAACGAATTGTTTTATGCGTGCTGTTTAAAAAATTAGGATGGGAAATGTTAACATTTTTGTGCGAACTAATTGAGATAGTTTTGTTGCTGTATTTTAATAATTGAAAAGAACAATACAGTTTCTTATATTTATATGATGACTAAAGAGAACTGCTGTTATAGTACTAAAAATTCTGGAAATATGGTCAAATTTACGGATTCCGTATACATAGCGCACTACTGAATTTAAGGCTTGTTCCAATTTTTGGACAGATGAATCATCCACGCTGCTAAACACTACTGAGTCGCAGTCTATAAGTACCGACCAGCTGCTTTAGCACTTAGTGAAAAACAGGTAGATCCCCGCCCACACCTCTCAGATAACTCTGATCTGAAGCTACCTGGCTACAAACTAGTGCCACTATTCCTTCCCCATCGCGGTCTCGCCATTTATGTGCGTAGTAATGTAGCTTACCAAATTCCACAACAATGTAGTCCCTATTCCAATCCGGAATTCAATTTCATGTGGTTAAAATTCCATCTCCGTAAACTAATTATCCACTACTGCTTTATTTACAGAAGCCAAAAACTGGACAGCAACTCGACCTTTCACGAGTTTGATGCGCTGTCTGACTTAACAACTTCTTTAGGAATTTTAATTTTTCGTTATGTTTCCTCGATAACGACGTGGATGCCGCTGCTGACATGATCACAGAAACTATTCTCTTTGGAATGAGATGCTTTATCCCTCATCGGATGAAGAGTATCAAACCAAAAGAAAAGGCATGGTACGACTCGAGCTGTAAAGAGGCTGTCAGGGTTAGAGAACTGTTTTTTCGATTCTACAAGACCAACCCTACAGAGGAAAACCGAAAAAAGTTCAAACGGGCCAGAAATGACTGCAACGTCTTTCTCAGAAAATACTACAATGTCCCAAAGGCAGTAAAAATTGTCGGTCGTTCATCAAAAACATTAGAAATTCTGCCTCATCCTCCATCCCAACGCTCATTTACAATGACATTCCAGTTGTCAGCTCTTTGGACAAGGCCAATCTGCTCGCTGCATACTTAGCGGCTAGCTCAACACTCCCAGATTGTGCTTTGTCCCCGCCTACACTAGAGTGCGTCGAATCTTCAATGGGACGAATCCACTTTCGCACTCGTGTAGTAGCAAGAGTACTTAAAGATCTCAACATTCACAAATCCGATGGTCCAGATGGTATATCTCCCCTTCTTCTGAAGAGGTGTTCTTCCACGCTGCCAAAACCACTGCGTAAGCTTTTTCATCAATCCTACTCTTTAGGACTCTTTCCGAGTAGATGGAAAACAGCATTTGTCCAGCCTGTCCCTAAAAAAGGAGAATCTTCTTCTCTCTCCTCCTACAGACCCATTGCACTTACGTCCCCTCTTTCCAAGGTCATGGAAACGCTGATAATCCGTCAGCTCGTGAAATATCACGAAACACGAAAACTTCTGAATGACCGGCTGTACGGTTTTGGTAGCAACAGGTCCACTGGTGATTTGATGGCATGTCTCACCGGAAAGTGGAACCAAAGCGTACATTAATCTGGCGAAAGCAAGATAATTGCACTTGATATTTCTAAGTCATTTGACAGAGTTTGGCATCAGGCTCTTTTGTCGAAAATGCGTGCTCTTCTGATCGATACTCTCTTCTTCAATGGACTAGAAATTACCTCTTGGAACGTTCAATTCAAGTTGTCTTAGACGGTTTCAAGTCTGATATCCACAAAATAAATGCTGGTGTGCCCCAGGGCTCCGTTCTGTTTCCGACAGTCTTTTTAATTTTCATTAATGATCTCTTGTATGCTACTTCCAATCCAATTTATTCCTTTGCTGATGACAGAACTCTGTGCTTTTCATATTCGTTCCCGGACTCACGCCCCTGCTCTTCGGCTGTAGAACGGGAACGGCAGCGTATGTTAAGCTCATTAAATTCCGATATTAACAGCATAACCAATTGGGGAACTATCAACCGCGTGGAATTTAATGCTCAAACTCAATGCTGTCTGCTGTCATTAAAGCGAAATTCAAATAACCAGCCATTATCCATGAATGGCACTTGCATCGTCGAAACCGATAAACTTTCCATTCTCGGTATGTGTGTCAGTGACAACTTACGTTGGAATGACCACATATTCGATGTCGCCAAAAATGCTGCGAAATGTCTAGGTTTCCTCAAGCGATGTAAGCAATATTTTACCCCCTCTGATCTGGCCACAATATATAAGGCGTTTATCTGCCCAAAACCGGAGTAAAATTCCCACATCTGGTCAGGTGCTCCTAAAACATCTCTGGATTCAAAACCGTGCGATAAAACTAATTGGTGATACTAATATAAGTCAGTCAATTGACACCCTCGAACACCGACGTAATGTCTCCTGTGTCACTCGGTTTTATCGCTATTTCCACCACCAGTGCTCCATTGAAATCGCCAGTAACATTCCGCTCATTCAAACTTTCAACCGTAACACCCGTCTCGCTATGAATGCTCATCAGTGTACCCTCAATCCCATTTTCGGACGCACTCTAAAATATCGTGATTCTTTCCCAAGCCGTACAACTCGCTTATGGAATGCCCTGCCGACCTCTGTGTTTCCTGGTTGTTATAACTTGCAAACATTTAAAAACAATGTACATCGGTACCTGTCTTTTCTTCCTCCCTAAATTTCCTTCGCCCGCCCTGTGTACGAGCATTTTAAGGGTACAAAAACCCCTTGAGCGCGCGCCGATTATAAAAAAAAAAAAAAAACTTAGTTCATACGTGTTCTACCAGAAAGGATGCGATCGAGGTATATGGTATACCCAAATTGTTCATCTATTCTAAGGGTACATTTTGAATCTTTTCAAAATATGTATTGCTTTGGACTTCTCCGGACTAAGATATGCAGTCTATTTCTATATGCCCAAGGGGAAATACGTTCCAGATCCTTCTTACATCGCGCAATATTGTCTTCTAGGAGTCCAACTGGTCTGGAAAAATATGATAAATTTGTGCGTCATCCGATTTAAGTGTATAGATACACTAAGACATACACTGAGAAATTATTTTATGAAAAGAGAGAAGTAGAAAAGAAAGCGGACCCAAAATTGACCCTTGTGGCACTCCTGAATGAACCGCCATGAGCTCAGATACGTTGAAATTAGTATGGACTTACTGGAATCTGTTGGTTAAAATGATACTGTTCTTCTAGTTTGTTAAGGAAAATAAAATAATTGACGCTGTCGAAGGCCTTAGAAAAATCTAGCCAGCTCAAGATAGTGATTATCATATTTATGCCTTATGTCATTCAGTATTTTTATACAACAACCAGACAGACAGGATGTTAGCATAATATTCATACGAATAAAATTGCTTATTTGATTTTTCACTAAAATGTCTGCGGTTTTCGATAGACAGGGCAATATACCCGCCTAAATTGCTTTTTGTGCATTCCAGAAGCGTTCTTGTCTCTGAATTTCGCATTTATGGCTTTGAAATTAATGACTACCACTTGCCAGGTTTTAATTTCTTTGCAAATCCTAATAAAGGTTACGCTGCAGGTAGTGTCGGGTGCTTTGCCAATGAGCAATATAGAGTTGTTGAAGCAAAGAGAGTCGATTTTAAGAGTGCGGCCATTCTAAAGGTCTCTATTGAATTTAGCAAGGTTGAATATGTATTTTTATGTGTTTATTGACTACGAGTACATATGTTTTATGTTGTGACGTATATTGAAGAATTTTCTTGTCTGTTGTACGAGGATGGTGTTTGGATCACATTTATGGTCATTTTTCCCATATCTCCAGCTCCTGTGAGAAGGAAATATTCGATCTTAAAATCTCCGATCACACAATGACAGGGTTATTCATCAACTCTTCCTTGCGGGAAAGACAAAATAATGGAAATACAATCAAAACAGCGAGAAATTTGATTTCGTCAAGCTAAAAAACAATCTGTTTTTTGAATGTTGGGGTGATGTTTATTTGGAAAACCTACGTCCGTTTCTTATGTTTCTTATTGATCGTCTCTCTATTCATATTACTAACTGCACCTCCATTGTATCCTTGAAAAAATCTCCTAAAAGACTTAAACCTTGGGTATCAACACGCCTTATTAACAAGGTGAGGTGTAAAAATAAGCTTCGAATAAAGTGTTCAAAACATCCTTCCAACCTTAGATTGAGTAATCGGTACAAGAAACTATGCTCCCAACTTAAAAAACAGATTCCCATTTACCGCGATAGTTATTATCGAAATCAGTTCATTTTTGTCAATGGAAATATCAAAAATGAATGGAAGGAAACCGGAATCCACCGGGATTCGTGTTAATAATGTTGTAGTTTCGGATAAACTTGACATTGCTAATGCCTTCAATAATCATTTCACTTCGAGAGCTACCAATTTACCAGCACAAACAAGTCAACACAGTTGCGGTTTCTTTTCGTGAACCACTGCAAAGGAATAGTTTTGCCTTCGAGCTTATAACTGCTTTGGAACTTTTAAAACTAATTGGTTCTCTGGAGTGCTGTAGTGCTTGTGGTTGTTCCATTTTTTGAAAAAGGCTCTGCAGGAGATCTGAGGCCTATACTATTTCTGTTCTTCCTGCTTTCAGCAAAATCTTTGAGAAAACTGTTTAAGTTAGGATCATATCCTTTCTAAGCAAAATAAATTTTTTTAGCTCGGTGCAATTTGGCTTTCAACATGGAAAATCCATCAAAGACGCCCTATTACGTTTTGCCCCATCATTTTCTCAAATCTTGAAGCTAAAAAATTCACTGCAGGTCTTTTTGTAGATATTACAAAAGCCTTCGTTATGGTTTACCACTCAATTTTATTGGATAAGCTTGAGAAAGGGCGGGTTTATGCTCTCCTGGGTTAGGTCTTACCTTTCCAATCGATCGCAAAGAGTGAAGGTTGGCGAAACCAGGAGCGAAATTCAGTTTCTCAATTTGGAAGTTCCTCAGGGTTCCGTAATGGGACCCATTTTGTTCCTTATTTACATTAATTCCCTTTTCAGTCTAAGTTTTAAAGGGAGACTTACTGCTTTTGCAGGTGATGTAGGCTGTTCTTATGGTGCTGATAGTGCTTTGTATTTGGTATCTGATATCAACTTGGATCTTTATTTGTTAAGAATCTGCTTCTCCGAACAACGTTTTATCTTGTCCCACATTTTAATTGAAAGTGTGGAAGAGTTTAAGTAGTTGGGACTTACTATAGATTCTAGGATGAGCTTTGCTAATCGTATCGTATTTTTACACTGCCAAAGCGGATATTTTAGTGTCACTCATTGTCGATAGGTAGAGACGAAGATACGATAAGTACAGCATTGTACGAAATTTTGTAGTTCGAAACAAACTGGCAACTCCAAGGTCAAAAAGTGTGCATCTGAAGTCCTGTATTAATTACTAAACTATTATACAATACTTCAAGAAAAAAAGTCTCCCTACTCTCATTGCTGTAGCTAGAAGTCTCCGATTTTCGCTTGACCCAGGCAACCTCAGCCGCCCATAACTATGTAATGCACCAAAAATATCAACAGACCTAAGTTAACAGAACTTACCTTCATAAGTAAACAAAAAGCCAAAGCAAATCCAGTAAGCCAGAGGATAATGCAAAAGCAAATAGTACCCTCTGGCCGTAATCTGAAAATATGCAACTCATATTGACTTTTAGTACTCTCAAAATGCTTGTTACTTCCAATGGCTTTTCGTGTCGTCGCAATGTCAGTCGATACTCGTAAGTTACACCAACAACCCTGAACACATAATATAATCTCATTCAGTTCCATAAGACCACTAACAATCCCTTCATTCACTAACATATAACGAAAAATCAATAGTTGGACATCGCTTCAAATTGCTATAAAAACATTTCTGGGGGTGTATCTATGCAAAAACCTCTTTCGGGACTCCACTGGATGACTGGTTTAATGAAATCATATGCCCCATAGTTAACATTTGTGAGAAGACTGCATCATGTCCTCTTCAACACCCTGGATAACTACGCCACGAGAACCAATTCCAGTCAGCCTTATCGAGAACAGAATTCTTTTAGCTTTGCCACCTAGCACTAGTGCAATTGAAATATTTATCAAAACACCATTTACACTCGCCTCCTATCCAATGGATAAGGTCAACGTCATCGTGGAAACAAAGTCTCCATGCCAACAATCAAAGCTGTATGTTACCCCCATCCGACCAACTCCAGTCTAATTATTTGAGAGCTTTACCAACTGGGAACATGTCACACATCCTCCTAAAACCATTCGCTCATTTTGTTTCTGGTTACGGTTTTGTCCCAAATCGTTAGGACACTCCAGAGAACTACATAGAAGTACCAGAGCCAGTTTGGGTTGGGAGGTGGATCACTGCCACCTTTGATAGCAATACCCGTAAACATGCACTCGTATGCTGTGCCCATTTGAGATTGAAACAATTATTCCATCGATGATGCTTTAGAGGAGCGTTGTTCTGCATTGTGTTGGCCAAAAATGTGTAGCAGCATGTGTCCATGTACAGATCCAGGTCCAAGTTCAGGTCCATGTCGATGTCGTTGTGATATTTGTTTAGGCTGCCCAAGGAGCACAGGAACGATGTTTTTCCAGAAATATATTCCCCATAACCACTATCAGGATGGTGATGTTGGACGGTTGGTTAGTTGGTTGGGTGGTCGTCTGGTCGGTTATCGTTGGTTGTGATGTGATTCATGTTACATAGCTCCAGTGATTAGGAAATATAACAAACATTTCGGTACGTCCATTCTAGAAGCAGCAATTTTTCCAGACTTGATGAGGATTGTTTGTGTACTCCAGCTCTTGGTGGTGATGATGATGATGATGATGAAGATTTACAACGACATGTGCTGCATTGAGTCAAGTAGAATTTTGTTATTCAGGGTGCTTTAGCTTTTGACGAATTGTTCTAATCAGTGTCAAGTTAACCTGTTGTGTGATGAATGTTTTCTGTCTTTTCCAAGTGAAGTATATTTGTTAGTGGCTTTTCGCAAGTCCAGTAAGTCTGAGGCCGTTTGTTAAAAAGTTGATTCAGGAATTTTGTGTTTTATACGATGAACATAAACTTTACACTCATTTGTTGGAGGACTGAATTATTTTTAAATATCTTTATCTGCACCAGACCTATCGGAAAATAACCAGAATATTGTGGTATGGTGCCCTTTTTACCTCACATATCAGTCTGTTTCAGATGTCCATAAAACAGTGATTAAATGTGCGACTGTCCTTTCGATGCTCCATTGTTGACTTTGCTACTGGGTCGCTTATTGGGTTGCCTAAATTGACGGACTTAAGTGCTCTTCTCCCATTCTGCATACTTTAACCACAATGATGCAATGATCGCTTAAGCGTAAAGTAAAGGATAACCCCTATCGTCATCGAAAAAGACCACTACATTAATGCAATGACCGCTGACAATGTTCCACACTCGATCTTGAGATGGACGAACTGACAGAGAGCGCTGACAACAGAAAGAGCTGTGGTTGCCCATCAGACAAGTGCTATGATCGAACGATGACAGCGGTCCTATTTTGCCCCAACAACAGTACGAGTAAGACCTCTTCACCATCGACTCGATAATGTTAAGCCCGACGACAACAAAGCACACGAGAGAAAACTTCTCGCGCTCCTCGCGACTGATTATGTACAATCCTTCTACGCCAGCAATGCGCGAACTGTAATAACTCAATCTTCTATGTTTCGCTCCAAATGGTGACAATGGTCATCCTAGAAGCTAATTCGTCGGTATTAGTTGCTGAGGCTTCCTGTCGCAACTGCGGAAACCTTAAGGTAGAGAGGTTAAGGTCTTTGGACCCTTGAGTCAGCGCATCTGGAAAATCCTCTGCAATGATTACGGCGTTCACAACCACAGCAAATGCCTATTGCTACATCTGAAGCCTGTGTCTCCCTTAACCCTAGCCAAATACCATAAAAATGTAAAGTCGGTATCCGAATGAGAGATCGATAAGTTTCTGAACAGCTTCCCCCCGATGAAAAAAGTGCTTGCTGTCCAACTAATGCACCAAAAGACATGAGGAGTGAACGCTGGGCAGACGCCCAAAACCATGAGCCTGATACCAACAAGGCTGTATTTTTGGGTCTTAAAAAACGCGGCACTGATGTGAACTATGCCTCAGAATTGATACAGCCCAATGATCGAGGGACGAATAATGGAGACCAGTCTACAATCCGACCAAACTACAGATGATCACTTAAATCTCTAAGAATTGGGTCAACATTCCATCATTTGGACAGATGACGCTGTACAAGGGATTCAAAGTCCTAACATGTGAGAATGAATGAACTTTCGACCAGTGTTAGAGCCAGCGTTGAAAATAGAGCAAACCCTGATCCGAGATCCATTCATAGAAGAGACAACTTTCAATCTGCGCTCATGCCAAAGGAACAGTTAATTGACGTGGTCATTAATCAATGCCCAAAATAAGGTCAGATGTCCCGCCGAAGACTGGTCTATCATAAGAATGAGGTAAGCGTTGATCGAGGGCCAATCGGTCACATCATCCCTCAATACGAAAACGATGGAAAAAGTGCAGGAAGAATACGGGAAAATTATGGTAGGCGTCAGTCTTGTCAGAATTCGAGTGATGGGAAAACCAGACGAAAAGAGGTCGGCAAAAAAGCGCCATAGCCTGTAATTAAGTTCTTCAATAAAACCTTCTTTGCGCCAATCTTCTATTCTACTCAAAGCACGACACTGAATTTATTCTATTTTAAGAACCTTGGAATGCCGAAATCACCCGCAAAGACAAGAAGGGCTTCTATTATAAGTTCTACAGTCGGATTCTTGCGAAAAATAGTTAATAAGGCCTTTATTTTGAAATATTTAATCAGCAAGGACCTGACAACTGTAATCTTCAAAAAGAAATGACTGAAGGCGCTGCTTTGTGTGCTCAGCTCCACCACCAAAGCTAATTTGGAACATCGATCTCTGTACAGACAGCAACTCCTTAGATCGGATATTTCGCCACTCGCATGGGGTAGCCTTGCAATCTATTTGACTTTCACAGTCAAAAACCAACCTGAAGGGCTCGACAGAACTCAAATAAAACGTCGACACACTTTTTGCCTTGGATGCCACTTTTTTTTAGAAGAACTGTTGCATACGATTCCATAAGCATCTGTGGCAGCTTAAACAGTTTATAGAGAATGGTTTCGAAAAAGTTAGCCAAATTATTAGGGACAGCCGTAATAGACCGAACTCATGTTGGACTTGAGGCAGAAGAAGGGTCTGTTCAGAACAGTAAAAATACAAATGCAGATACTGTCTGGCAACGTGGCAAAATCTGTCTGAAAACTTTCAGTATGAACAAAGAGAACGTAAATGAGGCGGCACAACTTCGACATTTTATGACCAAACAGCCCCTATCAGCGGGATATGTTCTAAATCATAAGACCCTGCAACTTTTTTCTTATAATTAGTGCGCACTCAAGGGGCTATTAGTACCCTTAAAATGTGTGCACACAGCTTGGGCGAAGGAAACATAGGGAGGAAGAAAACCGTGATACCGATGTGCATTGGTCTTAAATGTATGAAAGTTATAACGGCAGGGCATTCCATAAGTAGATTCGTACGTCTTAGGAAGGAATCACAATATTTTAGACTACGTCCGAAAGTTGGCTTGAGTGTATACTGATGGGACGAGTGTTATGGCTAAAAGTTTGAAGCGGCGGAATGTTACTGACAATTTTGGAATGACCAAAGTGAGGCAAAAAATGTTGGGTCGGTGCTTAGGCGTGTTAATTGACTGTGTGAATTTGGCGTCACCTGTGAGCTTTAACGCACGATTTTGAATCTTATCTAGCAGGTGCAGAAATGCTTAAGGAGTATCTGGCCATATGTGGGCACTGTACTCCAATGGACGAATGCCTTATATGTTGTGGCCAGGTCAGAGGGGTGAAATATTTTTTTCATAGACATTTCGCAGCATTTTTGGCGACATCAAATATGTCGCCATTCCAACATAGGTTATCATTGACACACATACCGAGGACAAACAATTTTTCGGTATCGACGAGTGCGATTCATGAATAATAGATGGGTGTTTAGATGTCGCTTTAACAACATCTGAGGCATTGTGTTTTGGAAGCATTAAATTCCACTCTGTTGATGGTTTCCCAATTGATTATGCTGTTAATATCGGAATTTAATGAGCTTAACATACGCTGCCGTTCCCGTTCAACAGGCGAAGAACAGAGACGTTAGTCAGGGAACGAATATAGAAAACAGAGAGTACTGCCATTAGCAAAGGAATATATTAAGTTAGAAGTAGCAGAAAAGAGATCGTTGATGAGAGTTATAAAAAGAGTATCGGAAAATAACGGAGCCCTGGGGGACACCAGTATTTATTTTGCGGACTTGAAATCGCCCCAAACAACTTGAATTGAACGGTCCGAAAGATAATTTCTAATCCATTGAAGAAGAGAGTCATCAATTCCCAAAGGACGTATTTTCGACAAAAGAGCCTGATGCCAAACTCTGTTGTGCAACTATCTTGCTTTCGCAAGATTGATGTACGCTTTGGTTCCACTTTTCGGTGAGACATGCCATGTTGCTAAGAAAACCTGAGTTTGAGAAGTTTTCCTGCCTCGAGATATTTCATGAGCTGACGGCTTATCAGCGTTTCCATGATCTTGGAAAGAAGGGACGTAAGTTCAATGGATCGGTAGGAGGAGAGAGAAAATGATTCACCTTTTGTAGGGACGATCTGGACAACTACTATTTTTGGTCAGCTCAGAAAGGGTCCTAAGAGTTAGTCCCATTGAAGACCTGACGCAGCCAATTGTCTGCGCAGTGCCCAGCGTGCTAATTGGCCTTATCTAAAGAGCTGACAGCTGAAAAGTCATTATACATATGCGTTGGGACGGAGGATGAGACAGAATTTCTAATGTTTTTGACGAACGGCCAAAAGTTTTTACTACTTTTGTAGTATTTTTTGCCTCAGTTCCTCGTCGTACTCATTCCAAAGAGAATGGATATCTACGATCATATCAGCAGCGGCATTCTCGTCATCATAGAGGAAACATAAAGACAAGTAAGGATTCCTAATGAAGGCGTTGCTATTGGAAACACACTTCACCATATGATGGATTGAAGATGGCACTAAGATAATACCTGATGATGGTATCATAAAATCTCTAATAGAATCCCATGCTGAAAACTACAAAATCGCGCATCATACCTGAGCTAGTTCACAAACATGGTACTCTGATTTCATAAGGAGACGACATATGCCCACGTCATTGAAGGAGGTCAACGATTACAGACCTATTTAGCCTCAGGTAGTTCATAATAAAGGCTCCAGCATTACGCAGTATACTGCAAGAGGGTCTAAATGACTTCTTCGGAGCAGAACAAGGATAATGGTGTTTTCTCTGTGTCTTGTTTTCTGCCGGAACGGAATTCTCAATAAGAAAGACGAGTAAACGCTTCAATGAAAAAGTGGCTACGTTACCAGCACACACCACTTCACGGCCGAGTACCAGCAGCTTAATGCGAGCGCATGCCGGATACTCAAAGAAATAGTATTTCGCGGTATCCTGATCACTCTCATGACAAGCGTAACATGGCTTCAGGATTTAAAATTAGCATTGTCATCGTCGAAAAAGGCATCGTTGTCGCAATCTAGATCTGTCCTGGAGCTATCCGAGAAGACCCGGTTATATTCCTTTCCTGACTTAGATTTTGGCTTAAACCAAAAACTATTCCATATTTTCGCAGGAACAGGAGTTCTGGCCCCATTACATCAGACCGTGTCCATAAGACCAGAGTGGGAAGACTGTAGACGCGCATGATCAATAAAACCTGCTGTTCGTCTTGTACCAAAGATCACTTCTTTTTAGATAGAAGATGGCTTTGGCATTGCAGCCCATGATATGGGTATCAAAGTGAGGGAGATTCGTCAATGCATTCAGGGTAGAACCTGGGGGAAAGGCTCTATACAGCCGAGACAGAACATTCTTTGTAGTCTTTTAAAACAAGCAGCGGCGTTTTATTGTGGAAACTTGCTCCGCCAGAGCCAATATAATGTGGGTGGGTCTAAAGGATCTCCATATCTTGCATGTCACAGCATCCCGGAGGTTTTCGACGTGAAGGGTTTAGTCCAAAGAAACTTATTATGCAACGAGGCACCCATATTTTTAGCTTCTCTGTAGAAACAGATGGTGATGACTTTGAGCAATAGATGATTCTGACAAGTGAGCTTCTTCTTCCTCGTGAAGAGAGCAACCTCAGTCTTGAGAGGACTGACTGAAAACCCATTGTAAGTGTACCAATTGTCGAACAGGTTTTAAAGCAGACAGTAGTAGTGGAAGCTGCATGTAGCCCATATCAGTATACGCAATCATTGTTGTGTCCTTCAGCATGACTCTTGTCCACAAAAGTAGTGATTAACGTGCTCCGTGTTATCAGCCCGAGTTACACATGCTGTCAAAAGTTGCGTTGTCTAAGGTACCCAAACGGAGATGCGCAGCACGAACTCCATATTGTCTATTGGGCCTTCAATCGTGCTCATCAGATTTTTAGGCGCAGTTCCGTGAGATCTTCCGCGTTGGCAGGCATTTTGCTTTTTGGGCAAAAGGACCAATATCTCCATACATGAAGGAATTCTGACAGATAATTAAGAGTCCTAGTATGCATCCGTAGGTGATCATTGGCATTGACAGCAGCCTATCTACCAATACATATACTCAGATAGTGGTATTCTACATCCTGCTGTATTTGCTGTGTTTTTGCATTTGAGTCATCCAATTATTTTTCGACCTCTTCTTTGAATCCCGTCGGGAACTTAAAAATCTTTGGACTGGATTTTCGGATTGACATTTTATTCCTGATTCTGGTTAATGCACGAAGTCAAAAACCGGCAGAAATATGTAGATGCAGCGATTGAGTGTGGTAACACAAAGGCAACTAGCTTATCACTTCATTCCGAATCACTAGGACACGTCCATACCGCAGCGGATTTTTGCATAATGCTACCACTCTGTCCTACAAAAACAGTAAAATAAATCTTTCAAGATTCGAAAGTTAAAGTAAAAAAACTTTTATCACATTAAAATGCTAAAATATCACTCTGCAACGCCCGAAGACACTCTTAAAAATGCAAACCACCAATTATCCTGATCAACATCAATTTTCCAGAGAATCCGCAGACCTCACAGAGACAGCGTTAACCCATCTAACCGCAGTCAGTGGTTCTGTATTCACAACTTTATCTGCAAAACTGCATGAAATACTAAACCCCGAACCCAGTCAGAAACAGGATGGGGGACTATGGAAGGTGATTATATCGTTTGAGGGAAATTTCAATATCCTGCCGGAATGACAGTGCTACCAAAGTCAAAGCATAAGTAATTTAATTTGCCAACGATGACATCCGGCAATTGTGAGGTGGAACCAGACTATAGCCGGGTGTCACCTCAAGCTATTGCTTGTGTTGCTATTACAGATAAGAAGAACGAAAAGATAAACCAACGCTGTTGGGTATGTTTTCATTGTATGAGTTGCCGTTTAAAAATCTACAGCGGTACATGGATTTCGTAGGACTGCAGGGTTTATTCAAAATATCACGTGAAGACTATACGAATACGAGGATTTGGTCTTTCTATTTACTGCATGAGGAGGAATAGCTAAATTTCAAGTTGCTTGGAACTTACAGATGCAACTATATGCAGGAGTCAATAAAGAGAAAGTTTGGTCCTTTTTTTGGTTGGGTCAGGAGCAGTTTTGTTTGGGATGTTGGAAACGTCTACTGCGGGCTAAATACCACTACGGAAGCCATTTATGTGTTTTGGTCTCCATTGTGCGGATAAAAGTGTTGAAGTTGGTCTTTGTCTGATTTTTTTCTTTTTTTTTGTGGTATATCTACGAGTTGGGCTATGGAGTAGACTGTTCTATTTACTCAGGTGCTATTAGCACTTTTAAGTTGGAAGTTTCGATGTTTTCTTTCATTGAACTATGAAATACAGAGTTTTAGTGGGGTCAAGTAGCATTACTGGAATTCAAACAGCGGCTTTAGTGGATTTTTAGACAGTTTACTACGTCAACGGGTACAGCTTGTGGTTCCATGTTGCGTTTTGCGCCTTCCTGATTCGGTCCCTTACACTCAATTTCCAAATTTAGTCTCTTTGGCGGAATCACTCTAAGATATTATGATGGGCACATCATCTTCATATTCTGTAGCACTAATTCCAAATGAACTATGTTTTTTTTTTTGAGATGTTTGTAGGTAACCAGTATCCACAAGAGTAGCGATATAACTCCACCATGTGGCGTTCTTCTGCCTACCAACTTTCCAGCAGAAATTTATACGATTCTTCTTGCATGAATAGTAAAGATCCACTGGCTCAAAAGACATTGATACATTTGCTCCTTCATTATTCATTCTAGAATCTTAAACACAAAGGATGACAAGCTGATTGTCCTACAGTTCTTAGTACCCTTCAAAGTTACTTAGACTTTCATTCAAACGACAGCAGTTTACACTTACTTAAGTGGTGACACAGTCTGGAACGAACCTGGACTTCAACCAACAAGCCACTCCAAGTGGGTTGAAGTTTCTTTCCACTTGCGTACGTTACCTTACTTGCGATAGTAATCTGCTGCGCCATTTCTCGGGATTAGAATCGAAGGCTCTATGGGCCCTATGGGCTTTTCCGGTCATTCGCTCAACCTGGGCTAGCTATCTCAGACGTTGGACACTTAGAAACCTGACTTGACCGACACTTGTGGTTAAATCTCCCCTTTCATTCCCTGGAAATACAAACGGGACCGAAAGGCCCAAGTGCTTCTTTATCTGTTTTCGACTAGGTCCAAGCCTCTGCAGCATAGCCCCTGAGCCCAAAGAAACAGCGATTGTAAGAATAACTTTGAATCTGCCCTGATATCGTTGATGCTTGTAACTGTCGAGCCAAGTAGACAAAGTCCTTAACTATCTCGAAGTTATAGCAGACAATGGTGACATTCTGGCTAAGCCGCCGATGATGTGAGTTCTTCTCTGATGACATCATGGACTTTATTTTGTCCATTTTAGCGACGCCCACTTCAATACTCAGGACGACTTCATTGATGGCTTTCTGTATTCGTCCAATCACACAAATGTAATCCGCGTGCTCCCCGTACTTCAAAAATATTCTGCTTCTTTGGTTGCCCAGTGAGTTTCGCACCATTCTTTCGTTACATGACAGCGCGTTGTTTTGTCTAAAACCTTCCTTGACACGGAGGACCTTACTTACTGGGACCTAGGTCTCAATTAACTAGCATTTCCAGCCAGTTCGATCTTTACCCAGCTGCTTCCAGTTGCAAGGGATTAACTGACCCTTAAAATGGTTACACACAGTGAGGGCAAAGAAAAGGTAGGGAGGAAATAAAGAGATTTAGCTGAAATCCTCTTCTTCTTGCGTGCCACCTGACTCGCGGTCTTCTTCTACTGTGCTGTCAGTCGGAAGCAGATTCGAAGACTTTCCGGACCGGAGCATTGGTGTCCATTCGCTCTACATGACCCAGTCATCTTGGTCATTGGATCTTCATTCTTCTGGCAAAGTCGAAGTTTAGTTCGTCGCTGTATCTTCTCTCCACTCACGGTCTATGCAAATGAGACCGAAATTCACGCGAAGAATATTCCTCTAAAAGCAGCAGCCATCCACTTTTGATACAGTCCATGCCTCTGCGCCATAGAGTAGGACTGGGATCATAAGGTCACTTTTGTTGTTCGAGAGAGAGCTTTGCTAGTCATTTGACTTCTTAGTCCAAAGAAGCAGCAGTTGGCAGGAGTTATTCTTCATTTGACCTCAACGCTGGTGTGGTTGTCTGAATTGCGGTCCTTAACGACCTCAAAGTTATATCTATCGAGGCTGATGTTCTGTCCGAGACACGGAGGGTCTCGGATAACATATTACCAATCTAAATGGAACACCGAGAATTCTCGGTAGCCATCCTGCACAACCTGACGAGTTTGGCAGGGCTGTCAGGGCTAGACGGGACGTTGAATAGCTTGTTTCTATGTATGCTGCCATATGCGGTTTTGAAGTAAACGAATAGATGGTGAGTATCGATCTGAAATGCCCGGGTCTTTTCCAAGAACCGCGGTAGTGTGAATATTTGGAAGATGGTAGACTCTTCTGGCCCGAAACTGCACTGCTTTAGGACAACTAGACGCTAACATAAAACGGTGGCTGATGCATGTTCCCAACCAGATCATCTCCAGCTAAATAATTCAGCAAGGAATCCGTCTTGCACAGCAATTTTATTGGACTTAAGCATCGATATTGCTACCTTAACTTTGTCGAGGGTAGAGAGCATCTTCGTCCAGGGTCAATGGTGCATTTCGTCTGACAGTGGTATTTTGCCTGTTCCCAAGCAGATCACCTCCAGCTCAATAGGTCAGCAAGCAGTCCGTCTAGTCCAGCAGTTTTATTAGACTTAATCCTCGTCCAGGATGGATAGTTCATTCTGGCTGACAGCAGTATTTTTTCCATCATCGCCGGTATACAGTCTGGAGATGTAGTCTTACCATAAACTCAGCCCCGACAGCGACTCTATTATTAGTTGTGTGGGCTTCCGTTCTGGTGTTGTTGACGTAGTATGTCCGTTTTATTTTTTGATAAGATTCTCAAATGTCTATTCCTCAATATAGAGCTCCCAGTGCTATTACTCTTCCTTCTTTTCTGCATGAAGACCTGACTCTCGTCCTCCGAGGTTTATATGCTTCCTGTTTGGATGCATATACCTGCCTACATTTACTGTCTAACCAGAGGTAGCACGTTGAAGCCATTCATGTTGGAAGCAGCTTCTTTGGTGTCTCGTTAATAATATTACCATTAGTGTTCCCATTGCGTGGCGGCTAAGGTTTTGCGATTTCTTGGGGAAAACGTAATCGGTAAAGATTCTACATATAGTGGTATCTTGCGATAATAGTTTTTCCACGTGAGTCTTCCACACTTCTTCTTTTCAACATTAAATGCCTGGAACATGTCATTACCGACTTTTATTAAGTAGCGATGCTTCTCTTCTGTCATTCTTTTCTAGGATGCCAATACTTGACATGGAGCTTCTGTATATGGCTCGTCTCTATAAGTTGTCATATGCGGTATTCAAGTCAGTAAACTTGTGGTGTGTATCGATTTGAATCGCCTGAATGCTTTCTAAGATCAACCGTAAAGTTAACATCGTCGGTTGTGAGCTTACCAGGCCTAGAACCCCAATGATGTGGACCTCTCAATTTGTGGACATAAGTTTCAGCCGTTCACATAATATGGCAGATGAAATCTTGTAATTAGGGAGACTGGTGCCTCTACAGTTGACACAGTTTAGAAGGTTTCCCAGGGTAAACGACACTGAAATTCCATTCACCGACAAACTTTCGTCAAACCATATTTTACAGCTGAGTTCTTACCTACTCAGGTAGTCCATCTAATTACAACCTCATTGGACTTTCGTTTAGATATCACTATCCAGACCTCTCCTTGATCTGAATGATGAAGTTGATGTCGGTCATTATCCACGTTGGATGCGTCATTTGCTTGACAGCGGAATATAAATCATCTTCGTTGTTAAACATTTTGCGGGAGTAATTATTCAACCTATTTAGCATCGTCAGTGACTCTATTTGTGTCCCTGTCAAGTCTTTTTTCACATTTTAATAAAGCTCCTGGTAATCATTTCTGCAAAAGGACCTGTCCATGGTTTTAATTAAGCGCTTTACCTCAATTTTTTTTTGTTTTTTTTTTGACAAGACGATGTTCCTTCCGTCGCTTTTGTTCATGGCACTCATGTGCAGCTCTCAAACTCCTTTGTAATGCCACACTGTATATCATACTTCTTGTCGCTGCATGATTACATGCGGCATCTCCAATAGTTTCCTGGCCATATCGCTAATTGTTGTCTCCGATTGATGCTGGCAGTATGCGATTTCTCAAATGGTTTTGGGAGATCCTCATTCTTTTGCGGTTATTGTAAAATTTCGACTCGGGAATTTGCACTAGCACCTTGGTGATAAAAAGGAAGTGATCTGAATCGGTATTCACTCCTCGAAAACACTAGGATATCCAAAATTTCAAAAGACCAATCTTGCAGATGGTTTTTTTTTATCAGGTTACTGCCAGGTGTCTTTGTGAATCTTGAGTTCTAGGAAACGTATCCTAGCTATAATATCATTTTGGCCTGCCACGAAACGATTAGTCTGAGTCCACTTTCGTAGCTAGTGCCGTGTAGACAATATTTTCCAACTGCCCCTAAATGAAAGCTACGGACCAATAGAGCTGATGAATGATAAAGGAAACCGATTCACTGTCGGAGTTCGTGTATGGTATATGCAAATTGACAACGTAGAACCCTGCTTCTACACCCTGACTTTTGATGACAAAATAAATTCTAGACAAGATGACGCAGTTTAAAACTGAGCTGCATACTTCAAATAATAGTGCGCAAGTTCAAAGACTGATAACATTGAGATTGTGAAAGAAGTGCCCGCGGACTATCACAGAACCGGCAGAGATGAGCTTACCAAGTTGAAAGTGTCATTAACTACTCGGCTTGTACAAATACCAGCGGTTAAAGGTATGTAAGTAATGAAAGCTGTTCATTGAGGACCCGATACTAAATAGTGCATTTGAAATTAACTGCCAGTAGTAAGAATACAGGGAGAAGAGTGAAGATAAAATGTTTGATATCCAGAACAAAATAGAAATTCTTAGAATGAGAAGATATAATTGAAACATCCCATCTGGTCTCACTCAAATTTCTCACTACACATCTGTTCAGCTACGAAATTACGATTCATTCCTACAAATAACCCTGTCAAATCTTAAATACGAAAACCCATTCATTCATTGGCATTGTTCTTATATCGTATTCATTAGAATCATCATCTAGGGGGTCATTAATAATACAACTTAAGCATGACCTCCGACAATTATTATCATCATTTTGCACCCTTCCGTTCCAGCTCTTACATCAACAATAGGTCTATACCAATGGCACATGACCGCCTCTAATATAAATAAATGTTAAACAACCCCTTTAACAATAGACGGCGCCGAAACAAAGGCACCAAAGTAGCAGAATCAAATAAGCTCGTCTATCAAAAACCGATGTTTTGGGCACCAATTTGCCCGACCAATTGTTCAGACAGGCGGAAATCATAATTCAGGAAACCGACGAATATTTGTGATTGCGATTGATTCGCAACAAATAATTTCGAAATGAAAATAACTAGCCATGGCTAAAACCCTCTCTGATGCTAACATTTCGCGTGATAAATGATTGGTGTGTGTGTTTTTTTTTTTTTTTTAGGGGTTACATGTGATACGTATCCCTATCCGTATTCGTATCTGTATTTTGCAGAGTCGCCCACTAAAAGTAAAGTATTGTTATGTGAAGCAAAACAATCTAATAAAAGTGAATGATGGTGAGTATTTAGGCTCGGGGAAGGCTTTGAAGCTTTGAATCAAAGGATTCTATAGATGAAACTACCCGTAAATGGGGTTGGATTTATGAGTGCTTTCTGACACTGATAATTTTACAAAATTTGTAAATGAATGCACACATTCCGTGTGAGTTATTTCCATTAATTATAGCAAAACCATTTGATAGTATGGTTGCAATATCCTTACGGCCACATTAGGCAGTTCGGCCTAAATTTCAATCACTCTGAGGGTTATTGGATACAAGAATGGTTTATAACTTTTGGACGCACGCTGTGGGATATTCCTGTTTTCAGGAATCACCCTGCTGAAAGATGAACAATTCAAGTGTAGGGAGTTTCATCAAAAGGTGTAGAATTCGTCCTTTGAATAAAACGAACAATTGTTGAGATGTCTATGAAACCTTTATAAACTAGACACGTGGGGATTATTTTTGGAAAACACTATCTTCCAAATGGCCGCCTTGCAGACCCTCATCCTTTTCTCGAAATTTTCAATCACTCTTTCACATAAGTGGAGCTCTATCTCGTCGATGGCGGTGATAAAGTTGGAATTGTTTACGGATGGTTGAAGTAGACCTTGCTTTCAACACAGCCCCATGTTAAGTCGCGCGATCTTGACGGCCAATGAGTGCCTCTTAAACGCAAAATTTCTCGGCCAAGAACTTCGTGCTCATTGTTTCGCGATTTGTATGGCACGTAGGACCATCCTGTTGAAAGTAGAGGGTATCCATGTCCATTGTCCATATCCTCAAACTTCAGGGAGGAAATGGACGGCAAATGGATGCTGCTATTTTGCTTATTATCGTAGCCGCGAATGTGAAATTGGGCTTCATCTGAAAATAGAATTTTCTTGCAAAAATCAATGTCAGCATGCATGTTTTCCAGGACCCAATCCAGTCAAAACTGAGATGAACTTGTCGGAGGTCTTGGAATTCGGACGCATACGGCTCTGATTACTTCACGGCTAGCATTAAACACATTGTTTCATTTCACTATCTGAGGCCATGGGTATTATTTGTGTGATTGAACGTGGTTTTGACACGCCATAATCAGGGCTCGAATTGTACTCATAGTCTGCACCTAGTTGAACCTCATTCCTAGTCGAGGCTTCGATCAGGCCATAACACAATATGATCGGGATATGTCCTGATCTACTGTGGATTCTTGCCGTCAATATCCAATCACTCTCCGTTGTCTTGCTTTCATTAGCCGTTTGCCTGAAATCTACGTTTTCATCTGCCATGTTTATGAGGAATTAGGTCTTTTAGGATGGGCCTTGCGCGGCTTCAACTAAGATTTAAGACTCAACATTTCAACATTTATTTTATTTCTATTTCATAATAACAATTCATTTATAAAAAAGCTAACACCAAGTCAAGTTTTGCAGTTTATTAATTACTCGGCATCAGAAGAAAAAGATTTCAGTGGCATTGATGATGACAGCTGGCTATGTACCTTCTGATTGTGAAGACGATTCGGAAGAATGTGAATATCCTTCATCAGATGAAAACGGAAGCAGTTAGTATGTTCCCGATATTAGAAGTCCCCAGGAAAATACTCTACGGGAGGACCCGCAAGTATATTTTAAGCCACGTAAAGAAGTAAATTGTAATCGTGAGTCAAGTTTAAAATTTCGATTTAGTCGTAATGATATTCCGCTGCAAATTTTTAAAAAAAATGTTTCCACAAAGTTTATTCAATTACATAGCTCAATGTACTAATGAGCGTTTTGAAATACTACGTAAAAAGAAAGACAAAAGCTTGAAATTAACTGGCGAAGGAGACATAAAAATTGCTCTGGGTTTTATGCTGATAATATCTTACAACAGGCTACTTTCGACGAAGAATTATTGGTCAAGAAATACATCCCTACGCAACGAATCTATAAGACAGGAAATATCTCGGGATCGCTTTACAGACATAATGTCAAAAATCTATTCCGTTATGCCAGAAGAGCCTGTGAATGCCAGTAAAACTTACTACGTCGATGACGTTGTAGAATGGCTCAGAAAATTTTTTTTGACAGCTAGACAGAGCTGACGAGCAGAGCATTGACGAGTGAATGACTAAATCCAAAGGCCGGTCTTCCCTCAAGCAATATATGTCACTCAAACCCACCAAGCGAGGCATAAAAATGAGGTTGCAGTGTGACGCTCATAGTGTTTACACGTACGATTTTGATATTTACAGTAGCCGGAAGGAAATTCCGTTGAAGTAACTTTAGGGGAACGCGTTGTCAATGCTCTGGCAAAAACTATCAAGGAACCTGATGTCACATTATGCTTTGATTGCTTTTTTACCAGTGTTAACTTGTTAGAGAATCTGAACTCTACGGCTTTAGGAACAGTCATGGTAAACAGAAAAAAGTTGCCAATAATAAACCGAAAACTAAAAAAAGGAGAATCAGTTTTCAAAGCAAGCACCTCGGGGCTGATGTTTGTGAAGTGGTACGATGCAAAGGAGGTTTCTAATCTCAGGATTTACCACAATGTAACTGTTATAACAATCAATAAAAACAAACGAATAGAAAACAAATCAACGTGCCTTGCCCTGAAATAATAAAATTTTACCGAAAAAAAATTGGTGGAGTTGATGAAGCAGATCAACTTTCGGGGCTGTAAGAGCTGGACAGAAAGTCCTCAAAGTGGTGAAAAAAAATATTCTACCGCCTTCAAATGGTGGCTGTGATCAGTACACACATAATTATCAAGAAAAAAAGTTCCATTTATTGAATTTATAGTCAATTTGGCAAAGGACCTGATAGCCGAAGGGGAAACAACTGCAAAAGTTCATCGATCTGACAGGTCAGGTCGAAAAAAAAAACAAGTCAACGGCCTCGCCACACTGAAAGCATCGGTTCCCACTAGATCACCGAAATCAAGCAGTGTAAGTACGTAGATGGATGACCACATGGGAATTCGGTACTCCGCGTGCTGTTGACAAAACGCCACATGGGCATAGTACCCCGGCGTTAAATCCCGGACCTTACATTATTATTTATTATTTATATTTATTTATTTTCTTTTCAAGTTAATTATAATAACAATATTCATAAGTATTACAGAAAATAATAGAAATCAATCTTTAACTTAAGAGTTAGTGTGGATTGATTCAGCAAATAATAACTAATTAAAGAAGAAGTTTGATATGGGGCAAAACATCGAAGCATCAAATAAAGAAAATTAGAACAAAAAATTCAGTGTATCAATTTAAGTAATTCAAGGTAAATAGCGATAAATAATAACAGAATATTGTATAATAAATATGGTGAGGTAATAAATTAATTAACAATTATATATTGGGTCTACAAGTAAGTTTCCAGCGTTTTTTTTCCAAAATTTGAAGGTTTATTATGAAAACATAGTTACAATGCTTTATTCAAAGTATCGTCCATCGGAAGCTACAACTTTCCCCCATCTTTCTGGCAATTTATGAATTCCGGACCAAAAAAATTTCTCGTCTTTCGAGCCTAAGAACGTATCGAGAGAATTTTTGATTTCCTCTACTGAGCTGAAGCGTATTCCCGTAAGAGCGTCCTGCATCGAACGAAACAAGTGGTAGTCAGATGGTGCCAAGTCTGGACTGTAAGGCGGGTGAGGCAGAATTTCCCATCCACTATTTTGCAAATAGTTTTTCACCGAAACCGCAACATGTGGCCGAGCGTTGTTGTGATGAAAAATGACGGACTCATGCCTGGTCTCATATTCTGGCCGTTTTTCTTTTAATGCCCGCTTCAAATGAATTAGTTGGGTTCGATATAATGGTCCTTTGATGGTTTCACCACTCGGACGCAGTTTGTAGTCTACGACACCCTTTTGATCCCACCATATGCAGAGCATGACCTTATTCACGTGAATATTTAGTTTCGGCGTCGATTGGGCGGGCTCGCCGGGCTTTGTATACGATTTTCTGCGTTTAGGATTATCATAATAAATCCATTTCTCATCACCAGTGACAATACGATGCAAAAATGATTTATTTTTATACCGCTGCAGTAACATTTCGGACATGTAAAATCGCCGTTCGACGTCTCTTGGCTTCAATTCGTACGGCACCCAGTTTCCAACTTTTTGAATGAATCCCAGTGCTTTTAGGCGCAGGGAAACGGCTTGTTGCGTGACGCCCAATGATGCAGCAAGTTTTTCTTGAATCTAACACGGATCCTCATCCAGTAAAGCGTCCAATTCCTCGTCTTCAAAACTTTTCGGCTTCCCGGGGCGATCTTTGTCTTCAACTCCAAAATCAGCACTTTTGAACCGTTTGAACCACTCGCAGCACGTCGATTCACCAATACATTCCGCCCCATACGTTTCCGAAAGCAAACGATAGGCCTCAGCCGCACTTTTCTTCATATTAAAGAATAAAAGCAGCGCTTCCCGCAAATGAGGTTTATTTGGCTGGAAACTTGCCATAATTTTGCTCGAAAAAATGTACGACACCGATAGAACTGCTCAAATATAACGCTGCAAAGTTGTTGACAGATACAAAACCTACAAATAAAACACATGGGGTCTGACATTTCTGGCCGGGATCTACTGGTGGCGCCATCTCTGACAAACGCTGGAAACTTACTTGTAGGCCCAATATATATATATATATATATTTTTTTTTATTTTTATTTATTTATATTTTTTTTTTTATAAGGCAATAACTTGTGCTAATACTGGGATAGCCTGTCAATTTTGAGAAGCGATACAATTGTATGTTGTGGTTTATTGTAAATAACCAGTCTTTAACTCTTTTTGAGAAGGAATTTAAATGTGTTATTGTTCTAATAGTAAGAGGCAATTTATTAAACAATAAGGGAGCTGTAACAGTATAGAAATTAGAGAAATGGGTTTTGCGCACGTTTGGGACATTGACAAGATGCAGTGTATTTACACGAAGACTATAAAGCTGATTACATCTTCTAGGAATGTTTCCACTTCTCTTGAAAAAATCTTTTAGAAATTTAAAGACATAAAGGTGTTTCAGTGGTAGTACTCGTATACGTAGTTCTTTAAATAAAGGCCAGCTAGAAGAAGTGCGGTTTTTATTACACGTAATTCTGAGAAGATATTTCTGAGATGTTAGTAGCGGTTTTGATGAGGTGCTATAACAACCACCCCAACTTAAGATACCATACTGCAGTTTAGAGTGAGCAAGGCCATAATAGATTGTTTTTAAAACGTTTGTGGAACAATATTGCTTGATGAGATACATTTTACGTGTAACCAGTAGCAAATGCAACTTTATGGTATGTATGTGGTCTTTCCAATTTAAATTTTGGTCAATTACTACTCCAAGGTATTTAAAGTGACGTACTGTTTCGATTTTAAAACAATTTACAAGAACAACATGACGTATCGATATAATTACTTTTATCACAACAGTGTAACGGAAAGCAACATTTTTTACAATCATGAGCATGAAAACATAGATTATAATCTTTTACAACAGCGTTTGTTAATTTAAAGGACATAAGTTTTGTTTTTTCACTTATAATTAAGTAGTGTAGCGTGAAGCATATTCTTAATTTTTCTAAATCCTCCGATATTTTTGCTATACATTCGAACTCAGTATCTAGCTGGTAAGTCAGGACAATGTCGTCTGCGAAGGCCGTAGAAGTTCCGTTTAGGTTTAAGTCAAAGATAGAATTAGTGTAAATTAAAAATAGCAAAGGGCCAAGAACTGAGCCCTGCGGAACCCCGTTTTTTAACAAACGAAGATCACTGAAGCTTCCATTTACATTGACCATTTGCTTCCTCCCTTTAAAGTAAGAAGTAAACCAATTATGTATTACTCCTCTAAAGCCAGCGTTATATAATTTTTTTAATAGTAGATCATGTTGAACGCTTTCGTCATATCAATGAAGAGCGCCATTGTGGATTTATTACAATGTATACTGTCATATAACTGGCTACAGAGTCTCAGAATAGCATCTTTGGTGGACATTCCTTTCCTAAACCCAAACTGATTTTTACGAAACAAGTTAGATTGATCTAGGAAGGATATCATCCGTGATTTTATAAGTTTCTCAAAAATTTTTGAGAACGAAGGAAATAGAGAGATAGGTCTGTAATTACACATATTACTTTTATTGCCTTTTTTTTAAAAATTGGAATAACTTCAGCTCTTTTAAGGTACTCAGGGAAGGATCCGTTTAGGACACTCTGGTTAAACAAGTAACAAAGAATATCCATCACGTAGAAACATATTTTTTTCAATAACAAATTAGAGATACCATCACTAGTACATGAACTTTTGTTTTCTAATGAGAAAATAACCTCAAGAATTTCTCTTGAACTAAGGGGTTGGAGTACGAAACTGTTTGGTTGAGTGTATGTTGAGGAAGCAGAACAATTGCAGCTAGATGATTTCTGTAAAGTTGGTTTCAGTTTTTTAGAAATTTCAGTAAAGTATTCATTGATTTTGTTGGAAATCATTACTGAATCAGTAAAAACAATTCCATCTATTTCCAATTTACTGATACCTATTGGTTGTCTACATTTCCCTAGGATGTTGTCAACTACTCGTACCTTCCATTCTTCTCTCACATTTACTCTGGCTCGTCCAAACATATCAGAATAATACTTGTTACGTGTTTCTTGGATATTTTTCTGAACTGACTTACATAGCTTAGCATAGATTTTTTTAAGTTTTACATTTTGTGGATGTTTGTTAGCTTTTCTCGCAAACTTGTTTTTGCTTTTGATCATATGCAAGAGCTTAACTGTCATCCACGGTTTTAGAAAATTGTTCTTGTTTGGGGATGTAAGGGAAACGGAAGTATTGTTTTTAATGTGATTTTTTAGGATTTGTAGGAAGATATCGAATGCAATTGATGGGTTGGGTTCAACATAGACTGGTTCCCAGAACTCATATTTTAAGGATTCCTTTAGCTGAGCATAGTTAGTGTAATACCTTTTTTTTGGGAATATGTGTGATATTACAACCAGGATCATCGATATTGTTACATACATTTAGCGTAATCATACAATGGTCAGTTATTTTTGAATCAAACACAGAACCGTTGAATATTTTATTGTTATTTTTGTGAGTACGCATAAATAAATGATCAATGCAGTGGACTCTGGTATACGGGTAGGCTCACTAATTAAGCTTTTAAGACCAAAAGACGCCATAAGTAACATGTAACACTCAGTATCTTTATCAGATTCATTGAGAATATTAATATTGATGTCACCAATAACTATTAAATTCTTTTCTTTACAAGAAGTCAGGACATCGTTAAATTCAGCAATGAAGACACATTTAGCAATTGCATGTAATCTGTATACACTGTTATGAGATGTTACATAACGTTCATTCAAGAAATTAAAAGACAACTTTATGACGTCTGCACTAGTAAGACACAACTTAAGACATTCGAGTGCATAAGCATTTCTCACATATACTGCCACACCACCAGCTGAATAAGTATCGTTGCATTTATCAAATGGGGTATAACCAGGAATGCTATAGAAATCTAATTCATTTTCATAGACCCAAATCTCGCTTAGAACAATGACAACAGGTAAATTCTTTAATGTTTCTAAAAGGACGAAGTAAAGTTCTTCCTAGCACTACGAATATTTTGGTGTAAGCATACAACGTCGACGGAATTAAGAGAATTGATTTTACATGTATTTGAGACAGGGGACTGATCAAACTATCAGCACAAGTTACTCTTACTAAATACAAATTAATTTGTATCGTTCCCTTGATAATAAAATAAAATAAAATATAATAAATATAAAACAATGTCCTGCAGTTCACTTATCTGTGGAAGGCGAAAAAAGAAGACGTTGCGCAAGCTGCAGCATCAACAAGAAAGAAAAACGTACTAACAACATTTGAGGCTTGCAGGATTCCCCTACGTAAGGATTGCTTTGCGGACTAACATAAATCAATTATTTTCAGATTACTTTTCATAAATAACGTTAATTTTTTTTTGCTTCTTGTTCGTTTTTTATTGACTAATAAAGTGTGTAAAATCAAAAATATCTTTTCGTTGTATCCATTCATAACTCCCTGGTGAGACATATATGTTCCACCCAAAAACACTGGTGGGACACATGTGTTTTTTTAAAATTTCTTCATAAAAAATGTGATACACGGACGGTATTTTACAATATCAATTCGAAAAATTTAAAGAAAAACAGTGTACAGCTTTCCGGGTCGAAAGGGTTAAAGAAAAGACAACTCGATTTTGTTAAGAAGTTAATTGTAAATTGTAGATTGTACCGCATTCGCGGTTCAAAATTGTTACTATCCCTTGCATAACCCAGATGATTCTGCTCCGAATTATTTTCAAATTTTCGTTAAATATGTGCCATGTTAATATTGGGTCTACAAGTAAGTTTCCAGCGTTTGTCAGAGATGGCGCCACCAGTGGATCCCGGGCAGAAATGTCAGACCCCATGTGTTTTATTTGTAGGTTTTGTATCTGTCAACAACTTTGCAGCGTTATATTTGAGCAGTTCTATCGGTGTCGTACATTTTATCGAGCAAAATCATGGCAAGTTTCCAGCCAAATAAACGTCATTTGCGGGAAGCGCTGCTTTCATTCTTTAATATGAAGAAAAGTGCGGCTGAGGCCTATCGTTTGCTTTCGGAAACGTATGGGGCGGAATGTATTGGTGAATCGACGTGCCGCGAGTGGTTCAAACGGTTCAAAAGTGGTGATTTTAGAGTTGAAGACAAAGAGCGCCCCGGAAAGCCGAAAAGTTTTAAAGACGAGGAATTGGACGCTTTACTGGATAAGGATCCGTGTCAGATTCAAGAAGAACTTGCTGCATCATTCTTCGTCACGCAACAAGCCGTTGCGCCTAAAAGCACTGGGATTCATTCAAAAGGTTGGAAACTGGGTGCCGTACGAATTGAAGCCAAGAGACGTCGAACGGCGATTTTGCATGTCCGAAATGTTACTGCAGCGGTATAAAAATAAATCATTTTTGCATCGTATTGTCACTGGTGATAAGAAATGGATTTATTATGATAATCCTAAACGCAGAAAATCGTATACAAGGCCCGGCGAGCCCGCCCAATCGACGCCGAAACGAAATATTCACGTGAATAAGGTCATGCTCTGCATATGGTGGGATCAAAAGGGTGTCGTATACTACGAACTGCTTCCGAATGGTGAAACCATCAAAGGACCATTACATTGAACCCAACTAATTCGTTTGAAGTGGGCATTAAAAAAAAAAACGGCCAGAATATGAGACCAGGCATGAGTCCGTCATTTTTCATCACGACAACGCTCGGCCACATGTTGCGGTTTCGGTGAAAAACTATTTGGAAAATAGTGGATGGGAAATTCTGCCTCACCCGCTTTACAGTCCAGACTTGGCACCATCTGACTACCACTTGTTTCGTTCGATGCAGAACGCTCTTACGGGAATACGCTTCAGCTCAGTAGAGGAAATCAAAAATTGGCTCGATACGTTCTTGGGCTCGAAAGACGAGCAATTTTTTTGGTCCGGAATTCATAAATTGGCAGAAAGATGGGGGAAAGTTGTAGCTTCCGATGGACGATACTTTGAATAAAGCATTGTAACTATGTTTTCATAATAAAACTTCAAATTTTGGAAAAAAAACGCTGGAAACTTACTTGTAGACCCAATAGATTTCGAAAGAGTCCTGCCTTTTAAGAAAAAATATATTCATAGCGAAAGTATTTTCAACAAAGAGGGCTACAAAAACATTCAATCTATTTGGATTGTATCTACTTACTTAGTGTATATACTTCAATAAATACAATAATATAAAAAAAAAATTGTTTTCCTTGGAGGACTTTGTGGGGGCCCTAGTCTTATAAACGTAGAGCTCAAAAACAAAAAAAAAACCTACGTTCACATTAGTGTGTTTTTTTTATTAATTCATTTATCTTTGTGGATAATGCCTTACAACATAAGCATTTATTGAGGAATAAAGAAAAGAAAAGGTTCATTCTTTAATCTATTTAAGATTAGTAGCGGGTCATTCGCATATATATAAAAAACAATGATGTACGGGTTTTTTTTTTTTTTTGATGTTACTAAGGAAAAAAAATTCAAATAATCTTATATAATAAATGCAATTTCAAACAAGATTAACAAATAATAGAAACAATTTGAACTTAAACTGTGCTCATAAACAAATTTTTGACTTGGGAAATATCTAATGAAAATAGTCAGATTTTTATTTTACTAAGAAAAGAATACCGCATTCTAAGCGATCTTATTTCGTAAGGTAATCTATTAAATAGCGTAGGTGTCGAAACAGAGTAAAAGTTGTTTTTTGGGAAACTGGAACTTTCAAAAGTTAACTCTTAATCCATATGGATTTGAACTTCTAAACATTGTGTTGTAGCCACTGTAAATGAAAAAAACTTTTAGGACCTTATATACATATAGGTGTTTCAAAGGCAGAATTTTTAGATCGAAAAATAATGGCCAGCTACTTGTTATTCTACTTTTTCTACAAATAATTCTGACAATGTGTTTTTGGGCTATAAGTAATGGTTCCATCACATTATTGTAAGCTCCACACCAACTTGTCAAGCCGTATTGAAACTTCGAATTTATGATTAAAAATTAAAAATTTAATTTATTTTAAAAGTTAAAAATTTCTTGGAACAATGAGGTTGCAATAAAAACACTTTACGCGTTGCACATCTCAAGTAAGCTTTTAATTCAGTCGCGTGTGTTTTCCAACTTAAATTGCTATCTATTGAAACTTCAAGGTACTTGAAAGAGTCAACAGAATCTATTTTGAAACAGTTGCATCTGCACAAAAGTTAACTTTTCCACAATTATGAGAGAACATTAAGAGCCTTGGGCAACCCAGCTGAATGGAAAATAACATTAGTCTCAAGCAAAGGTGATTTTTTTTAAGCTGAAAAGCATAAGCTTAGTTTTTTCGAAAACAATAAGTTCATGTTTGGCAAACGACTGTCTCAATCGCTGTAAATCACTTTGGATTCTAGCCACCGATTCAAAGAAGGAGTTATTGGTGTAAGAAAAAGCAATGTCATCGGCGAAAGCTGTAATGTTTCCATAAAAATTTTGTTTGAAAACTGAGTTGACATATTTTAAAAAAAGGATCGGACACAAAACAGAGCCTTGCGGAACTCCAACTTGTAATTCTAACTTTTCGCTAAAGACTTCGTTTATTTTCACTCTTTGAAATCTACTTGATAAATACAGAATTTCTTAATCCAGCTTTGTAGAGTTTGTCCAAGAGAATTTTATAGTTCACCATGTCAAAAGCCTTGGTCATTTCTATAAATAAAGCCATAGAACTTTTTTTTTGTGTTAAAACCATTGCATAGCTCACTACATAATTTCAAAATGGCATCTTCCGTCGATCTGCCTTCTTGAAAACCACACTGTTGGTGGCAAAAGAAATAGTTTTTGTTTAGAAAGGACATTTTCATATTTTTTTTTTCATAATTTTCTCAAAAAGTTTGGAAAGGGTTGGAAACGAGGATATTGGCCTATATTAACTTACCGATTTTCTACAACCTTTTTTGTAAAGAGGAATTACTTTAGCCGTTTTTAGTCCTGACAGAAAAATACCACACTTGACACTTATATTTAATATATGACACAACACATCAACAATAAAAAAGCAATGCGTTTTACAAGACAGTTCGTAATACTCGTACCATCGGAAGTACAAGATTATTTATTATTTAAACTTATTATCTTTTTATAGAGTTCCAATGGTGAAAAAGATTGAAAAACAAAGCTATTTGTTTGAAAACCATCATCTGTAATATCCGAATACGAGTTACAATTGCAACCGGATGGAGGTTAGGTTGCACCTGATTTGGCTCCCTGTGACTTCTTTCTGTTCAATGAAGTTAAAAAACCACTGCGGGGAACGCGTTTCAGCAGCCGAGAGGAAGTAATGGAAAAATCGCCGGAATCACTGAATACAAAAAATGTTTCGAGGATTGGATCAAGCACTGGCATAAGTATTCCGGGAACATTATGATCGCGGTAGTATTACGATAAATAAACTGTAGTTGTCACAAACTGATTCTTACCAGATTTTAATTTCAAAGCGACACGATCTGCACTTTCAATATCCCGAGTAAATGCATCTTCTATAGTACTCGTACTTTGAGTTCAACACAACCGTGCCTCCCGCAAATCTCAGTTAAAACAATAAATTTAGGCAAAGTAGTAAAACAATTCGCTATATGAGCACAAAAGGTATTAAAATCCATTCTCATACTTCTTATATTGTGATGTAGAATTGTTAAGTCTAGACTTGAACAAAATAAATAAGAGCCAACAATTGTTTCATTCGCACAGTTACAGAGGTTATTTGCGTGATTAAAATTTGAAAAAAATTATAAAAGTCTATAATTTCCCTATATCTTCGAGATTCCTGACCAAGGCATTCTAGTTTTGGGGTGTAGAAGGAACCACTTGCGACGTCGAATGTAAGATTCAAGGACCTTCCTTGCTTTTTATTGGATTGCTGTTAGATTTCGTGACATGTTTATTTATATTTGTTTAGTTCGATTGCAGGTTAAATCCTTTTCATTTCGACGGAAATCATCAATCTGTTATCCTGAACTACGAGTATATTTAATTGAATTACTCAAATCATCTAAGACAAGCTTGTGTTGTAGAAGTAGTTTCTACTTTTTAGCAGTGACTAGTTTTCGTACAAAGCCGATGATAACATGATAGGAAGTGGTCTGCACCACTTGCTATCAGCGAACGAAAGTGGATTAAAGTATCCTCTGCTGCTTCGACAGGGAAGTCCTTCGTGTAGTACATAGTACAGTCTGCGCCGTATGAAATAGCCAAAACAATTGCTAAGCAGATTTCTTCAATATCTCCTTTTTTAAGAATATGCTATAAGCTTGTCCTGATTACTTTTATTTAAATTTCAAAAATATGGAACGACATTACTGTACAACCATGCATGAACATAAGATAAATTTCCAGAAATTTGTAATTAATTTACAAGACAGGCGTGCAACATAAGAGCCATAGGCGTGCAAACACAGGAATGTTGTCTCCCAAAGGACATAAATGGAAACACTCCGATCAATTAACACGTGTGTCACATTCATGTTGTTTCACTTGTACACACACAATGCTCGTGAGTAATGAAAACTTAATTATTTGAAACTTCGGTCTGCTCTGGGTATTACATTCGACTACAACAATGGTCCTTTGACAGAAATGTATAAAACATGTTTTCAACCCAGTAGTGGTTACGATCAATATTGAATCTTCTTCCACTCATTCAAACAAACGTATCCCAAACGTTTTACATTTGGAAAGAAAACTATTTGTTGGAACATCAAATGATGGCTGAATCTCATTGATGTAAGCTGGTAACAGTAACTTACCTAGTCCCTGAATTCTGATTAAGCGTCGACATTAAACCTTAAATGGTGTACGTTCTCCTAAACTCATTCTCCTTCATTCTTCTTAGACGGACTTAAATTAAAGCCTTAACTAAGCATGAATGATGGTGGTCTCATGTTAATGGTCTCATCAAGTCGTGAGCATGAATGATGGTAGTCTCACGTTAATGATCTCATCAAGTCGTAATGAAGTATTTTATATTAGTTCGCCCATATTTATTCTCAGATAGAATTTCTACTCTCCGCGCCCCAATATTCAGGCATTCAGTCAGATCTGGTAACCTACGTAACCGCATCCTCACGCCAACCCTTCATTATGAGAAGTACCTTTGTGTATGACATGTTACAATCCAGTTGAGATACATAGACGTTCCGGATAGCACTGAGCTTCGTCAACCTGGCGCTGCCCACAACTGTAACTATGACTACGCATCAATTGTGCTTATTTTACCACTTGTGGTAGCCAACAGGTACTTGCCTCATCTATCCACCCTTGATTTGCCATCCTTATATGCACAAATGTTGAACAGGAAAAAAGAGCAAAAGTTGAACGTCCGGTCAGAAATGAATTCCAGTGACTAAATCAGCGGTGGCTCCACAGTCGACATGTCAGATTCTTTTTAAGCGCTACTTCGACTTGTTCGACGCGGAGGTCTATAGGAGTTTTTCAGGATTAGTCAGGATGTTGAAAAAGAAATAGTAATTGATGAAACCTTAGTGGGTCATCGGCAGCTGTCATATCCTAAAAGCTCCTGAACTCCAGCCCGTTTTGCCCTCAACAATCCATATTCCTCAGCCTCTCGTCAATACCCTTACAGCCTGCGTTAAATGCTGAACATTAGCGTTATCAATGGCAAGAAGCCGTCAAAAATGTGACATCTGCTATGCTGGGTTTGATTCGTACACTTATTCGGGTTTGCCCCTGGTTTGATGAAGGGTGCAGGCAACCACATGATGTGGCAAATAAACTAACCTATGTATAAAGCGGCTCTTGAGCGGATGAGACTTTACTTAATGGATAATTTACTGGAATGGTAGCGTTCTTATATCCGAACGGGTTACTGGCTTCGGTTTAACCGACCCCTCGCCGTAGTTCTATCTACAATAGAACTGGCCCTCCACCTTAGGGGTTGTGCCACAGGGATAACTGCCCGGCCATGGAAAAGAAAGTTAAGTTACGAAGCAAGAGTCTCGGATCTACATTTGACAACCCGTGCCAACGAAACCAGGACAACGAACTTCGGATCTGCACTTGGAATATTAGGTCCCTTAATAGGCAACGAGCTGCCCACCAACTAGCGGAGGCCCTGGACTGGTGCAAAGCAGATATTACCGCCAACCAAGAAATATGCTGGGATAGGCCGGAAAAAAGAGGATGAAAAACTGCGAGATGCACTACGACGATTTTGGCCAGCAAATGCAGCGCTTATTTGGATGCGGATGTGTTGTTAGAGACAGACTTAAGCCAGAAGCCTTGAGTTTCCGGCATGTTAACGAGCGCCTCGTAACAACCCGTATTAAGGTTAAATTTGTTAATATTAGCCTTATATGCGCGCACGACCGCACCGAGGATTTGATTTGATTTGATTTGAGGCCCGGGTAAACGTGGACGGATTTATTGAAACTTATTACAAGCACAAAAGTTGTACTCGTACTTAAAAACTAAAGGGTTGGGTGATTGGTCGAGAGGTAAAGGAGGAGTAAACGAGATTCCTTAGAGAAATGACATCAAAATTGTCCTCAGCGATTGTAATGCAAATCTAGCAAGAAAGGGCGTCTTTGGTAGTACTAGAAGGTATAGCCTGCACGACACCCCATCAGGCTAATCGACTTTGCGGTGGGGCGAAACATTGTCGTAGCAAGCATGCGGTTACCACATCTCGATATTCACAAGAGGACTTGTACAACTCCTGACCTATCAATCGTCAACCAGATTGACAACATTGCGAATGATGCAAGGCACTAGTCCGGTATTATGGACTACCTTCTTGTAGTCAAGGTGCGAATGCGAATGCCCACAACAAAGCCGAACTATCAGAAAATACGAATATTCGTAAACGTATAAAAGTGGCAATCGCAAGAAACCGCCAGAATCATCGCCGAAAGCGTATCCCGAAATTTCTCAACAACTACTATGCCGCCAGTATCAAATACCGAAGACCAGTGGCAACGCTCTCAACGTTCCATTAGAAACGTCACAACAGATGTGATGGTTTGATCAGGAATGCAGGCAAACATATGCAGCGAAACAAAACGCGTACAGGAGCCGCTCGTAAGCTCTACTAACAGAAAAGACGGAAATAACATTGGCTATTGCAGAAATAGAAAAAATAGCACGAGAAGCGCGCAATTGAAGATATTGAGAGGTTGTACTCCACGAATAATGTAAGGAAGTCCTTCCAACAAGTAAAAAAAACGTATCAAGGCAAGAAGACCCGTACAAAATTCTGTAGAGATGAAGAAGCAAATCTTGTAGAAGAATCACAGTCAGTGTTGAGAATATGGAAACAATTTTCCTACAGACTCTATAACGCCGAAGAAGCTCAACATCAAGCTGTCAGGCAGAATAGACCATTCAACTTAGACGATGATAGTAAGGAGGGCTATTGCTCAGAGTTAAAACCCAACAAAGCATCTGGACCTGACGTTTTACCGGCCGAGGTATTCAAAGTTGCTGGAAATGACTTTCGCTAATCTGGTCAGAAGGTTGTATGCCTCGTTCCCGGATCCACAAAAAAGGAGATCCCTTAACTGCGCCAGCTGTAGAGGTATAAGTCTTTTCAACATGGGATACAAGATCTTATCAGCCATATTGTGTGAGTGTCTGAAACCCTTCGCCAGTAAGCCGAGAATGGGCCTTATCAGTGCGGTATCAGACCAGGAAAGCACACAATTCGGCAAATCATAACACTCAGGCAGATCTTGGAAAAAAATCAAGAAGTTCAAATCGGTGGCCGCTATCATTTCATCGATTTTAAGGCCGCATAGGACAGCTTTTATGGAGACGAGATATAGAGAGCCATGTCTAGTTCTGGTATCTCTGCCAAATTCGTCCATGTATGCCATTGAGAACGCTGGCTGATCAGTTGAGGTCAGTAATGACTTAGTTGAGGTTTTAGAGAAGGCGATGCACTGTCATGTGACTTCCTTAACAACATTCTTGAAAGAATTGTGAGGAATTCACAAGCGAACACTGGATGACCAATCTTTCTAAATTCTGTACAACTACTAGCTTATGTCGATGATATCGACATATTTAGGAGAACTCAACAGATTTTCACCGATGCGCTCGCTAGTATTGAAATGGAAGCTGCCAAAATGGGTTTAGCGTTACATGAGGGCAAAGCCAAGTACTTGCTGCCAACAGTGGACCGCTGTAACTTCGAGGTAGTAAGGGACTTTGTATACCCTGGCTCTGCTGTAAATTCTGTCAAAAACACCTCGGAAATAAAACGAAGAATCGCTCTTGCCAATCCCCGTTTCTTCGGGCTAAGAAGGCAGTTGAGTAGGAAGTCCCAGTTCCGAAAAAGACCTCGATCTTCCCAGACCTATCGAAAGCGTATGAAGATATCCTTAGTCGTTGCGAGAGAAAAATCCCTCGAAAAATATTCAGTCCTCTTTGCGTTGGTGGGCTTTGGAGGAGAAGATTCAACAACGAACTATACGAGCTGTAGAGCCTGAGATGACTAGTCCATCTTTATTAAAAATAATTTTATACAAAAAATTTATAAATAAATATATAATTAATAAATAAAATAAATTATATATATGTGTAAATAAAAATAATAATAAACAAATAAATTTAAATAATCAAACCATCAAATTAAATATCACCTGAGATGTAGACCGAATGGACATCAATCTTTCGGCCCGCAGAGTCTTCGAATCTAACCTGGAGGAACTAGAGAGTGTAGTTCTCATCTTAGGTGGCGCACACAAGTAAAAGTGGACCTCAACCTAATGGAAGGGCACAATTGGAGCAGATATCTCAATATAAAGCTGACTAGAGAGGGTTGTTAGCTGAGGCCCTGGCTCACTCCGAACTGGAGCGCCACCTAAGGGAGTAAGCAGTTTCAGTACCTATAAATGCTTCAGTGATAACTCGATCTGTTCTGGCCATGATATCGATGCGATCGGCATATGATACATAGTCGTTTCACAAACCTTTAGAAATTTTGAAATGTTGCCTCTGATGATGGCTCGATTTAGCGATATTGCTTCTGAATTTAACGTGAGCGTCCCAATCGTCACCCTGAACAATTTGATAAGCTTAGTAAGCACTCGTATGCTAGTTTAGTAAAGACGTTGTCTTATGCGGCCTTAAAATCAAAACAGAGATAGTGAGCATCGGTCCGGATTTCTTGGGTTTTCTCCTGGATCCGCCGTAGTCTGAATATTTGGTCTATTTTGGGCTTACCCGGCATAAAACCACACTGGAGAGGGTCGAAGTCTTCAAAATGAGTTGTAGCCTCTCTACTAAGTCGCCTTCTGCTTCGTTAAATTCCTTGTCAGTTGGCCCATCCGGTCTGGTCTAAGCAAATTGTTTGTGAACATGTCGTCTAAATGAAGTTTTCGTGATTATGGTTGGTGAAACCATCATCAGTTTCGTCACTTCTGACGACTTCTTGGCATCCTATCTTTACCGCATCGATGCCACTAGTCCTCAGCACTAAATGCAGTTTGTTAAGGCGTTGATTAGAAGTTAAGAAATACGCGGTTTGCCTGGTGATTTATTGCGATTGCAACGTTACATCACCTCGCGGCATTTCTTTGTTTTTGTGACGTCTGAGTTACGAATATCTGACCTTCCTTGGCTACAACTATGTAATTATCCGAATCAACATTGGTCGCTCGTAATGTCTGGATATCTATAATCATGGGGAATCGGGTCGCGTCTATCTGACTGACTTTCATGACTTTGACACATATGTTACATCAGCCCACCCCCTTTACATTGATTGTGTCACAATTAGCGAGCCCAGAAGGGCAATAAAGGTAAACCTGGATCTAGCACAAGCATACGCCTGAATTTTTCACGATATGAGGTAGGTCATTAGCTTACATATGTATGTACATACATCAGAGGGAGGTTAAGCCACTGTATAACATAGAAAACTGTGAAATGCTACCAAATACAGAAGAAAATCTTGTTTTATGTTGCGTACTCATCTATTATTTATGGATGAGGGAAATACTGCCATTACGAGGGTGAGTTTTATGTTCCAGGCCGATGTGTTCTTGCTTTGAATGAATTACTGTTAAATGAAACCACAATTTTGTAATTTACAATTTATTGAGTAATTTTATAGTCTTTAACATTAGGTATTGCAACTCCGTCAGATCATCGGTGGTGAAAATACCAGTAGAACAAGGTGAAAGAAAATTATTTCCTTATTGGAGGGTGCTAATCGGCTGGGCAATATTGGCATCACGTATTAACTTTATCGGGCTGTCTTAAATCCTATCTAGCAAGTGCAGAGATGTCTTAAGAGCAGCTGACCAGATGTGTTAATTGTATTTAAATTCTGGGCCAATAAATTCCTTATACCTATGTTGCGCCTAGATGATAAAAGTTAATGAATTTCTTACATGGCTTGAGGAAACCCAGACATTTCTAACCCTGAAATTCTTGCTAAAACCGTGTCTTGCCACACCCTGAGGTATATATGAATTGACATCAAGAAAAATAATGTTTGTGAAGTTATCAGTTGTGGAATTCGAGTCGCAATCGAGGAAACACAGCGAGCAGTTAAGATCCCTAAAATAAGTGTTAAATTCGCTTCAATTAGCTCTCTCGTGTTGCTATACGGTTCTGTTTGGATTCTTTTGGTCAGTATTTAAGAGAAATTACCTGAAAGGACACAGTATTCCGAAGACCTCAACTGAAGTTAACACACAGTGATTTCAGTATACCATGTACCGTATTTGATTATAAAAGATGATCGAAGAGGTAGCCGAATCTACCTTAGCATACCAGGAACTTTGGGAGAAATGTATGTGATTTGATAATATCTTCAGGAAGAGGATAGAACCAGAAAAAGAAAGGAAGAAAAGTATATATCCTTAGTTGGAGGTCTTGATAGAAGTAACACATTGTAGCTACTACAAATCCAGAATAAACAGTCGTAGAAACAGAAAAGGAAATCGGTTGACGAAAACGAGCACAATATCGAGTGAGTGATTTTTTGATTAGTCTCTTTACCTACCTACCAGCCATAAATTCTTGCGTTAACCATCTTAAATTCCACAGTGCTATAGCCTAATTTGAGATCTGGCCAAAATCAATCCAACTGTGCCGTGTTCCACTGGAAAACAAGGGGTGAAATGCGGGGTTCGGAAATAGCTCCTATTAAGTGAAGCGCTATCATGTAACTTCTTCAACCCTGTGCTGGAACAAGTAATGCACAGGGCAGTTGTCAACACGACGGAAATATTGTCAACAAATTTGTCCGACTACTGGGATACGCTGACGACATCGACATCATCGGTCGGCTTTTGCGTGCCGTCATATAATATTTTATATCGATATATGGACAAAATCTATCCTGTAATTCTGTGGTGTAATAATAGTAGCCGATAAGTAGAAGAGCAGAGCAGATATTGAACATATTGAAAAAATAACGATGAGAATGAAGCTTAAGCAGTTGACTATATTGAGCCAATAGACTCTAATTCTCTCTGCGCTAAGTCAAAACCTTACTGCTCACCCCGGACTTATTACTTCGAAGTAGGAAAGAATTCATCTACCCTGCATGTCCCAGCAATTGAAGCCTGATTCTTAAAGCTGGGTCCATGTCCCTATATAGCCCATATAGTTCTTGGCTAAGCCAGCTTTTTCCCCCTTCGTCGGTGCAAACAGGGCCGCGGATTACTCGAAATACTAGTCCCTCGAAACGACCAAGCTTCTACTCATCCATTCTCCATTAAGTTCATGCCACTCCACCATAGAGAAAAATTGAGATCATCAGTGTTTTATCGTTATTTTGAATATCTGCTACTCCCTTATCTTTTGCAGTTATGTCTGTCTATTGTGGCGTTTTGTCCAAGTGGTTGATGTTGTGTGTCCTTTCACATTTAGCGCCAAACCCATCATCGCCATTTTCACTTCAATTCTTGCAACGGTCTCATAAATAGCTTCCTATGTTCTGCAGAAAATATTTATGGCATATCATCCGCACAGGCAGGTACTCATACGATAGTTGCACTAACTTACGAACCGACCTTTACGAAACAGCATGACAATGATGCCAAAATCGGTTTGTTTTTGACGACATACGCTGTCATAGGCCGTCTTAATATCGACAAATAAAATTCGAGAGTCTTTCCTAAAGTCGAATCTGGTCGATGGTGGCGGCGTTGAGGAGGCTGGTGCCTCTATAGTCGGCGCAGAATAGATAGTCTTCCTAATTCAGCATCGGTCAGGCTTACAATGTTGCGGTTCCATTCGCGTTACAATCCTCCGCCCTACCAATTTAGTGATGAATATTCCAGGAAATAGGCTGTGAATATCGACACCTTTGTAGAACTTGGATATGGCTCTCCTCACTTTGTCGAGATCAAATGATTGGAATCGTTGCTCCTCATCGTCCAGATTGGGTAATTCTTTTTTCCCGACAGCAAAATGTTGTTCGTCATCACATGGTCTTTCCAAATCTTTATCAGTGACCGCTAATCTGCCACTGCATCAGATTCTTCATCCTTGCAGACTGTCGTTAACCTGATATGGTCTTCATACCTTCGGCCATCACATACCTACATTTTCCCATCTAATCGCTTTAAATGCGTTCTGTTTCTGTTCGTAATGTTTATGGGTCAAAACCCATAAACAGGCAGCATCTTTACTACTCGCAGCTCGTGCCAGGGTCAATTCTCAACCAATCCCTCGAAATATTGGTACATCAGTGTGATCAATCTGGTTGATGTCAAATTGAATAGGAGAGGGTTAAGGATGAACGTAAGTTCATTCTTACTACATTTGTCTTATCGAGGACCGCATAAGAATGGTCCCAGATGGCATCGTCTTTCGCCTTCACTGCGAACGTACAAGGTAGCACAAAAGTCATCACGTTACTGGGAGTTTTGCAAATGGCGACAAATGTCAATTCTACTTCGACATTTGTGAAGTAAACAGATAAAAAATACACGTCAATAAGACATCAATCGCTATACTCCCAAAGAATGCGGAATAATTCGCGGTGGTGTTAGGACAGCGTGAATTTCGGCGCAGATTTCCCGGTCGTCCGATACCAATTCGGCGAACACTAAGACGTTTAGCCGCTCGCCTAGAAGAGTATGAAATAACAGCAGATGCTGTCAGATCTCGACGGCCCCAGAGCAGCCATTCTGCTTAGAATATCGCAGAACACTCCGGAGTATCGACCAGACCCACGCAATTGGGCATCAATCCGCGGTCTTTACAGATAATTTTGGTAATATGTAGCCTGTAAGATGTTCCCTTACAAAGTGCAGACAGTGCATCAGCTGTTAGCTATTAACCGCTAAGCGCTTGTAATCTACCCTCAAGCCATCCTGAATTTCGACCACGAGGGAGACAACTTTTCATCGAAAATCATCATGAGCGACGACGCCCATTTCCGAAGAGCCATTACATATGCCTACTTAAAGTTACTGCATGGTATGCTGTTTATGCTGAAGGCGTCATCGGGCCTAATTTTTTCGAAAACGTCGCTGCCCAAACGACTACTGTGGACGGCGAGTGCTACTGAGCTATGCTCAACGACATTCTCCTTCCTTAATTCGATGAACTGGGACTGGGGAACAGGATGGAGCAACGGCGCAAGCTGCACGAACCATAAGCGAAATTCTGAGGGCTGCATTTCCTGGCTTATGTTGGTGAATTAAGCCGCGATGAGGATTGTCACAAGACGCTTCTTCACATGCCTGAAACTGACTGAAAGGAGAAATTTAAATATTCGCTGTTATGTCGCTGTTGTCGATCCTTCTTACACCCGGTCTATTCGTCCACCTTTCTTGGAAGTGTGTTATATAAAATTTATAGCAATCTGGATACTCTGCAAATTGTTCTGTGAAGGGACCGTAAAGTACTCGTGCAGTACCGAAAATCATTTGCCTTTTTCGAATACCTTAAGTAGTGAACTACATATAGCATCATTCACTTCTGGGGCTTTCCATCGTGGAGGGCTACGCCCTTTGTGGCTCCCCTTGAGTAGACGAACTACTGGTGCTGGCGTTCATGAAATTTTAGTTCCTACGCCAACACCTCTCATTCAGAAACCCAGTCAGCTGATTCTAAATCCACTTGCAGACCTGGGCTCTTAATACGCCAAAATAGCACTGAAATAGGATCACCAAGTCAAGGTGGGTCGGGGAGTTTTTCCGCTGTTTCTTTATACACCATTTAGCCCTGTCTCCGGCTAATAATTCTAACCATCCCTTGCACATGTATTTTTTAGCCGCCACACTAGGATGTAAACTAAGTACTTGACTCGAACGTAAACGTTGGAGTACTAGGCTAATTTAAGTTTTAGAAAAAACTTTGCATGGATATTAGGAACTCTAATCTGGATAAGAAGATAAGATTTCGTCAATCCATTCAGTGCACACCAAATTTTGTATAAGCCATGCTAGCTCAAATTACTTCTAATAATCATGTCCGTTGTATACACGTTTCTCCCATTTGTGTATCTGGAGCAGATCTAATACAGTAGTTTCCTTTAAAACCTCTTCTAACCACCACATCACTAATTCGGTGATTTATGAACGATTAGGAACTTCTTCGATCCAACAAATCTTACTGAAGCAAGCCATAAAAACTTATAACACCACTAATAGTTTTTTTTTAAAACACTTAGCCTGTGAATAGATCTGAATCTTTCATAAAAAAAACTACAAAGTGCCACACCGCATGGCACATATCCGTAGCCGTAGACACGAAGTAGTAGTTTCGCAGGATATCTTCATTTAGTTTTCATAGATTTTTGTGTTAAAAACCTTATCACTACGGCACAGTACACATTCTCTCGACTCTTATGAGCTACATAAAATTCCATTTCCCAGGAATCTATTCAGATACTAGCACTCGTACTCATTTCCATCGTTAGCCGTAGTTGTAGTCGGTTGTAGTCGTGTACTCGTGCTTCTACAAGCACTCTAACTTATGACATTATCCTTAACACAGTTCTCACGCTATAATTTAAAAGTCATTGCGTCCTACTAACGCGGATGTAACCTTGTCCCATAAAGAAGGATTTATATTTATAACGCACACACACATGTACTTTAAGCTGTTAATGTATCTCATGAATTTCAGTAACAGGAAGAATGAAGAATTTTTTTTTTTCGTACCGTTTTTTGTTTACGTACTTTTTTATGCTACGTAGCATTCGAAATGGGAAACAGCAACCAGATACTGTTAAGTTTTATTTTTTTTTTTTTTTGCTGTTTTTTATATTAATACATATGTACATGTATCTGAAGGATTTTAGGCCGGTTTTGCTTGACAACAGTGTGACCATAGAGTGTTAGATAGAAGGGGGAATTTTCCCAGTGGAATTATCCGAAGCATATAGGTTGAGATAGTGGAATATTTATTTGAACCTCGATTCTTTAACAATGTCATAGGTTTGAATCAGTATGTCCAATGATCATGGGTTGTGGACTATGGTTCCAGATATTGCGCATCCCAACTTCATTTATTGAATAGAAATGTTCAATATTCACTGTCCACAAGAGCGATTGATTCATATGATCAAAACTGGCTTCCATTCTACTTTTAAACTTCCTGCAGGCTCTTGTTTGGCTTCAAAGTCGTGACATATCCTGTTTAAGGTAGAATTTTTGAATCTCTAAACCTTCTTTTCCCTATGCATGACCACCTTGTATGCTAGATATGTTTCCCGGGATCCATCAACAAGGCCTATAGCGGCATCAGTCTGGTAACCAATGCATAATAGCTTCAATTACGTAAATACCTGAAATCCTTTGTTCAATGTTTGTTAAAATACACGTGCATATCTGATCCATTAAGACCGATGTTGCACATGAATTATCTAAAAATAAGCCAGTTCAACTCAGAAGGCAGACATCGATGGTAATATTCTCGTAAGCCGTTGTACATTAAAAATACTCTAAACGATGTATCAAGCGAAACAGGTCTCGGAATGCATCAACCCAAGCTGTTTAAAAAGCGAGGTTGTCACAACTCCAGCAGCCGTTTCTATCTTCAAAAACCCCTGGCACCATGGTGCTCAGAAACCGAAATTTAACTTTAAGAGAAAAAGATCAATTATGCCAGGATGCCGAATGATATGTCTTAACTTCGTAGAAATCATCGGTTGCATATTGCAAATTCAAATCCAGGGAACAATTTTGTGGCATTTTTTTTATCTTGCACGTTTCCTACATTAGTGATATCTAGAAGTACCTTCAAGCTCCAAGTCATCCAAAATTAATGGTTTGGAAGGCTGAAGATCTTTGGGGCCACAAGATAATATCAATGACACCGAAGAAGCCAACAAGTTACTTGGAAAGATTTTGATTACTCCGGAGAGCACAAATTCACAACAACCGTCAGTGATGATGTTTATCTTCCATACAACCCACATCAGTGGAGATCTGCATTAAATAATCTTCTGGTTTTCTTCGGCAAGAAAATATCAACATTCAAGTTGGGCATCTACAATAGGAGTCCTGGATCAGAATAGACACGATTACGACTTGTTGTACAAAATGCAAAACGAAAGGAGCTCTATCCTTTGTAGAAAGGCAAAGCCTTTGTAAATGATTCTTGAATTACAAATTTTCAGGTTGCGAGAATTTTCAGAATAATCAACTTAACATCGTTTATCCTTAAAATCCTAGAAGATTTTTTGAAAGATTAAAGAGCAGCCTTTCGCAGAGTTGTTCAAATTGTTCGGACCTCGAATAGGCCACGTGCAATTGAACGACAGTCGGGAACATTATAATGGAATAAAGCAGACATTACCACAATTCAGGACGTATGGTAGGATGGACCAAAGAAAAAAACATGAAAAACTGTGACATATGCTACGGAGATTGTTACAGAGAACTAAAGTAACACATATTTGAATGCGAATTAGTTGTATGTGGCAAACTAAAGCAAAAAGCCTTCTACCACTCTCCATCATGGCCTAAATCGCCAACACCATAAGAGAAATGAAAAACGCTACCATAGTCAATGGAGATTTGCTATTCCAGGAAACTTTCTAAAGTATGGAGGACGCCTTGAATAATGTGGGCACTGAATCTTTTGAAAAATCATCACTAAATTAGGTGTACTATATATGTACAGTTTCGTTAGCAATTGGACTAGTTCATGGACAAAACCCAGAAATATTGAGTCCCAATTGAGACCCAGTCAAGTAACCAAATCCTCTTCTCTACACTTGAAGTTCTGGGTTGAAAATTCGGCAAAACTCGAAAAATGGAGAAAGTGATATTTTTGACGTTGACTTACGCTTTTGGCGTACAGTACACCTTAAGGGTTTTATGTGGACACCTGCGATGCAGACCTTACCACACGGAGGACCTACGCTTATTAGCGCCCTTCGGGTGGTATTAATATCGCCACTAGTACCTACGAGAAGTCTTGTATAAGGTACGATTTTCTCCCTTGGTGAAGGGTTGAGGCTTATCTATTGGTCATGTCACTCTGTTGCAATGTAACTCCATGTCGAGCCATCCGAAAATCTGCAGCGATCATTCCACGATCGTCCGTTAGTGATTTGTTAAACTTACGAAAAACCGTGCAATAAGCAGCGATAATCGGCTTGGCTCTACCCCCGATTTTGGTATAACCCACACTCTTCAAGATACTCGAAGAGGCTTACACCTCGGTAAGGCCGGAACAGAAGTTCCAGGGGCTCCTGACCACCAGGGGTACCAGAATATGGCTTCCGGTCGAGTTTCGCAATCTTGCGCCCACTACCAGTAAACCACTTTATTGCCCAGGACTGTCCGACTTTTATCCTCCTGCTCATTGAGCATCAGAACTCAGAGCAAGAATGCATAAAAGGGAATTATGTCCAGTAAGAAGAAACCGCAGGTTGAGATTAAAGGCCACCGTATGCAATATGCACAGCACGCCTCCCTAGCCTGCGATCAAATCACGTAATACGCCTTACCTGACCCACAACATTCGTCAGGTTTCTTTGACTGTCACCAAGTGAGGTAAGAAATTCAATTTCTCACCCATGGCTATGCCTAGATATTTGACTTGGGTCACACATATCAGGCTAATCGCATTCAAGCGGATCGTGGAAGGTCGACAGGTTACCGACTTCTCTTTGAGCAACCTTGTTACACTAGTCCGCAACAGTTGGCAGAACTTTACCCCGCATAAAATGAGCACCAGGCCATCCGCATATGCGCAGCATTTGAGGGCTTCGTGTATCTGCACTAGTAGAGGGTTCGTCATGAGGTTCTCAATGAATGGACTACGAATGGAACCCTAGGAGCATCTGCGCTCTACATTCGAACTCACACATTTATTCCATTCTGTGTTCAGTGCGAAAGCACTTCTGCCAGGAAAGTAGGTTCTCTCAACCTTCCAAAAACTCTTAATCAGCTTAAGTTATCGAAGGCACCCTCAAAGTCAATAAAAACGCATACATACGACCAAGCGTCTTCAATGGACTTGCCTTTCTTGAACACGAATTGAAAATAAGACATTGGCTCAATCAAACTCTCCAGAAGACTTTCCGCTTTCGACGGACAATGCTAGTTTTCAAGAAGTGGAGTCGTGTTTACAAAAGGCAAGGCGAAGGATACAGTGATTGGGACAAACTAGGCCCAGGCTGTCGCCCCAACATTTTAGCTATTTTTACATGCCGACGGCTTGGCTACTTAGACCGAGTGAAATAACCGGAAGGAATTTTTTGTTAAGCACATACAGTCCTGTGCCACAAAGTTTGACATACTAGGACCAAGTCCAAGTAAGCTGTCGGAATTATTTACAACCCAGACCAGAACAGCGAGCTTTAAGTACTTAGGAGTGATTATTATAGATCAAAAACTTGACTGGAACGTTTGCAAATAAATCTGGACTTGAAGAGTCCAGCTTTCTTTTCATGCAGCAAAACCATGGATAAAAGATGGAGACTTTGCCCTGACATGATTCTACAGATGCACACCGCCGTGGTTCGTCCATTTATCCTCTACAGATCACTCATTTTGTAGCCCGCCCTAATGACTACAACATCACAAAGCCCACCAGAGTTCAGCAAATTTCTAGATTAGAAATAACATAAGTAACATAAAGCCGGCCAGGAACACTAAATGTACGAGCACTCCTGCAAGATATAAACAATCCGGATACCGTCAATATTTTAACGCTGCACTTGTCCCTACTGCAAACACGATAAGAAATTTGGGAAATATTCAGCATGCTGTTAACAACGAAGAAGCTTTGGAGGCTGTACGACAGAGTGTCAAAGACGATCTACCTATGTTCACACGACGTGCTACTCAACTACTCATAAGCATCTCTAGAGTATTGCTTAGGCGGATCTTAAAACTTGATCTGAACTTGTTGGCTCGGGAATTATTATCACGGTATGCAGGACGCCTACGACATCCCAATACATAGATTCACACAACTAGCAACAGATATATTGAACTTTTCAAACAATCTTTCCACAAACTACTACCGGGGCGGTGGTGTACCGATGACGGATAGTTCAGAATGACCCACAGGGGTGACAATAGAGAGTTTCCGAGAAGTTTATGGTGACCGACTTGTTTCGAAAAATGCAGATTTCGCTTTTTTTTGAAGAGTCAAACCTTAAAAAATTTGGGAGCTTAGAAATAACAAATTTGGAGACACCAAGAAAATTGATGTCATTTACGAGTAATTTCCACAATTCTAATAAAAGAATTAGTTGTGCAATTTGGCCTACTCTATACAACAGATTTGATAATACCCAAACTTGGCTTCAGTGAAGCCTTTGTCATCAATTTCCTGACCAGAAAATAGTTGAAGGACAATACAGTTTCTTCGATGTACTCGTATGATACTAAGTATCGAATGGCAAAATCGTACCGCGTTTTGGGAACCCTTCTAGTGGCTTTAGCAATAGTGTAAAAGCAATAGAATTATTGCTACCCAGGTTAGCATCGGTTCACGGTCACTCACGACATGACACTTCCTAGATGTTTCACTTTTGGGGATAGCCAATGCTTAAATTGGACCCGTGGAAGGTGGAATAACATTGGTGAGTTGAGGGAGATTTTGTGAACTTTTAGCAAAATAAAACACACAACCAAATCGATAGAACTTCCACTGCGACAGGTGGGTTCATAGCAATTAGTGTCGACTATTGACCACTTAGGCTAGACGCTTCCGAACTATTAATCCCTTTCAACATTAACTGCCGTGGATGCAAGAGGCACTGACTGATGGGAAAAATAAATAACTTTTATAGATTCAAACTTTTTGTAATAATTTTATTATCACCTAATTCCGAAGGACTCTAACCCGTAATTCATCAAATTGGCTTCTGTAAATATCTCCAATTCAGTTCTTAGAACTCTTTGTAACGACCTGTAAAGACAGCGCAATGACTAGAGTCATAGTTCTGGAGTTCTTCATAACACTTGCCAGAATTCGATCACTTGTCGCTTGAGTTCGGGCAATGTGAGGTCTTCGAGTATGGAGAGGAATGCTTACTTGTTGATGGAGTCGTGCCACCAGCGCCCAAGTCCTGTTCACAGGGGTAAATTTCGAGAAAGAAAATAATGCTGGTAATCTCTTTGATTCAAAGTGCTTGCAAAATAAGATTGAATGAGTTTGGTCTTTTCTAAAAAATTTAAAAGAAAAAAAATTCGGATTTTTCAAATCAGTCAGTGACTTTTGCGCCACCTTGCATAAATGAAAATTAGACTCGTTTTCATTTTATCTGTGCATGTCCAGCACTAGCCAAGATCAGAGTTTGCACACTAGACACCAGAATAATATTTCTCACTTCTTCAGATGCAGATCTGAGCATCGCAATCCTAAAAACACATCGACAACTAGATCATACTTGAAGTTATGGTATCAAAACGATACACGTGAAGGTCCGGCTTACGCCACACAGCCAAAAACCCAAACCACGACTAAGCATGTTAAAAGCAACAATTTGGTAAAAAGACCAAAATATTGTTGTATTCGATTTATCAAACTCTGGTCACACTGATAAGGAAATATAATGTACGAGTAGCTTGTAATGACTAATAGTCACATGCGTTGGGGTTTATTCGCACCGCCATGAAAGAAATTGGACTTTGTGTGGGATGAGTGCTGGTCCTGGTCGGGTAAACCTTCCATGTAAGCTTGAGTTAAAGCTGATTTTGTAGAATTTTAATTAAATTCTTTGAATGGCGCATTGAGAAAACTGCTTAGGTGTTGGCTTTTAGATATTTTAATGAGGGAGCTGTGGTCTTATGGATGAGCGTAGGGGTATGGCACAAAGGATGTGTATTCTTCTGTAAATCGTACTCATTTTCGTATTTCCTTCATTAAGGTTACTATGCATGAGAAATGGTGCTGATGGTACCTAATACTGATGTACATAACTTTATTAACCGCTGAGTTAATGCGTTTCAAGGAAAAGTGTTGCTCACAGCAACAGACAGGATACATGTCAATCCAGGTCGTATGCAGAAGGTTAGTCTTATGTTTGTCGGACAAAATTCAGTCAACTTTGTGACGTAAAGTAGGCACAGGCAGTTCAATTTTAGTGTCTTGTATTGAAATGAAATTGAAAGTAGCTCCTTTCAATCTCAGCAGATAGGGACTCAGGGAAAGTGTTTAGGGAACCATTCAATAAAAAGTTCTGTTCGTTGATACTGTCTTTTTGCCGAATAGTTTTTTTTTAGATATAATTAGCACGCACTCAAGAGGTTTTTGGTACCCTTAACATATTTGCGCACAGTGCGAGCCAAGGAAAGTTAAGGAGGAAAGAAAGAGAGATACAGATGCACGTTGGTCTTGAATGTTTGCAGGTTATAATGAGAAGGAAAAAAGTGCATTCCATAAGCCAGTTGCACGACTTAGGAAAGAATCACAATATTTTTTTATTTCAGAGTACGTCCGAAAGTGGGCTTGAGGGTAAACTGATGAGCATTCATAGCGAAACAGCTGTTTCGGTTAAAAGTTTGAAGGGGCGCAATGCTACTGGCAATTCCATTGGAACATTGGTGGTGAAAATAGCGATATAACAAGGTGAGACAGGAGATGTTACGTCAGTGTAATACCGAGAACGAAAAGTCGTTTGGTTTCGACGATGCAAGTACCATTCACGGATTATGACTGGGTGTTTTTAGATTTCGCTTCAATGACAACAGAGAGTATTATGTTTTGGAAGCACTAAATTTTACTCTGGTGATAGTTTCGCAAATATACCAATTCAAAGAAGACAGAGAAAGCGTTGAAGACAAAGATCGCCCTGGATGGCCATCAACATCAACTGATGAACAGCACGTCAAGGACATCAAAGATTTGGTGCTCAAAAATCCGCTATTGACAATTAGAGACCTCTTTGAAACTGTTAACGTTTCAGGTGCATCAGTCGAGTGCAATTTTCATTTGGTTCCAAAAACACTCAACGCACCATATAACACTGCATTGGTTCTTCGACACCATTTCGCCAAAAATTTAACTCATATCGTTCCACAACCACCGTATTCGCCGGATTTAGGACAGTGTGTCTTCTGGATATTCCCTAAGCTCAAGAAGCCGCTCCCTGGACACCGTTTCGACACGATTGAGAGGATAAAAATTGAATCGCTGCGCGTTTTGAAGACCATTCCGTAAACCGACTTTAACAAGAAACCGACGAAAAACCGTTGGCGTAAGTATGTTGTATTAAGAGAAGATGAAATAGTTTTAGAAGAGTAAACAAATATTTCAAAAGTTATAAACAATTTCCCCTTATTTTTTGATCACAGGATATTGGATTAAAACTAGCACGCAAGAGATCATTGATGAAAATTAAAAAGAGTGTTGTAGACAGAAAAGAGCCCTGAGGCACACCAGCATTTATTCTGTGAATATCAGACTTGAAACTATCAAAGAGAACTTGAACTGAACGTTCTGAAAGGTAATTTCTAATCCATTGAAGAAGAGAGTCATCGATCCCAAAAGCAACCTTTTTCGACAAATGAGCCTGATGCCAAACTCCATCAAATTGGTTAGAATGCAACTATTGTATCTTGCTTTTGTCAGTTGATATACGCTTTGGTTCCACTTTTCGGTCAGACATGGTAGCAAATCACCAGTCAGGCGGTCCTTGTAAAGTCAAGATATTTCATGAGCTGACGGTTTATCAGCGTTTCCATGACTTTGTAATGAAGGGACGTAAATGCAATGGATCTGTAGGACTAGAGAGAAGAAGATTCGCCTTTTTAAGGTACCGGCTGGACAAATTCTGTTTTCCATCTTCCCGAAAAGAGTCCTAAAGAGTAGGATTGATGAAAAAGCTTACGCAGTGGTATTGCCATCGAGGAAAAACTCCTCTTCAGAAGAAGGGAAGATATACCATCTGGACCAGCGGATTTGTGAATGTTAAGATCTTTAGGTACACTTGCTACTACACAAGTGCGAAAGTGGATTCGTCCCATTGAAGATTCGACGCACTCAAGTGTAGGCGGAGACAAGACACAATCTGGAAGTGTTTAGCTGGCCGCAAAATATGCAGCAAGCAGGTTAGCCTTGTCCAAAGAACTGGCAGCTAAAATTTCATTATAAATGAGCGTTGGAATGGAGGATGAGGGAGAAATTCTAATGTTTTTGACGAACGCCCAAAAATTTGTACTGCCTTTGGGACAGTGCAGTATTTTTTGCCTCAGTTTTTTGTCGAATTGATATTTCACAGCCTTAAGAAAGACGATGCAGTCATTCCTGGCTCGTTTAAACTTTATTCGATTTTCCTCTGTCGGGCTGGTCTCAAAGGACCGAGAAAACTTTTCTCTAACCGTGTCAGCCTCTCTACAGCTCGAGCCATTCCAAGCCGTTTCTTCCAGCTTGATACTCTTCACCCGATGAGGGATAAAGCATCTCATTCCACAGATAGAATAGTGTCTGTGATCATATGGGCAGCGGCATCCACGTCGTTATTGAGGAAACATAAAAACAAATTCTTAAAGAAGCTCTGAAGTTCGTTTCAATTAGTTTCCTCGTATTACAATACGCTTCCTTTAGGAACCTTTTCTCTAAATGTGTTTTCGGTTCATGAAAAATTACCTGATATGACACAGTGGTTCGACGGGCCTAATTTAACGGTTCGACCTGAAGAGTCCTCGATTTCTAACTGGAGGGACAATGCAGTAACCCCGGATTGTAGGGTCATCTAAATATTTAAATAGGTACGTTCCTCTAATTTCGGCATTTCGACGAGGAGGACTGGTCGATGATCAGAGCCATTTTTTTCTATGGTGCGTGGGGGTATACTCTGGAAATCATGGCTGCTAGCGCTTCAGCAGCAGTTGGCAGATTTTCACTTATAATATCAATGACGAAAGCGTATGGTAGCAGTTGTACAAACTTTTGAAATATTATGTCTATGGCTTTGGCCTACAAATTTCGGACGGACGGACTCTACATATACAGCTCGTTCCTATAAAAATGGATTGATATCTATTCATCTGGTCTTTTCCAAGCTTTGGCGCAAGGTGGTTGACGAAGGATTTACCCAGCTAGCACACTAGATAAAATCTTGATCGCGATGTTCAGAGCATTGTATCGTCCGTAGTTGGCGCTGTTAATTAGGTCTTCCTTCTTAAGGATCGAGCAGGCAATGCTAATATTCTATTTGCAGATTATTCTGTGTATGCTACTTACCAAATTAAGTTGGAATGGTTTGGTCTTGCCTAACAGCGGAATATTGGTCCTTTTCGCCGTTAGTTAGCTTGCAGAAGTGATCCTTCCAAATTTTCAGCACCAGATTCCGTTCAGTATTGGTGTTCTCGACAAGTTCTTTTCACACTTTGGTAGAACTTTTCCGATCAACATTTCTGCACATTTCCATAGTTTCGATTGTAAGTTTTTCTGCTTCTTTCGTAGAAGACGATGTTCGTCTCGTCGACTTTGTTTATAAAGTTCATAAGCAGCTTCGTATTTCTTTATAGTGCTGCTTATATGGCTCCTGTCAAAAAAGGAATTTTCTTATTGTATTCGCTAATAGCCTGTGTAGGTCTGCTTAGTAGTTCTCTTACTTTGCTATAACTGGGCCACATTGATCTATGCAAGCCTTGGTTGACCAGCATGAGGAAGTGGTGGTATATGTTGCCTTTGACTACACATTTCGAAATGTTGAGTGAATAGTCGTCAAGGCTTGACCTCCACCTGGCCAGTGTATTTGCCACCCAGCCTCCATCGATTTCAATGTGATTGATCTAGTTCAAGGTCTTTTCACCAGGTCGCTTTGTGGATGATGAAGCTTAGGCTCGTGTGTTTGTTTTGATGGCATTTCGCCATCAGTGTTATTCATCCAAACGTTATAAATAATCGAGCTTCTATGTCAGGTAACATACTCGTAGATACTCGTGCGCAACATGTCAATAGTTTTATTGACGGCTACGAAATGTCGTTATTTACCGACGCCTGAAATTACTTTCATTTTACAATTCAAAACGCTTAATTATAATCGCTCTGACTCATATAGTGCTTAAAGTTATCAACATCAGTTTCATCATCGAAGCTCATTGTTTGGGTGTCATCCCGGTTAACAAACTTCTTTGAATTGAAAATATAACGTCGAAAGCCTTTAAAGCGCTGACGGCATTCTGGCAATGTTAAGGTGCTTTCCACAAGACATGAATCTTATTAGCGAGGATTCACCGCTGTGATAAGACCATACATCGTTCATAAGATGCTGCTTTTACCACACTTCAAACATCAATCTCTCTCTGCCGCGTTGGGGGTTTTCCCTAATACACCTGATTTTTATATTCTGATGAATCGCACTTCCCTTGATAGTCATACTCGTATCAGAGGCTGCACTCTCAAAACCATCTTACGTTTAAAAGGAAGCGGTCTTTGGTACAATACGCACTTATGTTGACTGTCCCTTGACACTGGTCTCAAAAACAAGCCGCCCGATGCAATGACACCAAAACTCCTGTTGCGGAAATACAAGTGATACGAAATCGTCTCTTCCTGAACCCATGAAGGGTTTCGGCCAGAATCTGTGCCAAGAAAGGGATGTATGTAGTTGAGTCTGGCTCAACAACCGATTTAGGATTTCACCTCTGGTTAGGAAAACTTGCGACAATCCTGATAATGACATAAGTATAGAGTGCAAAACCGGTGGAAGGTACGAAGCACTTGCCTCCGTAGCAACAGCAAAGTTTCACTTAAAGCCTCACTGAACCCTCTCACTAATTCCAAGCTGTTTCGAGAATGCAAGACCACACTAAACTCAGTCAAGGCTCAGTGACTTGTTGGGACCCAGGTCACATTGACATCAGGGGAAATAAAATTGCCGATGAATTTGCAAGGCAAGGCTCTGATGATAGATTTTCAGTGCCCGAATACCGAATTGGAAAAGTGTTTCGGCAACGATTCTCTAAAGAAAACAATCGTTTACCAGTGGCACGAGCTGTTCAAAAGTGGTCGTGAGTCAATCGAAGATGATGAACGCGGTGGCAGACCATCGACATCGAAAACCGACGAAAACATTGATGAAGCAAAAGAAATGTTGGTCAATAACCGCAGAGATATAACGGAGGACTTGAACATTGCCTATGGATCCGTTTAAGACATTTTGGCTCCCTGTGACTTCTTTCTGTTCAATCGAGTTAAAAAACCACTCGACGATACGATCAAGTGCTCGCATAAGTGTGTTGCAGTCGATGGGGATTACTTTGAAGGGGACAATATAGATTTAGATGAATAAACTTGTATTTCTACTTTGCTTCAGGGCTGCCTTTCACCCGGTTAGGCATTCCATTGATAAGTGTGCTTCATATGAGCATAGCTGCAGATGGAATGACTCTTCTGGTTTACCGCCAGACCAAACGAATTCTTCCCGATGTCTCTAAGGGACTTCGTCTTTCATGTTGTCTTTCGGTGGGAAGGACTAGCCAGCTTACCGGCGTCGTAACTGGACAATACCATTTTTTAAGCCCCTAAATATGCTGAACATAAGCTACGCAACATTCTGCGACACTTGCTTGCTGTGTAAGTAATGACGACACCGCCATGTGGTGGATGCTGCTACTGTTGACAATTTATCGATGAAGTGCTGTACGAAAGATTGAGAAATTTTAGTAAAAGGAACATACAGCGCAATAGGTTTTTGTCTGAGCAAAAAATGGAATTTATAGTCGACATATGATATCTTAATATTACTACTTAACCCCCATCTTTCTCCTTATTAAAATATTTGAGCACAAGTTATCCCCCAAATTTCCTATATCTTAAATAAAAAAATGAAAACACAATATCTTATGTCAGATTTATTTTCATTTAAACATTTTATTTCTTTATTTTCCTCTTTTCATTCAATTTTAATTTTTTCTTCTATTACCGCCGTTTACTTTTTATTTTAAATATATTACAATAATTAGCTTTGCTAATTTTTTTATTAACTTGAAATTTATGTATATCTGGTAATTGCTTCCTTTTAATTTATTTTTTCTAACAACGCCTAGCTTTGTCTATCTCATTGATTTATTTAATAGTTTTTTGTTTTTTTTTTGTAACAAATACATTATAATAAAGAACACAATTTATTATAATTTTTTTTAACTAACTTCATCGTCGTCTTTTCTTTTTTGTAATTTAATTATTTTCTGTTTTTTTTTTTTTTTAACAATTTACTTTTATGTATCTATACATCTGAATACATTAACTACAATCATTTTTCATTTACCTATGTATACATATATATAATGGTTTTTTTTAAATTTTCCATTTCATCTTAAAAATTAGCTACACTTAAAATTATAATTATTTCTTTTATCATTTTCTTAAATTTAAACATTTAACTAACTTAATTAATTTATAGAATGTTTTATTTTGTTTTAATTTTTTTTTTTCTTAATTTAAATTTAAGTTTTAAAGTCTTTCATTTCTTAGGAATTTCTTTGCATGTGTTGAAAAGTACGGTTTTTTTTTTCTAATATTTTACATTTGAATAATATGTTTCATTGGTAATTAACTTTGTTTCAATGGATTTCGGTTTTCAACGTATCTACAAGTTTATTTGAATTTTCTTCTGAATTTTGTTTTTAAATGCATGAGTTTGTTTAGAAATTTATTTAAATTAGAGCTATTCTATTTTTGACTAATTTTATCTACGTATGTTGAATTAATTTACTTTTTATGATGTAAAAAAAATATTTTTTTTTTATTTTTAGTGGCAAGTTATGCATAGATGAGGTTTAGTTTAAGTGTAGAATACATTTTGTGATTTTTTTTTTTTCGTATAATTGATTTTTGAGAATTTGTTCTTCTTTAACTAATCGTTTAGTCAATTGGCTAGCTTACATCTATCGAAGATTTCTTGTGTGGTTTTGTTTTGAGATATTTACAATGGCGGTAAAAATCGGTGTTCCTAGTTAAGTGAAAAGAAAACAAAATTTAAAGAGTGATATAAAAATGTTTTTATTTAGATTTTCGTGCAGAGATACTCGTATCCAGGTTTTCATGTAATCGCACGGCCCTTATTCTTTAAACGGGATATAAAGGGTGAAGAGAACAATTTTTGAGGGCGTAAAGTATCGACGTCTACATAAAGAATCAACAACAGAAAGTCAACGTTTGTGGGAAACTGCGGCGTGGGGAAATAACATCTATGGTCTTGGAAATTTCTACTATAAAAGTGTTCTTTAGGATAAGTGGTTGATAGCGACCGACAACGACGGTCCCTAGCCTATGTTTGGAAAGTAGGAGGTGAGTCGCTAAATTGAGATCACCGAAACTTTATTTATAACGCGATCAGATAAAAAACGGACAACGGATATTCGGCGAGGCTAGGCATGCAGCCGAAAAACTAGGACTTAATCCTCTGAAGCTACAGTACTGGTATGTCTGTTTTACAAGAGGTGCGCGTGTTGTTATAGATCGAGTACCAATGAAAAAAAAAAAAGCTGTGTTGATTGTTGTAGAGAGCAGAAACAGCATCTATTTGGACGCGGATTTATCATCATTTAAACAAGAACTCTTAAGTTTCGGGGCATGAGAACGAATTCCGGACTACAATCGACCTGCTATAGCCTTTCTTACCAGACAATCGAACAATGGCCTGACACTACGCTAAGATTCCGTCGACAGAAGGATGAAATTTTTGCCAACCAGATTGATCACATTACAGTCTACACAGATCATGTATTTTAGATACCTGAGTGTTCTGTGGCAGCTACAACTATGATTATTCTTTGAATAGTCCGGCAATTCGTATAAGCAATAAAACACTGTGCTCGTACATATGATGTGAACCAACAAGCAGCCTCGGATATGAACGGGCTTACTGTTGATGACCCCAGCACGAAAGACGGAAAACGAACACCGACTTCATGCAATGCATATACAATCTTCTGATCCTTAACTATCGGGAAGCAGCCGAGCAGAGGTCCTGACCCGCCTCCTAATTGGATATCGCAATCATTGTGCGATAGGATGGGCCCGGAAAAGAAGGATGACAGAGAGCAAAAACAGCTGCTACTTGAATGTTTGTTTATTATCAGAGGTAGACTAGGGCAATAAATCTTAAGCTTCGAGTCTTTGAGCAAACGCCTGATAACAATCCGTATCAGAGCTAAATCCGCCAACATGAGCCTGATATACACTCATGCCCACACAAACTAAAGAGCCGACTTTGCCATAGATTGCTTCTACGAGCTCCTCGACCAGACTTATAAGCAGTGGCCTAAGCACAACTTTTAGATCGGCCTTGCTGATTATAATAATAAGGTTACGAGAGCACAGACAACACTAGCTCCAAAAATGTGCTCAGGCTAGTCGACTTCGTGATAAAAAAAACCGTGAACCACACTGATCATATTGAGCCTATGACCTAATTGTTCTTTATCCGAACGTTCCGAGGATCCAATATCGGCTGTAACCATTATCTTGCTGTAGCGAAGGTGCGAATGCAAATATCTCGGACGGTAGACCACTTAAGACGTATTAGGAAGAAATTTGACGTCGTGAGGCTATAATCGCTAAGAGATAGTCAGGGACTTTGTATAGCCCTTGTCCGCTATCAAATCTGATAATGAGATCTCATTAGAAATCAATCGAGCGGTACTCTTGCAAATGGCTGTTTCTTCGGCCTAAGAAGGCAAGTGAGTAATAAGGCAAGGCACACTAAGAAAACTCCATTTAAGACCCTCAGCATCCCAGTCCCAGCGAAAGCATGGATTTTAACGAAGTTGAATAAAGATATCCTCGGCCGTTTTGAACGTAAAAATTTGATCTTGTTTGCGTTGAACTATACAAGCCCTACAACACATTAGCCGTCTGAATGAATCCAACTTGGACAAACAAAGCAGGGGACCTCAACCATATTGGGTTGCGCAACTGTATGCAGTTAGCCAGCGCTAGCCTATTGATTGATGCTAAGGACGATAAGTAAGTAAGTAAGGCTAAAATCGCAAAAGACTGCTCGAGGATTTTTGCTCCTTTCGGAAAGACTTAAGCTGCCAGCATTTGGTGGATATGACCAGTTACGACATTGTCAGGCTGTAACATGTCTCTAACATTGCATTGCACAATGAAATCTCTAGTTCGACAAAGGGTATCGGCAGGCATATACAGAGAAACAAGAAACATACAAGGAAGGGCAAGAGCTTCCCACGAACTCTATGAGTAAATGTTGCGGGAGGAACATCGGCTTCTCAAGACGAAAAGTGGTCGTTTTGAGAGAAGTGGTCGTTCGAGGCCAACGGGAAGTGCTTCAGCAGAAATGATATCTGGAAGTTCTACCCAAATGTGCAAAGAACAAGGGTACCATGTACCGGACAGAAGCATGCAAAGGTAAGAATTTGAATGTAATAGTGGTCACAGTCGGTGTTGAAGTTTAGAAGCAGCATTTCGGCTGATTGCTTCTCAGCGAAGATGTTCCGCTGTCAGGCAGAATATACCATTTTATTTAGATGATGATCGGCAAAGGATTTCCAAGAAGGGATACCCTCTAAATTAAGCGCACTATAAGGGAATCAGACTTATTACCAATGCTATCAAAATTGCCTCTACCATACTATCTAATGCTCCAATATGTCCTCAACCGCTTGGTATTAGGCTTGGCAAGTCGGCCATTGACCAAACATTAACCCAAGGGCAGATTTCAGGAATTTCAAATCGACTTTCATCATTCGCTGATTTTAAGACAGCGTGTGATAGCGCTTATAAAAACAACTTATATAGAGTGCTGACAGATTCCTGCATCCTTCCAAAGTCATATGTCTCAGCAGAATAACAATAAAGAACTCTGATTGCACCGTCCAGCTATTTAATGTCAAAAAAGAGTTTCTACAAGCTAACGACTTGTCGTTAGATTCCCTCAACATCAAATTCAAACAATGACACATCCATAGAGATGAAGCAAAGAAGGGACGTCCAATCACTGTTTTTTTGGATTAAGCAGGCATCAGAAAAATATGATAAGTCGTTCTCAGAACAACGAAGAAGCACTACATTATAAGACCCTTGTCGATTAGTTCCTACTGTATGGGGCGGAAGCATGGAGTTTATCCAACGGGATGAAAATACCCCTGGCCGCTTCGAGAGAAAAGTTCTACGACTAATTTTCAGTCCTGAAATTGAATTTGTAGAAGGAGATACATCAACGAACTATATGGGCTATAAATCAAAATTGGTGTGAGTGGGTAATATATAGAACATGAATATCTTCAAACCCATTTCAGAAAGACAACATCCGCGCCGTGAGGACGTCGTTTTAAGTGGCGCGTTCACGTGGGAAGGGGCCTCAGCAGACTTGGTGAGAGTAGCTGTTGGCGATTTGCGCGAAATTGAGAGAGACCCAGTTCCATCCCGGACCCGAAATACTTAAGTAAGACCGAAGTACTTGAAGCCGATCATTAAAAAAAATATTTATGACGGTGGAAGAAGTTCATACTTCAAGATTCCTGCGTCACCTAGATGAAATAATTTTGATTGTAAAACCAGCACTCCAATCTTTTCCGATCAGAAATTACTATTAATTTAATTTCCTAACAATTTAGTACAAAACAAACAAAAAACCATAACATCCTAACATTATAAGCAATTTGAAAGTTTACACATCAATCGTACAACTACTCGTTTGTCCTAAACAAAAATCTATCAAACAAAACTATGTATTGTATTTAAACTAATTTACATTTTCAACAACACGTACAAATTTTATTAAAAAATATCTTAAAGATACACAATTAAAATTTTTCATTTTTCTAAATTCTTTTCATTTTTCTAAATTCTTTTACTTTTTTGATTTTTTTTTTTTTTTTTAATTTTTCTTCTACATACCTTAGAATAGAGCACTTATATAAGTTTGAATTATTTTTTTTCCTTTTGTTTATAGTTTAATTAGTAAAGTTCTATCAAATAGATAAAAAGTATAAAATAATATATTAAACAATAGATTTGAACTTAGTAATTCGTTTGTTTTTGTATTATATACCTAGATTTTCTTTTTCCTCAGCTTTTTGCTTTTGAGTTTTTGTTTTTATATTTTTTTATATTTTTTACAGATAAATAAGTTTTGTGTGTTTTTTTTTTCTAAGTTAAAATCATGTTTATGTTCTTAAGTTTTAGTAATAAAATTTTATTTATATATTTACCTATCACGTGAAAGAAATTGACTCGGTTTTTCATGTATGATGATCATGTGTATCTGAAAATATAGAGAGTGGATTTGTAGACATACAAAAAGAGTTCGAATTCATTGAAAAACATTTTCAAACTCTGGTTGTCCAGATAGTTATATCTACGAATTATTCCTAATCGAAATTAATTACAGATAAGGATTGCGTCGGCAACACAAACATATTATTGGACTCGACTTTTTGCTCACCATTTAGAGAATAACTAATCTGATTTTTTCATAGATATTTCCGTAGTTCAGGACACTTTATTTTGAATAATTATATCACATCGTATGCAGAACGATGATGCTATATCTTTCAATCTACATACAGAGGTGAGATCTGAACATCTGGAAAGATCTCCCATTTAATAAAATATTCAATCCTAATACATATCATTCTAGATATTAAGTTTGCTCATCATCCCCGATTTGGGCCAACGGGAAAAGAAATTTTTATTCCACCGCTATTACGTGAAGGACTTACAACCAACAGCCGTCGATAAAATAAGCCGCATATGTGGGAAAATGCCATGAACAATTTTATCAAAATAGTATACATGCTCAATAGAAGTCGAGAAGGTCATTTGGCTCTTTTTATTCATATGGCAACACTTCTTGATTAATAAATAAAAATTTCTTACAGACAAAGTTATTATTGCAAAATTTGTGTTCCGTAAAAAATGTTTTCGACCATTTCATCGATTTTACGGTCGTCATAATCGGCCTACTGTGTAAGCAATTCAAGCCATTCTTACTTACTTATTAGGCTGGGAACTCTTAGAGGGTCAAAGCCTGAACAACTGTAGCCTCCCATCCATTGCGGTCCCGGGCGTACTGGTTCCAGTCGAAAAAACCGGTTGGTCTTCATTATATTTACGAACCTAGTGGCTTGGATTCAAAAACTCTCTTAGCTGGAGAATTATCGTCCATCTGCTCGATGCAGTCGAGTCATTTTTCTACAGCTCATAGAGTTCGCGGTTGTGTCTTCTTCTCTCCATACGCCCTCCTGATAGACAGGAATAAATATTCGATGAAGGATTTTTCTTTCAAAAGAGTCTACAATTTGTTCTACTGTCTTGCTTATCGTCTCCAACTTTCGGCTCCGGAAAGCAGAACTGGCAAGATTTGCGCTTTGTAGAGCATGATTTAGACTCTTTGCGTTAGTAGTTTTGACCCATCTTGTTTCGACAGACCGAAGTAGCAAACACTGCTTACTCTTCGTTGAATCTACACCATGTAGTCGTTTGTGGAGTTAACATTTGCCCCGAGGTAGGCGAACTCCTTGACTACCTCAAAGTTGTAGCGCTGGAACGGTTTTTAGTCGACAGCATATATTCCGTTTGTTTCGCATTCACTTTAAGACTAATTGCAGCATGCTGGGGACGTGCGATTATCATCCGCGTATTCCAGAAGCTGGACGGACTTGGAGAAAATAGTACCTTCCGTGTTGACTTTTTCCCGCCATGTTATCTGCTCAAGAACTAAATTGAAGAAGTCACATGACAGCATGTCTCCTTGCCGAAATCCGGTGCAGGTTTGGAATAATTCAGAGGTTCTAGTTTCATACTGCACGGCGCATGGTGAGTTTTCCATTGCTGTGCGGCGATACATCCCGATCAGTTGTCCTGGGATCCCGGCTATAGAATTATATAGCTCAGTGCGATAGATGCTGTCATATGCGGCTTTGAAGTGGATGAAGAGATGGTGTGTATCGACTTGGAACTTGTTGGTCTCTTCTAAGATCTGTCTTAATGTGAGAATTTGGTCTGACGTCGATTTTCCGGGCCGGAAGCCGCATTGGTATTGGCCGATTTGTGCGATGCAGTACGGTTTCAGACGTTCACACAGTACACTGGATAGGGTCTTAGATAGGAAAGATAGAGCTGATATCCCAGTTGTCGTGCATGCTGTCGTCCTCCCATGCTTTGGAAATGATCTGATGTTTTGAAGAGCTCAGATGGCAGGCATTCTGAGCCAACGGCAATGTTGTTCTTCAGCTTTTGTACAGCTGTGGCGACTTCTTCTAAGCTGGGTGGGAGAACTAATTCTTCGACTGGAGATGTGTTCTCTTCTTGACGTATCACCCTCACTTGGTCATGTCCAATCCATAGTCCCCTGTTGGTCTGTGATGAGATTTGAAGTGCTTGGAGACCCGTTTTAAAGTCATTGGCTAGGTTTTTGGTCTTTTTAAAAAAGCTTTCCTTCTCCAGAAATTTTCGATATCCATGAGCTAGGAGATTGCAAAGGTTATTTTCTTTTTCCGCAGTAGTCTTTTCTTCTCCCTTGATCTGGACTTATACTCGTATCCACGTTGCTCTGGTGACGCGTTGCAGTGTTTTCCTGTTTGCTGCATCAGTTGCCTTCTTTTTTTGCACACATTCATCCTCACAACACTGATTTCTTTTCTGGAGTGGTGTTACGACCTCCTCCTTGATGGAAGTGCAGCAATATGACCACGAGTTGTTGACGTCTGTGGTTGGCAGTGACATATTGGAGAGTTTTTCATCCAGGCGATCTCTGTTATCTCTATGTCCGGCGTGCGTAGGCGTCCAAAGTTGGACATCCTTTTTGGATGTTGTTGCAGCTTTCTTTCATTTGACTGTCGAGCTCTGAATCAGTCTGCTATCAGGTAATGGTCAGAGTCCACGTTTGCCAGTCTAAATAATTTAACATCCAGGATATGTGACGAGCGGCGTCCGTCAATAAGCACGTGGTCGATTTGGTTGGCGGTTCGACCATCCGGAGTCAGCCAGGTTACTTTGTGGACTCTTTTGCAAGGGGACCTCGTGCTACATACGAGTGTCACTATATTACTAGCTATCGCAAAGTCTGCGAGTTGGAAGCAGTTATCTGTAACCGTGTCATGGAGGCTGTATTTTCTAATCGCTTCGCCAAATATGTTCTCCTTTTGGCGTTGAGGTCCCCGAGTACAATTTTAACATCGTACTTCGGACAGGCTCTGTCCAGGAAGTCAAAAACTTACTCATTGGTGGGTTCTTCAGCCTCGTTGGTAGAGGGGTGAGCACATATGAAGCTGATGTTGTAGAATCTTGCATTGAAGCGGATCACAGCCAGGCGATCAGTGATGGTCTGATCGATGACCTTATGTGTAACCTTTTGTGACAGCTGTAATAAATGACGCAATCTCTTCGTTTTATCACTCCCAATCCTATACAGCGTACTTCCTGGATTGCAGTGATATCCGCCCTATACTCCTTGAGGATATTTTCAAGTTTTTTTGTTGCTACTGGGGTGTTTTAAGAGTATACTCTCAAATCGTAGTTCTTCTTCGCGCCGTATTGTCTTTGATTAAAGGGTCCGTGTGTATCCGAGGCTGGATTGTGTTCATTCATAACATTTGTTTTTTTTTACGTGAGGTCGTCAGCTCACAGCACAACCGTAATTCAGGCCATAGTGACCAAATTTTGCACCAATTTCACATTATTGGATATGAAGCCACCTATCCGTATGCGTAGAGTGCGTACAGAGGAAATATTGCTGCTGTGTCCGTGATTTGTCTATTCGTCGCCGCTTGCAGTAATTGGAATTGTGTTACTCGACTACGTGGAAGATTTTACTTGAAGATCTTGGTCTAACACCCTACAAAATATAGCTCGCACAAAATATGAAGCCGAACGACCTGCCACAGCGTCGAATTTTCGATTAGTGGGCCATAGGAAAGCTGGGGGAAGATAAGTTTTTTCTATCGAAAAGTTGTCTTCAGCGACGAAGCTCATTTCTGGTTGAATGGGTATGAAGCAAAGATGCCGTATTTGGTCCGATGAGCAACCTCAGGCAATACAATAACCGCTAGTGCACTCGCAAAAATGCGCTGTTCGGTGTGGTTTATGGTCCGTCGGAATCATTGGCCCGTAGTTTTTCAGAGATAACCGTGAGTGCAACATTACCGTCACGGGCCCCCACTATCGTTAAATGGTTTCGAGGTTTTGTTTGCCCCAAAATGCACGAGCTGAACCTGGTCGACATGTGGTTCCAGCAAGACGGCGCTACATACCACACAGCACGTGAATCGATGGACCAATTGAGAAATGAGTTCGGTGAGCAGTTTATCTCTCGTGTTGGACCGGTGAATTGGCCAGCTGGATCGCTCGATTCGACGCCTTTAGACTATTTTTTTATGGAGATACGTCAAATCGCCGATAAACCAGCGTCATCTGCACGGGTTATTAGCGAGATACTAGCCAATGTGCTCGAAAAAGTGATTCAATATTGGACTGTCCGTATGGACCACTTAAAACGTATTCGTGGTTAAAACTTACATGAAATAATCTTTAAAAAGTCAATGGCAAGCAACTCAAATGAAGATTGTATACACTTTTGCAATTTTCCTGTGTTTTTTTTTTACGAAAAATTACCCCTTATTTTCAACGTTCAAGCGCCTTTAAGTATACAGATTTATTTATAAGATTAGTTGACCTACTTTGCGTGTTGTTAGCCCTTCCAAGAAAGTCTATACGCCTTTGCTCATTCTGAATATTTTAATCTCTCACGCTTAATTAGACAAACTCTTTCAGAACATGACTGAATAAAAACTCCCTCCTAACATAATGGGTTAACTTTCCTCTTTAAACATTTCTAAAGTGACTACATTTTATTTTAAACCAGAAAAACTTCAACTCAGCTAATGATAGCCAATCGAAACTTTTATCGAAGTTAACTCCAACAAAAAGTTAAAACGTCTTCTACATATCGTTAAGTTGGCTTAAATATTCTCCTAAATATGTAGAAGGGAAAACAACTTTGAAGAATTTAAGAAGTTTCCCAAGAAAATCTTCAACGTCTTCATATTCAAATTACTTACGACATTCTTATATGGATGGATGTAATTCTGTTCAGAGCCACCTGAGTCCCGCCAACGGCAATATCCCTTTCACCAGAGACGCTTCACAATTGACAGTAGTCACATGATGGAAAACCGAAAACCCTTCGTCCTGACAACCAAATTTCACTAGCTGCGTAATTTTCCTTAAGGAAAAGAAATACATATATATAATAACGAGTATATGGCATACAAATATGTACATACAGATAGGAGGATACCCAACCACCGATTTCAATGTGCTTAAAAATGCTTTTTAATCCGTCTGTCAACACGTTTCCATCACTCAACCAAAAGGAGACAGAAAAAAATTGTGGAAAATACGAATATGTACTTGGTAATTTCCATCCTTTTAAACTCCCCTTTTCATACCAAACAATTTACACCACAACAATTGATATCAGATGAGCTGGTCCTGGCGTAGCCCTTAACAAAGGACACTCGTTATCCAAGCCATCATCACGCACATGTGATGTCCTTAAAGCGTACCCCATATTGCACATAACAGTTAACGGGCAACGCCTTCACCATGCCGAACGGAATTATTATGCAAAATAGTTACATAATACGTAAGCTCGACAGGACCAGAAAAGGATCACAAAAGAAAACAGAAAAGTAAAGTGGCAACACACGTTATTTCTATTTTCATATTTTTCATCTTTTTTTTTTTTCTGCTTTGTTTGTGATGAAATGGAGAAAAATGTTCACATTGACGAGGCTGTCACGGAACACATTTATGCATGAGGATGCTGCAACAAAAGGAAACAGGAAAACAATGCAATCCACGTGTGCACTGAATTTTTAAAAAAATTTTTTCCATTTTTCTTTATTTTTTTCTGAGAACCAAATGTCAATTTGGGTTTTCCTCTTTCGATTTTAATAAGTTTGCTCAATGGTTTTTTTTTCTTTCTATTTATTAACATTTCCTCGTAGTTTTTGTATTTGTCAGAGAGGAGAATGGGAATTTCTGGTTAATCAAAATGGGCCCGCCACAGTGAGTCATTTGTACAACAATTTCTATTTTTTAATTTTTTTTTTGTCATTGACGATTTGATGAATTAATTTTATTATTGTTCATGAAAATAAATGAGATTCTTTGACGAGATACGGTGATCCAGGATGCATTTGTAATTGTGTTTTTTGATTTGGCAACACTTTTGCGAGCCACAGCCAATTTGACAGCTGACAGCTGACAGCTGATTTGTGCCCAATTTGGTTTGCCATTTCAACGTGGATAACTAAGATGCAGCGAAAACTGGTCAAAGCTCGTCTATCTAGACAAGTTCTTCGAATAACCAAGGAAAGTTTCTACATCACGCACACGCTGATTGACAATACGAATCCGCAAAGACGTCCCCCGAAGAAGCCGTTGCTCTTAAGGAGCGTGGTACAAAACAATTGGAGCTTTGTCCATAATTTTACGGATTCGGGCAGACATCGGCCGCACTCATTCTGCATCTTTCAAAAAACGCAGAAGACATTATCCTAATCCAGGAACCATGGATTGTATTGTAGAAGGCGTGGTTGGTGGACTTAGGACACCCGTATACGCTCCGCTCTATAAAACAGACAAAGGTAAGATCAGAACTTGTATATTAGTGAAACGTAGCCTTAATGCATTTTTACTTCCTAATCTCAGCGACCCCGACTTAACCGTTGCCAGACTAGAGACCCTCTCCCTGGTGATAAGCTAGAAAGGGTGGTACTGGAAGCTGGAAGCCAAAAAACTGGCCTCATCATCGGATGCGATGCTAACGCTCATCACATGGTACCGACATCAACTATATTTTAAGTACTAAACTCTTTATTTGCAACATTGGCAATGAGCCCACTTTTAGAACTAGAAACCGAAAGTAAGAGCTAGATATCAGTCTTGTCTCCGACAGCATCACTGAAATGCTAACGAACTGGATGGTAACGTCTGAACACTCATTTTCAGACCACAGATACATCCAATTCAGCTTGAGTTATGCTCCCCCCAGCCAAACAGTATTCCAGAACTACCGGAAAACTTATTGGCAAAAATATAGAGGACTACTGTCAGAAACGTTATCCTCTGAACTATTAAGTACTCCGCGTGACACCAATGAGCTTGACATAAAAGTCAAGGAATCCACTCTGACTCTCAATCAGGCTATGGCTGCTTCCTGCCCTCTTATTCAACCTAGAGGCAAGAAAAATTCGCATTGGTGGACATCAGCACTGGGACTGCTTAGAAACACTAGCAGAAAACGTTTCAATCTAGCAAAAAACACAAGAAAATTGACTGACTGGGACTCATACAAAGAATCCCTCAAAATATACAAAAGAAGAACTGAGGAAGGCAAAGCGACAACCCTGGAGACCTCTGAGGCATCGCGGCTAAGAAAAATCCTCTCTACAAATCCTATGATGCCTACCTGTTTTAAAAAAAAAACCGATGGCTCTTGGAAAATCTCAAGTGATGAATCACTATACCTGCTACTGGACACCCACTTTTCAGGTAGCTCCCAATTCGCGGCCAGTAGCAACCAAAACAGGCCAACTGCAACCGGGACCAAAATTCATGGTCTGATCCCAAGTGACAAACTGCTCTGGACGCTGCATAGCTTCAAACCATACAAGTCTTCTAGTGCGGGCGGTATAATACCTGCCGAGCTACAGAGGTCCTCCGATATGATTCTGCCTGCTCTAGAAAATATTATGAGGAGCTGTGTAGAACTTATCCACATTCCACTGTCATGGAGAGAAATCAATGTAGTTTTCATTCACAAAGCCGGAAAATGTTCTCATGTTGTCCCAAGGGACCTCAGACCTATAAGTCTATCGTCTTTCCTTCTGAAAACTTTAGAACGACTGAACGACGGTACCTTTAACATCGTCAACACATCCGCAATCACGACTGCGGTTTCAACTCTGCAGGTAGGCGACTCATTTTGGGGAGTTGATCAGTATTACGCTAAAAAGCAGGATAATCAACTCCAAACTGGGTGAGATTTCTGCTAAAAGATGTGTCAGCATAGGTACGCCGCAATGTTATCTCTCCCCTTCTCTGGAACTTAGTAGTAAATGAACTGCTGATATATCTAGAAGCGGGTTATTGCCTATGCGGATGACGTTGCTATAGCCGTTCCAGATAAGCATCTTAATACCATTAAGGAACTCCTTTAAGTAAATCTCAATAGATTAAAGCGTTAGGCAGATCGCTGTGGATTAGGAATAAACCCCCATAAAACTGATCTTGTCCTCTTTTCGAGGAAATACAAAATTCCAACTATAGACCCTCCTTCAATAAACGGTACCAGTTTAGTACCTGGGTCTCATTTTTGGCAGAAAACTAAACTGGAAGCCTAACATTCAAGAAAGAGTTAATAAAGCTACAATAACTTTATTCTCTTGCAAAAAAGCCATTGGGAATAGATGGGACTTTAAACCTTGGATAACCCACCGGCTATACATCTCGGTCATAAGACCGGTACTCACCTACGGGGTGGTTGTTTGGTGGACGGACTTAAACAATGCAGTCAACTGCATTAGACTAAGCAGAGACCAAAGAACAGCATTTCTACCCCCTCTGCGACACTAGAAATTCTGTTCCAGCTGCGACTGCAGCTATTCGCCTTAAAGCAACTCAACAATGGATAAATAATTCATTTCGCCACGCCAGTCTTCTTAATATGTTACATTCCTCACAGAGAACATCGATTACACCATACCTGAACTTTGATTGGACAAAAACTTCCATGTAAGCTTCTCCTCTAGATCCTTCTGGAAGGAAGATGCTTTCATGGAGGACAAATCAATCCATCTCTCCATAGATGGGTCTAAAACCGATAGCGGGTTTGGTGGCGGTGTTAAGCTAAATTTAAGTCTCTCTTTCCGTCTTCCAAATCACTGTAGCGTGCCGGAAATTTTGGCGATTAAAGAAGCTCTGTTCTGGCTTCTGGTGATATCTGCAAAGGATATCTGCATCTTTTCGGATAGTCAGGCCATTAACAAGTTGCCCCACTCGGTCTCATTAAATTCTAAAACCGCCCTTGAATGTCGATCACCTATTATGAAGATGGCAGAGCAGTTCAACCTTCACCTTTGTTGGGTGCCGGGCCAAAGAGACATTCCAGAGAACTGTAGGGCCGATGAACTTGCCAAAATTGGAACCACTCTATCTATTCTACTGGAAAAGGGTAGCATAAGTATACTAATCGCTACATGCAAACTAACATTACAGCTGGATGCCAATAAAAGAACTGACCTAACCAGAACTGAGATCAGATCTGGCAAAACTCGATCTGAATCGCTCTAAGCACCATCATAGGTGTCATCACTGGACACTGCCTCATAGGCAAGCACGCAAGAAGGCTTGGCGCCTTTACAAATGATTTCTGTAGAAGCTGCATGGACGAGGAAGAGGAGGAGACAACCCTGCACCTACTCTGTACAGGTCCAACTCTCTCCCAGAAAAGAAGTTCACTTAGGAGCTTTCTTCTACAACGACTTAAAAATGTAGACGTAAACAGTCTCCTACGCTTCATTATAAGCTCAAATTTGTTCCACGAGTAAGAGGATCACAGATCCACGCGGAATCACAACGGGCCAATAGGCCTAAGTGGGTTGGTATTTCCAACAGCCACTCTTACCTACCCTACCTGCATACCTATGGATTCGTGCGCGTCGTGCCGTCGGTGAATGTTTTGGTTGAGCAGCTACGTTAACAAGCAGACCACTAAGTACTGCTTGACCACAATAGAGTCGTAATCGCAATCTTAGCCGTAGTCCCGAATTGTCAAATAAGTTGAAATATACACAAATAAAGGGTGTCCCAATGTTCACGTAAAATTTGAATTTCCCGCCATTTGTGCGGTGAAGTACTGCCAACGAAAAGACGACACTGTGAAAACTGACAGCTCAGGAGCGCTACACGAAAGAACAACGCGTTTTCATTGTTGAGCAATGAAGGTTTAGCTGATCTGTACTCCAACCCTCTACTTGTCTATTCTTTCGCTTCTTGCAGTTTAAGTTGGCCTTCAGGGTTCTTAAATTGTAATAGACATTGCAAAGCTGCGTGGTTTGTGGGAAGAATGAACTTTTGTCCATAGAGGTACTTACTGCTTCATTGCCAGAATTAAAGCCAGAAGCTCACGCCGAGTTACGCAGTGGTTCCGTTCAGGCCTTGAGAGGACCTTTCTATAATATGAAACCACTTTGTCTTGACCATGATGAACATGAGAGATCACAGCTTCGACTTTAACATTGCTAGCGTCTGCCTCCACGATGAACATTTTCCGGGTGTGGCGTAACGCAAGATGAGGGCATTGCGCAGCTGCCGCTAGCAGCAAAATCCTTGACGAATCTTCTGTGATACGTAGCAAGTCTCAAGAAGCTTCACAGTTTGTGTTTATCTTTGGGGGCAGTCCAACTATCCGTCCTTACTCCTTCCGATTGTATTGTGTAATGTGACTTTGTTCCGGACGGACCAAAGCACATTTTTGTACAACAGGTTCTGCTTCAAATGAGCGCCTCGCAGCCCTTCAAGGTCGTCGTTTAGATCAACGCTCCTTGAACATGACGATGACGTCGTTCAGATACACTAGGCAGATTTTCTACGTGAGCCTTTGCAATGTACGTTTCATTAATCGCTCGAAGGTGGCCGGAGCGTTACACAGTCCAAACGGCACCACCGTGAACTGCCAAAGACCGCTTCTTATAGTGAAGGCAGTTTTCTTACGATCTTTGCGATTAATCTCTACCTGCAAGTAACCGCTCTTCCGGTGTCATCAATCCTCGGTAGTGAGCAGCTATCTTTTTTGGTGACATCGTTGGACTTTCTTGCTTACGAGGATCACAGCGGATGCCCACGCTTCTTAAATTCTTCAATCAGTCCCTCAACTTTCATCTTCGGCACTATTTCGAAACCTTTGCGGCAACTTCTATTTACTTTGCCGGTGGAAGACGCTTTGCTGGTTGACGGGTTGGTAGGGTATCTCAGGTGTCAACGAGGTGTTGAACAAATCCATATTATCCGTCTTGTGTAGCAAATACGGGTATATCAACGTAGGTACACATTAGTGTTTCTGCCAGGATACGCTGCTCTTGTTCCCGTTGTGGACGACACATCGTAGAATCTGTAGGTGCTCATTTTCCTACTATCTCTCTCTTTTTTTACCTTCACACTGAATGTCTTTGGATTTAGAATCCGTACAGGAACCATGTCATTCTTTGATCCCATTAAGTCCTTTTCCACCATGAAGTCCGTTTTATGAGTGCTTCCGACGAAGGCTCTAGAACCTGATTTAGGCAGATGACGAGTTTTAAGACGAAAGTGTTGGCGTTTCCGTATACAATTGGCATCTCCATGTTTCCATATTTCAGGGATAATGCCTCAAAGTCAACTATTGGTGCATGCTCTTTCATGAAATCTGTACCAATGATGCACTCGTCACATATGTCAGCCACCAGAAAAACGTGAGAGAAGGCTATTCCGGCCAGGTGGATTTTTATGTGGACTTCACCATATACCTTAACTGTTTCTCTCGTAGCTGGTTGCAAGCTGTAACTGCTGGTGTTATGTAACCAAGATTTCTGCACAAGATCCCTCCTCTTGATCGAGGCCTTGACACCAGTGTCTATTGTTGCCTTCCACTTTTCCTTACGTCGTTTTGCCAGTGAGACTTGACTCCTGTTACCAACTTCTACCTACTGCGAAGTAGGTGCTTAAACGTTTCTCAACTGATGGCTTCGGGAAGATTGGCCACCTTCTTGGTAGCCGCTTCTGCCGATTTATTCTTCTATTTGCGCAGGAATATTCAATAGATGATACTTCCAGCTAAATGATCGGAGAAAACAAAAGTTCCTTATGCACTTAAGCGGATATTTATAACTGCAGTAACCGGATAAGTACCTCACAATATTGGACGATTGTGCTGATGCACTTGTCCGAAGTTTTACTGTGTATATAAATCCATTGTTGCTTCCTTTGATGTCTTCAAGTCACCTGACATCTGGCACTGACGGTGTAGATAAGTTGCTGGCAACTCTGTAGAGAATCTTCATTTTATCTTCACTGTTCGCGAGGATAGCCTTTATACTGCAAATCGGAAAAGAGGAGTACACGCTCTCCAAGAGCTTCAGATCCATAAGTCTGACTACTTTCTTGTTGCCGTGGAGAGAGTAGTCGAACTCCACGTACACAAAACTGCTTTGCGAATGCATCCACTGTCCAAGTTTCAATATTCCTTCTAACACGGAGATCCTTTGAGACAGCTTTTCAAAGGCTCACTCGACAAGAGTGACGGTATGTGTAACTCGGCCGGGTAAGTCGGTGTAAAAAAATCACTACTTTTGTAAGAGCAATGCCGGGGAACAGGATCCTGATTTCGGATGTTGACTGCGGCTAATATGTAATGGAGGGAATAGAAGGAGGATGCCTGCACTGTCTCCATTGCTATGAAGCATATTGCTTGACGCACAGCTTAAAGCCAACAATAGCTCTAATGTCTAAGCTTAGGTACATGCAGATAATGTAGCTGCAATGTTTGTTGAACCATGTCTAGAAGCCGGCACCCCATCCGTGATGGGCAATTGGTGAACTAGAAATTAATTTCTAGTAAATTCTTTCAAAACTTAGGTTGTTCCCTTTACGAGAAAGAGGTGAGGTCTGAGTCATCTAGCTTAAAGGTATTACCATCCCATCCTCCAATGAAGATAAGTATTTTGGTCATCCTGAATAACAAGCTTCTTTGCACTAAACATGTTAAACCGAACGCCTCTGAGGCATGACATGGAGGTAGTTACCGAGGAGGGCCCTTTGGATTTACACTGCATGTATAACACGGCCAGGCAACACGACGTAGACAAATCATTAGTTTTTCGTTCAATATGTAATGGAGAGATTGACAAAGGCTGCCCGCAAGACAGCCTCCTGCCTCCACTCCCATCGTGTGTGTTGGTCGACTTATTGATTTACGCTCTCAACAGTCTTAACATATTCCATCAGACATATGCAGATAATGAAGCCTGTTCTAAAGCGCAAGCAGATACAGACGGGATCAACGATTGGTGCACTACAAATTGACTTATAGTCAATACTCTCAAAACTAAGATTGTTCCCTTTACGAGAAGAGTAAGCTGAATGTTCTGAGACATTAGTCTAAGTATTTGGCTGCTATCCTGGAAAACCCAATTTTGGGCCAAACATGTCACATTAAAAACCTCCAAGGCGGTGCCGGCTTTCTGAGAGTGTAAATGAGCTTTCGACACCATAAGAGGCATATCACCGAGGACACAATTCCAATTATATCCTATGCGTCAGTTGTGTGGTCGAACAAGTTCTCAACGAAAATACGACACTGCTGATCTTACCAGATCGCTCGCCTCGGCTGCATGGTGACTTTCTTTAGCACGCCTGGGTTTCCTCTAGACGCATTGATGAAACTCCCTTTTTTTGACATTTATGTCATGGCCTGCAGTCTCAGCGTCATCTTCCGTTTAAAGAGAAGTCACCTCATTGGACCTTTGATAACCATGCGCGCTGTATTTTGACTCTGGTCTTATGGACATGCCATGACATTTCCAGCTGCGGAAAAAATAAGAAATCAACTTTTCTTGTGACCAAGATCGGTTTCGGCCAGAATCTGAGCCAGGAAAGGATTATTGTTGGGTCTTCACGGATGACTCTAAAACGATTTCAGGTGTGGAGCTGGTTTTTCCTGGATGACGACGTTAGATTTCAATTTCGTTGGAAAAACTTGCGTTTGTCTTCCAAGCGAAGATATACACTACCCTCATTGCAATGAATCGGTGGAGAAGGTGTAATATTTGCATCTGCAGCGACAGCCAAGCTGCGCTTAAAGTCTTGCTAAATCCTCTCCCGACTTTCAAGCTAGTTCGATGGTCTAAGACTTCACTGCATGCAGTCGGAAGGCTTGTTAATTGCATCCGAGGTCAGAATGGGGCCGCGGGAAATTAAATCTATAATGAACTTGCTAGGCAAGGCTCAGAGTAGAGTTTTCAAGACCCAAACCTACGTTAGCTCCGCCTGCATCGTAGGTTAGAGCTTCCATTGGCAGTTGGGTCTGAAATGAGCAGAACTGCAGATATTATAACTATTTAGGTTGCCCGGAAATCAAAAGAAATCTACCTAGTGTATCTGAGAGGTCAGCGCCTTTCCTGGTGGACCTCAGTTCCAGATAAGTACGATAGGAACAACAATTTAAATAAGACCCCAACGATGTGAGATATAAAATTGATTCTTGATTTATTTTGAAACTACGTTCATGCTATTATGTGTGGAATAGCACATCATTCAAACAGCCGTCTCGGCTTCGCTGGCAGTATTTCAAGCGGTCGGTCCCATTTTTGATGACTCGGTTCTATATGTGCAGCGTTATTCCGGCAATAGCGTGTCGAATGTTGGCTTCGACCTCGCCCAAGGCGGTTGGCTTGTTAGCGTAGAACTTGGCGTAGCCCCAGAGGAAATAATCGAGTCTTGCCAAATCCCATGATCGCGGCCGCCAACTGATGAACGCTCGCCGTGAGATGACCTAGTCACCCAAATTTCTCCTTCACAACCTCGAGCTTTGCGTCGCTTGTATGGCATTTAGCGCCGTCATGTTGGAACCACAGATCGGATATATCGATGTTGTCGAGCTCTGACCACAGAAAGTCGGTTAACATCGATTTATACCTGAGACCACTAACAGTAGGGGTGTCTCCTTCCTCATTTGGAAAGAAATAAGGCCCAACGATGCCGCCATGCCATAAACCGCTCCAAACAGTCAATCTTTGTGGATGTATTGATACTTTTGTGGATTGTGTTCGCTACAATAATGGAAATTTTGATTGTTGACATAGCCGCTGAGCCAAAAATGAGCTTCGCCCGAAGATGATTTTTTGGCCAAAATCCAGATCTCCGGCGTCGATCATGGTCGTCCGGCTTCGATTTCTTGCGTCAGCATAGTCTTATATGGATGTAAGCCCAAATCCAATAGCAAAATAAGCCGGGTTGACCCGATACAGCTGATCGGCGCCGAATCGACATTTCTGGCTCTGGCCGCTACGGCGGCTATGTTTTCTTCATTTCGCACCAATCTCTGCCTGGTTGGTTGCTTAAGATCCAAAAGAGTGTACTCACGCTCAATCTTTTCCACGGCGCGACGAAATGCCTGGACACTAAACCCATGATGACGACTGTACTCACGACGAAATTCACGTTGCGTATTTACAACTGAGCCGGAATTTCGATATTTTTTAATTATTTCGTCACGTTCGGCAAGCGTACAACGATGATGAAATTGCAAGCCTTACTGAATATTTTAACAGCTGGATGTCATTGGTAACGTTGACAGCTGCTGAACCATAACAATTGGAAAAACTACCATTGCTAGCTGGTCATGTGTGCTAGACATAAGTGACACAATATTCGACGTTTGCCTCTGTAGAAATCAGGCTGCAGGCACTCGGCGCTGATGTGGTAGGTGCTTGAACTGTTGGCACTTTATGAAGCGCTTACTCATCTTTGTTCGAAAGACTGATAAATTTCAGTAAAATTAACATACACGGAGTATAAGTGTGTAGTTCCTTTACTGAATACTCCGTTTCGGAAGAAAAACAAAAACAAAGAAAGTGATTGGTTTATAGGCACGTAGCGCTTCCTGTTAGAACATATATCGCCCGGATTAATGTCGTTTATGTTTTCGACAAAAAAAATCACCTACCTCACGCTCCAGTAACTTTGGCAATCGACTATTACGTCGATAGTCTGAAAAACTAATCAAAGCAATTTAAAAAAAAAAAAAGATTTCCAATGCTGCGTCTACGGAAACTTCCCAATTTTTTATCACAGCCCGCAATCTTTCTGAATCACCCGGTTATGGTAATTAATCAAACCAACCGACATCAACTCTATTATGTACGTTACGCCGTCGAAAAACGGCCAAACTATGTATCAGCCAATCAAGGGGAGAAAATCTAATTTATTTTCCAAGACTTATCTCTACTCCCGCATATAACAATCTAAACTATCTTTCGTTCGTTCTTTTTTATGACGAATTTTTCAGAGCCAACAACTTTACGTCAAAAACAAGCCAGCAATAATTTTCTGAATGTAAATATTATTAAGCCAGGGCCTTATTTTACAGCTGAGATAACGGCGATGAGAAGAAAAAATGAAAATGAGTTTGTTTTTGTATCTGAAGTAGGATTTTGTCTGATTATTGAATTTATTGCGTTGTTTTTGAGCGAAGAACGAAATGCTTATACGTTGAATATCCTTTAGATGTTGCCTTTGTCAGGAATGAGAGGTGAGGGCGGAAAGCTTTCACGTGATGAATAAAACATTTTCACTTTACTTTTTCTCTTTTTTCTTTTCTTTTTATTGTTGAATGGTACTTTACGCCTGCTTTTCAACTAAACAGAAAATTACGTTTAAAATTTTCTTCATCTCAAAAAAGGATAAATACTCGCATCTTGGATACCATACCAACGATTGACTATTGTTATTACTATTCTAGGTCACATCTAAAAGTTTATACGAATAAAATGAAATTCCGAATCCTTATAATGAATAACCTACTTCTAGTGGATAAGGAAATTGTGGAAGGTAAATGTATCTACGATATGTACGAGTATTTATGGCAGAAACGACTATGTGAATGAAATTTTTGATATAGACAAGAGACAAAGTCTATTGTTAGAATTGTAAACAAAAGTCGCAGATTGTACGAGTACGAGTATATCCTTTTAAGGAGCTCATACCATTGTTTCTTGCTGTGGTATTTGGTTAGCTGGAGGAGCTACCTCAATTCATGTGGAACGAAAAATTAAATGACTTTTCTTTGTGAAAATGTTAACTTAGACAAAGCTCCTGGCGAGAATTTAAAGAAAACCCAGTACGAGATACGAATAAGGGTATGAGCACTTGTTTAGGGGGTGAATGAAACTTTATACAAACTTGGGGGTTGAAGAATTTTTCTCTATCGATTTTTGTGTGGGTATTCCTTTATAAAACAAATTAAAAGCAAGTGTTGCTGAATAGAGTTTGGTGAAGGCAAATTAATATTTATTTCCTGCTGTGGTAAAAATAATTGGCTGCAAGGTATTCGAGCGGAGCACAGAGTCCGTGATGCTATGGGTATTGCTAAAGCAATTTTAAAAATGTAGTAAGAGGACATTGGGGAATATTCACAGCTCCTACGTAAAGAATCCTAGGTACACATATATTATCTGGCAGCTATCCCTCCAAGGCAGGGGTGTATTTGGCCAAGAAAGGAGAGTTCTCATTATTTGCAATTTCTACAACTTAAGAATAAGAGCGATACATCATGTACTCGTGCTGTTCAAGACATTAAAGAAATTGGGTGCGTCGATGAGAGAAGGAGGACAAGGAACACGGCTTTGCTCTATTCCTGGACAACACTAAGAGACATTATTTCCTCAATACCAGGGCTTCGGATTACGAATAATTGATTACTTGAATAGTTAAGGGGCTTCGACTAAACCCAATTTCGACGAATTGATTTAAGTCAGCCGAAATAGGAAGAAAGCTGTAAGGTTTATTTCCAACCTGACAGTGGCTTGCATGGCATAAAGGTAATGGAGAAGATACGTACATTCGTTCAATTTCACTTTGGAGGACGTGGGAGCAAGCATACAGGGTAAACCTCCTGATTGGCTTCAACCCGACGAAGGCCAGAGCGATTCTTGTCATCAGAGAACTAATGGATGCATGCTGTGTCCTGACGACCGACTCACGTAAAAGAAAATAAATGTTATGAATGAACACAATCCAGCGTCGGATACACACGGACCCCCTAATAAAGGCAACATGGCGCGAATAAGCAGAGTATGCTCCTGAAACGTAAGAACGCTTTACACCCCAGCAGTAACTCAAAACTGGAAAATATCCTCAAGCAGTATAGGGCGGATATTACTGCAATCCAGGAAGTACGCAGGATAGGATCGGGAGTGATAACGACAACAGATTGCGAGATTTATTACATCTGTCACAAGAGGTTGCACATATTGGGATGCGGATCCATCCTATGAAAGCGGCTTAAACCGAAACTCATCGATTTTAATCCCATGTGGCTGTGATCCGCGCCAATGCAAAATTCTATAATATCAGCTTCATATGTGCTCACGCCTCTACCAATGAGCCTAAGGAACCCATCAAGGAGGAATTTTTTGACCTCCTGGACGGAGCCTACGGAGCCTGTCCGAAGTACGACGTTAAAACTGTGCTCGGGGACTTCAATGCCAAAATCGGTAAGGAGAATATCTTTGGCGAATCTCGGTTGGAAAATACAGCCTTCATGGCACGACAACAGATAACGGCTTCCGACTCACAGACTTTGCGACAGCTAGTAATACAGTGATATGTAGCACGAGGTTCCCTCACAAACGAATCCACAAAGCAACCTGGCTAACTCTAGATGTTCGAACCAAATCGACCACGTGCTTATTGATGGACGTCACTCGTCAAATATCCTGGATGTTAAAGAATTCAGAGGGGCAAACGTGGACTCTGACCATTACCTGGTAGCAGCCCGATTCAGAACTCGATAGTCACTTCGGAATTGCGAAGGTAATCTCGTCACAGACCAACAGGGGACTATGGATGTACGAGGGCGGGTCAATAAGACTTTTGGATTAAAACAGATTTTTTGATAAAAAAATAATTTTATTTTTCAACGTAGTCTCCCTTGAGCTCTATACACTTTGTCCAACGCTTCTCCAATTTTTTTATCCCTTCCAAAAAAAATGATTTGTCGAGGTCCTCAAAATAGGCCTTTGTTTGCGAGATGACTTCATCATTGGAGTCAAATCTTTTTCCACCAAGCCATTTCTTCAGGTTTGGGAACAAGAAGTAGTCGCTCGGAGCCAAATCTGGAGAATAGGGTGGATGAGGGAGCAATTCATAGCCCAATTCATGGATTTTTGCCATGGCAACTGCACATGTGTGCACCCTTGCATTGTCTTGGTGGAAAAGAACTTTTTTCTTGGCCAAATGAGGTCGTTTTTTTTTCAAATCGTCATTGAATCGGTCCAATAAGTTGGCATAATATTCCCCATTGATTGTTCTTCCCTTTTGAAGGTAGTCAATGTGGATTATCCCGCGTGCATCCCAAAAAACAGTCGCCATAACTTTATTGGCTGACAAACCCACCTTGGCCTTCTTTGGCGCCGATTCACCCTTAGAAACCCACTGTTTTGACTGTTGTATGTTGTGATGGATCCATATTTCGTCCACGGTTACAAAACGGCGCAAAAACTCCTCCATATTGCGATTAAACAACGCCAAACCTTCCTGTGAAGTTGTTACACGATTGCGTTTGTGGTCGACTGTGAGCAAACGCGGCACCCATCTTGCGGAAAGCTTTCTCATGCCCAAGTGATCATTCAAAATTGAAACCACTGAGCCATGCGAGATCCCTACGGCTTCCACAATCTCTCGCACTTTCAATCTTCGGTCGGCCAACACCATATCGTGAATTTTTTCGATTGTTTCGGGTGTAGAGACCTCAACTGGGCGTCCAGGACGTTCGGCATCTTCAGTGCTTGTACGGCCACAACGAAATTCAGTAAACCACTTTTTTACCATTGAAATCGATGGTGCAGAGTCCCCATAGTATTTATCAAGCTTAGCCTTGGTCTCGGTAATGGTTTTTTTTCGCAAGAAATAATGCTTAATAAGCACACGAAATTCACTTTTTTCCATTTTCTCCTCAAATTAGTGAGTAGTCTGATAAAAATAGCTGTCAAACACAAACTAACTGACGCAGCAAGTTTAAATTTTGACAGGAGTCAACTGACAGATGCCTGTTGACAGGAGCAGTGTTGCTGTTTCAGTAAAGAGGTCAGAAATTCAAAAATGCACGGAATTATTGACCCGCCCTCGTATTTAAACAACAGTTCCAGCAGTTGCTTAATGGCCATGACCAAGAGAGGGTGATACGTCAAGAAGAGAACACATCTCCAGTCGAAGAATTAGTTCTCCCACCCAGCTTAGAAGAAGTCGCCACAGCTGTACAAAAGCTGAAGAACAACAGCATGCCCGACAACTGGAATATCAGCTCTATCTTTCCTATCTAAGATCCTATCCAGTGTACTGTGTGAACGTCTGAAACCGTACTGCATCGCACAAATCGGCCAATACCAGTGCGGCTTCCGGCCCGGCAAATCGACGTCAGACCAAATTTTCACATTAAGACAGATCCTAGAAGAGACCAACAAGTTCCAAGTCGACACACACCACCTCTTCATCCACTTCAAAGCCGCATATGACAGCATCCATCGCATTGAGCTATATAATTCTATAGCCGGGATCCCAGGACAACTGATCGGGATGTGTCGCCGCATAACAATGGAAAACTCACCATGCGCCGTGCAGTATGAAACTTGAACCTCTGAATTATTCCAAACCTGCACCGGATTTCGGCAAGGAGACGTGCTGTCATGTGACTTCTTCAATTTAGTTCTTGAGCAGATAACATGGCGGGAAAAAGTCAACACGGAAGGTACTAATTTTTCCAAGTCCGTCCAGCTTCTGGGGTACGCGGACGATATTGATGTAATCACACGTTCTCAGCGTATAGTACTTGGAGCCTTTACATCAATTGAAGAAGAGGTTAAACCAGTTAGTCTTAAAGTGAATGAGAAACAAACGAAATTAATGCTGTCGACTAGAAACCGTTCCAGCGCAACAACTTTGAGGTAGTCAAGGAGTTCACCTACCTCGGGGAAAATGTTAACTTCACAAACGAGTAACCCAAGGCAACCGCTGCTACTTTGGTCTGTCGAAACAACATGGGTCAGAACTCCTAACGCAAAGAGTCAAAATCATGCTCAACAAAGCGCTAATCTTGCCAGTCCTGCTTTGCGGAGGCGAAAGTTGGACTATAAGTAAGACAGTGGAACAAGTTTTAGGCTCTTTTGAAAGAAAAATCCTTCGTCGAATATTCGGTCCTGTCTGTGAGGTGGCTGTATGGAGAAGAAGACACAACCGCGAACTCTATGAGGTGTATAAAGATGTGTACATACCACGGAAGACAAAAATCCGTCGACTTTATTGGCTCGGCCACATTGAGCGAATGGACGGCGATGCTCTAGCTAAGAGGCTCTCCGGCGATTTCAAGCCACCAGGTTTGAGAAGAAAGGAAAAAGGAAGCCCGAACCTCCAGTTCAGACAATCGCGGATATAATGCTGCTCGGTCTTTCCAACTGGAAGCAGCACGCCCGGGACCGTAATGGATGGGAGGCTGCAGCTGTTCAGGCTTTGGCCCGCTAAGGGTTGCCAGCCTGATAACACAATACAATATCACTTTAAGTGTTTTTATCTTAAGGCAATCAAAGCAATTTCCATGTGGTTTTGATCTTTTTATACTTTTTTTACCAAAAAGTCTGATCCGCCAATTGAGAGGCGTATCTTTTGTACCACAAAATCAGTATTAGGCAGCCAAGAGAGGCTCAACTTTTTTGATGAAATTGAAAATCGCTCTGATGGAGATTTTGAGAATTGCCCCAGGGATTAAAATTTCTTGAAGAAAGTAGTGTTTCAGTTTCGTCTCCTTCCATGCAGTGACGACATTAAGTTTCCTGAATAAGACCTACTCGTATTTTGTGTAGGTGATATCGAAGGTGGCTATGGCTGGTTAGAAATCCAATCAATTTTCTGATATAATCCTTTCGAGTTGTAGGGATTCTTTTGATATTTTTGGCCTTGCGAAGAGCTGGGATGTTTTCCCAATGGGATATACATATTTTGGCCTGCCAACTCATTATTGCTGAGTTAATTGCCAAACCGTTTCTAGCCAATTCGTGGGCTTTTTCATTTCTTTACGACCACGCACACAACAAAGTTTTATTTTGTTCTAATGGGAGAGGTCCTGTAGTGTATTGAAGCAGTGCAAAACTGATTTGGAGTCAATGAGATTAGAGCCTAATGGTTTAAACGCTGTTTGACTGTCCATTAGTATATGGATGGGGACACCGTTCATTCCCTGGTCACACCTGAATGGCATGGGCATGTATTTCCGCTTGAAATACGCTAATACCTTTAACGTTTGAGGTAGAGTTTTTGTAGTTCCACTCTTCTTAGCTTACGATCACTATACTGGACCTTCTACCGAAGCACAGAGTCTTAAGTAGGCGGTCATCTACCGCGCATATCATGTCAAGATCAAAGATTTTGGAGAGAAGATTCATTTGATCCATGTGATCTGAGTGATTTACCTCTCCTGTTCGTAGCAGCCTAACCGTGCCATGTATTTTATAAAGAGATGGAGTGGCGTTAAACTAACGAAGACTGTGGACAAAGTGTGCATTTCGACAATGATGCCGACACTTGCAAATCTTTGTAGCCGCTACAGCTTTTGTATGGAGATTTCTGCTTGTTTTGATTCACCAACCGATCACAAACCAATTTGGTTTTTTTAGGAACTTAATCTTATACTTATACTTACTTACACACCTTGTCCTGTCTACAGGCGGTTGACAGTCGCGTTCCAGCAAAATCCCGACAATTCTTTTCCCCAGCAGCGACGTCAACTGGATTTACATAATTGCGAATAAGCCAAATTTCGTTGAGAGATATCAACCTCGAAAGGATGGGGCAAGGACAATTGAGCGACGCGGATCTCAAGCAATACATTGATGAAGGTAATAACACTTCTTCTAGTCTTGGTAAAAAATTGTGACGCTTTACAACAAAACATCCGTCCTTTTGCCCCAAGGTCTTTTCGGAAGATGGTCATCGAGAAACTTGATAACATTTCCCATCCGAGCCAAGATGGGATCTGGCCAAAGATGTCGCAAACAATCACACAACTCGTCAAAGATTGAGTTCCGTGGGAAAAATCTAAGATTCAATGGTACACCAGAACGGAGTTCTGGTTCAAGGCTTTGAATATGTCAACATCGACATCGTTGGAGCCCTGCCACCATCGCGAGGAAATAGGTATTGCCTGACCTTAATCGACAGGGTTTTTAGATAGACTGAAGCCCAGTGACAGTTGCACTCGAATTCGTTCTCAATTTGGTATCTCGGTACTGTGTTTCACAGCGAATCTCCAAATTTAGTCCACGTTGATTAAGGAGCTGGCAAGATACCTCGGTATTAGCCTCTTGAAGCCTACGCCTTACCATCCTCAGGCGAACGGGCTGATCGAGAGGTGGCAGAGGACCCTCACTCAAAGCAGCAATAAAATGCTATTCGGGTGACAACTAGTGCGAAGTTCTTCCATTGGTGTTTTTGGGCCTTCACTCAAGTGGATTTAATGCTACTCTGGCCAAATTGATTTATGGAAGCACATTGAATTGCCTGGTGAGTTTTTTTTGGTCTCAGAAAGCTAACATAAAGATGTTGAGCTTGTAAAAGACTTGAAGCATTCGATGGCTAGACGTACGCCCATAGAAATATTTAGCATACGGACAACTTGAAAGTTTTCGTTCATCCAGATCTGAAACCATCCGACTATGTTTTCATCAGGTGTGATAGAGTCAAGAGCGGATGGACATTTTTCAGTGTTGAGAAAAAGTGAAAAGTTTCACAAATTAAACGTCAAGACTGAAACTAGCACTCATAGCAAGCGAATCTGAAGAAATAAATGTAGCTCCAGATGCAAGGTAAAGTTTCGCAGCGCGATACCTGTAAGCCAGTTTGTAGAGAGAGAGCACTGTGGAGGCACCCTTGGCAACCCGAGTACAGTCGGCTAAGAGTGATTCGGCTGTCAGTGCTTGTTGACGAACTCATTTAGCTAAAGATAGACTCGTCGCTAAGCACGATTTTTCAATACAAACACAGTCCGAGTTCAAGCTGCTCAAGATTCCAAACAGCGAACGTCCTTTGTAAACCATGGTTACAGGACTTAATTTTCTAGACCAGGTCGATATAACACTGTTGAAAAAAAAACCGTGTGGGTTGTTTGAAGAGGCCATAGTAACCGCTAGAACATGCCGAAGGTGGTTTTAAAAATTTCGTTTTTGCGTGGGTAGTTCATAGAAAAAGAGACTATTCTTACTGAGAGGACACTCTGTCATTCACTTTAAAAGCTTGTGTGCATCAGAAGAACGTATGCTGTGTTGTTCATGGGGGCACAAGTGCTTAAACAAAATGAAAGAATAAATTCTGAAAGAAACATTCAACCTGGACGCCGAAATACAAGAGATCCGTCCGCCTGACCAAAATTAAGTGAGAATAGTAGTATCCAGGCTCAAGTACAACAAGTTTGCTGGACCGAGTGACTTTAGGTCGTGTTTGCGTTAACTGGGTTTTTAGGTCGCAATTGAATGGGGACCACTACTAGCTACTAGTACAAAGTCATTTACCAGGTCAAGTGCAAATTAGTCGGACATGTAAAGCGAATGACCACCAATTTTCCAGCTCGAAGAAACTTTGATTCAAGTGTAGACTGGCAACGCAGTAGAGGAAGACCTCGCCATGGGTGGCGCGCATGAGTGGTAGGGGACCTCGACCAACTCGAGTGCCTACCTGGAGGCAGTTAGCCAGAGACCTCACTTATTGAAGAGACCTAATAGTTAGGGTCAGGTTCCATCCCGGGTCCAGACTGAAGCGTCTGATAGATAGGCTGATCACTCTTGTACTTAGCTTAATAATTTAAAAACTGAAATTCAGTGCAGAGTTTCATCTTTGGCCAATCGAAGGACAAGTGACAAGGAAAAGCTGATATTGCGATAATAGATCATAGATCAGTTGGCAATCTTCAGATTAAAAGAGAGACCCTTTTTGCATTCATTTACAGTTTGCTACGTGCCGAAATACGGCAACCCAATTTCTAAACACAAAACAAAAATACTAAGAAACGTACGTATCTATTGTATGATACAATTGCAGTTCAATGGATGGTGCACTACAAACGGATCACATCAAAAACTATTTTTTAAAACAGTGCTAATTCTATGTAACAAAAAACAAAAACAAATCTCACTACTTTACATCTAAATCTCTTTCTACTGGTGCCAGTGACAAAAATTTAAGTTGTACAAAACACAGAAAAAAAAATAATTTATTGCTCTTGTGCACACGAATTTATATCAACCAAAAATCGTTTCGTTTCTCTTAATTTTTTTTTTTTAAGTCCAATTTAATAAATAAAACAAACTTTTCCCTTTTGTGTAACAAAAACAATTTTTATTAAATCAATAAATTATTTCTCTTTTTGTTTTGTTTTTTTTTTTTTTGAAAGTATTGCACAACATAAATTTTTGCTTAACTACTTCTTACAACTATTTTATCTACTACATAAAAATAATTAAAATTTCTAATTATATTTCACTATAAACCTGATTTCATATCCCCCTTTCTTAAAATTATTAAAAAGTTTATACTTTTCCAATCTACCATGACATACACATACTCGTACATAAATATAAATATAAATATAAATATGTATTTATTAAATCAAAATATAACAAAAAGAAAATCGTATCGGCCTTGAGATTTTTGCAAATGACTTCGGCGATATGTATCTTGAATTTGAATTGAATTTTAAAATATATTTCTCTTATCTAATCTTGAAATATTATGTACATACTTCAATAATTAGTTATTTCTTAACTTAGCTCATTGTCGTATTTTAAACTTAACATTTAAATTTTAGGTCAAGAGGCAGCCCTGACATCTAATTCGTTAGAAGCTCATTGTATTTACTTTTGTCTTATTGAAATCGTTATAGTACATTATATGTTAGCTATTATTTTGTATTCATAAGATAGAACTATAGTTTGGTAAAACTATATGAAATTTAGGTGAGTTCTGCAGTGTATCATAATACAATTGGTATTTACAGTGTTTTGGATGATAGCAAGGTGTTAACAAGGGCATACTTCATACAAGTGTGAAGGATTTAGGCCTATGCTTTCAAAACTAAAGGCTCTTTTTCATTAGATGCGCCCTATGGGAAATAGTTAGGCTTCTCAGAACTCATGACTACCATATATTGACATATGTCATGTTTGTGTTTCATGTTGTCTATTATTTAGTCATGGAAAGTGTATGAGGGTTATCTGAAAAAATTCGTGAGCAACATAAAGATAGCGGCACTTGTCAATAAAAGCTAGTGAATGCTAGTTGTGCATCTTTTGGCAGGTACTTACCGCAATTTCAGTCATTTTGGACGCGCAGTTTTGTGAAGATGGAAAAAATCGAGCTGTTATTAAATTCTTATTTTTGAAAGGCAATACGCCTACGCAAATTAAAAATGAGTTGGACTCTGTGTATGGGGACTCTGCACCGTCATTTACCACAGTGAAATTTTGGGCAGCTGAATTTAAACGTGGTCGTAAGAGCTTGGGAGATGATGAACGTTCGGGACGTCCAAACACTGTAATCACTGACGATAACATTGCTAAAGTTCACCAAATGGTGTTAGACGACCGCCGAATTAAAGTGAGAGAGATAGTAGAGGTTATGAAAATGTCCAAAGAACGTGTTTATTACATACTAAATCAAGATTTAGGCATGAGAAAGCTGTCCGCGCGTTGGGTGCCGCGTTTGCTTACGTTACACCAAAAACGTGTGCGAATGAACATTTCCAACGCTCTTTTGGCGTAGTTTAGACCCAATAAATCCTAGTTTTGGCGCCGATTAATTACTGTAGGTGAAACTTGGGTACACCATTATACGCCCGAAACAAAAATTCAGTCAAAACAGTGGACTGCAAAGGGCGAGACGGTTCCAAAAAAAGCAAAACTATTTCTTCGGCTGGGAAAGTGATGGCGACTTATCTTCAAAAAGGAAAAACGATTACAGGAGCATACTACGCATCATTACTTGCCGAGCTGAAGGTAGAAATTGCGAAAAAACGGCCACATTTGCAGAAAAAGAAAATCCTGTTTCGCCAAGACAACGGGTCGTCTCACACCTCAGCGGTTGCCATGGCGAAAATCCATGAATTACGGTTTAAACTGCTTGACCATCCGCCTTATTCACCAGATCTAGCCCCAAGCGACTTCTTTTTGTTCCCTTATCTAAAAAACTGCCCTCAGAGGACAGAGATTTTCGTCAAATGATGAGGCAATCGCCTTCGTGAACAATTATTTTGCAGAGAAAAACGCCAAGTACTATTTGGACGGGTTAGAGAGATGGAAGCATCGCTTGGAGAAGTGTGTAGAGTTACAAGGCTTCAAAAACGTTCGCAAATCATCCAAATTTCTAATCCAACTTCGCAGTCAGTTACATGCGTTTACTCAAATTTTTGTCTCGAGGAGCGAACAACTGCACTGCAACTGGGGGAAAAAATTCAAATGACTTATTCACTCCATGATGTTGCAGTACCATTGAGACAGCGAAATACCAAAAGTGAAGAGAATACCCAGATAAACTGAGACCGTTGTCAATGGATTCCGTGCCGCTCTCAAGAGCTGAGCATCTCTCGAACGACTCTATAGCGACTTTCACTGATTGAGCTCTATTGAAGATGGAAGAAGATCTGGATTTTCAGCGGAAAATCATCGACGAGACACTTTTTTGATTAAATGCCCAAGCATCCAGGAGCGTTCCAACAGCAGCCAACAGGGTGTAGATTAAGTTAGGATAGCAATATCGGTGCTCAGTCTAATAAAACCGTTGGTGCGACCGACTGACTACTCAGCTATTTAAAGTAGGTGGAGGTGACTGTTTAAAAACTCATTTTACGTGATTTTAGTTGCCTGAACGATTTGGAAACCAATATACTACCACTTGAGTCACGGCCATCTATGCAGGGAAACATGCCCCAGCTCATCTGTATGATATCGTCAGAGCGAAACATTCCTGGCGCATGGAATCCCAAGACCGTTTGTCCGATATACAAGAAATGAGACCCTTTAAACTTCGCCAACTACAGAGAATATCGCCTATTGGATCTTTTCTGCGGTATTCATGAACATTCATGGCCAATTTAGTTGGTCCATATCAGTGAAGTATCAGGCGTTACATTGATCGATGAAATATTCACATTCCGGTGAATGTCCACGATCTCTTCTTACAACCGACTTGGCATTTATTAAGGTCAGACGTGCTTAAATTTCGTTTCGCTACTTTATTTAGATTTAATTTTTTCCTGCCTAATCTGTAATAATTCGCACAAGCTATTTCGCGGTCATCGCCTTTTGTTGTGTATTGTGTCTAATAATCTTAAAGTAAACCCAATTCTCATTGACCACCTTATGTGTACATTTTCAACTGACCTACCCTAACTTATTCATCGTCATCATGTCTGCATTATGTGGAAGAGTGCAAATTGCTCCCTAGCAAATGATCCAAATACTTGCTCTTTGCATTGGCTTGAGCAAGAGATCCATAGCGTACCTAAGAAATTTTAAAACCAACTTTTTGTTCTATTGCGATGAGTGCAAGGACATCACTCCGTCCCACATCTTGCTTGCTATTAAGTGTCTCAGTGATTCGGTCAATAACTTTACGGCGGAAAACAACCATGTATTGAAATCAATTCAAAATCAATTCACCAAATATGATAACATTTTAAAATCAGTTGAAGGCTTATCAATTTCCCTCGAACAATCTGCAACCTATAATAAGAGTCAATTTGGAAACTTATCTATGCAGTTGGCTCAAAATAGTGATTTAATTAAACGAAACGATAAACACGAAATTAGTGAAGATTTAAAATATATCCCCATAGAGTTAAATCAATAATAAAATCGTACATCCACAATAACAGACTCTTTAAGTTCTATACGGTCTCATAAACGTTGCTCATAAATATCATGTGCCAAATGAGTGATTTAAGCAACGAGATAACCGAATCACGCGCGCTGTTAAACGAAAATGCTGATCACATCCAGATAGCTTCTAATAAAATCTACCATATACCAGTGCAATCCCAGGCTCAACCGACTGCATCATACAACACCTCGATTCTGAACAATAACTCCTGGGTAATCTTCTCCTCCACCTCTCCGGAAATTTATGCTACTACACCAACTCCTGAACCCACAATCTCACGATTCGGCACCTTATGGACACTTTCGGAGTGGAACAAGAGAATCAAAAAGTTGAACAATTCCAACAAAGCCGAATCGGTTGGCTTTTTAATAAGAGGTACACAACTTGATCGAACCAGGCTAACTAGACTCTTCAAATCAAAATTTAAAATTGATGCCATCAACTGCGGTAAGATCTCCACCAAAACCCTCAAGGTAAAAAACCCAACAACATCTCCTCATTCCAGTCAAACAAAAACGGCATACCCTAACTTTATTCGCTCCCATATTTTAAATCCCTTCCCACCTTCTAAGCTAGACTCCCACCCTAATACCACGCCACCTTCTTTTTTAGACCCCATACTGCCTTCAAAGGCAAAGTTAACCAAGCACCTTATCGATTCAGGGGAAGATGGCCGGTATGTTCTCTCTCGATTAAGAGACCGCAGATTATACATGATAAGCCAGACTCTGCCTGTGTCGACGGTATAACGAAAACCAATTCTGCAAGAAGGCCTTCCGACTAATCTTAACGATATGACTCCTGATGATGTCGCTAATGATCTCTCTTCTTTTGCGTCTCACGCAAGTTCCAAACGCATACTACACCTACAGCGAACACGGTCTGGTTTCAAAAACTACCATCGCTCCTAACCCACCACTCAATTCTTTCCCGAAGCCTCCCAAATATCTGTCCCTGCATAACGTAAGTGGATAACGAACAAAGATTTCTGCTACTTAAAGCACTCCGGGAACCATACCAAAGTTCCCGGAATAACCATGTAGCGCTCCCATTGTTCCGATTCAGTTCAGTTTTTTTTTTGTTAAGTTGGTAAATCTGTTGTTGACATTCCCTCTAAATCTTAGTATCATAGCTTGACATTTGCAAAAGTTACGTACCCAAGACTACATCTATCTCTGTGTTGGCGATTTTTTTACAATTTTAGAAATGGATTTGAACTTGCAACAACGAACTTGTATTGAATTTTGCGTAAAAAACGGATTTTGTGGTACACGAACGTTGGAAAAGTGTTTCGGCAACGATTCTCTAAAGAAAACGGTCGTTTACCAGTGGCGCGGGCGGTTCAAAAGTGGTCGTGAGTCAATCGAAGATGATGAACGCGGTGGCTGACCATCGACATCGACATCGGAAACCGACGAAAACATTGATGAAGCAAAAGAAATGTTGGTCAATAACCACAAATTAACCATCAGAGAGATAGCGGAGGACTTGAACATTGCCTATGGATCCGTCCAAGACATTTTGGTTAATGATTCGGGTTTCCGTAGTGTAGCAACAAAGTTGGTGCCAAAACTCAAAAGACCTCAATTTCATGCAAAAAAGAGACCGTGTTGACGTCGCAAAAGAGATGATTTGCGAGGATGAATCCGATCCCAGATTCATTAAAAGGATCATTACTGGAGACGAGATGTGGGTTTATGAGTACGACATGCAATCCAGACATCAGGCAAGTGAATGGCGTTCATCAAATGAGCCGAGACCAAAAAAACCACGTCGTTTTCAGTCAAAAACGAAGGCAATGCTCACGGTTTTCATGGATTACAACGGTGTAGTGCATCGTGAATTTTTGTCAGAAGACCAGACAGTAAACAAAGAGTATTACTCCTATTTGGGCGTTATGAGACGTTTGCGTGAAGCAATTCGCCGAAAGAGGCCAGAATTATGGGCAGAAAACTCGTGGATTTTGTACCATGATAACGCACCGTCGCACAGTGCCATTATTATTCGTAATTTTTTGACGAAAAATGCAACAAATACCATCCAACAGCCACCGAATTTACCTGATTTGGCTCCCTGTGAATTCTTTCTGTTCATTCGAGTTAAAAAACCACGGGAACACGTTTCCGCAGCCGAGAGGAAGTAGTGGAAAAATCGCAGGAAGCACTGATGGACATACCGAAGGCCGAATATAAAAAAGGCTTCGAGGATTGGATCAAGCGCTGGCATAAGTGTGTTGCAGTCGATGGGGATTACTTTGAAGGGGACAATATAGATTTAGATGAATAAACTTGGAATTTGGTCAAGATGGTATATCAATTCTCTTAGCAACAAGCAGTAGAGGTTAGACGAATTATAGCACCAGGCAAAGGGTAAAGTTAGTAGTTATGTGGTATTTTGGCTCAGATATTTTTAAAACAAGCGGTTTATGGTTTTGATAAAATTTTATTTTAATATGATAACCGCACCAACATTGTCAAGAAGAAATTCTCTAAGATTTAGGCATGAATGTTTAGTAAATAACTTTTCTTGTAGAGGATAACAACTTAGGATAGCCCAGAAACATCAACGAAGGGACATTAATCTCATCTTGCGGTATCGAGGGGGATTTCAGCCAGATTATACAAATTTTCATATAACATCCACCTTGTCTATGAATTGAAGCCGAAAAATTACCAGCAACAGAATTGCTGAGGTCTTCCGCAATTTCAGCATGACCAAAGCTTAACGATATGACCTACAAAAAACCCAGTAGCAGTTTGACACCAACAATAACATCGATGCTGGGGAGCATCTGAAATCTTTTCCCATCACACAAATCGGACAAAAATATTTGCAATCGATTAAGCCTTCACTCCAACATAATTTCTTGAAAAAAGCAGTCAGCTTCTAATCGAAAGACAAACCTAAGAGCATTTATTGCCAGAAGCTCTACAAGGTAATTACTGAATTTGGAATCTTGTCAAAACTGATATCCTTGGTTAGACTGACAAGCTCGAGGTTCTCTATAGAGTTTTAGTGTAATCGATATGAACTCTCGCAACTTGTGTCGACAATAGACCCCTTGTTATGTGGCTTTCTCAACCAAGTGGAAGGAAGTAGTAGCAAAACCACTATCATCTCGAGTACTTCTCCCCGTCTATTGGGATATGCAGTCATTATGGACATCATCTCTTGTTCACACAGATGCTTACGACGATTGATCAAAGCAGAATGACGAAATGGAATCGTAATAAAGGAACCTCCCGCTCGTTATCCACAAAAACCCAAGGCTGACCTCTGTTGATAACTTAAACAATAAGCACTTCACCTATCGTGGAGTTAGCGACAGTTTACTTGACATTCACCGAAGATTGAATTCAAACCAAATGGTCTCTAAGCTACTATTGTTGAAGATGAAGCTGTAGCCCTTCAAAACTCTGATCCTCCCTGGATTTACGCTAATGTTCTGAATGGTAAGCTCGTAAGTAAAACTGATTCCGAACTCGTCCGAGATAAAACTTATTCGTTGTACTCGTATACCTGGTGCTTCATAGAAGGACGAATAGATAATGTGTCAGAAACCATCGCGAACTCTATGAGATCCAGAGAAATACAAGCAAATAGTCCTCGAAATTAAAACAGTTTGTAAGTAGAATGCCCTCGATCATCAGATGTGGAAAACTATGGTGTCCTACATGGGTATACAAATTGGGAGCACGTCCAATGAATATTTACTTTCAGTTACCTGCCCCAAGCCTGCTAGACCTAAATACTGAAAACTCGAAATCTTAATGTAACACTCGACAGAGCCACGAATTGCAAACCATGGATAGTGTGTGCAACATTCAGAAATCTGCTGATAGCTAAACAGAGGTTATGATCAAATCCTTTGCCTCCCGGCCAACTTCACAAGAAAGGTTTACCAACACACAGTGCTCTGTTCCAACTAGTTGATGAGTGATTAAATTGTCGAGATTTTATGGATTTACCATGGCGCGGCTCACATGAGAAAAGTATATAAGCACTATTTACGGATTCAAACTACTCGTAGCTTTATTAATAGAACGATTAGCCACTTCACTTATACGTGCATCCAAACATCAATGGTAGTATAGACTCGGTGTCACTAACTGACTGAAGGCTCTAAAATGGATGTCATTCCTAGGTGGAATCCCTGTAGATGCAGAAGTGCGTAGTTATGTTAAATACTTGTAAATATATAAGACCTAGGTCCTTATCCCTGTAATTAACCACCTTCATCAGCAATCCAGAAGCCCCAATACCTCCGTTTCTGAATAAGATGCTTCATAGTCAAACTTTCTTGGACTTCCGTGGCTGAGATGAAGCTAAGTACGAAAATAAATGAGTGAATGCAGTTCTTCACCAAACACCTTGCTACAGTAATTCCCATCAAAGTACACCCTTGAACTTAACAAAGTACACCCTTGCTTCAACAACAACAAAAAAAAAACAGTAAAACTCTAAGTATTTACACAGATTTACAAAAAAAAAACTTTTTAAATTTAAAAAAAAAGAATTGCCTTACCGCAGTCTCTGTGAAGAGCAAAAACAAAAAAAAAAATAGAACATTTGTGCGCACTAACTCGTATCTAAGCTCTGAAAATGAATTCATCTCAAGATGCTTTATCACCCTTTCACAGAACAGGGCATCTTAAAAGTACTTACACTCGAATATACTCGTATCTAAGTCTAAAAAGTAAAAACTTCAACAAACATCTACTCCCAAGATACTCGTAGATCCCATTAATTTTCAATTCAAAGTCCTACATCTTTAGCTCTTTTTAACTCCCATCTCCCATTGCTTAACTTAATTTCTACAAATAACTATCGGAGAACTCAAAGTCTGATTGACTTGCTCTTGAAGAGCGTGTCATCTGTGAATAACCTCCACCGATAGCACTATCAAAGTCAGACGATGTAGTCGCTTCGGGCTGGATCACAACTAATGATTCTTTACCTTGTGTAATTGCTAATGTTGTCGGTGTAATGATGGTGCCCTGTGAACCCATCGTATTTGTCGTCGTTATGGTACCGACACCTCCTCCTCCGCCTGGTATCCCGCTGCCAGAATTAAATTCTCCCGGTGGTTTGTTATTCGTATCTCGATCCACTAATCGCTGTCGCAGTAGTCGAATCTTTTCTTCTTTCTGCAAATAAAAAAAAAAAAAAAAAAAGAAAACAAATTGAAAGTCATTTAATGGATTTTTCTTTTTGGCAGACATAAAGGTGATTGGGAATGGAAAAAGTTTTTGGAAGGCAACAGATCCCAGGTTATAATTTTCTACTTGTTTTTCCCCATTTCTAGATGGAGAGTCTTTTTGGCAAGAGAGAAATGACCTACTTTGACATAGGTGAAGCACAGGAAGCCACTCATGGTAACAAATCGATAGTAAGTAGTTTTTAATCAATGCATTTGGGCTCGTTATCTTTAGAAGATACTTTGAGTACCTGCTTTCGTCGTACGGCATGATCCATTGAGAGTGAGGTGGAAGTTAGACCGAGAAATTTCACTTTCAATGGCAAAACTTTGAAGAACTGCCACCGAACGTGTCCCTTCGATGTTCGTTTAATGAAGTTGGTTATAGAAGTGCCTTACCTCAGCACGTCGGCTGAATTCGGACTGGCTAATATAGTCGGGCATCCTTATGTGCAGAAAATTAATAGGCATACGAGTACGAACAAAATATGTATAGAAACCCCTCTGTTTCCGCGGCAATCGCTCCATACTGTATCTGACTGTATCTGAGTATCTGACTCAGGTTGCCAGGTACAGTAACCAATTTGCCTTAACTCAGCTTGTAAGTATCCAGCCACCAGGAAGGCCGGTATAGTAAAGATGGGCATGGCTCCTTCCTTAGGAGCCACTACGGTTTTTATGGGGTGTCAAAAGGACCGGATGTATGCTAGTCCGTCAAGTAGTTTGAGAGAATACTCATCGAAATCATTTTGCTTAAGTGCACGATAAAATGTAGGTATTTAGGCTCTGGCGTCAGTCATGAAGGTATTTTGCGATCATGATATTGCACACGAAGTTAGCCTAGAGTGACGAGAGACTTTGCAGATTTTGAAACATCAAATGCAGCTTAAACTTGTTATGCCAGACAGTTTTCCGTGCCGCGTTAATCAAACGGAATCACAGTGTTGGATAGCAGATGCTTCAAAACGTCGCCTAATAAGAATTACGAGCATTCGCGGAGGTCCACAGATTAATAAACCGATGGTGGACATACTTCAGTTTGAGCAAATCAGCTGTTCTTGCTACGCTCAACGAAGGTCGTCGGAAAAAAAATTCACCACGATAACTCTACAAGCGACAATAACATTTTAGGTTAAACTACAGTATACGAGGACAAATCATCCGACACTACAAGGATAAGCAAGGAGTCACAGCCTCCGCCACCGAGGAAAACCCACTGCATTATCGTATACCTTATGGGTGGCATTAAAAGACAAGATGGTAGTTATATAATTACGAGTACAACATGTACAGAGATGCCACAAGTAACCAGCGCGACATTTATTCAGATGCGGTTTTGCTGTAAGACTAAGCAAACGCTTGACAGGGATTCCCATAACAACTAAATTCATAAACATAAGCCTTATAAGAACCCATCCCCAACAGATGAGATGGACGACTTTACCAAAGATTATTTCCACTCGCTCCTAGAAAAAACCTACGAGCAATACCCTAGATATGATAAAATATGACGTGAAAATCGTCATTGTCAATTTTAATGCTAATCTAAGCAAGAACGGCAACTCTAGTAATACGGTCGGAGAGTACAACATGCACGACATCACCTTACCTAATGATTGGGGCCTGGTTAGGTCATGATCAACTAACCGTCAATGAAATTGATCATATTGTTGCCGACGTAGGCCTTTCCTCCAGTGCTTTGTATGTCCGAGCATTCCGAGCAGCTTATCTACTGGAATATACATAACACGCAGCGAACCATTGTGAAGAAGTTCAACGTCGACCGATTATAACCGTAAGAGACCACCAGCGCCTGTTACAATCGAGCCTTTGATTAGGTTAAACAGGGGTATGATGGATATACCATCACACAGACACCAGGCACCAAAACGGGCCTATCGCAATCCCTGTAGAACCAGTTGAATTTGTCTTCAAATGGCAAAATCCTAAACAATCGCCCTGGTGAAACACCCAATTTCCCTGCAAAAGCCAAGAAGGCCTTTGATGTTCGTGCCATCTATTTCATCTAGGTTTTCGAAAAAGTATTTCCCTTAAAATTTTCTTCGACTGTGTTATGTCCTCAACAGCATGCAGATCATCGCGGAATCTGCAAATATCCATATCTGACAATTTCAGTCTCTTTGCGTGTTGCAGCAGGAGACAGTGTCCTGTAAGAATTCCTAATACTGTCCTAAACTTATCTCTGTTTAATTTTACTAACTTCCTGGAACTTATTGCCGCCAAAAAGCGGCCAAACCTTAGGTTTGTGATTTTTTCCTCGATAGTCCCCCTCACTATCCAAAGGGGTGGTTTTATGTTGGCAACCTCACTATTATCGGTAGCCCTCCTTTTCTTGCAAGTTCATCCGCTTGTTCATTTCCTTTTATACGGCAGTGTGTTGTCCAGCACAGGCTTACCCGGTTCTGACTGCATAGTGCCTTCGGCACTATGATGTTGGTTGATTACATTGCCTTAAGGGCGGCCTGGCTATTGATGTAGATAGCGATATCTTTTTCGGTTACCGATCTCATCTGCATTAGCTCTGCCGACCTGGGTACACGATCGAGTCTTAGTCAAGCCTTGGAAAATTTCGATGCCTCCAAATGTAAAAATTGCTGCCAAAGAACCATCAGGTAGGCTGTCTCTAATGTGCTGGTTTGCAACCTGCCTCTACAAAGAAACCTTTGGCTCGATATCGAATGCAGACTTAACTGCTAAGCAGCAGGGACTGATGGCATACGGACCATGTTCAACTCATCTCTAGAATCTGAATCGACGAAAGTATGCCCAACGAATGGAACCTCAGCATTATTTATCCAATCCAAAAGAAGGGAGATCTACTGAACTGCGCCCCTACATCGCTGTATTATGTCAATGACTAAGGTCCATCGTAAACAGTCTGACCGGTTCCAATCAGTGTGATTTTAGGCCAGAAAAGTCCACCGTGGATGAAATTTCACATTATGAACGATCTTCGAAAAAACACAAGAGTTCCAAATGGATTCACGTCACCTCTTCATCTACTTTAAGGCCGCATATGACAGCCATAAACTATACAGTCATGTCCAATTTTGTCATCCCTGCCAAGCGATGGAAAATACACTCTATTCCGTCGAGGTTTGTAATGACAAAACCGAGACCTTCAGTATCAGAAAAGGACTTAAACAAACCGATGCGATGTCATGTGACTTTTTCAACATCGATCTTGAATGAATTTTGCTAATATCACAAGCCATCATTGGAAAAGGGAGGATACGTTTCAACAGCAAACTGAACGGGCTATACAGCGATCCCGATCCCGGCAGAAAATCTTGGATAACACGGCTTAGATGACTAGGTTACCTTATATGCATGGACACCATTACCCCGGCTTGGAAAGTTTTCCAATCCTATCCCGGGGGACAACGCAGTAGAGGACGAATTCATCTTCATCGTGCATAAGTGGAGGAAGATCTCAGCTGGCAAAAGGCCGTGTAGTAGCAAGAGTACTTAAAGATCTCAACATACATAAATCCGTTGGTCCAGATGGTATATCTCCCCTTCTTCTGAAGAGGTGTTCTTGCACGCTGGCAAAACCACTGCATAAGCTTTTTCATCAATCCTACTCATTAGGACTTCCTCTCTCTTTAAAAGGTCATGGAAACGCTGATAAACCGTCAGCTCATGAAATATCTCGAAACACGAAAACTTCTCAATGACCGGCAATATGGTTTTCGTAGCAACGGGTCCACTGGTGATCTGATGGCATGTCTCACCGAAAAGTGGAACCAAAGCGGACACCAATCTGGCTAAAGCAAGGTGAAGCACTTGGTATTTCTAAGGCGTTTGACAGAGTTTGGCATCAGGCTCTTTTGTCGAAAATGCGTACTGTTGGGATCGATGACTCTCTTCTTCAATGGATTAGAAACTACCTTTCGGAACGTTCAATTCAAGTTGTCTTGGATGGTTTCAACTCTGATATTTACAGAATAAATGTTGGTGTGCCCAGGGCTCCATTCTGTCTCCGACACTATTTTTAATTCTTATCTCTGATCTCTTGTCTGCCACTTCTAATCTTTTTCTGATGATAGTACTCTCTGCTTCTCATATTCGTTCCCTGACTCACGCCCCTGCTCTTCGGCTGTAGAACGTGAACGGCTGGGTATGTTAAGCTCATTAAATTCTGATATTAACAGCATAACTAATTGGGGAACCATTAACAGAGTAGAATTTAATGCTTCCAAAACACAATACTGTCTGCTGTCGTTAAAGCGAATTTAAATTCCCAGCCATTATCCATGAATGACGTTTGCATCGTTGAAACCGAAAAACTTGCCGTTCTCGGTATGTGTGTTAATGACAACTTGCGTTGGAATGACCACATATTCGATGTCGCAAAAAATGCTGCGAAATGTCTAGGTTTCCTCAATTGATGTGAGAAATATTTTACTCCTTCTGATCAGGCCTCAATATATAAACCATTCATCCGCCCAAAATTGGAGTACAATGCCCACATCTGGTCAGGTGCTCCTAAAACATCTCTGCACCTGCTAGATAGGATTCAAAACCGTGCGATAAAACTCATAGGGGATACTAATATCAGTCAATCAAGTGACACCCTCGAACTCCGACGTAAGGCCTGTCTCACTCTGTTTCATCGCTATTTCCACCACGAGCGCTCCATTGAAATCGCCAGTAGCATTCCGCCCATTCAAACTTTCAGGCGTAACACCCGTCTCGCTGTGAATGCTCATCAGTATACCCTCAAGCCCATTTTCGGACGTACTCTAAAATATCGTGATTCGTTCCTAAGCCGTACAACTCGCTTATGGAATGCCCTGCCGCTCTCTGTGTTTCCTGGTCGTTATACGAGTAACTCACAAACATTTAAAAACAATGTACATCGGTACCTGTCTTTTCTTCCACCCTAAATTTCCTTCGCCCGCGCTGTGTACGAACATTTTAAGGGTACAAAAACCCCTTGAGCGCGCGCTCATTATAAAAAAAAAAATCGTTTTAGATTGTTCACAGGTTTTGTCCAGGTATTCGTTGGAACGGCTTTTGGTAGCAGCGTTTATTTCTGTTTTAGCTTACCACAAATCCGCAATCAAATAGCTGGTGGTGTGCAAATGTTATAGTTGCTCATGTTTATGTTCGGAAATATCTGCTTTATAGCTGTCTAAGGGCTCCGCTAGTTCAAGGTCCATACTTTCCATGTGCAGATCTGAAACAAGTTGCCCGTTTTTCGTTTTGTAGGGTCGTCATCAAAGAATTCGGCTATCGGTTGCAGCGCAACAGTGAGTTTTTTAGCGTGTAATAATCCTTACGCACAACCATCAACTAGGTCCCTTCTACAACCTCTTGGGAAATACTAGATGGAGTGAAAAGGACCTCCTTGACCGCCAGAATGCGCTGCTACTGCAAAAAGGGTTATGGTGCCTTGAAGTCCGTTCATATTTAGGCAGACATGTCAAATTTCAGTGCGATACTGTCTTTAGTTTTGTTGTTGACGTGTTTGGCGTCATGTTGAGTATGGACAAAAACGATTTTCGTTCTCTCATAAAACATTATTTTTTCAGAGGCAAAATGGCGAAGGAAACAAAAGAAAAGTTGGATAAATATTATGGGGCTAATGCTCCGTCAGATTACACCGTCAAATATTGGTTTCGAGGGTTTCGTGGTGACCGCAACTGCAGGCCTTCCGATGCGGTTATAGAGGACAATGTCAAAAAAATACATGAAATGGTGTTGGCTGACCGGAAAGTGCGGGTGCGCGAGCTAGCGAATACCACAAAGATTAGTACTGAGCGCACACGCCATATTTTGGGCAATATTCTGCATATGAAAAAGTTATCCTGCCGCTGGGTGCCGCGAATGACCAAAATACACGAATGCGAGAGCACTTCGAAATAGTGTTTGGACTTGCTGATGCAGAATCGGGCGGACTTTTGGCGTCGATTGGTAACTGGATTTGGATCCCTCGGACTAATATCTCTTCCCAAACCTCAAAAGATGGCTCATCAATAAAAAATTCAGCTCACGCGAGGTTATCATCGACGCCACGGAGGAGTATTTTGCAGACCTTCCGAAAAATTACTTTTCGGGCGGGATCAAGAAGTTGGAAAATCGCTGGAATAAGTGTATCAAACTAAAAGAGGACTATATTGAACAATATAAAAAAAACATTTAAAAAAAAAAATTGTAAGTCCCAGGGAGGTCATTTTTCACTCCATCTCGTATTCCAGAGCTAGTAGCCCGCTTCGGGGATATGAGAGCAGCCATTTATTCATTAAGATTTCACCTGCCTCCGTCCTCATTTGTAAGTCAAACCCAGGTAGACACGACCAATACCCAGTGGCACTGAACACCACCAGCTTAACGCTCAGGGTATACCCTAATCGTACAACATCCTGCCACCGAAACCATATCCTAGGTTTCTTTGATCAGGGAATTTTGCAGATTATTTGAGGAAAAGTAAAGGAGTTAATAAAGGATCAGAGTTACATTAACGGAATCTAATTTTTAAGCAAAAATTTAGAAAGCAGTTTGATTATTATTTTTTTTATTTAGCGCGCGCTCGAGGGGTTAAGGCACCTGGGGCGGGCGTAACTAGTGTGAGCTGTACTTCTACCAATTGACAGACATTAGCGTCAGAGACCAGCACTCGCAAGTCAATGTACGTACATCGACACCCTCTCTCATTTGCAAAAGGATACTTCTCACGCGCCAATTACGATATTTATCCATTTAATGTCCTGGGAAACTTTCGAAAGTGCCGACTTGAATTCAATTTTAAAGAGCACATTCAAATTTGGTTCATTATATTATTGCTACAAGTACTTATCGGATAAGTGCTTCAGTGGAGCACGATGAATACTCCGGTAGAAAGGACGACTTATCGAAACCAAGTCAAACACATTCATGTGGCAGTTAGCCTACCTCCGCCTCTGTCAATGTGATTTCAGTTGCGTATTCATAAATGGAATTGACATTGCAAACGATTCAGTCGCTCATCCACAAGTTCGAATTTTGCTAGCTGGGCACACTGATGTACATACGGCACACGAGTAAGCCATGTCTCCTTATGTGTTTTCAAAAGTAAACGTTGAACAAGATATTCCAATTCGATGACATACGGAATGCATATGGGTAATCCACCACAGGACATACTTTACGAATTAAGACTGTGAAATGTGGTGATGTGCACCGCATGCCGCTTCTTGTTACGGCACAGTTCACTTCATAGTCATAAAGAGACCGCAATGTGTGTGCACTTGGAATGAAAAGGGAGACGACCAGGAAAAGAGGATACTCTGACGGAGTTGTATGTTCTAAAGCCAAAGCATCCATGATAACTGAGAGACCATCCCGCAAATACCAACCCATATTGATAGTCAGTCAATGGAGTAGGTTATGGCAAGGACAAGGACATCGTGTGAAGCATTTTGATGAGTTTGACAATTTAATTAATACTCGGCATCGTGATCAGAAATCGATTTTGTTCTGTTGGATTCGCCTTTGTCGTGAAGAGAGTTCATTTTGTGAAAGGATGATGATGAAATTTTGACGAGGTTGACTGAAAAACTTCTAGTAGATGAAGAAGTTACGTTTTCAAGTTAATTTTGAAAAGTCCTTTTGGGATCGTGAAGAGATGACTCCCCTCATCAGCTCGTATACTGGACATTAAAATCGTCCTAGGGACGTTTTAGTGGGTATTTGGCTTTGGAATATGACTTGCCCACTGAGCTTTGAACATCCCAAGGTGACTAATAGAAGAAGATTTTGGTCTGTCTATGTGTGTTTGTGGGGGGGGGGGCATCACACTAAAGCACTTTCGCCTGTTTCCGGGCAGCAGCGGACGAATTCCAAGGATGAAATCAACGGTGGCGTCCACAGTTCCAGTTAGGTCGAACTAGTGCTATCTCTATGTGAGCTGCTTCAACGTACTTGAATGCCAGATCTATAGGGATCTCCAACACTAAGTCAGGGTGTTTGAAAAGAGTTGGTGGCGGATGAGCCCTTAATAAGGACCAACGGCAGCACTCACATCCCCGAAGCGGGTTACTATCTCCGGAACTGTGATGTTCACTGCGATGGTTGCCATAGGGAACGTAATCAGCGTCTATTTGGATGTGGGTTTGTTGTAAGCGGCAGAGTTTGGTAAGAAGTCTTGAGCTTTCGACACGTGAGTGAATGCCTTATAACAATCCGTATCAAATGTAAATTCCCTAACATCAGCATTATATGTGCTCACGTCCCAACAGAGGAAAATGACGATGCTCCAAAGAAAGTTTCTACGACCTCCTCGACAAAACCTACGAGTAATGTCCGATATATGACGTCAAAATCGTAATAAACGACTTTAATGCTAAAATTTGAAAGAAGGACATCTTTGGTAGCACAATCAGAAGGCATAGCCTTCCAGACCACCAGACCACGTCTGGTCTCGTGGCTTAGGCTAATTAGTTTCGCTGCCGGACGTAACGTTACTATTGTATATTAAGTACACGGCTTCCTCACCTCGATATTCAAAAGGAAATATGGCAGACACCAGATCAGCAAACTGTCAACCAGATTGATAGAGTTGCGATCGACGTAAGACACTCTAGGTGTCAGGGTAATAAGACGCGAATGGAAACCTGTCGAGATGAACAAGGAAACCTTGTAGTGGATATGGAAAAGCTATTTCTGTAGACTGCAGACACAAATTCCGGTGTCAGACAGAGCGAACCATTCAATATTGACAATGTAAGCCAATAATTCCGTCCACCCGACCAAAATGAAGTGGGAATAGCAAGTCGAACAAGGTTGGCGGGCCGTCGAATTATTTAATGCAGCAGGAGATGACCTGGTGCAGAGCATACACAAACTTATTTCTAAGATTTTGTCGGATGACTGTATGCCTGATGAGTGGAACCTCAGCATCGTTTGCCTGGTTCACAAGAAAGAAGACCCTTTAAGCTGCCCCAACTATAGAGGTATCAGTCTCCTAAAGATCGCATAGAAGATCTTGCCTGCCATATTCTGTGAGCGCCTGAAACCATTTGTCAACGATCTGATTGGACCCTATCAGTGCGGTTTTAGGCCCGGTAAGTCCACAATTGACCAAATATTCATACTACGGCAGATCCTGGAGAAAACCAAGAAGTTCAGATCGAACAGTGACCACCTTTTTATCGATTTTAAAGACGCCTATGACAGCATCTACAGAGACGAGCTATAGTGAGCCATGTACAATTTTGGCATCCCTGTCAAACTCGTGCGCTTGTGCAGGATGACGATGGAGAAAGATCGAAAGACGATGCATCAAGGTCGGTCCCGACCTAACATAGACCTTTGATGTCAAAAAAGGATTTAGGTAAGGCGACGCGCTGTCATGTGACTTCTTTGACATCATACTTCAAAGAATTGTGCAAAACTCACAAGCCAATGCACGAGGTACGATCCTTCAGATGTCTGTTCAATTGCTTACATACGCCGACGATATTGACATTATTGGTAGAACACAGCGAGCTACCATTGGTGCGTTTGCGAGTATAGGAACAGAAGCGCCAAACATGGTAAATGACGGCAAAACAAAGTATATGCTCTCAACAAGAAGGGACACTCAACATCGACGAATTGGCCAGAATGTCACACTTGACAGCTATGACTTTGAGGTAGTAAGGCACTTTGTCTACTTCGGCTCTGCTATCACATCTGAAAACGACATCTCTTCAGAAATCAAACATACAAATCGGTGTTTCTTTGGGCTGAGAAGGCACGTAGTAAAGCCTCTCCCGTACAACCACTTCAACTCTATATAAGATCCTTGTAATCCATGGACTCCTTCTAAAGCGGATGAAGATATCGTTGGCCGTTTTGAGAGAAAAATTCTTTGTAAGATGTTTGGTCCCGTATGCGTTGACGGGTTCTGGAGGAGACGATTCAACCATGAACTCTACGAGGTGTACAGTGACATCGACCTGGTCAGAAAACTGAGCATTGGGCGTTTGAGATGGCTGGGACATATAGAGCGAATGAACACCAATTTTCCAGCAACCGCATTGTTCCAGAATCTTCGACTCTATTCCATCAAGGTCTGTGTTCCAGAGGAACAATGCAGTAGAGAAAGGCCTAGCCTTAGGTGACGCGCGCAAGTGGAAAGCGACCTCAACCAACTTGGCGTGCGCAACTGGAGGAAGTTAGCTAAAGACCACACAAATTGGAGCGGCTTATTGGATGAGGCCAAGATCCACCCCGGCCTGTAATGCCACCTAAGTAAGTTTGTGTAGTGTGTAGAGATTTGCAGACCACAGTTCTCTGCACTTACCAAGGTGGTCCGGCATGCAATTAAGATTCAAGATTAAAACTGGCCAGTCCTTGTGACATCAACTAACGATTGGGTAGCTAAACTTCGTCTGAGTATAATAAGCGCACTACCCTATCGAAGTAGATGTGAGTGCCTTCTCTAGAGACTCATCGCTGAATTGAATGCCAATCACACTGAACGCATCCTAGGTTGTGACACGGCTGCGCATCAAACTACTTCATGAGTTTTTTACTATTAAAAGTCGTAGCCTTTGCAATAAAGGAAAACAGCTTCTCTGACTAAAATTGACAAGATGTCGACACAAAGGCAACCCTTTTGTGTCCCTAAACCTAAGCAATAAGGCTTACAACTGGAGGGTATATCTGGACAACCGGTCTTTGTAAACGCATAATCGCTAGTGCCTGATCGCTTACATTTTGACATCTGTCAATTAGCTCAGCTGGTAATAAAGTTTCGTTTACACGTAAATGGGCTAGGTCTTCTTATTCTGCAAAGTTAAACGGATTCCCTTAATTGTCTTAGGTGCGAAAAATCCGGGCAAGTGGAGCAAATGGCTGATTGGGCTATGAGTTGAAGATAGTGTTGAATGCCCTTCGTAGGACCTAAGCCTAGTGAGAAGCCTCCGACTAAGATTACGCCCCAATTTAAGATTAAATTCGTTACAGCGTGGCCAGATCAGGACTAGAAGTCGTGTTAAGGCGCTGCCTAGCCAGAGTCCATATTCGTAAGTTGAAGACGAAGATGAACGTGTTTCATACTCTGTATCGATCTTTATTAAAGCATAAGTCAGAGCTCTCATATCTCGGTACGCATATTCTGAAACCAGCAGCCTGGTCGGAGTCCTCGAAAGAGGGAAATCAGCCGCACTGATTTGGAAACGCTCAAAAGATTTGATGTCACCAACACTAAGTTGAAAGCACAGACTTTCTGCCACATACTTGAAACTCACTTACTGTGTAACCTGATCAGAACTAGCTAGCAAACAGCTCCTAGCATCGAAGCTATAAGTGAGCTGGGTAACATACGAGGGCGGGTCAATAAGTACGTGACTTTTGGATTAAAACACAGATTTTTTGATAAAAAAATTATTTTATTTTTCAACGTAGTCTCCCTTGAGCTCTATACACTTTGTCCAACGCTTCTCCAATTTTTTTATCCCTTCCAAAAAAAATGATTTGTCGAGGTCCTCAAAATAGGCCTTTGTTTGCGAGATGACTTCTTCATTGGAGTCAAATCTTTTTCCACCAAGCCATTTCTTCAGGTTTGGGAACAAGAAGTAGTCGCTCGGAGCCAAATCTGGAGAATAGGGTGGATGAGGGAGCAATTCATAGCCCAATTCATGGATTTTTGCCATGGCAACTGCACATGTGTGCACCCTTGCATTGTCTTGGTGGAAAAGAACTTTTTCTTGGCCAAATGAGGTCGGTTTTTTTTCAAATCGTCATTGAATCGGTCCAATAAGTTGGCATAATATTCCCCATTGATTGTTCTTCCCTTTTGAAGGTAGTCAATGTGGATTATCCCGCGTGCATCCCAAAAAACAGTCGCCATAACTTTATTGGCTGACAAACCCACCTTGGCCTTCTTTGGCGCCGATTCGCCCTTAGAAACCCACTGTATTGACTGTTGTTTGTTCCATGTGTGTTGTGATGGATCCATGTTTCGTATACGGTTACAAAACGGCGCAAAAACTCCTCCATATTGCGATTAAACAACGCCAAACCTTCCTGTGAAGTTGTTACACGATTGCGTTTGTGGTCGACTGTGAGCAAACGCGGTACCCATCTTGCGGAAAGCTTTCTCATGCCCAAGTGATCATTCAAAATTGAAACCACTGAGCCATGCGAGATCCCTACGGCTTCCACAATCTCTCGCACTTTCAATCTTCGGTCGGCCAACACCATATCGTGAATTTTTTCGATTGTTTCGGGTGTAGAGACCTCAACTGGGCGTCCAGGACGTTCGGCATCTTCAGTGCTTGTACGGCCACAACGAAATTCAGTAAACCACTTTTTTACCATTGAAATCGATGGTGCAGAGTCCCCATAGTATTTATCAAGCTTAGCCTTGGTCTCGGTAATGGTTTTTTTTCGCAAGAAATAATGCTTAATAAGCACACGAAATTCACTTTTTTCCATTTTCTCCTCAAATTAGTGAGTAGTCTGATAAAAATAGCTGTCAAACACAAACTAACTGACGCAGCAAGTTTAAATTTTGACAGGAGTCAACTGACAGATGCCTGTTGACAGGAGCAGTGTTGCTGTTTCAGTAAAGAGGTCAGAAATTCAAAAAGTCTTATTGACTTATTGACCCGCCCTCGTAACACTCCATAGCTGGTATCTGTCATCGAATGCATATACCAAATTAAGCTACAAAAAGGTCAACCACCTGCTGGCAGCTCTGCAGAGATCTTCACTGCTAGCCTGCCACTAGCACATATGTATACCGAAGCCATGGCATACAGTATGATTAGCCTTTATATCCAGAATCGCAAAAACACGTCTTAACGCCCGCAAGGAGCTTCAGACCCATCGTCTGACTTCCTTCATGATGAAGAGTATGGAAAGAATATTTGAGCTTTATGGGCGCAAATCTGCTTTGCAAAACAAGTATGTCCAAGATGCAACATATCTATCAAGACGGAAGATCCTGCGACACTTCGCTTCATAATCAAGTAAGCAGAATTGAAAGCCGACTTGTCAAGAAGGAGCGCGCTGGGCATATTCATCGGCACTGAGGGTGTTTGGACAACGTAACTTTTGACAGCATGTATAACACGGCCAGATAACACGGCGCAGACAAATCATTAGCTTTTCATTCGAGCGATCTCGCGTTCAATATATAAGGGCGAGGTTGACAAGGGCTGCATTTTCCCTACATGAGTCGACTCCTCGATTTACGCTCTCAACAGTCCTAACGTCTTCGCTCAGGCATATGCAGATAACGAAGGGATGGACGATTGATGCACTACAAATTAAATTATAGTCAATATCCTTAAAACTGAGGTTGTCCTCTTTACGAGAAGAGTAAGCTGAATTTTGCTTAGTATTTGGGTGCTATCCTGGAGAACACACTTTCTTGGACCAAACATGTCACATTGAAAACCTTCAAGACGCAAGACGCTGCCGGCTTTCTGAGAGTGTAAACGAGCTTTCGCCATCATATGAGGCTTATCACCGATGGTTGATCAAGTCATCATCAAAAAACGTCACTGCTGCTTTTACCAGACTCCAAGGACTTGATATTCACAATATGAGTTGCACAAAGGCATGTTCTGTTTAAAGATAAATTATCTTTAGTACAACACGCACTGGAGTTTTGAGACCTTATGTGACTTTGGTCTTATAGAATGACATCAAAGCTCTCGTTGCTGCGGAAATACGAAATCGATTTTCCCTGTACCCAGGATTATTTGCGGTAGCATAGGCGGCGCTGCTGTCTTTAAGGAGAACGACAAAGCTGGTTTTCAGTCCTCGTTGGGAAAATTTGGTTTTGTTATTTAAGCGGAGGTATACCCAATCCTAAAGGCAAAAAGTATATTATGAAGAATAGGCGGAGAGGCGAAGCATTTTTATCTTTAGCGATAACCAAGCTACGTTTAAAGCCATGCTGAGCCCTCTCAGGTCTTCTAAGACATTAAACCTTATTTAGCTCGAAAGTCCCAATGAGATCACCGGAAATGAAATCGCCGTTGAGCCTGATAGACAAGGCTCAGAGCAAATTTTCTCAGAATCCAAATGTAGATTAGGACTGATAGTTTTCTTGGCTAAGGATTCCATTGAGAGTTGGGATTGATATGACTAAACGAATGAATGACTAAACAGTAGACTGCTATCATAGAGACATATAGAGCACTAGAATTTTTCTAAGCACCAAGTGTGATTCATATAGTAAGTGACACAACAACCTCCGATGCTTGAAGTGAGAGTTGTGACGACACCGAGGAGGACTATGTATTTGAAGGTTAAGTGCTGGTGCTTGTAGTTGCTGGTTCTACAGGCAGTTTACCTGTGAAGCGCTTACTCACCTTTCTGCGAAAGGTGAAGAATATCCGCTACTGGGATCGCAATTAAGATATCAGCTAATAGTAAGAAGAACTAATAACAAAAGCCGAGTTGACATTTCGGAGGACGACCACGTAATGTGAAAAGCAATTACGAGATCTTCGCTGGGAGTGATGCTAAGCTAACTGACCCAAGGTGAGTTATACAGGACTAAGGGTGAAATATGATCAGAATTTCCCTTTACGGCTACAAAAAGGTAACGAATAAAAGATGCAATACATGTCAGTTTAACGAAATATCAATAAAGAGAAGGTCTTCTATCAATTAAGGTATCCAAAGTGGTTTGAATATAAGACCTAGCCTATGCACAATAAAAGTGGCTGTTGTAAAGAGCAACCCACCCATTGTGATGCCACGTGGATCTGTGATCCACCTACTCTTAGGACCAATATGAGCTTATGAGACTGTTAACTGTAGGAGACTGTTAACGTCTATATTGTTTAGAAGGCAGCTGGAAATGTACAGAGTAGGTGGAGGATTGTGTCTCCCTCATCCTCGTCCATGCAGCTTCTACAGAAATCATTTGCAAAGACGCCAAGCCTTCTAGCATGCTTGCCTATAAGGCAGTGTCCACTGATTATACCTATGATGGCGCTGAAATGTTTCCTATTCAGGAAGATCAAATTCTTAGAGCGATTCAGATCCAGCTTTGGCCAGATCTGTTTGGTCGCTAGACACGTTGGTCCAATAGTCCACCTAAGGTCTGTTCTTTTATTGGTTAGTTTGCATGTAGCGATTGGTATACATATGCTACCCTTTTCCGGTAGAATAGGTAGAGTGGTTCCAATTTTGGCAAATTCATCGGCTCTAAAGTTCCCCGAAATGTCTCTGTGGCCCGGCACCCAAAAAAGGTGAACGTTTAACTGCTCTTCCATCTCTGTAAGAGATGATGGGCATTCAAGGGCGGTTTAGGAATTTAATGAGACTGAGTCCAGAGACTTGATAGCGGCCTGACTATCCGAAAAGATGCGGATACCCGCATCAGGTCAAAGATATTTGATTTTATCAGATTGTTAAGCTCGAGCAATGAAATTTGTAAAAAGGAGATATTACTCTGCGGAATCCTTATACCCCATTCACATCAGTTGCTTTAAATATTCCCAGCTCCTCGTCAGAAACGACACTCGTGTACATAAGTGTCCTTAAATGTCAAATGACTGCAACTATCGACTGGTTTGGTCCATTACCTACTTTAGATGCAAGGCTTCTGCAAGTATTGCAAATGCATACTCGTAACCAGTAACCATGTCACTACGCAAAGCATCTTGACAGCCAAATTCATATTTAATAGTTTTGCTGACGTTGTACTATATTCACGGGTTAACTCTTAAAATTGCACATATCGCGCTTGTTGACAACTCCACCCCAAACAGCACCAGAAGTGCCAACTTATCACATTACCAGCGACAGACAGCGCATCGACAGCCGTCCATAATTAACTGATAATTAACACCTCTACAACCAACTGCTGACCAAATCCGTTTCGTTTAATTAAAATTGATGACCACAATTCAGTTGGTGAGTTGATTAGGAATCAATTTAAATACAAGCCCAAGGTCTAGCGCATTTTCAATTTACGTAGATAATTCTCAAATGATGAAATTTATTGCAGATACTATTCGCATTCGGAAGATAACAAACAAAAATCACCTCATCAATCATTGAAATGTTTACCTGTGATATCAGTCGTTGCAGTTCTTCGTTCTCGGTCACCAATTTCTGATACCGCTCCTCGTCCTCTTTAGATATCCCCGAGTCTGGATTATATTTGGATTCCGCTTTATCCTTCGGATGTCGGATCACTTCAATAACCTAGAGATACAAAAAAAAACAAAAAAAAAAAAAAATGCAAACAAATGAATAGAAACAACATTTGCTTGGGTGCAACAAACTAAACTTACCTTTGGCACAAATATCAGCAACATGCTGAGGAAACAACAAAATATCACAGCCAATGACACGAATGCAAACGATGCGTCCTGCTGTGAGGCAATAACCATACCAACGGGCGCCGTTATCAAACACAGTACGACCACGTTATATATGCTCATGCCGACATATCTAGAATCGTTGATTTGCTTCACTTTTATCGAACGGGTCTCATATGCAAGAAACAGTCCAAAAACAAGGATCAACCCTTTAAAGCCATACACAATCCCTAAGGGCAGAAAGAAAATCGAAATTGTTTCTCTCTCTCTTTCTCTCTCTGTCTATTTCCAGTGCAAGGACAACAAAACACTGTTCAGGAAAATGATTGTTTCAACTTACCCAGCCACATAGAATTCCTTTCACTTTCACAGTGCTCCAATTCGGGACGTATCTGAATGTCATCCGTTGTCGAAATGGGATCTTCCAGGGGAAATGTCTCCAGGATACGCTGTAGCGGATCGAATATTTGCCATGCCAGTAGGATAACCAAATCGACTGACAGTAAGCCGGATACCATTGTATACAATTTCCATGGTTCGACCTTTTTCTAAAAAAAAAACCACCAAGAAGAAAACAAAAAATGAAGAGGATACCACTAAAAATAGATTTAAAGGAACAGAGATTTACAGAAGAAGACACTCGGAGATAGGTTCGTATGTACATGTTAAAGATGCAGCAGAATCAGTGTGACCAGATGAGAGAATAAACACAGTATCACGGGGCTCTTTCATATAATAAAGCGTAACCCAACGACTGTGTTAAATGACATTTACTGATTAATCCTGGCTGATCCTCATGACAGATGCCAAGAATAAATTAAGTCAATTTTAGCAATAGAGACCCTTACCATACAAATTATGGTATCCAGAGTACTTATGAAAATGGAAACGCAGATCGTTTCGCAAGATTCGTGATATTTTCGGTCAGCATAATCCTCCTTCAGAGTGCGGACTTCGCCCAATGGGAAGCAACATACATGCCAAAAACTTCACCACTCTAAGCCAAAGTGTTAGAAATGAGCGAAGCACCATGATCGTCGCCGTAGTCAACAGCCATTTAGCCCAAACATCTTTCTTTCTCTCCCTATCTCATGTTACCACTCAAAAGCTCTTTAAAAAATTCATACAGATCTAAATGACAAAAGATTTAAAGTCAATGGTCCACGCACGACGTCGCTATTCCGCTCAATGGATTCTGCAACGAAGAGCTCTGGTTGGAATAAGTAGGCGGTAGGGCATATACATGTCCTCACATCGTCAAGTTGTGGCGAATGAAATTCGAAGATCGCATTATATCGTTTAGAAGACAGTTGATTCTCCACCGAGTAATCGAGGTAAAATTCAAGACCTCCAACGCAGCATTTGTACTGAGATTTGGCTTATTATCGAAGCTGTGGTGGTTACATGAACAGTAATGTGTTTCATGCATAATTGCCATAAACCGAACTTTAATATTAAATAAAGATCGACGATAAATACTCAGAAAATATGAAATGTACTCAACAAAAACTTTTACGCTATCTGTTGGCTCACCACTTACAATTTTATTGTAGAAATTCGGTAAACATTTTCGTGCTCCTCAAGCAAAAGAAAGACGTTTGAGGATAGGTCATATGATATAACCAAGCAACATAGGTTTGAAGTATTAGACACACATGGTCACCAAGGCTGTGTTACGTCTGGGATGCTGGGTGTTGTACGATTAGGATATGCACTTATCAACGTCAACCAAGCGATGCACAAAGCTGCACCTCCTTTTAGTAGGCAACCCGGTCAGAGAAACTAGCATCACTATAGTGTCCCATGAAAAAGAATTTCAAAAGGCTGATGAGTTCGTGTGATCGAAGCAACGGTGGCGGCAGCAGTCAGCATTACAAATTTCATTGAGATACTCCAACTTATCGAAGGGTGGTCTCGTTCGGGACCAGTTTAAGTGAGGAAATAGAGATGGAGGCGGATGAAATCCTATCCTCGAAGCGGATTACGTATATCAAGATATCTGACGCCTTTTGCCAAAAAGAGTCTCAGAAAGTGTGTGGTCCTCCAGGTTGGATATTTGCATCTTTGGTTGCACAATGGGAAAGCATATCTTGTACAACATCACATCTAAATGGACTCAAATAATTGACTTTGCAGTAATTGCCAGAATTTTACTATAACTAGCACACAGTTTCCTCAACTCAATATTCACAAAGAAACCACCATCACGCGATTAGAAAACAGTCAATCATAAGGCACTCCAATAAGCAGCCAATGTAAATACGGACCGCTGCCTGGTGCCTGGTTCCTGCCAAGGGATATTTTTCTCAGGTGCCCCAACAACTAAAAAATACTTACAAAGAAATATGTGAGGAGATTTACCGATTATCTAGAAACCGTCACAACCTTTGCTGATCGCGTATGCATACGCCCTATGTCAATTCAACACCTTTCGCTCTGGATTAATTGAATTGCTAAGAATTGCTGGTTAAGATTGTTTTTGACGAAGCGGTGTTTTGAGTCGGTTGAACATGTTTCCAAATTATGTGGTCTGTGTGACTGTTGAAGGTAGTCGTATTCTTTTTGGCAAGAAATACATTGTGAGATGAAGCGTTATCGTGATACAAAATTCACGAATTGTCATCCTTTTTTGCGAATTGCAAACGTCTTACAGCATAATGCCCAAATACAGGGTCTTCCAATAGAGACTTCAGAATTTTGACAGTTGATAGCGGCCATATTGTTGAAGCTACATCTGTCAAATTGGCTGTCATTTATACAGTCTGTTTTGCCAAATCACCATGGACGGACATGGCGTTCCATAACACGTGCAAATGATAAAATTGATTTATAAAAATGGGTGTTCTGTTCGGGCAACGCTCCGCGCGCTTCGCCCACTTTACGGTCGCCATAATCGTCCTACCGAGAGGACTATTCGAAGTGTGGTGGATAAATTCGAGTCGACTGGTTTAGTGAACGATAAACCAACAACCGTACGTCGACGAAACGCAAGATATTCCGAAAACATCGTAGCTGTCCGTGATAGTGTGCAGGAGAATCCGAGGCAGTCGCGTCGCTCACAAGAACTCGGCCTTTCGCAGGCCACAACTTGGTGAATTTTGCATCGTGACTACGGCCTGCACCCGTATAAGGTATCCGCTGGAGGTAAACGATCATAGACAACGACGTGTGCTCGCTGAATGGGCTTTGGAGCAGTAGGAAACTGACCTTAATTTGCATAAAAAAATCATCTTCAGCGATGAGGCCCATTTCTGAATGAATGGGTACGTTAACAAACAAAGTTGCCAAGAGCGTCCAATGCATCCTGAAAAATGCACTGTTTAGTGTAGATTTTGGGCTGGGGGAATCATCGGTCCATATTTCTTTGAGAACGACGTTGGCTAGGGCATCACCGTCAACAGCGTGCGCTATAGGTAGATGATTACCAACTTCTTTTGGTGCCGCCACCAACTACATGCGGTTTCAACAGGACGACACTACGTGTCACATAGCTCACGCCACATTGGAAATTCTGCACGAGCGATTCGACAACATGGTCATCTCATGTGGAGGTGATGTGAACTGGCCACCGAGATCGTGCGATTTGACCCCGTTAGACTTTTTCTTGTGGAGTTTTATGAAGTCGAGGGTTTATGCGAATAAGCCACAAACCACTGCGGCCATCAAAGCCAACATAACCAACGCCATCGGCCAAATACAGCCTGATTTATGTGCCGCAGTCATGGAAAATTAGATATTTCGCATGGGCGCCACCCAGAAAAGCCACGGCGGACATTTGAAAGATGTTATATTCCATACATAATGGATGACTTCCAGTCATCGCAATATCGTATCATTTCATCGAAGTCGCATTGCAAAAGCATGTTAATGACCTCGTCTTTTGGACCTGTTCTGTACGCTATCAAGTCGTCTGCATGGTGAAGTGAACCTATCAGATCACTTGTGTAAATGCTGAATAGGATCGGCGAATTTACCGCACCTTGTTGCAGATCGTTTTACTTTTAAATGTTCCAGCAGAAGTCACATCGCCAGAAGTCATATCAAAAAGAATATACGGCAGTGGTTGACTAATGCCCAACCTGTTCAGCTTGAAAAAGAGTCCCTCTAACCATACGGTATCCAAGCCAATCACGAAGGCACCAGTGCACTGGATTCTGACTCCAGCTTAGACGCGGAATGTATGACATCATACCCCGCTTTGAAACCGAATTGATTATCCGGATCTATATGTTTGTCCTTAGCCCACTTAGTCAGGAGTCTATTGGTCACCTTATCCAAAAACCTTTCTCATGTTTGGAAGAAGACTGATCGACCGAAGATTCGCCAGGTAGGATGTGTCTTTACCCCTTTCGGGGGTGGGGTGTACCACCGCTGTTTTCCAATGCGCTGGATAATGGGCATTCTTCATTGCATTATTAAACAGGGTGATATAAATAAATGTCCACCTCTTCTCCGGTATTTCATCAGTCCCACTGATTTTTTACTTGTAAGTGATTCGAAGAGCGTTTGGAGCTCTTCCTTCGAAATGAACGAGGATAGTACCCTATCGTCGGCGATGACATTATTTGCCATATTCTCGTCGCTGAACTGAGTGAAACCCGAGCTCTCGAATCGCCAGTTCACTATTTCATTTTGAAGGTAGAAATTGTGCAAAGGACTCGACTTTCCAGGTTGTGGTTCGGGCCAATGACGTCATTCGCCTTGTCATCATCACCGGCCTCATTTGGATCGATACCTGCTGCTAAAAGTATGTGGTCGTTGTCCATTGTTCGTTTAGTCGTCTCGTCCATTAGTTTTAGATCCAGTCAATCTCCTCGTTTGACAGATTTCTATTGGACGGTCGGTAGTGCGAATTCGAGGAGAAAGCTCTCATCAGCGTTCTGGAGAAGTGTGTCCAACGCACCCTACTATAGTTATAGGAGTGCCTTTGAATAAACTCATCCAATTCCGCAGTCTCGTTCGGAACGGTTATTTAGGTACTGAGACAGAAATGGTCACTGTCATACACAAAAGTGCGTAGACAGGTATGTTGGTTAGTGCATGTCAGGTTTATTCGTGTGTCGAATAGCAGGAGATCCAAATAGGACCCGTGTCTAGGAAACGGCGGACTATCCGTCGCCTTAAGGCCGAGTCGGTACATTAAACTGTGCTGACCCCACCAATTGAATAGTAGGTTCCCTCTAGTATTTGGTGTACTTTTTCCCTAATCTCTATGTTTAGCGTTGAAATCTTCGCCGATAATAAAAGAATTCTCCTCCAATTCCAGCCTCAGGAATCGAAAAAGTGTCTCGAGCTCTGAGATGAATAAGGCGGACTGAGTAGCCTTAGGTGAATAAACGGACACCGTACACCATGCTTCCAGGGTTATAGCAAGATGATTTAAATGACTTAACGTATGTTACATGGCATATCTAATCCTCTGAAGAAGAAGTGCTCTTCGTGGCAAGTTATTTTCAGCCCGTCTTACGGAGCTATTGCATTTAACTCATGAAATATCTCGAGACACGGGAGCGGCATTGTTTTTAAAACTCATTAAAATCGTCTGATAAATCGCACAGGTGACACTAATATTGCCTGGGCAATGGATACCCTCTCACGTAATGTACTCGTATCTTACCTACGTTGATCCATCGCAATTTTCGCCATCAGTGCTCCAACGAAATTGCAAGTAGCATTCCGCCTCTTCAATCCAACGCCCGTGTTGCTACAAATGTTCAACACTTTAGCCTTAAGCAAGCTTTGAAATACGGTGATTCTTTTGAAAGCCGGTATAACTCACTTACGGAATGCCCTGCCGAGCTTTAGATAGATAGAAATCCATTGAAAAAATCCCATAGCTACCAAGCGTGGATTTATGCTTCTAAAAATGCTTTCGGGACCTAGTTACAAAATATTGACAAGATTATCGTGAAAGTAAAATATGTTGAGCGCCAATATCGTAGCGCTGAACTGAAATATTGTGATTATGGTGGGTGGCCTGAATAGCTTAATTCGTTGTCACAATCGTGGTTGTCAATTCCATTGAACAAACAAATTTGGCAACTTCAAAGGAGTGTTTGACAATGTTCAATCACAATCCGGACGATTGTAACCGTGGACGAAACAAGGATTCATAGCAACACACCAGAGTAATCTCTCGTCAAGACAGTGGACTTCTCCTGATGAATCGGAACCGAAGAAGGGCAAGATGAGTCTGTCGGCCAGCAATGTTATGGTGACCCCTTGAAAAGGGGTTTTACCCTATCATCGGTGCCTATTATGCAGGGCTGTTGGATCGATTCGACGTGGAAATTTTTTACCCTGTGCACCTCACTTAAATTTGGATACAAACAGCTCCTCTGAATTGGTCTTCATCCTAAATTTTCTGAAGATATACCAGCTGTCAGCTTTTTTGTGATTCTTTGTATACTTCTGCAGCTAGTCATTCCACATCCAAGAAAAGAGAGTAATGCAGTTATTGACAAGTGGAAAGATCCCTTAGACTGGCGACGTATTATTCTAGTTTCCTGGTGGTATCTTCGAACTGCAGCAATGCGCATTCGTACAGTAGCTACCACAAGACGGTAGTCATGGTTCCAGTCGGTTTCCGGTGACTTCCCAAGCTGTAACTGATGTAAAAATGATCAACTGCTTTTCTGACTTTTGAACACTGTTCATAACTGGCTATAAATATGGTAGTTCAACCCTAAGTGGCAGACTTGTGAAGGCCAAGTTCAGAAGGCTTTGTTATTAGTTCGCTATGCCGGCCATTTACATTCAAAAAACATTTTCCAATTCATCAGAGTTACGAAGCTCTTACCCAAAACTCCTGTTTTGGTCACACTAAATGCAAAAGTAAAAGAAGGAAATATGAGTCCTGCGTTGTGTTTGACAGTGCCTGAATGAATTTGAATTGGAGTCACTCAGGTCAAAATAAGAAGAATAATGGCGACAGACAGGAATACGCCAGTAAAGCAGTTGAACATAATAGAACACAGCAAAACAGAACAGAGCATCCTCGTAACAGTTCATTGCATCACAGTTCTGTTGGACATGTGTGGGTTTTGTATTCCTATTTGCTTCAGGATGTCACGTAACGAGTGCACTGCCCTCTATAACAGAGATGCACCACTGCTATTGTTTGATTGAATTCTTATGCAAATGCACTTAGTCTTTATGCAGAAAATGGCATTTTTTTCTCAGCTCCTTTACTGCGTCTTAATGGACACTTGACAAATGGCTGGAAAGTGATTTTAAGAAGTTTTTTTCCTTACCGCTTCCTTGGATGTTACGTTGGGCAGAAGAATCTGGCATAGGGAGGTTGCCATATGGATTACGTCCTAGATACCATAATGTGCATTTGAAGGGGGATAGATGGGACTCCGTTGTATGGTGCATTTGAAGGACATGGATGAGCAGGTATACTGGAATGGGCCATTTCGACATGAATAACTGAATAAATCCAACTGAAGGTGAATCAATTCATGGAAGGCATGTTGGCAAGACGCAGTAGGGCAGTGTAAGTTTTTGTATGGAAGGATGTTTCCTTAAAGGAGGACTTTTAGAAAAATACGAAAATGTATGGAGTCAGGTTTGTTAAGGTTCGTTATGGCAGCATGCACATCTGCACATATGATTGATGAGCCCAGAATTAAAGTACGATAGAGGAACTCAGTCCATTTGGGAGCCAAACACGGATGCTTTCATCCGCTATAAAACGTATTACGAACCAAGGAAACAGGCGAAGGACTAATAGCGATTAAACTAATAACAGGAACAATGTAAGGGCACGTAGGCAGTGAGCACAACTTCGACGAGCTTTTGAATATGGCACGTCGAGGAATCGAAGTACGGGTGAGAAGACTGCCATGGGGGAAACGATTTCGGAAGGACAAACTTAGCGGAGAAAGTATGCTGAATTCTTTTGGTCAATACACTAAATTTTAAGCAAAGGTGACCCAAAGTTACGTACTGCTACGTTGGGTATGAAACCCAAGTAGATTGGCACCAACTTTGGACTAAGAACGACCGATAAACGATTCTAAAGTGGTCCTTAGCGAATAGTTAGAGCATGTTCCACTTTTACTGACACAATTTTCGTGAAGAACCCAAAGAAGAAGCAACGAAAAGAGTATATCGGTCGAGAAAATAAACTGACGGTTAGCTAGCGAGAATGGATCCAAAATGCTATGATACTCGTATAATCCAAGAGAAAGAACTAAGCCTGCAAGGTATGTGAACCACCCTCGATGAGAAATGTCTCAAAGTAGTGCAATAATTGTGCTTGGTATTTTAAAAGACCGGATCCACATAAATAAAGAAATGAAGTGGTGATGTTAAAAAACAGAAAGTAACCTCTTCACGAGTCAATTAAATACTGCGAAATACGGAAATCCAAAGAGGACTAGAGTACGTGTAATAGTAGTAGAAACACTGAATCTGGGACTTAAAGAGATACCTTGACATACTATAGGCAAGTGACAAGAAACAGAAAAAGTACAAACAATTGGAAGGTTGCGGCGTAATCTAAGAACAAATCCGCAAGAAGCCTAATCCTAGACATATATTGGAGACGAGCAGGGACGTGGAACTTTGAAATGCACAATACATGGAAGGACTACTTCAACGCGTTACTTAATGAATGACTCCCGCGAAATAACATTCCCTCTTCTAGCTGATTTTTCGGAAATTGCAAGAAGTGACGCGGTCACAAGAATGAACCGGTGGCGTGCAGTTGGACCGTACCATATACCCTTCGAAGTATGGGCTACAATCAGAAATTTTGGCTGGCTTTTTTGGATTTTATACAGTAAAATGATGGGGGACGATCAAATGTCTAACAGGTAGACTGTTCCACTGTATAAAGGCAAAAGCGACACGAAAAATTGGAACGACTACCGTTTAATGAAGGTAATGTCGTATACTATGAATATATATCTACAAAAGAGCTCTCTACAGTCGACAATGACGTATTTTTAATTTCGTGAAAGACAATACGGCTTTGTAGGGGATAGAAGCATTCGTTTGCTCTGGCGGCATCCTGGAGAGTTTTGCTATCTGGAGTTATGCTCACGGGTTTTTAAATGAAGGAAAACTATAATTATATATAAACTATATAATTTGCCCAACAAATTGATCAGCGATTTCATTTCAAGAGATCTCGTGTCTCCATTGTGACCTGGAACCCAAAAAATTCTCAGTAAATTCAGTATTCCAATTCCATTCAGAGAAGAAGAAGAACAAGCTTGGAAGTAGTGAGAGGGTGCAGACATGCCTGAAGTACATCTTGACTTTAATTATATATCGAGATACTTTGCCCGTATACCGATTCTTCACATCAAGATTGCGTATATTTTCGCTTGTAAGACAGATACAAGTGCAATTTTACATTGTCGTCTTCCAAATATACAACAGCGAGGTATCCTAGATTGATTTTGTAAACCTGACTGCGTTCCTTCCCTGACATTGCTCGGCAACGAAAATGATATAGATAATTAGAATTGTCATGACCGTGTGGATCGGAAGGACAAACTCCTTGGCGGAAAGCCAACAGCGCATTAAAGGTTCGCCATATGCCTGAGCATAGACATTTTAACCATTGAGATCGCTTATCAGTGAATCGACTTGCGTGCATCAGAGCAGTGGAGACAGGACGCCCTGTTGCCGGACGTGTAAGACATACCTCAACACCATAGTGTTATGAGATATATCCAGTTCATCTTAGTTCAAGGTCGTAGAGCCTCAAAAATCGCTGAATAAATCGAACATAAGCCTAAATTTTCAATGCTATCATCTAAGCAGTACCGAGACAAAGTTGCCTCGTATAGCCTCTAGTGTTATAACAAAGCGCATGGAGGATGTTAGTCTGGTACCTTTAAGTGAGGACCAAATTGACAGATTGAGGGAAAATTGATTTACCACTCAGATCTCAGCGATATATTACCGACAAATTGCCGAATACAAAGCGGACTTTCAAGTGATGTAGAGACGTCATCAGTTATTAATGCCATTAGGTCCCGACAGATGACAGATTCCGATTATGACGGGTTGTAAATATTATTCAGCTTTTTCCAGTTCTTCCAACTCGATTTCTGAGTATTTTTATCTGGGTGAAAGAAACAAGGTTTTTTAAGGATTTTTGTTTTATCGACTGTTTTAGAACCATTCCTCTCTTTTCATAATAGGTTCTTATATGATCTTCTTGAATAGGCTTTCAAGGATTCCAACCTTCTTCTAAATTAGTCGTAAGTTACCTGCATAATTGTTTTCTGGTAAATCGCTGCCGTTTTATGTTCCACTAAGAAATAGACGAACAACAGTGGCTTTTCCAGATAGACAAGTTAGTTAAAAGCATTTATAGAGGAGACTTTGAAAGTTTTGAGCAGTTATTTGTAACTTATATTTCTTTCGGAACGGTCTGTTGATGAATTTACCAGTTTCTTGTTTTTTTCACGGATCGTTCTTTGGACTTTGAGACGATTCAGTCGCATTTGGACTTTCCTGGATCACAATATTCAATAAGTTCTGCTGCTGCTTTTGGTGATGAGATCAATGGTTTATGGCTCGCTGCAGGTCTTGTGTGCAAAATTACCTAACCTTTAGTGAACTGAGGCTGAGTAAAGGTCGAAAAAATCTAAGATCATGATAAGAAGACGTGTTTTTAAGTAACAGTCTGTTTATAGGCTAGATATCCAAGTGGTAATTACTGAAAAGTGCGATTTCAGTAGCAGACTCTATTGAAGAGATTAGTTTTCCGAACGGATCGAATCTAAGAAACTGAAAATGAGTGCAATGACCTTGCTCTAATGCACGTAAATACTCGTACATCATACCAACAATCCAATCAGAGGAGAAAGTACTATCAGAGCTGAAACTACAAAACTACAATTTTGCCAATACAACAAGAGATTCGAATATAGCCTCCAGGTCCGGACGAAAAGAGGATCAAAAAGTCGAAGCTTTCAGAGGAATACTTAGGGAACAAGCCTTGAGTTTCAGAAATGTAAGCGATCGCCTGACGACGATTCGCATCAGCTCACCCTCCAACGAGTTCCCCGACAAAACCTACGAGCTATGCCATAAATATCCTCCTTGGAAATTTGAGTGCCAAGTTAGGCAAGAGGGCATCCTCGAAAAATATTGCCTTCACGACATCACCTCCAGAAACGGATACAGATTTATCGGTTTTGCAGTGGGAGGTAATGGAACTAGCCAGTACAGGTTTTCCACACCTGGATATCCACAAAGGCACCTGGATAGCTCTTGGTCCGCAAACTATCAACACAATTGTGCATATTGCAATTGACACTAGACATTTCAACCAGGTTACTCTGATTGTAGCCAAAATACGTATGCAGGTATCCGCAACATGAAATTCAACTTCGAACGGCTATAATCGCAAAAGACCAAGAGGGCCTTTTCCGATCGAGTCTCCCATAACATCCCGAGAAGTCCAGTGGAATCACTGCCAAAGTGCAATCAGAGAGGTCGCCTACAATTTTAACTAGCCCCAACAAAGTATCCTCAGATTCAATTTCGAATGTAAACAGGAAAATTTGGAAAACCAGCGGATAGACAGAGCGGCCCTGCAGAAAGGGGTTTGAGAGCTCTACGAGCAGAAAATAGGACGAGAACAGAGGCCTTGAAGAAATGCTATCAGAAGAATGAAGTTCGGAACTCTTACCAAAAAGTAAAATGAACATGCCAAAGCTGTAAAGTCCGAGAAGAAATCTGCAAGAATGGAGAAGAAAACCGCATAGTAGAACCTCAATCAATGCTGAGAGTCTAGAAAAATTATTTCCACAGACTGCAAAAGGGTAATGACGAACAACATCCTATCGTCAGGCAGAATAAACGATTCAACCTGGGCGAAGACAATCAACATTCCTGTCTATCCGATCAAGATGAAGTCGGAACAGTAACTTATAAGCTTAAGGTGATGACTGGATACGGTAAGTTTTCCCGTCGAATAGAACCATCGCATTCTTTGTCCGATCCTTAAGAACGGAGATCCCTTGAACCGCGCCAACTACAGAGGCACAAGTCTCCTCAACATTGCATATAAGATCCTACATGCATTATAATATTAACGCCTAAGATCCTTCTTCAGTTATTTTTTTTTTAATTTGCGCGCACTCAAGGGATTTAAGTACCCTTAAAATGCTTGCACACAGCGCGGGCGAAGAAAGAGGTACCGATGAACGTTGGTTTTAAATGTTTGAAGGTTAGAATGACTAGGGAATAAAGAGCTCGGCAGGGCATTTGATAAGCGAGTTGTACGGCTTAGGAACGAATCACGATATTCTAGAGTACGTTCGAAAGTGAGATTGAGGTTATACTGATGAGCATTCATAGCAAGACGAGTGTTACTGTTAAAAGTTTGAAGGGGTGGAATGCTACTGGCGATTTCTATGGAACACTGGTGGTGAAAATAGCGATAAAACAGAGTGAGACACCAGACATTACAATGAAGAAATTCATTGTCTGAGTGACATTAGTACCACCTATGAGTCCATGGCTGTCTAACTGGCCACTATCAGTGTGGCTTTAAGCCAGGAAAGGATCAAGTTTGCACATTCAGATCAAGTCCCACATCCATACACATCATCTCTTCATTGGTTTCAAAGCCGCATATGACGGCATCTATAGAGACGAACTATACAGAGCCATGTCTGCCATTGCCATCCTTGCCAATTTCATGTGTCAATGAAGGATGACAATAGAAAATACACGCTGCTTTCCCAAGGTCGGTAATGACAAAACCGCATATGCGGACGACAGAATATAGCGAGCTCTCAATGGAGTATTTGCGACTATTGAAGCAGAAGCGACAAAGGTGGGTTTAGCAGTCAACGAAGAAAGATCTGTCAACAAAGTGAGACACACAACATCGACATGACGTGGGACATGATAAGCAGCTGCAATTTTGAGGTAATCAGGACTCAGCTCCGCTATCAACTCCGCAACGACACCAACGCGAAAATCATGCGAAGAATCACCCTTGCTTATCGCTGTGTCTTTGGGCTTAGAAGTAGTAAAGCCCTCTCTCAACGTTGTACAAGACACTAATCGCCCCAGTCTTGAAACTGACGAAAGCGGATGAAAATTGCTGTCGGGAGCTTTGAGAGAAGCGAGGTAATTATCGGTCATGTTTGCATCAATGGAGAATGGAGAGACGTTTCAGTAGCGAATTGTGCAGGCTATTCTGCGGAACGCATGGACACAAGCGCCCTGGCCCGGAAAGTTGAGAGGACAGCACGGTAGATGACGACCTCTTCTATGGTGGCGCACACAAGTGCAAGGGAACTCTGCCAACTTCTTATGCCTAACTGGAGGCAGCTGGCGAAAGGCGCATTACTACCGCAGCCTGATAGTTGAGGCCCTGGTTACACACACCTCAGATCTAAGTAAGTAGATAAGTAGCTCTCTTGGAATTAGGAACTTTTAAGTTAAGTTAGATGGACTAGGTAGTTGTGCTTGATTTTTTTCCTCCTTTTAAACGCTTTACGTGGAAAAAATTCCAGAAACAACTTAAATGGACAAAAGTGACGACTTTCACATTGAAAGCGTTTTATAAATTTTTAACTAAACCTCCCGAATTCCATTCATTTATTTAGCCTTTCACATTACCTCGAAGAATGTGGAAAATGAAAATTATGGCCTTAAGTCCACTCCCCGGGCGTAAAACCTACGCACCGAAACCAGCTCCTGGCGAGGGCAATCCACAAAAAAAAGAAAGAAGAAAAAAACCCGAACGCACGCTATTGTATCTTTTGTTTTATTGATTTGAAAATACCACACCGGAGACACACATCCATATCCTTGCAGTGAATAATTAAAATCAATTACAGTGGAGCTGTATAAATTTTTAACAACATAACCGTCAGAGTATATACGAGTAACATAAATAGACACACTCCCAAATACACATATGTACGTACGAGTACCCTTGTGTGAGGTGCGTGTTGAAATATCTGTGTGAGTGGCTTGTAAAGGACTTGGATCAAACGACGTAATCGATGAATTACAGTCTCTCGGTTCCAGTTGACCGGTGTTTATTGACCATCGAAACCGAGAAAATGTGCCCAATGAATAGCCTCTTTGTGTTGTTGCTATTTGTATCGCCGATCCGATATCACCCCTCACTCTCAGTGTCTCAGACCTTGTTAAATATATTTTTTTTTTTTTGGAGGGGAGAAATCGGAGGCAGGCCTATCTTCCCACCGTTCCACCGTACGTTACATGTCATGTACAATCCTTGTTCCATTGTTTCGGGTTAACAAATTGGGGTGACAGGCCTCGTGACTCTAGGGGGTAGGGAAAAAGCGGAACAAAAAAAAGAAGCAACCCCACAGCCCAGATAGCAGGACCAGACCTTCGTAGAGATAATCAGTTTAGCGAATGTTGTGTGTGTTTTATTATTGATGAGAGAGGCATCCAACGAGGGTTAATGGGCATTCTGCTCGTTTCGAGCATCTTCAGGTCGTAATTCACACGCACACAACAGCAGCAACAAAAAAAAAAAAAAAAATTCGAAAAGGAAGAAACAATTACAGGAAACTTTGGCTGAATTTGGGTGCTCGTCGGTGAAGAGCGGTATCGGTATCGGTATCGGTACGGCTTTGGTATTAATTGGAGCTGTTCATCTAAAATTGGATTTCCATTTGGATACGTCGACGAGTTGGTACATTGATGATGGAAGGACGAGGACTCGTAGGTGCTTTCTAAGTTGAGTTTTTTCTACTTTTTGGGATGGACTTGGAAGTTGGTAAAAGTTTTTTTTTTTATTTACTTCCATGAAGTTGAATGAAATTGTGAGCATTTATTAGTTGGACGTGAATGAATTTATTTTTTTACAATGCAGGTGGTACGGGGGGAGTAAGTTTCTAATGTCAGTTGCTGTAATTATGGAAACGGCACGTGTAGACAATGAGATTCAAAGGCAATTCATTGGAAATTTTGACTACAAATAGATTGGATTCATTTAACTCCTAGGATAAGGTTTGGGTTGCTGAGGGTTCTGATATGGAAGCGCTTTCAGTTGGTGGTTGGCTTATTTTGGACATGACAAAGAACTTTAAGGAGGTGTTTCTAACAAATATGTAGCCACTATTTTGTTTCTGAAATGCTGTCCTATTACCCGAATTTAACAACCACACTCTACCATAGCAAGCTAAGCAAACGTTGGCACATTGACACGGTCTTGATGATACATTCAGCAATGGACTTCCTCCCTAGATGAGCGCAAGCCAACTTTATTGATCAATCAATGAGAAAACATAATCTGAATCAGAAGCAATTGTTGTTTTCAGTATCTCAAATGTCTCTCTATTACAATCGTCCACCCTGACGTGATGTAGAGGCTTAAATAGGACCAGATTCTTGACTCCACCCATCAGAAACACCGCCCTTTCTTCCTGTATGCCCATTATCCCTCAACTCTTGAGCTGATTCCAGGAGTCATTCAGACCGTGCCGTGAATCACCCTGGCTGAGAACCAAGTTTTAAAAAAAAATCTAAATCGACATACTATTAGCCTAGTTACCTGGTAAATTTTTACACTAACCAGCCTCGTCTACATAATGTGAGATTCCGTGCACATAGACCACCTTTTTTCTAGCTACAGAATATTCACAAAGAAAATTTTACAAAACTTTCCGTAACCAGGCTTCAACCAAAAACCCCGAAAACACTCGCTATCACCGACATTGCAGACACTTTTAAGACCTTTTACGTCAAAAAGCATCTGTTCAATCTACTAGGTCCTGCCTAAACACTCTTGACCGTTTTTGTAAGAAAGCCAATATATTTCACTGAGCCACTGAGAATCAACGGATAGGTAAACTGGGCAAAATCCGATTTAAACATACCATCGAGAATTTACGAAAATCCTCGCACGGTTCCATGCAACAAACCCATGTAAAACCCAACAATGTCTCAAAAAGTGAGGATGGCTATAAACTCCTCGAAACGCAGTTCTCGACATATTTGAATTTACAGACAAAATCAATTTGAACGCTCCAAACCATGTTCCGTATCACTAGCCATCTTCATGGACGTTGACGCTAGAGATTTGCGAAACTAGAGGCCTAAATTCTACGCCTCACCTAAGCTCTCGGATCCCCAAGGTCCTAGGATATCAACAACAGAAAGCTGTTCCTCTGTAATAAGTCTGTTCATTCTCTTCTCATTGACTTATTGAATTTGATTAATATCTCTCGTGGGTAACAGGCTACTCCTTCGGCCTGCTAAGTGAATATCCCCTTGGCCAAACAGCACGCCAACAGATGCTACGACGATGGACACCATGGAAAGAAAATGGACACCATCCCAAAAGATCTAAATAACACCACCATTGAGGCATTTGCGCCACCCTGAGACAGAGCTGACAGATTCGCAAACTTTAGCCTTTGCATCCACCGATCGCTCACGCCAAATTGCCTAGATGCGAATGTTAAATACTGATATCGTCATCGTTAAGATTTTATTAACCAGAGCAAGGAAGGCCCGACAAACATCCAGATGTAGTTCCTTCGAAGGGATCACCGCACAAATAAATTCTCGAAACAACGGAAAATTTTGCCTAAAACTCCACAAATTTCAAGAGATCCCCAGCACCTGTGCAAATATTAATGCTTGTCCATGGATCTACTGATGAACAACAATTTCTCCGACTGCACTTCAGGAACCCAACACTTTGAGAAAACCAAGCTGTGGATAACTATGAAATGCTTTTGGGGATCTCAGGGCTCTGTTATGCATTCTGACTAGCTGACTTAGCCTTCAGTACAATACCCAGTGCCTCCGGTATAACCATAGTTTTTATACAGAAAGTAGGCAAGACCTCCCACATGCTCTAGCAGTATCTCAGACCATTCAGTCTGTCATCCTTCGTGCTATAGACCCTCGAGAGAACCATCGATGTCCACAATCTCTATCATAGAAGACTGTCGAATTCCCAGTATAACCACCACCACCTTACTCAATCTCTTTAACCATATAACGAAAAATCCCTCTCTCTGAAGTAGTAAACAGTGGTGGTATTCACTGACGTCAAGGGAACTTTAACGTCAGCACCTCCTCAGTCACCAATCTTCTCCAAGATCAGACGCCAATGACTCCGTCTCCAGCTTGATCAACTCCATTATCAACAGTAGAGCATTTTCATCTTTGTTCTCTAGAAAACCACTCTAAGGGGTGTTCTATTTCCTCTACAATGGAACCATAATGCGGTGTTTACCAATGAGGGCAGTAGACCTAAGGTGATATACTTATGTCATACAACTCAAAGCACTTGAAAAGTGAACTACGAGTAATATCGAAATGTTAAAAAACAACAACGAGCAACGAGCTGCCTGTATAAACATCATTGTCGCTTCAAGAAGCTATAAGCGCTGTTTCTTGGCATGTAGATTGCAATTCAGCCTGCCTTCAGACTGAGAGACACACGCCATTAAAAAGGTCTAATGTAATGCAGTATGTATCTCTTCATCAATTGTCGTTCAATTAAATGAAATTGACTTCCATCACTTGATCTCAATAAGGAACGAATGAAAATAAGACAAAATCAATCAATTTCTATCATCACTGACACCTATAACCACCCTAAGGCGTTGGGGTCTTGTTTAAGGAACTTCGCATCCACAAATCGTTCTGTCTACTCACAACATACTGTCTTCCAAGCCAAAGACTCAGATATTTATCCAACCGCTGCTTGAGTCTGTCTGAATGCAACACCGCAATCAGATCCCTAACTTCAAAAAACATAAATTTGGGAACATCTCATCTTTCAAAGAGATGGCTAAGCAGTAGCAGCTTGTAGATTCTGGGACACTTGGACCTTACAAGGATTTGTGTCGCAGAAGAATTCGGAATGTTAAAACCTAATAGTAGGCAGCTGGGTTTCATCAAACAAGTCGCATTCATTCAGGCGCTCTCTAAGACCAGTCATAGGTGGTCTAATTGAGACAACTGTAATACATCTAGACTAATAAGGCCCAGATTCGATTCCAAAAATCAAGAGATCTGATCACGAACATAATCACGGGATACTGTACCATTGGTAAACAGGTGCAACGATTAATTGCAACTGCAAGGACGAAGAAAAAGAGGAATCTATAGCGCACTTCCTTTAAAACTGCCGTGCTGACAAACTTCAGAATATTGACCCAATGCGGTTCCGAGTTCGGAGATTTAAATGATGTCAGTTTCATGTAGATCACCGATCCGGATAACACATTTTATTAGAAAATCTCTCTGGTTCTAGAGGAAGTTAGGGCATCGTTCCTCCAGTTGTTATACAATAGACTGACAACTGGTCTAAGTGCACCACAACGAGGACAAATCTAACCTAGCCTAACCATATCAAGTGTATCTTGAGCCATCCACAGATCTGAAAAAAATTATTAACTAGATGCACCTTTATGCTCATCTTTGCGTATACAAATTATGTATCTTTGGATCATAATCAGCGACGTCCGGTCTGAAGTGCTTGAAGGCCCAGAGGACTAAAAATAGTTTTTCAGTCAATCCGAGGTTCTCCTCTTTACGAGAAGTTGAAAGCTGACTCATATGACAAATCTAATGCTTAAACCCATCACCATTTGTTTCTCCAAAGGAGCTAATCCTGAATAACCAAATAAGCATGTAACGTCCAAAATCTCCACGGCGCTGTCTACATTCTGCCAGTGCAAAATCGCATTCAGCAAGGCATGGGGTTTGTCAGTGAGGAGGGTCCTCTGATCTTGCACGGCTATGATAAAACAAATTATGAGGACTTCCTATGCATCAGTTGTCTGAATCTCTCCCGAAAATACATCACTGTTTATTTGACCAGTCTCCACGGCGGCATGGAAATTTCCCTGACACCCTTGGTTCTGCATTAGATGCAGCGGTTCTGCATGATATTCATATCATGGGCAGCATTCTCAAAGCCATCTTCCGTTTAAAAAGACGCAGAATGTATTTGGTACAACACGCTGTGGAGTTTTGATGTCCTTGCACGTCGACTGCCTTTAAAGTTTGGACTTTTTGCAGTGCCGTCTGATGCAAGGACAATAGAACTCTTGTTGCTGGAAAAATACGAAGTCGACTTCTTCTGTGGCCAGAGTAGCAGCAGTCTCTGGGGAGTTCTCCACACTTGTGCTGCAAAAAAAAAAGCTCTATTCTACTGTCGCAAATACTCGTACTTGGTATTTACAACTCTGCGCAATAAGTTCATTGTTGAAACATTTGTTCCAGGCTGTTTTAGCCTTGATTAGTTTTTCTTGCAGGTTTTTCTCGATTTTTAGATTCTTTGTAAAAAGGACTCCAAGGCACTAGTATTTGTAATTCTTAGCTGCTTCGATTACCTCGCCGTTGTAGTGCTGCGTTTCTCTTCGACTGAGTATACCTTCACGTTTTTTCAAAAATTGCGACCTCTCACTTGGCAGGTTGACAGTGAGGTTCCACAAAATACAGTACTCGTGAAGTCTCTAGCCAGCAGCACTTTGTCGTCAGCAAAGTGTTTCACTCCCCACATCGTCTCGAACCATAGCGATATTTTCGCACCCCTCCATACACATATGTAACTTGGTACAGGCATTGTAGGACCTGCCCAAACTTCCCCGATAACCTCATGCAATAAAGCATGTACTTGAGTGCCTTACAGTCAACTGTATCAAAGGCGGCCCTAAAGTCAACAAAGGTGACATACCGTATAGCTTTTTACCAGCTGTAAAAGTCTAAGCAATGCTCCTTAAAACAAACAAAGGGTGCTTTTTTAAAGGTATACAAATTCCATATAAAATAAAATACTTGAAGCTAATGTTAATGCCTATGATATTAGCTTTGTGTAATTGATAATTGTATGTCATTAGTGTTTAAGTACAATATGATATCGGGCATATGCGCGCCACGGCTAGCTCGAATAAAGCGCAATTATGAAGCCAAATTTTCGACAAATCTATCGAGCAACAGGGGCGGTATATCAGCAATAACACGGCGTATGTTGACTTCCAAATCGTCCTACGTCTCTACTTTATCGGCATAGACTAGCGACTTCACATACCCCCAAAGAAAGTAATCTAAAGGAGTGAGATCACAGGATGGTGGAGACCAATTCACAGGTTCATAACGCAAAATTATGCGGTCAGCAAATGTTCCCGCAATAAATTGATGGTGTTGCGCTCCATTTTGTTGAAACCAAAGCTCTGTCACATCAATGCCATTCAATTGAGGAACGAAGAAGTCAGAAATCATATTTCTTTAACGCTCTCCATTGACGGCATCGTCCTTAAAGAAATATGGGCCGATGATTCCACCAGCCCATAAAGCACACCAAACTGTGAGTTTCAATGATTGTAATGGTGTCTCGACAAAGGCTTCTTGGTTTTTTCCACTCCAAGTTCGGCAATTTTACGTGTTTACATATCCATTTAACCAAAAGTGGGCCTCATCGGAGAACAAAATTTTGCGTTTAAAATGAGGATCAAGCTGAATTATGTTTTCGGCCCATTCACCGAACCTACGACGCATATAATGGTCAACTCTTGCACAAGCTGGATCTTATAAGCTTTTAAGCCAGGATCTTTCCGTAAAATCTTCCACAAAGTGGGTGGGCATAGCTCCAATCGACTCATTCGGATTCCCCTCAACACTGCGCCCCGCTACGGCAGTAACTTCTTCTGTTCGCACTGTTTGTCATCTTTGGGGATGCTTAGTATCCACTAGAGTGTAGGTGGTGCGAAAACGATTAATCTTGTTCCGATTAACTTGCACAGATGGACGATTACTCGTATGTCAACCGTAAAATAAGTTTGCACAATTTGCACGCATTGTTCTGGCGCTAATCTATTCATCGTAAAATTGCAAAACTAACTACAAATCAGCATTCAACTGTCAAATTGACAATCTGTAGAAACAGTGTTACCATATGAATAAGTTTAGATGTCCTTAAAGTTATTATGCAAGATTGTGGCTCCTTTAATGTGTTGTATTGTTTGAACAGCAGATGGATCAAGGATTTCCGCTAGCTGCTTCTTCTTTTCTTCAGGTGAGTTGGTATTTTTCCTTTGGTGAGAAATCGGACATTCGGCAAATATGTGCCAAATTGGAAAACCTCCCTACAGTTTTCACACTCCTCTGGAGACTCCTTTGTAAAAAAAGTTTTTCCTAATCTGATCCGAAATAGCGAAATACATTCGTCTCTCGTTAGGATTCTATTGTATGGAGTTATGAGATGTGTGAAGTGATGTTTTCGAAGAAAGTTCGAGCTTCCAAGCTCTTCCTTTTCCTTAGCAAAGAATACTCTCTGAATGAGCTGAGGAATATTTGGCAGTTCTTTTACATACGGATGACGAGTTGCTTCTTTGGCTGCATTATCTGCAACCTCATTTCCCTTGATATCTGCATGACCTGGTATCCATGCTGACCTTATAGTACAATTATTATACAGCAGTTACTTGCTGCGCATTTAATTACGGTAAGGACACTTAAGCTGTTAGTGAGAATCAGTGTTTTTCCTTCCCAAATTTTAGCCATTGACAATGCTTTTGATAATGCTGTAACCTCTGCTACATAGCTACTAGCCGCGCCTGGAAGAAAACCTTGGAAATGATGCCGAGTTGTTGTCCTTATAAGATCCATTTGTATACAATGTTCTTTTAGGTTTGACAGTATCGATCAGGTCCTGGTGAAGTTTTCGGAAAAATTGATATGGAGTGCTTTTTTTACTGTGGATTGAGAGGCTGATGACGATAGGCAACAAGTGTCTTTCCCATGGAGGAGGAGAGCTAAGGATTTGTGGTATTTCTAAAGGGATGTATCCATGAGACGCAATGAGCATGCTTTGTTTTTTCCTACGAAGTTGTGTGAAGTGGGTGGGTAATATCTATTAGCGCTTTGCCTATTAAAATAACTGTTCTTCTGCTTATTAAAATCTGTTAATCGATTTCTAACCGGCTTCTATTTTAAGAGCCCAAATTGGTATTGTTCCTAGGGAACCTGTAGCTGTTCGAAAGCATTAATTTATGGCTGCATCAATGCTCTCTAAGTTTTTTTTTGTTGACCACATATAGTGAGTTAGTCCATGATGGAGGATGCCTTTGACAAGAGGTTTTGATATTTTGAAAGCGGTGGTCCTTTTCGACGGGAACATATCAATTTCAGATTGCGACTGTTGTGTTACGAAGAACAAGAGGGCTCGTCAAATATTTCTTTTTCCGACAAAGGTGAAGCGCATCTTTTTTGGAGGGTGGAACAATCCCACCAGTTGTTTGGGCCCAAGAATAAATTATAGTGTGCGCAGATTTTAAAAGGGCGTTAATCTTTGAAGGATCTCTAAAAGCTACCATGAAGATGTTATCTATTGGGTCTATAACTTAATTCGTGCGGTTTGCTAAGAGATGGCGTAACTTGTATTATTCCATTGGAACATGCGTTGGAAACCTACTGTCATTGTACGTCATTCCAGTATATGTCATTCGTTTGAAGCGTAAACAACAATAATTTTTTTTCACTCAAATGTGTCGAACTTTGTGCCTGAAAAAGTGTTTTTGCGGGGAGTTCTGCTTCATTACTTTAATATGAAGAAAACTGCTGCCGAAAGTCATTGTATTTTGGTGGAAGTTTATGGTGAACATGCGCTAGTTGAGCGAACGTGCTAAAAGTAGTTTGCACGATTTAAAAGTGGTGATTTTGGCTTGGAAGACGATGAACGTCCTGGGCAGCCAAAAAAGTTTGAAGATGAAGAACTGGAAGCATTACTCTATGAAGATTGCTGCCAAATACAAGAAGAGCTCACAGAATCTTTGGGTGTCACTCAAGCAGCCATTTCAAAACGTTTAAAAGCAGCTGGATATATTCAAAAGCAAGGAAATTGGGTTCCACATGAACTCAAGCCGAGACACGTCGAAAGGCGGTTTTGCATGTCCGAAATGTTGCTGGAACGCCACAAAAGGAAGTCATTTTTGCATTGGATTGTTACTGATGATGAAAAATGGATCCATTACGACAACCCCCAGCGCAAAAAATCATATGTGAAACCTGGCCAACCAGCCAAATCAACGGCAAAGCCGAATATCCATGGCGCGAAGGTAATGCTCTGTATTTGGTGGGATCAGATGGGTGTGCTGTATTATGAGCTGCTAAAACCGGGTGAAACCATCAATGGACAACGCTACCGAACACAATTAATCCGTTTGAAGAGAGCAGTGGCCGAAAAACGCCCGGAATATGCGACCAGACACGAGGCAATAATTTTCCATCATGACAACGCTCGGCCCCACGTTGCTATTCCGGTTTAGAACTATTTTGAAAACAGTTAATGGGAAGTCTTACCCCACCCGCCTTATAGCCCAGACCTTGCCCATTCTGACTACCATTTGTTCCGGTCGATGCAGAACGCCCTCACTGAAATACGGTTCACATCAGAGCAGAATATCAAAAATTGGCTTGATTCATTCTTGGCTGCCAAACCGGCGCAGTTCTTTTGGGATGGGATCCACAAATTGCCAGAAAGATGGGAAAAAGTCATAGCTTCAGATGGGCAATACTTTGAATAATACTGTCGTGTTTTCTTGTTATTGTTAAATTGTTTTAAATCACTAAATTTAACAGGAACTTCCACTTTGAATGTGCTCTCACCAACACTTTTTGTGCATGTTTGTGTCAAGATTGTTGGTAGACCAAACGAATGCGTCTTGACCTCTCTAAGAGGTTAGTTCTTTTCCAAGTGTCCAAAATAGAAAAACTGTGGATTGCTTTTGGCGTCGTGACAGGGCCCTAAGTGCCTAAATCTGCCGGGCATAAATGACACAACATTCTGTGTTGGAAGATGACAACAGTGTAGCCGTAGTGTTCTCTACGGCTATCGGGCCTATGCTCGCATTAGAGTGCAGGCATTCGACACCGATGTGGTGCGTGCTGGTATTACAGAGCCTTCGTGTTTACTCAACTTTCTACAAAAGACTTAGAAATTTTATTAAAAGGAACATACAATAGACAGAATGCCGTGTTCCGAAAATAAAAGTGGGTGGACAAGGCTCGCAAGTACATCTTGAATTAGTTTGTTCAACGATGGACACGTGAGTTTCTATATAAGTGATCCCATTGAGTGCATAGGATACTTGCAAAATAAATCGTTAAAAATCGACAAAATTCATCTGCCAGAAGGACTTATCCACCAACTGACACAAACGGTTTTAGAAATTCAAATTAAGATCAAGACAAAACGACAACGAAACGTTGATTTAAAATGCAAATTTATCTCAAAGCACAGAATACAATATTACATTTTCAGGCCTTATTTCTAGGCCTTTTTTTTCAAAAACAAAGTCAACTTAATGTCTGTCTTCATCTTCATGTGTTTATTCTACCCAAACAGGAACATATTTTGCGTTGGAATTTTCACATTTTTTTCCGAGAAATACTCAATTGAATTTCAACGAAAGAAATTATACGCTTTTTTTTTTTTTTAATAAAATCCTCAGATATATGATACCTTAGATACGGGTTTAACCTCCAGCAACGGCCTACTCAAGGTCGTCGGATAAAAGACTTTCAGCCTTTCACGGAATTTTCCTTTCATTTTTGTTATTGCAACCCTCGTTAACGACAAGTAGTCCTACGCTCCGTTTGTTACTTTTTAATTTTTAATTTTTGAATTTCAAATATTCATACAGCTTACTTCAGTTGGTAACAATTTTTAACTTTTGTGTTAACAAAAAAATAATGTTTACGTACTCGTATATGTAACCGCTTGCGAATAGAATAAAGAATCTAACAAAACTTGCTCAGCACGCGAATTAATAATTTATTTCCAATGAAAGTTAGAGTATACGACTTTCAATAACATTAACTACACTAGGTAATTACTTAATGAAAAAGGACATAGAGATATTTATTACTGAAAGGGCAGAACGAAGTTACGTCAAACACTAACTTGACGGATGTCTTTTGATAAATTTCCAAAAAACTAACAAAGAAAATTTACGACCGGACTAGGGTTTCAACACACCGGCACACCACCAGTAGCCGATAGTCAATTATTTAAACGATAAGGGGTGCTTTGAATCCTTAAGGGATTTGGTGAAATTTAGGAGTCCTGTGGCTCTTCGCATCCATGGTCTATAATAACTTCAGTAGGCATACTAATTACACTTTCGCATGAAATCAATTTGCCATCATGAATCAAAATTTGTCAGAATAAGAAGAAACTGGAACGGCTTAAACTTACGCTCCTTCCTTACTTCCGGTCCGATTCTGTTCGGTGCGTCCATTATGAAAGTAATTATAGCCATTAAATTTCATTCCGGAATACGTTTGGGAATAAACTGAAAGCGCCAGGGATACCACTGATCCGTTGGGTCTTTGATTTTCTTATTTTTTATTTTTTCATTTTTACTCTCCTCTTGGGGATATGGACAATAAAAGGGGCAAAGTACATTGCAGAATGGGAAGGGTAGAGAAAATCCTTGTTACAATAATGAAACCCCAACCACGGACTACAGGTTTCAACGTAGGTGTATATAATTAATTTATCGTAAACGTGCTGGTGATGGTTCATGGTATGATGTATTTTTAGCACATGCCACGTGAGGTGGTTCTATTTTTTCGAAATCACCCTCTACTCCCAGTTTCACTTGATTCTGCGTTGCACAATATTACGATACATTTTCAATTTGTTGGGCACTTCGTTCTTTTTTTTTTTTTTGTTCCTTCCAATAAAACGAAGAAATTTTCCAACTCACCTTTGGATCCGTCTTCGCCTTTGTTGTAAATCGATGTACACGCCACACTTTGCTGAACATTGCACCGTAGGCTAGTGTAAAGCCTGTTGATAGAAGCCATGCTCTCGCTTGACAGATCTAAGAGAAGAAATAAAGAAAATATTGTAGTTAGATACGAATTTAAGGTTGAAGGTGGTTTTTTTTTTTTTTTGTACCTTTGGGTACTCATCCGAGCTCACGAAGCGTCCATCGATACCCAAAAGGATGACAGATGCAAGGCATGTTATAACGCCGAACAGCATGATTGTGTTACATACAGGATGCGATGATTGTATAACTCTGGAAAAGGATAAAAAATAGAAATGAGTGTGAGAAAGATAAAAAGGCCAAGTGTGCGCAAATTGCTTGAAAGAATTATTAGGGGTGGTCTACCAGTACTGAAACGAGTTCCGTTTAACCCTAGAATCCGGGACATAAATAATTTACTCAAAAGAACTCGGTGTAAGTGCATATAAGTACTTACGTCAGAGAGAGTTTCATGCAACTTATGTCTGTGCAATATACGAGTATAAGTCATCCCACGAGAAGCACAGCGTTAAAACAAAGACACAAGAGTTTTGAGATCTCCCTAAATGGTAGCAAGCTGAATTTACAGATTTTAAGGACCAGATATAAGAAAGATGAATGCCTTTACCATCTACTACGGTGAGTCATAGGAGCTTGAAGCATGAAGAAACCGCTTACTCAACCAGCATTCGAGGATTAATCGAAATCTGATCATTTTTGGCGACTTCAATGTCGAAGTTGGAAAATAGAACGTCAGTGACTTAACAACCAATGAGACATCACTAAATAACAAATTTATGCTTCAGAGCCATACAGTGGACATCACCATCCAGTGAAGCAATAATGGACTATACTAGAAGATGTCGAAAAAATGTTAAACGATAGTTAACATACTTTCAACTAATCCTGTGAAGCCAACTACTAAAGACTTTCAAACTCGAAATGGTCACTTTCAGTACAGCGCGTCAGCCTGATTTGCCTATAGGGCTTCTACACGAAAATGCCGATGATGTAGAACAGAGCTCTCATAGGAGCAAACCATGTGAAGGAATACATGATTATAAACCGGTTTAAATGTGGAGCTAACAACAGTCAATCTATCAAAAAACCCAACCGCGTAAAAAGCGAACTAAAGATATGGAAAAAAGATGAAATTGAAAATTTAATACTCTTGTCCCTCTGTTTAAAGTCACGGTTCCCAGCCTTGAGGCTGTGATATTGGAAGGTGATAAAAAATATCGTGGACTCTCTACAATTCATGCTGTCGGAGTTATACACAAAGTAATAATAGCAAACTAAACAGTAATGTCATGCCTCCAACCTTAAAAATTCTACTATCGTCATGTTAGATAACCAAACCTATACGTCCTACCTAGCGACATAAAATGCCTCAGTGTTTAAACTAAAGGCGCTTTTTAGTTGTCGCGTACCTACTGAAGACCTCTATGTACGTTTTTATTATGAAGATATAAAGGGAATGACGAACTTGCGATTGATTTAGGACCTTTTTTAGGATCGAGGGAACATAAAATGCAGCACATACGTCCACGTCTGTAAATACAGACCAGCTGTTTTGGCACTTACTTTTTAATTTTGGTGGGGGCTGAGGCCCCCATTTATTGGCTTAATACAAGCTTAACTTAAAAACTAGGACTAAAAACTAACAGAACGACTTAAGAGCTAGGGACCAAGGAAGTGATGGAGGAGATCTTGTTTGAGACGAGGAGTGCACAGGTGGAAATCAAAAAGGGAGAGGTTTGAGTTGACCTTTCGGAGCATTCGGGAGATTGGTTCGTTGGAGCCATAAGAGGTGCGGTGGACCGGTAGATAGAAGAGTCGTGGACAACGTAGATTGCGGGGGTTGATATTGAAGGAAATGGAGTTCAAAATGGATGCACATATTTAAAAGTTTGAGGCGGTCCTGATAGGGAGGTAAGATTAAAGGGTCGTTCCACGGCAGACAACGGAGAGCAAATCGGAGGAATCGATATTGAATACCCTCGATTCGGGAAACATGAACCCGGTGAAAGGGGGACCAAGCTTGACTGGCATACTCAACCAGGGGCGAACAAAGGGTACATAGAGAGATCTGGTTACATACGGGTTGGAAAATTCCTTGGACCATTGTTTAATAAAGCCAAGTGATGAGTTGGCTTTGAGGATCATCTTATCGATGTGCGAACGGAAATTAAGCTCACAGTCGAACAATATGCCAAGATCTTGAAGAGACTTAACGAGGGGAATTGAAGAGACTTAACGGGGAGGAGACGGGTTGCGTTTACGCGAGAAAGTTATAGATTGACAATTGGCTATATTAAGTTCTAGGCAGTTTTTCAGGCACCAGATTGAAAACCGAACAGGGTCTTCTTGAAGAAGGGCAGAGCCATGGGGAGAGGAAATAGTTTTAAAAAATTTTGTGTCGTCAGCGTAAAGGGAGAGGGAGCAGTGTTTAATGACTTTCTCAACATCGTTAATAGTAAGAATGAAGAGAAGAGGGTCAAGATGACTGCCTTGTGGAACTCCAGATGAGGCCAGGAATGGAACAGAAAGGGCGGATCTAAGCCGAACGCCATAATATCGGTTTACCAGGTAAGAAGAAATAAATTTTAATAAGAGAGGGTCAAAGCCGAGAGCAGACAATTTGAAGAGGATCAATTGATGAGTTATCTTATCAAAAGCTTTAGTGAAATCGGTTGCGAGAATATCGATTTATTTGCCATTCTATATGGCTGAGAGAGCAAAAGACACAAATTCAACTAGATTTGTGGCAGTTGATCTACCTTTTAGAAAACCATGTTGTCGGAGTGAAATAAAAGGCTTGCATTTAAAGCTTAAGACTTGGTATAGAATGCTTTCAAAGAGTTTGGGTATATGAGAGAGTTTAGCAACGGGACGGTAATTGGTAACTTAATCCTTAGATCCCTTTTTATGAATCGGGATTATAAAAGAGGTCTTCCAAATCTGGGGAAATTCTCCCTGTGTAAGGGATAGACGAAAAAGGTAGGAAAGGGGTAGAGACAGGTTGGAAGAGCATTTTTTTAAGAAATACGGCGGGGAGTCCGTCTGGGCCAGGTACAAATTCATCTTTAAGATTTAGTAACTTTTCTTCAATAACTGCAGGATCGAAATTTTGAGTGAGAAAGGGACCAATGGAGAAATTTGGTAGATCATCGAAGTAAGAGGGATCTGGTACGAAGGAGTTGTTGGCAAATGATTGTTTGAAAAATGTGGCAAAAAAGTTGGCGATGGTAGGAGGATCACTTGAAGATTTGGTTTCAAAAGCGAGGGAGGAAGGATAACCATCAGTCTTACTTTTGCAGTTGACAAATTGGAAAAAGGACTTGGGGTCATTTATGAGATTGGTTTGCGCACTGTTCAGGTAGCGCTGATAAAGAGAGTTATAGAGTTCAATGAAATGAAGAAATGAAATAGTGTAGGTATACACCCGCCCACATCTCTCAAATCACTCTGATCTGAAGCTGCCTGGCTACGAACTAGTGCCATTACTCTTTTCAGAGTACTCTAGGCTCGTCGGACCATTATTTGATATCAGCTAATTTCTCGACTGTGTGGGCAGTTAGAGATAAGATTCTTAGAAAAGCCTTTTGGCAATACGAGAAAGCTAATTGGAGTTGACTTAACAGCTTCTTTAGGAATTTTAACTGGTCGTTATGTTTCCTCGATAACGACGTGGATGTTGCTGCTGATATGATCGCAGACACTACTCTCATTGAGTAGGATGAAGAGTATCAGACCAAAAGAAAAGGCATGGTACGACTCGAGCTGTAAAGAGGCTGTCAGGATTAGAGAAATGTTTTTTCGGTCCTTCAAGACCAACTCAACAGAGAAAGCGTGTAAAATTCCAATACGACCAAAAACTGAGTTAGGAAATACTACAATGTCCCAAAGGTAGTAAAAAATATTGGTCATTCGTCAAAAACATTAAAAATTCTGCCTCATTCACCATCCCAACGCTCATTTACAATGACATTCCACCATCAGCTCTTTGGACAAGGCCAATCTGCTTGCTGAACACTTTGCGGCTAGTTCAACACTCCCAGATACACTTAAGTGCGTCGAATCTTCAATGGGACGAATCCACTTTCGCAATCGTATAGTAGAGTTCTTAAGGATCTTAACATTCACAAATCCGCTGGTCCAGATGGTATACCATATCTCCCCTCCTTCTGAAGAGGTGATCTTCTTCGGTGACAAAACCACTGCGTAAGCTTTTTCATCAATCCTACCCTTTAGGACTCTTTCCAAGCAGATGAAAAACAGCATTTGTGCAGCTCGTCCCTAAAAAAAGGCGAATCTTCTTCTCTCTCCTCCTACAGACCCATTGCACAGACGCCCTTTCTTTCCAAGGTCATGGAAACGCTCATGAATTATCTCGAAACACGAACATTTCTCAATGACCGGCAGTACGGTTTTCGTAGCAACAGGTCCACAGGTGATTTATTTTTATTATTTTTTATTATCAAGGGAACGATACAAATCAATTTGTAAGGTCCGGAATTTAACGCCGGGGTAGTATGCCCATGTGGCGTTTTGTCAACAGCACGCGGAGTACCGAATTCCCATGTGGTCATCCATCTACGTACTTACCGCGCCCAACACTGCTTGATTTCGGTGGGGTCCACTGGTGATTTGCTGGCATGTCTCACCGAAAAGTGGAACCAAAGCGGACACCAATCTGGCTAAAGCAAGGTGGTAGCACTTGGTATTTCTGAGGCATTTGACAGAGCTTGCCGCCAGGTTCTTTTGTTGACAATGCGTGCTTTTGGGATCGATGACTCTCTTCTTCAATAGATTAGAAATTACCTTTCGGAACGTTCAATTCAAGTTGTCTTGGACGGATTCAAGTCTGATATTCACAAAATAAATGATAGTGTGCCCCAGGGCTTCGTTCTGTCTCCCACACTCTTCATAATTTCCATCAATGATCTCTTGTCTGGCACTTCTAAACCAATGTATTCGCTTGATGCGGGGCATAGAATCACCTACGTAATTGAGAAAGCTTTGGAAGAAAAAAAGATTTGATCAAGCGTATTCCTTGATGTCTCGGCAAGCCTTTTTCATGAAGGCTTCAAAATGGAAGTAGCACGTTAAAGTAAAACACAAAGAACCCTAAAATAAATACATAACAATGTATTGTAAGCTGCTCTTATATAAACATGTGCTAAAGCCGGTGTAGACCTATATTATACCACTTTAGGGCTGCACCAAGAAAACGAATGCCAATATTTTACAAACTTTTGGAAATAAAGTGCCAAGAGAAATTTTCCATGCACCGTCGTACATAAGAACTGACGACTTACACCGAAACTTTGGAACTCCTACTGTCGAAGACGAAAACAAAATTCGACTAAACGGACATATTAACAATACAGTTTTACAAATTTTGGACGAGAGAAACCGAAACTTAGTTGCGGTAATACTAGGGGCCGCAAAATTAGTCACCCTATCCGAAGATGGTATAATTTTTGCAAATGGAGTCGTACGTCAATCATATTTGACATTTGTGAAGCTGCAGTATACGAACAGCTCGTACAAACAGACAAGCAATGGAGCACTATACTCCGCAACAATGTGGAATAATGGTGTTGATGTTTTTGGCCAATAATTGGTAGGTGGTGTTAGCGCAGCGTGAATTTCGACGTCGGTTTCCTAATCGTGTCGCGCCAACTGGGCAAACATTCCGGCTCTCAGCTACTCGACTTGAACAGAGTGGAACCACAGGTGACCATGCAGGGCATGGGCCGCCACCGGACTGGTCGTTCGGCCCAGAATATCACGGCTGTGGCTGCCGATGTAGCTGAGAACGAAGAACATCAGTTAATGCCTCCTGATCGTCAGTCGCGTGTGAATTACTGTAAAGCCATCCTCAATCTCAACAACGAAGCGGACGATTTTGTGTTGAAAATCATCATGAGCGACCAGGCGCATTTCCACTTAAGCGATTACGTCAATAGGCAAAATCTTTGTTTCTGGGGGACTGAAAATCTCCGTGTGGTGCACGAAGAGCCATTGCACTCAAAGCCATTGTGTGGTGCAGTGTTTTCGCGGGAGGAGTGATTGGGCCGTATTTTTTTGAGGACGCCATCGTCAATACGGTCACTGTTACTGGCGAACCCTACAGGGCCATGATAAATGACTTCTTACTGCCGGAATTGGATGAGCGGGGCTTGGTGAACATGTGGTTTTAACGAGACAGTGCAACCGCATACACAACACGAGCCACAATGGATATTGTGAAGGCAGCATTTCCTGGTCGCGTAATCTCCCGTTTTGGCGATTTGTCATGGCCAACAATATCGCCAGATTTAACCATCCTAGACTTCTTTTTTTTTTTTTGGGCTACTTAAAGTCGCGGATTTATGCCAACAAGCCTCAAATAATCGCAGCCCTTAAGGAGAATATTCGACAGGAATGCGAGCAGCTATCGCCGGAAATCTTGCGGAAAGTCATGGAAAATGCGATAAAACGGGCACGAATGTGTATCAACACTGGCGGCAGTCACTTGGCTAATATCATCTTTTCGACTTAACAGAAACAATTGTAAAGGTCCAAGTAAAGATTTCCATCACTCAAAATAATTTTTTTTGTTTAGTAAAAAAGTAATTCAAAAACAAAATTGAATGATTAATTTTGGGCCACCTTATATAAAAATTATTATCGTAGGGAGATATTTTTAGTGAGTAAAACTCTGAAACTACTATGAGCATGCACTTGCGATCCTCATTGTGTCTAATGGAAGATTTTCACCTGCCATCGCGGGAAAAAAAAGATGCAGGCATTACATACTGGACCAAGATCTGCCTTAACCAACTCATTTTGATTCGAAAACGTTCAATCTGAGGCTTAAGAGCAAATGAAGAGGGCAATTCTGTTAGCTAGAGACAAGCTTTTCGATCTACTTGGCTGGATACCACCATAAAAGCTAACATTTTTGAGTAGTAGCTCTAGCAGCGTGGCTACGACTCGGACCAGCACACTCCAGCAGAGCAAAAGCATGAGTGGGACCACTTTGAACGAGAACCTCCATTGATTGAAGATTTTGCGGCTCCTCTGTGGATTCGATTGCAAAGACTTTAAATTACATAGATTTAGCGATTCTTCAACAAAGGTCTACGGAACAGCACTTTATACGAGTATCTATATACGCGTATTAGATGTCACAAATGGAATGCCCAGCCATTTATAGGTGGTAAGGTAGCACTGCTAAGCATAGTAAAAATTCCTTAGCTGGAACTTTGCGTCTCAGTTGTGATATCCAGACTGCTGGATTACGAAGAGAACATCATTGGCATGCAGCACTTCAACAGATAAAACTGGTCACACTGCATGATAGCCCTTGCTTGGAGCTATGTACTCGTATCTCAGCTTTACGTTTGTCAGTAATAGAGTAGGAGATTCAACGTCTCGCCTAGCACGATGAATGGAGACACATTCTAAAACACGATAATCCACAGTCTTAGCATCCTGAGTCATCCACTCTTCCTTATCAACTTATGGTTGAAAGCTCATATACTTTGCTGCAGCATAGGATACTACACATGAGTTTCGTGGTGGCTCATGCTTCTCAGGAGACGGCACGATATTCCATGATACGCCGGTTATATGTCGTCCGTAAGGTTTCGTTACCTTGAAAACTTCGTTTCGAATAAGCAAATCTCCTCAGAGCCTTCTATCTGTTACCACCCAACGCTGGGTATTTTCCACCTTTAAGTACAATATTTCCTAAAAACACCCATCTTCCAGCCACCTCGTAGTTGCAGTGAAGTGCAGTTCGCAAAATATCTCTTCTTCGGAGTCCAGGACTTGAAATTGAGGTTTTTCTAGCCCCTACATGGGATAAAATAATGATCGCTTTAGAGTTCACGGCAATTTTCGCTGAACAGACTGTTGGACTGTTGTCTATGACCATGCCAAAAGATTGCTTACATTTTCTAAAGAACTATTGCCCATGGTTGAACAGTTTGTGCCAAGACTCCTTCGGTTGTGATGCAGCGTGAAGTACCTTGGGCCCGATTTTGTCCACAGCTTTGCGTTAGATCGAGCCGCTCAATGTTATATTCGTGGAAATCTGTCACTGAAAATTCGTAAAACTGTCAGGTTCTTGCCGTTGCCCCAAGTTCTCTTCCCACAGTTATTGAGTGAGACTCTGTTTAGTAGATGACGAAACCACAGAATACATAGTGAGTCTGATGCTTATCTTCCTCAAGAGTACTTTGACATCTGAGGACCACCTCAAAATCAGCAATTAAGTTGAGCAGTTCCTTATTCCTTGTTCCTTGTTCCTTGGATCATGGAAATAGTGGGTACCTCGGGCCAGCTTCAACATTTTTAGTTCAACCAGGTTGAGCAAGCCTTCAAATTTAGCCGAATAAAGTGAAGCAGCCCGATCGCTATCTCTATGGTTTCCGTAGTTCAGAACCGGTATCACAGATCTAAGTTTTTTGAAAAACCCCAATGAAGAATCCTTGCCATAACAAGATACAATAAATATTTATTCAAATATCGTCGAAGTAACCAGTTTTCATTAAACCTTAGCCTGGTGACCCAAGTAGGTATTACTAGAAGACTGACAATCTAGTGGAATAGGCTTGCTAAATGTATCGTCGTCGTTCACCGATTACATAATGGTTTGATCTGATGCTAATTCCAGAACTTTATAAGCTCATCTGGGCAAGTCCATAGTACGAGAGTCATTTGTAGATACTTCAGCCATTACGTGTTGTACGATATTTCGTCCTTCACATTTGTTGCGCGTAACGGAAACTGAATTCCCATCAGATCGGCCCTACCCTCAAAATCCCCAAACAAAATATTATCATCCCTTTTCGTATCTATACGACCATACACCAATACCACATGGACGGACATCAGGTGTTTATAAGTTCACCAGGGTCCACGTTAATCGAAAAGGAAGAAAAAATAAAAGTTAATGAAATCCGTAAGCTTAGAGTCTCGTACTTACATAGTAATTACGAGCAAAGGTAAGAAAAGGGGAAGACTTTTATTAGATCTCCAACCCCGACCGTCTCAGAAGCAACCAATTTGCCCAACCACATATACGATTGTCCTTGTTGTTGCGAAGCTGGTAAAAGTGGCATCACTGAAGCATTCGCATTCGTTTTCCCTCTAGCTAACCGAAATCCTTTTAAAACTTACACACACTTACGTAGCAAAGCTTATTTTGCTACCGCAATACCTTGTGCAAGATACAGGGTGTGCTGTTTGGCTTTATGGATTCCACGGCTAATCGCCCAACGAAATGTATGTCGCGCACAAAAGCTATTATGTATATCCCTTCAGCCTCAGCTCTGTCATCATCCACACATCTCATAAAGAAGGCATAACATAAGAACCAACCCATAGATACACAAATAGGACAAATGAAACGACTCGCATGGGAATTAACGAAAACAACAACAAAAGCGCCTCCAGAGATGATGACTGCGGTGATGATGGCACTACCGATGGTGCTGATGATTATGGCGACATTCTGGAGCCAGTGGGTCGGTCAGGTGCATTTTGTTACCTGGAAAAACATCGTTCCATCCTATCGTTGTTGGCATACATACACAAGTCAGTAAGAATAACAAAAACAACAACAACAACAACAAGAAGGAATACTCGTAGCATCAAACTTTTCACTGGCAGAGGTATGTTATGTGTGGTTATATCCGGTTGTTTGTACCGAAAGTACACTTATCTGCGGAAACTTACGGTTATCCCATTCTTCGAGGTTTTGATGATGGTTGTTGTTTAGTTGGGTCCTGGTAATGCCTGACGGAAAAACGGAAAAACGGAAGAACGGAAGAAACGAAGCAGTGGCAAGCGGTGACAGTCCATCCGAGTGGAATTAATTTTTTTTTTTTTTTTGTTATCCCATCTTTTCTCCGGTAAACAAGAAAGAATACCGTCCACGTGAAGGGTATCAACACAAGAAGATAAGTACATAACTAGTTCAGGTGGTGGTATGGGTCGCTGACGTGTAAGGACTTTCGCTTTTGTGTATGTATCGAAATTAATGGCGGACGGAAGGCGCTAGAAACAATGGCTGAATGAGGTGAGCAGATAAATATTCAAGTAAGCAGCAGCAGAAGCGGTAGAAAAACAGGAGCAACTGAAGTGGATATTATGAATCGGTGTGCGCTATTGAAGGAGATGACGTGAAAGAATTACGAGACCGTTGGTGAGGTAAACATCCGAAAACAAAATAAGAGAGATGGTGGATTTAAGAATCATATTCTGGATCGCTTTGCAGAAAACTAATTTAAGGTGAACGATTAAGATTTGCGATGAACGATGGCAGGTTGGCAGATTCGACAGCTGTTTTTGTCTACATGCTGGCACATATCCTGTAATCTTTCAAAAAGATTGCCATCGTCGGGATGGATAGTCAGTTTTACTTGGAACATAACATCCTGGGTTTGTGATAAAATAATTGTGTGGGACATCGTAAGATTTGTAATTACTCTTGCTAATCGTGGTTTTAAGCTTTAACATAAAAAAACCTCTGCTTGAGGATGTCGGAGAGGACCCCGGAATATCGACCAGAGGACGTACCATACAATTGGGCATCAATCGGCGGTCTTTAACATAATTTTGGTGAAAGAATGTAAGATGTTTCTTTACAAAGGCAGACAGTGCATCAGCCGTTAGCTGTTAACCGCTAAGCGCGTGTAACCTACACTCCAGCCATCCTGTATCTCGACCACGAGGAAGACAACTTTTCATCGATGAGCGACAAGGCCCATTTCCATCTCTGTGGATATGTGAATAAGCAAAATTATCGCTTCTGGGGCACCGAAAATCCGAGTATAGCCCACGAAGAGCCATTAGCCATTACAACCGCTCAAACTTACTACATTTTGTGCTGTTTACGCTAGAGGCCTCATCGGGCCTTATTTTTTCGAAAACGCCATGAGCCAAACGGCTACTGTGGACGGCGAGCGCTACAGACTTTTCCCTTTCTCAATTGGATGTATTGGGACTGGAGAAAGTATGGTTCCAACCGAATGGAGTAACGGCGCATACTGCACGAGCCATAAGCGAAATTCTGAGGGCTGAACTTCCGGGTCGCCTAATCTCTCGTTTTGGCGATTTGCACTGGCCGTTCCAGACTTATTTTTGTGGAGTTTTTTGAAGTCACGAGTCTATATTAACAAGCCTCATACTCTTGAAGCCTTCAAAGAGAATATCCGTCAAGAATGCGAGGACGTATCGCCGAATGTGAATGGGAAGAGTGATGGAAAATGCCACAAATCGGGCCCGAATGGACATCAATTCTGGCGGCGGCCACTTAGCCGATATATTTTTCGCGAACAAATTTATGACATCAGATAAACATAAACCAAAAGCAGAACTAAAGTTTTTCATTCGTAAAAAAAATTACAGCCAGAGGACATCGGTTGACAACTTTGGCGCCACCTTGTTTTATTCCTGGTCATCAAAAGGTTCTATTGGTAAGGCCATATTAATGGCTAAACAATCAATACAGGGTTCGGGCGTTAGAAATATTCCTGAGTGACTGCACTTGATGATGAAGACGCATTCAATGCAGCAAAAGGGGGGTTATAAAGGGTCTTTCATAAAGCGCTTCCTATGTTTAAATTTAAATAAAACAAAGTGTGTGTGAGATATCATCGAAATTTTTTATTCGTTTGAAAGGCCCATCGATGCCATGAGTGACGCGCATCCGAAATGTCCAATTTTCCAAGACTCTGGCCCATAAATCAGGCTGACTTTGACCGATGGCATGTGTTATGTTGGCCTTGAAGGCCGCTGTGGTTTGTGGCTCATTCGCATAGACCTGCGACTTCACAAGAAAAACTCTAACTGGGTCAAATCGCATGATTTCGGTGGCCAGTAGCACATCACCTCCACGTGAGATGACCATGCCCCCGAATCGGTCGTGCAGAATTTCCAATGTAGCGTGACCTGTGTGGCACATGTCGTTGGTGTCCATACAATTAAATTCAGGCAAAAAGAAGTTGGTAGCCATCGATCTATAGCGCTCGCCGTTGACGGTGATGGCCTGGCCAACGTCGTTCTCAAAGAAATATGGACCGATGACGCCGCCAACCCAAAATCCACACCAAGCAGTGATTTTTTCGGGATGATTTGGACGCTCTTGGATCTCATGTGGATTGGTATCCTCCCAAATTCGACAATTTTGTTTGTTGATGTACCCATTCCTCCATAAATAGACCTCAACGCTGCAGATGATTTTTCAATGAAAATTAGGGTTCAGCGAACACACGTCGTTGGCTATGGTCGTTTACCTTCAGCTCCTGGGTCAGTTGAATTTTTTATGGGTGCAGGCCCAAGTCACGACGCAAAATTCAACAAGTTGTGGTCTGCGAAAAGCCGACTTCTTGTGAGCGACGCGAAATCGACTGCCTCGGATTCTCCTGAACACTGTCATGGTCAGCGGCGATGTTTTCGGCAGATATTGAGTTTCGTCTACGTACGGGTGTTGGTTTATCACTTACTGAACCAGTGGACTCAAATTTATCCACCACACTGCGAATAGTCCTCTCAGTAGGACGATTACGACGACAATAAAATGGGCGAAGGGCACACCCATTTTGATAAAACAATTTTATAATTTGCACGTGTTGTTGAACACTATGTCCGTCCATGGTGATTTGGCAAAACATACTGAATAAATGACAGCCAATTTGACAGAGCTAGCTCCAACAATATGGCCGCTATCAACTGTCAAAATTCCAGACGAATTTTAATTCACTAAGAAATATCTTGCAAATATTCAGTATCACTCTAAGGGGACCTGGTTGCCTCCTGATTAACAAACTGTCAACGAAGTTGATCATATTTCGATCGACGCAAGGCACTCCTCTAGTGTTTTGGAAGTCCGAACGTTCCAAAGAATTCGACTTGAACCATTATCTGGTAACCAGGATACAGATTACCGGATCAATATAAGGATATTCAACGTCGAACCTTTTCTGGTGGCGTCTCTTTTAAGTTCTCGATAAGTTCAAATATAAAAAGACAACGGCATCCATGCCAAAGACCATCAGAGAGACTGTCTTTTAATGCGGTGGATTTGAACCCACACCAACAAAGATACCACTGATTCCATGGCTAATGCGAGCAGCCAGATTTAAAAACAATCTGAGGATGTACTGTGTGGCTCTGCAGAAAAAAACAAGAGGGGCTTACTTGTTCTACAAGCTGAATAGAAGGGGAAAGCATAGGCCCCTCAGAAGCGTTCGATCGAGGCCTTAGAGAGGCGCTACTAGAAGAATAAAGTTAGGAATTGTAGGGAAGGAAATTTCACATTAGACCCTTAGTCAGTGCTGAGAATCTGGAACGATTATTTCTGCAGACTGCGAGATCGTAGTAAGGACAAAAGGAGCCATTCATTTGACAAATGGGAAGAACACAGCGAGCTGTTGAAGTCAAAGTGGGAAAAATGGGCTTACCGGTCAGCGGAGGAAAAGCAAAGTATAGTATGCTGTCAACAAAGAGGAACACACAACATCGACTAGGACAAAATGTCATGATAGGCAGCTACACATTTGAGTTAGTAAGGGACTTTATCCACATCGGCCCTGCTATCAATATCATGTGTAGTAACACTCTTGCTAATCGCAACGACTAGAAGCAGCTTATTTGGAATTTGAAGGCAATAGAGTAGTAAAGTGCTCTCTCGAGCAACCAAAAGGATTTTCTGCAGGACTCCGATCCCAGTCCGGTATCGTTTGCATCAGTGGAGGATGGGGAGATATTTTAGCAACGAACTATTCGGGATATACGGCGATATAGTTCTTGTGAGAAGAGCTCAGTTAATTTGGTATACATGTCTAGGTCACCTTGAGTACATGAACACAGGCCGGAAAAATGTGGACTCCAACCCAGAGGTACAGTAGACAACCCAGTAGGCGGCGCTCACAAGTAGATTGGGACCTCATCTAACTTTGGATGCAGCTGGCTAAAGACCTTTCTAGCTGGAGAGGCATGAAACCTGAGGGCGCGGTCTGAGTCTGAGTAAGAGTCGTTGGTTCAACAATGCTTCATGTATGCCCAGTCTAGTCGGAGGCGCTTAAAAATACGTACAATCAGTTGCGCATAAATAGAGTCTACGGACTAATCGCACTTCGAGTTATTTCGTATTATAGGACAATTTTGAGTAAGCCGGCATACGTTATCGCTGTAATGATTCTCATGGATGTCTTCGCTGATGAAACAAAAAGATTTTGGAATGAAAGAATTGAAGAGATGAGGTCTAAAAACTAAGAGTCAAAGGGGACAATATTACTAAGAATGTGCGAACAAAGATGGATCGCCTCACATAAGGGAAGGACATACACACTAACCCCGTGGATAGATCCATGCACAAACAGGCTAATTGAAATCCAGTTTGCACACAAATTGAACTTTGACAAGTGGAAAATCCGAAAAGAATGCTTTAAAAACGTACAACGACGGGTGTGTAGGTGGATTGAATCACCCTCGCGAACTTAAAATTCGGGTTCGTCTGAGCTGAAACTATAAGTCGCTTATATAAGGTCTCCCCACCAATTACAAAAAGACATAAAGAACTACCAGAGATTGGTTGATGTTTCTTTCTTATTGTACCCACTACCTACAATGGAAGACTTTCCACCCCGGATCGTTGGTGTTAATACGCTCTGAATGTCTAAGTTGTAGCCATCATAGGTCCGATGTGTTATTTTGACGCTGTACAGATCGTACATTACATTTTGTTTTTGAATCTCATAGGTACATCAGTGCTGAGAATTTGACATACATTTGACTGCGTTATGAAGAGAATCATGCAACGATCAGAGTAGACAATTTGCCGGCTTCAGGAAATCCTAATCAGAACATTCATCCCACAATTAAAACTCTATCGAGGAGAATGATCGGGGGCCCGACCATTACATTCCATCAAAATTGCCTTAATAGTCATTTGGAGTGGATTTCCTCTTCTTGGATTATAAAAATCGCTACAAACGTTAATTTCTCTTTGATCCCTTCAATGCATACTCGAATATATAAACTGCTCCCACTTATCAATCAATTCAAACTCAATTATGCTTCAAATAGTTTTCCCGACCCAAAAGGAAACTTTTCTTTTCTGCCATTCTGGTCTGAACTTCCAACTTTCCTATTCAAGCCAATTAGAACAAATTAATTGCGTCCTTAAGAATACAAGTGGAGTTGGCACTTTATGACGGTTAACCCTTTGCGTATGTATTATATTGCATCGGAAAAAAAAACCCAGAATAGTAAAAAATCTGCAATTTCTGCGAAAAAGATGAAAAGTGGACCGGCCTCTTTATATAACTCTCTTCTTTTTTTTTTTTTGTTAATCGAAATCAATTGTCCTGACAATGGCCACTTGAGGCAGTCCAACCGTTTTATTTGTTAGTTGACATCCTTTCTTTCCTGAATTGAAAAAAAAATTGTTTTTTTTTTCTTTTTTCTGGAATGACTTGAAGGCTTTTCTTCGTTTTTGCAACCACTTCCGCTTGACGGTGCTGGAGCGATTATGATGAAGGCATGTACGTGATGACTTTCAAGGAGTAGGTAGATGTGTGAAATGCATTTGTACGGCCCTTGAGGATATCCTTTAGGGGATTTGCCTGCTATTGAAATTGAAAAGCTGATTTGATTAGGGTGAAAGTGGTTTTGAAGCCTTGCGGTTAGGTATGAGTGATTTGTGTTGCTGTAGAAAAGAATAGGGGTGACATGATTTTATAATGAGGAATGTTGAATGTCGTAATCGTGTGAATTAAGAGGAAGAAGAACGTGTTTGATTTTAACTCAGTATGAAGGCATAATCATAATAAGACTTTACTAGGGAAACAATACGATGGATGTGACCGCTGTTTTGTGGTAAGACTGATGGTCGACGTTGTTGGCCGGAACTTTCGAAATGTCTACATAATTTTACTCAATTTTTCATAAAAAAAACTACCGCGGCGGTAGTCTGCCCCAGTCCGGCATGATTTCCAACTTTGCAACTTCATAAAGATTATGCCTACCTATCTTATAGAAAGCCAACAACTTCAGCTTCGTTTTAGCCCTGGTCCAAACTGAGTCCTGCTACTTGTATTTCTTTATTTATGCGTTCAGTGGTGGTATTTTCAGTTCTCATCCTCCGACGCTGCACTCTTGGTGAGGTATAGCCACACGAACTTGAAAGCAAACGAAAAATCGTCAGCAAGGACCAAAGTGTGATTCTATTTTTGATTCATCTCTATCGTTGTCCATCGGTTCTACAAGGTCAACGAGGGTTGGCTGAAAAGTTTCCGACCGAACAATGATACAAGACATTTTTTCTCAAAATTTTTTTTTTATTTTTCCACATAGTCTCCTTGTAACTCTACATACTCCTCCCAGCGATACTCCCATCTCACTAACCCGTCCAAATAGTACTTGGTGTTTTTCTCTGCAAAATAATTGTTCACGAAAGTGATTGCCTCATCATTTGACGAAAATCTCTGTCCTCCGAGCGCAGTTTTTAGATAAGTGAACAAAAAGAAGTCGCTTGGGGCTAGATCTGGTGAATAAGGCGGATGGTCAAGCAGTTCAAACCGTAATTCATGGATTTTCGCCATGGCAACCGCTGAGGTGTGATACGGGGCGTTTCCTTTTTGAAACAGGATTTTCTTTTTCTGCAAATGTGGCCGTTTTCCGCAATTTCTACCCTCAGCTTGGCAAGTAATGATGCGCAGTATACTCCTGTAATGGTTTTTCCTTTCTGAAGATAATCGATTAAGATAACTCCTTTACTATCCCAAAAAACAGTCGCCATCGCTTTCCCAGCCGAAAAAACAGTTTTTGCTTTTTTTTGGAGCCGGCTCGCCCTTTGGAGTCCATTGTTTTGACTGAATTTTTATTTCGGGCGTACAATGGTGTACCCAAGTTTCACCTACAGTAATTAATCGGCGCCAAAACTCGGATTTATTGCACCTAAACTGCGCCAACAGAGCGTTGGAAATGTTCATTCGAATACGTTTTTGGTCTAACGTAAGCTAACGCGGCACCCAACCCGCAGACAGTTTTCTCATGCCTAAATCTTGATATAATATGTAACAAACACGTTCTTTGGACATTTTCACAACCTCTACTATTTCCCTCACTTTAACTCGGCGGTCGTCTAACACCATTTGGTGAACTTTAGCAATGTTATCGTCAGTGGCTGCAGTTTTTGGACGTCCCGAACGTCATCATCTCTTACGACCACGTTTAAATTCAGCTGCCCAAAATTTTACTGTGGTAAATGATGGTGCAGAGTCCCCATACACAGAGTCCAATTCATTTTTGACTTGCGTAGGCGTATTGCCTAGACAAGAATTGAATAACAGCTCGATACCCAATTTCTTCCATTTTCACAAAAAACACTCACATCGACTCACTCAAACGACTGTCAACTAAAAACTTCACGTCCAAAATGACTGAAACTTCGGTAGGTAACTGCCAAAAGATGGACAACTAGCATTCACTAGCTTTTATTGACGAGTGCCCCTATCTTTACGTTGCGGTCGGAAACTTTTCAGCCAATCCTCGTATATGGTATAAAGTAGTATAAAGACTTCTTTATCGGTTGTAGTCACATACACTTCCAGTTTACCTACTTTCAATACACTAGTACATATGCATTCGTCGTAATGTTCTTCTTAACGTCTCGAATATATTATGTCCTCTCTAGCAAATCTACCTTTTTTTTAGCAGCGAAATACCCTGCGTTGTGTACTATTCGAATAACTATTGTCTCTCGCGGCTGGTACAACATGAAGTTACAAAACGAAATCTTGCTTAGGGTCTTTTCTTCAACATTTCAGTCAAATTTCTTAAGAATTTGTCCTCGACATGTAATCTCTAATCATAGCAGCTAACGTTTCAACGATGACCATACCACGACTTATTTTTTCATCCTCATAGCCATAGTTCTGCAGGAGCATTTACCATTTTGTCACAGTCAATAGGAGTTCGTTTCACTGACATTTCTTCCAATTCAGTGCAAGGTCATTCTTACTTGTCACTTCCAGGACTCATTCCACCCGCCTCTTTGTCGTATTCCACCCGTATTTTCTCGATTACTTAGCCCAAACTCATAAAAAAAAATCAGAGCCTGCTTCTTTCTGGCATGTCGTCGATTACTACCACAGAGAAGTGATTCTTTACCATCTTCCCGTTGACCTTCCAGAAGTTCCAACACATTCTCTTCTTTCCATTTTCATTTGAAGCTAACCGGTATTGCAAATTTGGAATTGATTTGCTGAAATATTTACTTCTTCAGTCATTTCGCAAACTGCTTCTCGATTTTTTCCTTCTCTTGCAGCGAGGTTTGTCTAAATTTTTTATACAATGCTGTCTCGTCGTTTGAAATTTGAATTGTCTGATACTCCAACAGACTGCAAGTCTCAAACTCTTTTCGGAGAACGTCAGTGGCATAGCTATTCCGCCTAGCTGCTTACCTTTGGATTAAACCTCGTGCTGGGTTGTCGATTTTCAACGCTCATCGATTTATTCCACTTCGTCTTCTTTTTCCAGATCTCTACATACTTTTGCACTTTGACGAGTCTATCTTAATTGACGACTGCCTGTGATCCGTCACCATATGCGAATACTATTATGCTGGATAGTTTCACATCTGCCCCAAAGACTTGCATACCATGTTGCATTCAGGTACGACACTTAGTCACACAACTGAATGTTGTCTATCCAATTAATTCTATTCTTTGAGAAGTGCTACAGCACCTTTATCTTTACCGCTGATAATTTTTTGCATCGAAATGGCAGATTTTCAATATAATCTTAGAAGCGACTTCGATAAATTATGGGTATCTACGCATATGAAACAACTTTTTAACTCTTCTTTCTCCAAAAGAGCTGTAAGTTCATTCTAAGCCGATGCTGCCGACCATACCTTCTGTGGGTATTCTCTCGCCCCGAGGATATCAGTAGATCTTTAGTTTATGCTTTAACTCGTTGATAGTCTTTCATCCTTCTGAAAGAACCATCTGAGTTATGCAAGGCATATTAGAAATTCTGCCTCATCGTCCATCCCAACGCTCATTTACAATGACATTCCAGCTGTTAGCTCTTTGGACAAACAATCAGATTGTTGCTTTGTTACTTTGCGACCAGTTCAACACTCCCAGATTGTGATTTGTCTCCACCTGCACTTGAGTGCATCGAATCTTCAATGGACCAATCCACTTTCGGGCTCATGTAGTAGCAAAAGTGCTTAAAGATCTGAAAGTCAGGAAATTCGCAGATCCAGATGGTATATCTCCCCTTCTTTTGAAGACGTGTTCTTCCTCGCTGGCAAAACCACTGCGTAAGCTTTTTCATCAATTCTACTCTTTAGGATTCTTTCCGAGCAGATGGAACACAGCATTTGTCCAGCCCGTCCCTAAACAAGGCTGATCTTCTTCTCTCTCCTCCTACAAACTCATTGCACTTAGGTCTCTTCTTTCTAAGGTCATGGAAATGCTATAAGCCGTCTGCTCATGAAATATCTCGAAACACGAAAACTTCTCAATGACCGACAGAACGGTTTTCGTAGTAACTGGTCCACTGGTTATGATGGCATGTCTCACCGAAAAGTGGAACCAAAGCGTACATCAATCTGGCGAAACCCAGATAGTTGCACTTGATATTTCTAAAGCATTTGACCGAGTTTGACATGCGTGCATTTGGGATCGATGACTCTCTTCTTCAATGGATAAGAAATTACCATTCGGAACGTTCAATTCAAGTTGTGTTGGATGGTTTCAAGCCTTACATTCACAAAATAAATGCTGGTATGCCCCAGGGCTCCGTTCTGTCTCCGACACTGTTTTTAATTTTCATCAACGATCTCTTGTGTGCAATATACCACCTTGATCGAAAAGTTCCCGCAGCACACAAACGTGTGGCGCTCCCATTTTTCCGATTTGAGTTCTGTTTTTTTTTTTTTGGTAAGTTGGTACGTTTGTTGTTGACATTCCCTCTAAATCTTAGCGTCATAGCTTGACATTTGCAAAAGTTACGTACCCAAGACTACATCTATCTCTGTGTTGGCGATTTTCTACAATTTTAGAAATGGATTTCAATTTGCAACAATGAACATTGGAAATGTTGGAAAAGTGTTTCGGCAACGATTCTCTAAAGAAAACGGCCGTTTACCAGTGGCACGACCGGTTCAAAAGTGGTCGTGAGTCAATCGGAGATGATGAACGCAGTGGCAGACATCGACATCGAAAACCGACGAAAACATTGATGAAGTAACAGAAATGTTGGTCAATAACCGCAAATTAACCATCAAAGAGATAGCGGAGGACTTGAACATTTCCTATGGATCCGTCCAAGACATTTTGGTTAATGATTTGGGTTTCCGTCGAGTAGCAGCAAAGTTGGTGCCAAAAGACATCCATTTCATGCAAAAAAGAGACCGTGTTGATGTCGCAAAAGAGATGATTTGCGAGGCTGAATCCGATCCCACATTCATCAGAAGGATCATTACTGGAGACGAGAAGTGGGTTTATGAGTACGACACGCAATCCAGACATCAGGCAAGTGAATGGCATTCATCAAATGAGCCGAGACCAAAAAAACCACGTCGTTTTCAGTCAAAAACGAAGGCAATGCTCACGGTTTTCATGGATTACAACGGTGTAGTGCATCATGAATTTTTGCCAGAAGGCCAGACAGTAAATAAATAGTATTACTCGTATTTGGGCGTTATGAGACGTTTGCGTGAAGCAATTCGCCGAAAGAGATCAGAATTGTGGACAGAAAACTCGTGGATTTTGCACCATGATAACGCACCGTCGCACAGTGCCATCATTATTCGTAATTTTTTGACGAAAAATGCAACAAATACCATCCAACAGTCACCGAGTTCACCTGATTTGGCTCCCTGTGACTTCTTTCTGTTCAATCGAGTTAAAAAACCACTACGGGGAACGCGTTTCAGCAGCCGAGAGGAAGTAATGGAAAAGTCGCAGGAAGCACTGAGGGACCTACCGAATATAAAAAATGTTTCGAGAATTGGATCAAGTGCTGGCATAAGTGTGTTGCAGTCGATTGGTATTACTCTGAAGGGGAAAATATAGATTTAGATGAATATACTTGTATTTCCAATTTTCTGAATGCATTTTGATCAAGGTAGTATTCCTTTGCTGACGACAGTACTCTCTGCTTTTCATATCCGTTCCCAGACTCACGTCCGTGCTCTTCGGCTGTAGAACGGTAACGCCAGCGTATGGTAAGCTCATTAAATTCTGATATTAGCAGCATAAGTAATTGGGGAACCACTAACAGCCATTGTCCATGGCACTTGCATCGTCGAAACCGAAAAACTTTCCGTTCTCCGTATGTGTGTCAATGACAACTTACGTTGGAATGACCACATATTCGATGTCGTCAAAAATGCTGCGAAATGTCTAGGTTTCTTTAAGCGATGCAAGAAATATTTCACCTCCTCTGACCTGGCCACAATATGTAAGGCATTTATACGCCCAAAAGTGGAGCGCAATGCCCACATCTGGTAAGGTGTTCCTAAGATCTCTTTGTACTTTCTAGTTAGGATCCAAAAGCATGTGATAAGACTCATAGATGATACTAATATCACTCAACCAATGGACGCCCTCGAACACCGACGAAATGTCTCCCGTACCAACTTGATCTATCGCTATTTTTACCACCATTTCTGCCCCTTCAAACCTGTAACCGTAACACCCTTCTCGCTATGAATGCTCATCACTATACCCTCTATCCAACTTTTGGACGTACTCTAAAATGTCGTGATTCGTTCCTAAGCCGTAAAACTCGCTTATGGGATGACCTGTAGAACTCTTTATTTCCTAGTCATTATAACCTTCAAACATTTAAAACCAATGTTCACTTCTCTCTGTCCCTGATTTTCCTTCGCCAGCGTTGTGTGCGTACTTGAATTCCTTGAGCGCGCGCTAATTATAAATAAAATTGAATCTCAATTAGTTCAATTGATGATAAGCTCAAGATAAGCTAATTTCTTAACCATTTTAGTGTTACTGCTGTTAACCTTGACATTTGCTTTGGTGGTAGATCCATAGCTGCATTAGTAATATTGCTTTTGTGTCAAAAAAATAATTATTAAGGCGGCAGAATTTCGCCCGTTGTGAATTGCAGGGCCAATACCTTACAGCCGAATGCATAGGGGCTCCTCAACAAAATTCCAGCCCGTATTTGATGGACACGCGACTATCCAAGACTTATTTCGGTACAACTTCCTCCCTCAAGTATCACAATTCATACAAGCCACGCGTAATACATCTCCGTTTAACGTCATTTATCACAAATTCATCAGAGAGCGGGCAGTTAAAGCAAGTATACCACCGTCATCTTAGGAATTTCTTAAGCAAACTTTTCTTGTAATGTCTTCATCACGATGTACATTCCGCGGTAATATTTCCCCAGGCCAAAGCCCTTGACGAGCAATAAATAGAACAATAACCAAGATCCTGAATCAGTTAAAATATTTGAAGGCAGGAAGATATTTACCTACATCGATTTGGAATTCCTTCCTTCGCCACAAAACCTTTCAACAACAAACAACTATGTACCTAGGCATCGATGTTTCAAATAATTTAAAGGATGCCATCAATTTACAACATCCTTTGTTTGCAGGTTTTATGGTACGCATATTGGTTTGACAGACAATTATTCATCCAACCACAAGCAATTACAAGTTCCCAATTACATAAAGCTACGAGTACAACCTGCAGGCAGGTGAAATCCTGCAGTCCTACCCAATAACCAAACTCACTTAACCTTAGTTTCTTTGTACCACACAATTACTTACCAGGAAGCCCAACTACATATAAGGAGCAATCAGCTCCCTGATTGCATACGTTTCATCCACAAACCGATATTCAATTTGAGGAAATGCTTACGAAAGCCCTCTTTCAGTACAAGGCTTTTGCAGTATCAACTCGATTTCTAAAAACTCAATCCACTCATGCTCCTTTGTACAGCCAGTCTGTTCTCGAATCCTTGAATGATCCCAGCTTCATTTTTCCTCAATAAGAATAAGCCACAAATCAAATCAATTTGTCCACCTACCCAGAACGCCTACCCTTTTAAAGTATGTACTGCATCTATATGGGCATCTGCCAGCACTAGAAATACAAGTAGACCATGACCAAGGACATCTCCTTTCGTCAGTGGTAGCCTGAAAAGTATAGCATAGACGAGATTGCAGTTATTCAATTATTGAAAATTCTCGAAACGACAAAAACATCCTCAGGATCGAAGAGTATCCTTTCGTGAACCTTTCTATCTCTGTCCAACACTTCCGGATTCGTCTTTTGCCTCCAAAAATTTAAAGACACTGAGCTACATTAAACGACAGCTGGAATGACAGGCAAAAAAAAATTTAGATCATACCTCCCACCTCCTGCTGGCTAGTTGAATCCTTTCGAAGGAGAAGAAGACTAAAAGATAAAAGAAGATTCACAGGAAATACCGAAAAAGGATTATCTTTGCTATGCTAACGGCGGCTGACGGAAGTTTTAGTTGATGGTGGTAAGCTCTAACGGTGATGATAAACAATTGTGTGCATGGATTTAATGTACCACAACAGATAGGGATTAAGGTGTCGGCTTTTGGCTTTTGAATACATTTTTGTCGTTTCTTCTGCCAAGGAAGGTAGAACGGAAGGATGGTTGGCGTTTCAGGAACTAAAGCAAAATCTTTATCACTTTGGGCTTTTACTTATCAGCAAATTTTCCTGGGTGAAAAGGACAAAATTCAGGTAAAGCTAATGCTGTCCACGCGAAAAGAAAACACGAATAGGATTGCCTTTTGGTTTAGTTTCGTTTAGTTGCTTCTGAATAAGGACCTGTTGTTTCTTTTACACGGTGAATTTATTTTCTATCCAGGAAAAGCCAGGCGTGTAGTAGAAGGGAAATGCGGCTAAAGAATAGCAGCTCGTAGAATGAAGAAACTTTGAAATTCGTGTGGCAACGTAGACGGCCTAATGTGCTGTAAATAAGAAAACAATCCCCAACAACTCCGTTAATGAATTTTTTTTTTTATAAAATTGATTGCACGGACAATTTCCTTAGTTCAACCCAGTAATAGGTGTTAAAAGGGCGGAATCAATAAAGCCCGGAGGACGAGAATGATGAGGAACCTTCAATAGCCTAAGATGGGGCAAAAGTAACATTATAATGTGAATGTACCATAATTTTAGCAAATGGCGTCAAGCATCATTGTCCTTTGACAGACAGAGGATTTATTGGCAACAAGCAATGGGGCGATGCACACCTGAAGAACGCGGAATTATTATTACTTCCTATTTGATCAGTTTGCGGTAAGGTGTTTTAAAGCAGCGTGAATTTCCTCGTCGTTTCCTCGTTGTTCTGTATCATGTGCGAGAACAATTAAGCGTTTGGCTGAGCCTCTCGTGCAAACTGGCTGGCAGTGAAAAAGTGATTGGTCCTTATTTTTTTCAGGATGCCAACGGCACCACCGTAACCTCACCACGTGAGCGCTATAGACAGACGTTATTCGAGTTTTTTTGCCGCATGTTTTTGAATTGGGCGTTGTTGGTCCCAGCAGGATAGAGCAATCTTTTACACAGCTCCGGCAACGACGAGGATTTTGAATCACCAATTTCCAGCCCGTGTGATCTCCCGTTTTGGCGATTTGAACTGGCCAGCCAGTTGTGCCCAATTTTTTTTCATTTTTAACAAAAGTGGCAACGAATTTACATTACGATATTACTTTTGCGTACCTTGTAATTGAAGTCATTTGACCTACATTCTGGAGAACTTTGCCACCTACAGTTGTGCTGTATACCCTAGATGTAGATGCAGATGAGCGTCCTTGAAGCTTGGTATAGCAAGCGATCTGCGACAGTGTTCATAGAAACCTATTATTTTGGAACTAATTTGGAAATAATGAGCAGGGTGAATTAAGCCAAGAACATTGGGATTACGTATGATAGCGGCGACATAATCTACATCGATTTTTTTCCTAATAACCGGCGGCACTGCACTCTTAACCCAGATTCTGGCTCAGTAGGTAGGGGAAATACGGTACAGCAAGCGAAGGTTGCCTCTCAGGCCCCAGCGCCTAGAGCACCGTAACCAGTATCTGACATGCTAACTATCTAACTATCCAGGGGCAGATGGCTCAGCTCCAACGTCATTTAACTGAACTGAACAGGGTGGATCAAATATACACGCTGCTGCCTGAGCTAACGCACCTTTTGTCGTAATGGGTACGTGCGTGGCGGAGCGAACCCTGAAGGTCCTTCCAGTGAATGTGAATTCACTGATTAGGTACGAACGACGAGCCGCAATATTTACGTTGCTTAAAGGCCAAGCCCCTGGTGGAAATAATACACCAAATGCTAGAGGGAACCTACTATTCAATTGGTGGGGTCAGCAAAGTATAACGTATCGACTCAGGCTTAAGGCGACGGATAGTCCATCGGTTCCCAGACATGGGTCCTATTTGAATCTCCTGCTGTTCAACTCACAAATACAACTGACGTACACCAACAAACTACAAACTGTCTACACTTTCGTGTATGACAGTGACCATTGAGGTCTCAGCACCGAAATAACTGTTCCCGTGGAAACTGCGGAATTGCAAGAGTTTTTTACAATTATAGTAGGGTGCGTTGGACACACTTCTCAAGAATACTGACGAGAGCACTCTCCTCGAATTCGCTCTACCCACCGTCCAACAGAAATCTGTCAAACGAAGAGATTGACGAGTATCTAAAACTAGTGGACGGGACGATTAAACGAACTATGGACAAAACGATACCACGGCATTAACACACTGACAATGAAGACTTATTCCGCAATGCAACTATTGACGCACTGCACCGACATAAAAGTAGACTGCTGTCAAGACTAAAAACCTTGTACAGACAGTTTACTGACAGACATAACCCGGAGATCATGACACTGAAGTCGCCGATTAAAAACCTCCAAACATTAATAAAGGAAAATTACAGAAACTCTGTAAGTTTGTATTGGAACAACAGGGTTCGGGCTGTAAACACCAGCAACCCGAATATGTTCCCGCAAATAAACAAAATATTTCGGAGAAATAAGCAGAACGACCTTCCATGTCTCAAAATCGCCCGAACGACGAACAACGAACAAATACTTGTAGCAGCAGGTATCGATCCAAATGAGGCAGTTGATGATGACAACTTCTTTGTGATCGAGGATCCGCAGGAGAAGGTAGAGACTATAGGAGCGACTTTCCAGGAAGTGTACAAGGCGAATGACATCATTGACCCGAACCACGACCTGGAGAGTCGAGTCCTTGTGCACAATTTCTGCTTTCGAAATGAAATTGTGAATTGGCGATTCGAGAACTCGGGTTTCACCCAGTTCAGTGACGAGAATATGGCAAATAATGTCATCACCAACGAAAGGGTAGTACCACCGTTCATTTCGAAGGAAGAACTCGAAGCGATCTTCGTATCACTTAGAAGTAAGAAATCAGTGGGAACCGATGAAATACCGAATATTGTGCTTCGACATCTCCCACTAGAAGCGGTGGACATTTATACCAACCTGCTTAATAATGCAATGAAAAATGCACATTATCCAGCGCATTGGAAAACTGCGGTGGTACATCCCATCCCAAAAAGGGATAAAGATACTTCCAATCCGGCGAATCTCCGCTCGATCAGTCTTCTTCCAAACATCTGTAAAGTTTTCGAGAAGGTGTTCAATAGAGTCCTGACTAAGTGGGTTGAGGACAAACATATAGTTCCGGATAATCAATTCGGTTTCAAGGCGGGGCATGATATCATTCATGCTGCGTCTAAACAGGTTTCTGATATCCAATGGAACAAAGGCAAGAAACAGTGCACTGGTGCCTGACTGATTGACATGGAAAAGGCCTTCGATACCGTATGATTAGAGGGACTTTTCTTCAAGTTGAACAGGTTGGGAATTAGTAAACCACTGCTGTATATTCTTTTTAATATGCTCTCGAGTAGACAGTTCATCGTGAAGAATGGCGATGTGACTTCCGCTGGAACATTTAACATTGAAAACGGTCTGCAACAAGGTGCGGTAAATTCGCCGGTCCTATTCAGCGTTTACACAAGTGATCTGATAGGTTCACTTCACCATGCCATAGCGTACGCAGACGACTTAATCACGTACAGATCGGGTCCAAAGATTGAGGTCATTAATACACTTCTGCAACGTGACTTCGACAAAATTAAGCGATATTGCGACGACTGGAAGTTGAAAATCAACTTTTAGAAGTCCGAAACCATTCTGTTTAGGACGCCTTTGTCTGGGGCCTCTAGGGATACCAGAAAGAATTGGCGAAAGCTCTCTATCGTACTCCCCCATGAGGGAGTAGGCTTTGACGGCTTTGTTCCTCCAGAAGCGTTCCTCTACCTAGATATGAAAGGCCTGATCCAGGACAGATTGGAGGTGCCGCTAATCTTCCATGTCGCTCGAATAGCTGCGGACAGGCGACTCAACTACGACAGAGACGTCGCACACGGCAGTGCGGAGCATCTAAGGTTCTGTAGAGCGGTAGGGAGTGGTGACATGAGGGATGTTGCTCAACAGCACCAACAATTTTGGTGGCTTTTTGAAGGAGAGGATGCGTCGTCGACGAATTCCTCCAATACTTGGTAGCTTCATGTGAAGCAAAGTGGGTCGTCTAATTTTTTTCTTAGCCATGGCCGGCTTACATAGTTTTAAGTAGGAGTAAGTTAGATTTAAGAAAAAAAAAATTATAAAAACAAAAAGAACTTAATAAAAATTAAAAATTAAAAAAAATATATATAAATATACATATACATACATATATTTATATATTAGGTATATACATTTTATTTATGTATATATAATGAATTAGATGTAAGTAGATTAAGATTCATTTCTAGGTAGTCAGTAGGCTTTTAGTTTTAAGTTTTATAATAAAATCAAAATTAAAAGAGTCCATGTACTAAGTTTTTGCTTAAAAATGTTTTCTTAGTTTAAGTTGTATTGCCGTAACTATAAGAATAAGAATAAGAACTGTCCTAAACGTCGAAAGGCATAATTTTTAAGTATTATGTTTAACATAGAGTGCTGGCCCCCTGCGAGCAAGTTAGTGTGAGATTACTTTACAAGTTATTTAAGCTAATTTGTAAGCATTTTTTTGTCTAGCATGTAAAAGTAAATTAATTAGTTAAATAAAAATGCATTAAAAACGAAAAACGAACCAGATTCTGGCCGAAGCCAGTTCTGAATACCGAGAAAGCTTTCTTCGTATTCTCACATCGACTGGAGTAATAGTGTCATTCCGCCAAACGGCATGTTTATAACACTAGAATGAAAAAACAGTCTAGCAGATATTTGTAAGGTAACGCGATACATAGAACGGTTGAAGAATCCTGTACCGCTCCTATTGAAACACTTCTTCCATACCTTCTTTGGATTGAAGAGTTCAGCTAGTCTGGTGGTCAGTCTTGACTTATTCGATCTACTGGCAAGGGATGCAGGTGACATAATTTGGCGATAATATTTCGTACAAGTTATAACCATAATGTGTCGATCACGGTCATTCGTATGAGTGTCAAGTAACACCTCCAATATAGAATTGCAGCCGAAAAAAGTGGGAGTAAAATCTTAACCTAACCATAACTAACCAATGATCTAACTCAGATTATTTCATGATGCTTCGGGTCATACTCATGCGCCCGCCTATAGTCGTTAACAGCAGCGTTGAGTTAACCTGGAGACAAATAACGCAATTGCCTCTGGCGCCACCATCTTTGGGGCACCACAAGTGATGAACCGAAATATTTACCAAATTGTGTGCATTAGAATGTTTTCAAATTTGCACAAATCTCTCAGTTGCCTGATCGCAATCGCTTTATTTTCAGGTGTCGTTTGAAGGCTGTCATCTTCAATTAATCGTAGCAATACTGCTTTGCCATTGAGCGCATTGACGGAATTGAATTTTGCGGACCATCTTGTCCCAGTTGCTCGTTTCAGCACGAGTTGATCCGGTCCCAAAGCATCGGCCGATAAGTCCCAGCGAGAAGTTGATTTAACGAAAAAGGAGTAAACATTTTCCATGAAACAAAAGAAAGAAACAGCAAAAGGATTAGTCGAAATTGCTGCTGTCCCGACTAAATTTAATGAATGCGAAGCGCATGGCACAAATAATGCAAATCCACTCAATTCGAGAATACATTGCTGAAGTCCGGAATATTTTCCAGCCATGTTATTTGCGTTGTCATAAAACTGTCCACGACAATTCGAAAAATTGATTGAATGTTTTGACATGAATTCGATCACAGTTTTCGTAAGATATTCTGACTTGTGTTGATTGATGTAAATGAATTGAAGGAATCTTTTGATTGGTGCACAATTCATTACGTACCTGATGCAAAATACTAATTGATCGTGATAGCCAACGTCAGGTGTTGAATCTACGCTTATTGAAAAATATTTTGCTTCTCTTATTTGTGTTAAAATTACATCCAATACTTTTTTGCCAATCAAATTAATAAATTCATCACAAATCGTATCGGAAAGATATGATGCTCGTCCTGAAGTTAATTTTAACTTAAATGGTGTTAAGGAAAATTTACTTACATAACTATGTAATGTTTAATATGAATATGTTTAATATTATACCTCTTCCCTTATTCCCATATTTCGAGATATGCGATGTAAGTAACTGATCTTGGCAAATCAAGGATTCCCAAAAAATTTCCGTTTCGAGTCGAGTCACATGTTTGGTCTGCGCCTCGGAAAGAAAGTCCTCTTGATCCTAAAAATTTTATGACGGCAACAATTCGCTTCAAAATTGATTTTTCCAATATTCTCGGTCGACTTCAGATCAATTCACGATGTTGATATCGATTGAGCGCGTATTTGATTTCTTCGATCGCTCTTTATATGCCAATTCATTGAGTAAATGATTCTTAGAGTTTTCTTGCATTCTGAATGATCGCTGAATGTTATGTAAGTCTTGAAAACCGGTTGTCCCAAATTTTTCATTGGTACTTATCGAACCACATAAATAACACATGAAACAAAATATAGGATTCTTCGATGGTGAGTTAACCACCCAGCTACGATCTACAGTTTCTTCGTTAGCCATAGTGCGTTTCAAGTGTTGTGTCGTAAAAGAACGATCTTGATATTTTGCAATATGATTCGCGTTTACTGGAATATTTCGACATAGCGATGGTCCTAAAATTAATTAGTTCAGAAATATTTCTCTCTCATTTCCAAACATAACTTAATTTGTCGTTCACTTTTGGCAATCCACTAGCTTTGTAGCGATGTAATTTTCGCTGGAATATCCCACAAGCCCGTATCAGTTGGAAATTAAAATGTTCCCGGAATGTATTCAGAAAATTGGAAATACAAGTTTACTCATCTAAATCTTCATTGTCACCTTCAGAGTAATCCCTATCGACTGCAACACACTTATGTCAGCGCTTGTTCCAATCCTCGAAACATTTTTTATATTCGGTTTTCGGTATGTTCATCAGTGTTTCCTGCGACTTTTCCATTACTTCCTCTCGGCTGTGGAAACGCGTTCCCCGTAGTGGTTTTTTAACTCGATTTAACAAAAAGATGTCACAGGGAGCCAAATCAGGTGAATTCGGTGGCTGTTGGATGGTATTTGTTGCAAAATCCACGAGTTTTCTCTCCACAATTCTGGTCTCTTTCGGCGAATTGCTTCACGCAAACGTCTCATAACGCCCAAATACGAGTAATACTATTTATTTACTGTCTGCCGTTCTGGCAAAAATTCATGATGCACTACACTGTTGTAATCCATGAAAACCGTGAGCATTGCCTTCGTTTTTGACTGAAAACGACGTGGTTTTTTTTGGTCTCGGCTCATTTGATGAACGCCATTCACTTGCCTGATGTCTGGATTGCGTGTCGTACTCATAAACCCACTTCTCGTCTCCAGTAATGATCCTTCTGATGAATGTGGGAGCGGATTCAGCCTCGCAAATCATCTCTTTTGCGACATCAACACGGTCTCTTTTTTGCATGAAATGGATGTCTTTTGGTACCAACTTTGCTGCTACTCGACGGAAACCCAAATCATTAATCAAAATGTCTTGGACGGATCCATAGGCAATGTTCAAGTCCTCCGCTATCTCTTTGATGGTTAATTTGCTGTTATTGACCAACATTTCTTGTACTTCATCAATGTTTTCGTCGGTTTTCGATGTCGATGGTCTGCCACTGCGTTCATCATCTCCAATTGACTCACGACCACTTTTGAACCGCTCGTGCCACTGGTAAACGACCATTTTCTTTAGGGAATCGTTGCCAAAACACTTTTCCAACGTTCGCGCACCATTAAATCCGTTTCTTACTCAAAATTTAATACAAGTTCGTTGTTGCAAATTTAAATCCATTTCTAAAATTGTAAAAAATCGCCAGCACACACCGAGTTAGATGTACCCTTGGTTACGTAACTTTTGCAAATGTCAAGCTATGACGCTAAGATTTAGACGGAATGTTAACAACAGATTTACCAACTTACCAAAAAAAACACAACTCAAATCGGAACAATGGGAGCGTCACACGGTGGTGTGGTGCGGGAACATTTTGATCAAGGTGGTATGTCGCCGATAAATCAATTTCACAATCGCTGGCATGTGTTTCGTCATCGATAGTTTTTTGCACACTCGCGGTGCATGTACTGGAAGCAGATGTTGATCAATTTTTCGGAACTGTTGAGATCAAAGCTCTTTCTTTTAATTTTTTTTTAGACGCGAATTTTCGTTTTTGGGCGCCGCTTAATTGTTTACGATTCATTTCTTTTTCAATTTTCAATATGTCGACAAATGAAACGCACGAACACACTGATTTATACGATATCGTAGAACTAAATATGTTTGTTATGGCTGGTATTACACGGTGCAACTGGTGTTGCGCGAGTTAGGTCTTCTCTGTGAAAAATGTGGTTCAAAATTGGGTGGGTGTTACAAACTATGAAGTTTCACCGTGTATTTCCCGCATATGTGCGGCCTTATCGTGGAAATGTTTGTCTTACCCACAATAAGGTCGCACATCGTGCGGCTACTCTTTCTTGATCGCAGGATTTGTCCGAACGGAGTAAACCTATTGAGCATGCTGAATACATATATTTGCATTTCTAATTGTCTGATTCTTAACATTGCTCATGTCATAAAACTGAATCTGAACAGTAATGACCCAAGCGCAGATAAGCTTACAACCAAGAGACATTTTATTTATATTGAATCTATTTACCAAAATCATCAAACTGTCATTATAAGTGCTGTGATAGTTAAATATGTTAGATTTCCATTTCATACTTAAATTTAAATAGTCTAAAGTGGCGAAATCGCCTTTATTTTTATTAAATTAATTGCTAGGGGCACCAATTTTTTTTGTTTGCCTCAGGCACCAAAAAGCATTAACTCGGCACTGGTCGGTAAGCAATTCTCACTTGGAGGAATGTTGGTTTTAGTCGGGCAACATTTTTTAAGACTTCGCTATAGTTGCGTAGCAATAGCAATAAAGCCATCATCAGCTACTATTACGATTATATTTTTGACCATTTTAGATACTTAACAAACGATATGAATGAGCTTAAATGGCTACTCATACTCATCAAGGAGCCTCCTAGAATCTCATGAAGCCCTGAGCTACCTCGCTGCAAAGCTTAAAGGCGCTCCAAGCTATGGCTTAAGTGATAACGACTTAAAAAAGGAACTAAAATACTAGGCAAGGCTATCCGCTGGAATGATCTAGATGGTATTAACCACTGAAATAAATAAATTAAAGCATCAAAAGAATTGAATAAGTCCTCCTCTTTGATCGGAAACAAATTAGAGTATTGCGGAGAGTACTAACTGCTCGCTTTCCTTGTAATAGATATCCTTATACTCGTGCACAGATTGAGAATCATCTCCACTAGCATAAGTAAACCCTCCTGTAAAACTCGAACGTAGACGAGCGACATTTCTAAAAAAAAATATATTCCTCATGAATAGGATCTCAAGGCGATCTCGCAAAAAGGGCTGCTCCAATAACAGATCAATCTGGTAAAAGTGCAAAAGGGTCTTGGCCCTAACACAACAATTTGATTCATGGGAATATCGCGCTCAGGCAAAGTAGTAGTTACAGTGTACAAAGGTGAAGTTGACGGAATCTGCAAATTAAATTTCTTATTGTACTATCCCAAAACGCTCTATTGCTTTAGGTTATATCAAAATGCGCTACTGAAGGAGACATAACTTTACAAAAATTGTAACCAAACTGACTTACCTTCTATGCTTATTCCATATATTGAACACGATTAGAGCTAAAGCTACTAGTATCCCACAACTAGATATAGTACACATGCACACAAATAGCGGCAACGAAACCGTCCGCAAGACTCTTCTCACTATCGTTCGATCCTGTGGTACCTGTAACGAATTAAAAGACAAAAAAAAAACAAATATTTACGTTCAAAAATAAATCTCCACGAGTTAAAAAAAAATATACAAATGCACATATACTCGTAGGTATCTATGTGTATCTAAAGTGATCTGCATTTTTCTTGCGTTAAAAACACTCAACCAATTTATTTTGCAACATTGCACAATCTGCAAATCCCAGCAGAGGGTAGAAAAAATCCCATCAATCGTTCTGGGTCAAAAGCGTGTCCTGCGGTCTTATACTCCATGATGGATGCGCTGCCTGGATTTACGAGTGCAAATATCTCTCAATTTTTTAAAATAGCATGCATACCCAAATTGATGAAATGCATCTCTCCACTACAATCACTCTCTAACTAGACGGAGTTCCACCATACAAAATTGAATAGGGGGGGGGGAGGGAGAAAAAATAAAATAAAAATTAAAAATAAAACAATGTAAAGAATCACCATTCACCATCTGGTGATTGAATGATTTATCATTATCCTGGCAACAGCTTGGAGCAACAGGATTCGAGAATTCGAGGCAGGAACAACTACTAGCTATCATCTGACAGATAACATATTCACCTGAATCGATTTAAGGTTGCTTCTCTCTTCTGGATTACCCCGGTTATCCTTATGCCATGCATCGACAACATAAACAAACGAAAAGCATCGAATAACTGAATCAATATAAAAGGATCAAGCTTAGCCCGAGGAGGCAATCCATCGTGTGTGGTTGCCTAACAGTACAGTATCAATAGTAGGTGGACCTTAATTTCGAAACATTATCCTTTCAGTCTTGTCAAATTAATAAATGGTCATTATGCGTAATCTAAGTCTTAGGAACTCTACACGTATGTTATACTCGTACATATGATATGTGTACCTATATCACAAGCGTTTCTTGTGATCCTTGTGATATATTATTCGAAAGGATTATTTTATTCCAATGAAATAGCCAGTGATAGGGTGGATGGGTCAAAAAATAAACAGGATAAATTGAAAAGGCCTACAATCCGGAATGTTAATGGTTTTGACCTTTTACTTTTACCTCTTTCGTTTGTAAACAAGTGTTTGGACGGCATGGCAAAGTCCTGCATTTATCATAGTGTTCGGTTGGTCTGATAAAAAAAAAATTTCCACCAGATACGCGTAAGATTAAAAAAAGAAAAAGATTACTTGGGGTTAAGACCGTATTTAGAGGTTGTGATTTGAGAAGTCTCTCTTGAAGTAAGTGGGTAGCCAGTAGCTGATTTGCATACAAGAGGGAGTCATCGATGTGTCGACTGAGCTCCACGATGCTGAGGTGAAACCATTCTTCGATAGTTCGAGCCATAGATCAGGTTGACTCCTGTTCGAGTGCTCCAATGAATCCGTCGCCAAGTGGCTTCTGGACAATTTTCTCTAAGACCAATGGCGTGGATGTGATGTTTGTTGAAAAAGATTCGATTCCGAAACCATCAGATGCTTCCTCCGCAAAGCATCAGCTTGTCATATAAGAAGATGCTCACATATCCACATGTGCTTTGCCGCAAATGGCAGTTTCATGAAGCGGTTGAATAACTTGAATCAACTACCGATTCCGTAAGGCGGTAAACTGAGGCTCATAATAAGGAGCACCAAGAAACAACAGCAACTGTAAAAGCTAAACACCAGCAGGCCCGCTCCTGCTGCCACAATTAGAGTGCCTGAGGTCACTGCAGCTACCAAGAACACCAGCAGCTATCTAGTCCAGAGGAAGAGCTCCTGCAACCTCTTTCAATAGCCAAAGTGGCACAAACATAGTCCGCAGTACAGAGCGTAGACTCGAAGACCACTCTTTCGCAGACTGTTGCGTACGTCGTATGGGAGAGGTGACAATAAACCTAACCTGTGCGGTTTTACCTAAGAATCCTGATTAGACCTGTAGTCTCAATAATGTACATAAGAACAAGAATACCTCCGAAGGCATTTCAGATGAAGGGCTGCTTTAATAACCGCACTAAAACCAGATATCTTCTCATTCCAGAATTCAACACCAAGGACTCAGTGGTAGTTATTATTGATCTACTGAAGGCAGACAGTTTTTGTGCGCTTACGATTACTTCTCTGGAAATGAAAATAGTATCCCTCCTGAGCCAGTGCTTGAACCTGATAGAGCTGCACCACCTTCGCTCCTGGTATCTGGTCATTAGATGTACTACGAAGCATATATATCGGACCATATGTTCGTATATAAGTATAAGGTGCAATGCTGGTCATGGCCAGTGCATTTAAAAAAAGTTCTCTCGATTAGTCCTGAAAATCTGCATCGTTTCCCTTCAATGAATCAATCACATCATCCTTTAGTAGTAGTTGTAAGTTGGAGTGGTAAGATGATGGAAGAAGCAACCAGAACAATGACTCAGAAGTGTGAGACAACTTTTTAATCAAGCAAAATACACCCGTACATGACACACTTACAAATCAAATAGAGAATAAAAGGGAAACCCCTGGATAAAGAAGACCAAAATACTGGAAAAATGGCCAAGTCGCCCATATCTTTAAAATAGCCTTCAAACAGCACGGATCCTTCACTTCTTTTTTCATAATTTGCGCGCGCTCAAGGGATTTACGTACCCTTAAAATATTTGCATACAGCGCGGCGAAGGAAAATCAGGGAGGATGGAAAGAGAGGTACCGGTGAACGTTGGTTTTAAATGTTTGAAGGTTATAATGACTAGGAAATAAAGAGCTAGGCAGGGCATTCCATAAGCGAGTTGTACGGCTTAGGAACGAATCACGATATTTTAAAGTACGTCCGAAAGTGGGCTTGAGGGTATACTGATGAGCATTCATGGCGAGATGGGTGATACAGTTAAAAGTATGAAGGGCGGAATGCTAGTGGCAATTTCTATGGTGCACTGGTGATGGAAAAAGCGATAGAGCAAAGTGAGACACGAAACATTTCGTCGGTGTTCGAGGGTGTCCATTGCCCGAATGATATTGGTATCAGCTATGTGTTTTATCACACGATTTTGAATCCGGTAGAGCAGATGCAGAGAAGTTTTAGGCGCACCTGACCGGGTGTGAGCATTGTACTGCAATTTTGGGCGGACGAATTCCTTATATATTGAGGCCAGAACAGAAGGGGTAAAGTATTTCTTACATCGCTTGAGGAAACCTAGACATTGTGCAGCATTTTTGACGACATCGAATATGTGGACATTCCAACGTAAGTTGTGTTGTAAGTTGACACAAATACCGGGAATGGAAATTTTATTGGTTTCGACGATGCAAGTGCCATCCATGGATAGTGGCTGGGTGGAAACATTAAATTCTACTCTCTTAGTGGTTCCCGAAATAGCTATGCTGTTAATATCAGAATTTAATGAGCTTAGCATACGCTGGGGTTCCCGTTCTATAGTCGAAGAGCAGGGACGTTAGTCCGGGAACGAATATGAAAAGCAGAGTATTGTTGTCAGCAAAGGAATATATTGGATTAGAAGTAGCAAACAAGAGATCGTTGACGAAAGTTAAAAAGAGTGTCGGAGACAAAACGGAGCCCTGAGGCACACCAGCATTTATTTTGTGAATATCAGACTTGAATTGAACGTTCCGAAAGGTAATTTCTAATCCATTGAAGAAGAGATAATACGGCAGAAAATATCTTATAGGCGATGTGAAGGAGATCTATTCCTCTATAGTCTGCACAGTCAAAAGGGGCTGCTCTCTTTTGGATCGGACAAATGATGCGAAGATTTCCTGCATGTTTCCAACCAGGTCATCCCCACCGGCTTTAAATAGCTCAGCAGGTCGAGCTTTATTCGACTTAAGCTTACTTCGTTCTGGCAAGGGGGACGGAGTTCTCTCGACATGATGAAGAGTTTACCATGCCTGACAACGGTATGTTTACCATCATCGCTGTTATACAGTCTACAGACTTTAGAATTTACTATTAGTTTCCCATAAACGAGCTTCCTCGCATGTGTTCGTGCGAAAAGATGAACTCCTCTGCATCTTTGAGTCTCTGAAAACCAAAAAGTCATTGGGAGAATGCTTACAGTATTCCAAACGATGTATTAAGACACCTGTTGTTGGAAGCCGTGGATATATTTACTACGCTATTTAACAATGCGCAGAAAAATGCTTATTATCCGACACATTGGAAAACCGTTGTGGTACATCCAATCCCGGATAAAGTTCGAACTAACCCTGCTGAGCTTTGGACAAAATAGCTTACTTCCGAATATTAGCAAGGTATTCGGTGGTTATTAGAGCGCTGCTAAGGTGGGTTGAGGGAAAAAATATAATTCCGGAAAATCAGTTTAGTTTTAGGGCGAGGCATGACAGTATTCATGCTGAGTCAAAGCTGATCTCCAACATACAATTGAATAAATGCCAGAGCCAGTGTACGGGTGCTTGCTTCGTTGACTTTGAGAAGGCTTTCGACACCATAAGTTGACCAGGATGGGCATGCCGAAATCTCTGCTATGATTTACGTCATGCTTATGGGAAAGAAGTTCGTCGTTAAATATGCCAACGTCATTTCGAGCAAAAACGACTTACAACAGGGGACTGTAATTTCCTCGATACTGTTTAACATTTATAACTTGCAAACATTTAAAAACAATGTACATCGGTACCTGTCTTTTCTTCCTCCCTAAATTTCCTTCGCCCGCGCTGTGTACGAACATTTTAAGGGTACAAAACCCCTTGAGCGCGCGCCGATTATGAAAAAAAAAAAAAAAAAGTGAGCCAGTAGGTTCGTACAGATCAGGTCCAAAAATCGAAGTCATCAATACCGTTCTACAGGGGGATTTCGATCGTATTAAGGCGTATTGTGATCGATTTTCAAAAGTCGGAAAAGAAACTTGTTTAGAACTCCTTTGAGAAAGGTTTCTAGGTATACCAGACATAGCTGGCGAAATTTGGCCATCATTGGACAGCATGGACTGCCATTAGCGGTGGGAAGCTCAGTGAGATATGAAATAAGTTTTGAAGAGATATAAAAAAAACACCAGGGTATATGTATATGAAACAAATGTTTTTATTTTTGAGATCCGTAGAGCTCACCATTTTATACGCATTCATTGCAATACATACATTGCTGGAGTCGATTTATAAAGTTTTAAATAGCCCGTTGACATATTTCGAGGGGTATCGCGTTCACTTCTTCAACAATTCACTCCCTTAGCTCTAGCAGGTTTTGGGGGCGACGTTTAAGCACATTTTCCTTAAGATATCTCAAAAAAAAAAGGAGCATATGCTCAAATCCGGCGACCGCGCAGGCCACCCCACGTCACCTCTTAAAGACACTTGACGTCCGGAAAACATTTTTCTTAAAGTATTTAGAGAATTTCGGGCTGTGTGGGCTGCAGCCCCATCCTATTGGAACCAAACATCCCCTAATCCCTTCTCTTCAACAACCACTTCCAGTCGGAGCTGCAGAAAATTTTGTAACATTGAAACATAACGCCCGGAATTCAAGGTCACGGTCACGCCTCCTTCTTCAAAGAAGCACGGGCCAATAACGCCAAATTGTGATACGGCACACCACACCGTTAGTTTAGGAGAATGTAGCGGTCTGTCGTAGCGAAAAGTTTGTTTATTCACAATCCCGCTTACGTGAAAATGTGCCTCGTCGCTGCTGAAGAATGCTGCCTCAAGAGGGATCGCTGGAAGCATTTCCTGACACAGATTTTGGCGGTTGGCGTAGTCTGCTGGGTTCAATTCTTGAACCATCATTATTTTGAAGGGATGGAAATTCAAATCTAAATACAGAATCTTCCTTAAACTGCGGTATAAAACCCCCAATGCAATAGCGTGCCTTCGAGCAGAACGTCTTGGTGATTGCTCGAGTTCTGCTCTCATTAGTTCCACATTTTCTGGTGTTGTGATGGACCTTCCATAAAACGCACTCACGGCAAAACCACGATGTACTCCGGTCCAAACCATGTTTGTTACTAAATGGGGATGCCGACAGAATAAAAGGAGACTTAGTGCAGCTGCGTACCACCACCACCGCCCGAACACCTGCCCACTAAAACTGCTCAATTTATTCTGCCGCACGCTGTATTTTGACAAAAATATAGATGCTCGTCTTGTTGGGGCTAAGAAGGCTGTCATAGCATTCAACTTGTCTCCAGGGTGAAAGTCATATGCTATGTGGGCCTAATCAGGCCAGATATCGCGTATGGTTGCCCCGTGTGGTTCAATATAGCACCGTTTCAGATGGAAAGGATTCGGGTGTTTGAAAGGCAGTGTTTTAAGACCTGTCTCGACTTGTACAGAACTAGAATCAGAGTACAAAAAATATTACCCCAACAAAGACAATTTCCTGAATAAGGTGATTCGAAGACACGTTGCAAGGGCAATGGCCAACGACAATAGCCTGATCTTTGGGGGCTTTTTACCATAATAAAAGGTACCACGAGAGCTGATTTCTATTGGGTTATATCCCTCCATATTGATGCTCAAGGGTTAATGCAAAGTCGAGATGGTATCACAGTATTATTCCACCGCGGTGCGAGGGACAAGGGGACGGGAATTTTGCTAATGTTCAGGAGCTCCTCCGTTTTAGTCCCACGATTGCGGACACGATTGGATCGAAGCCGAAAAATAGTACACCGAATTTTGGTAACTTCAGGGAGAGGAGAGAGTTGCCTCGCTATCCTAGGTCGGTACGTTACTAAGGTAACATACTCCTGCTAGTTGGAAGTTAGATTAAGATGGTTAGGGGCATCTCGTGGAAAGGCCACGTCGTTGACATGGGGCGGCGCCTCTGAGAAGTGACCGGTGCTTTATGGCATTGGTTAAGTCTCGTTGGTGTCTATGCACAACGTTAACGAATGCCAGCCACCCGAAATCACAATTAAGATGGTGACCACTCGTTGCGAGAGACTACGAGAGCTCACCACCCCAATTACAGTCAAGGTACGCTAAGTAGCTTAGGTAAGTTAAGTAGAATAGGGACATAGTTTTAAGTTTTAGCTAAAATTGAAAAGATATGGGATCTAAGTTCTTCTCTATTTTCTTAAAAGTTTTATAGATTATGTAATTGACAGATAAGATTAGTCGTAAGACTGTCAAGTTTAGAGCGTTTGGTAAGCGCCTATAAGCTAGAATAGGTAACTGTCGTTGTCAAATTAGATTTAAGCATTTTTGTCTAGAATGTAAGTTAATAATGAATGAAACAATAAAAATTAATTTAAAAGTAAGTAGTTGCCCTTTGCAGGTTTCTACTTTGCTTTTGTAGCATAGGTATGTTCGTTTTATTCAAATATCATTCCTACAGTAACATTTCTCGATTTCGAGCTCCTCGTGCTCTTTATTTCTCTTTTAGAGACGACTGTGCTGTTCTCTTCGTTTTTGTTTATAGAAGTCAGAAGCAATTCAGGTCCTTTGATGCAGCGGCCTCATTTTCTACGGTTTCTGTATAAGTTTTCGAGGGAGCTTGAGGGCACCAGCGGTTTCGTGCGATTGCAGCCTTTCAACTCCGTTGTGCCTGTATTGTCCGAATTTATACCCACGCGGTAAAAAGGTAATAATCCGAGTTCAAGTTGCCTCCTCTGAAAGTTACCTTAACTTAATAAGAAATCAGTTGTTTACAGACAAAGTGTGTAAAGTACAAAGTGTGTAAAGCAAGTTTACACAAAATTTTAGGAAGCCACAGACCACGAGTCTCCATTCAAAGGTATCTAGCAGGACAATTCAAAAAAAAAAAAAAAACGACAAATCCGACAGAACCCTTATATTTTTAATTTAAAAGAAAAACACAATTCCTTCCAAGTTATCCTTTTCCAACCCAATATTCACTTGGAACTTTTTTACCGATGTCCTCTGTCCAGAAAGCAGACGCCTCCTTCTCGGATTATGGAACTTCTTATATTCGAAGATAAAAAATCTGTCTGTGTTTATTTGGGGCAGGATTAAGGTCAACGTATTTATAAATTCAATTTTCTGATAATCTCTCCTCTGATGGTTCTGAAAGATATGCAATATCACTCGACCGCCCATTTGACATCTACCCCCTGAAAGGGAAATTCTAATCCACTTACCGGAACCAATTTTTTGTCTCATTGTTTTGTTTATAAGGGATGCGATGATTTATAGGATTTTCAATATTTTGCTTTGCAGTCTCAGAAAAGGACCAAATTTTGTTTGTTTTTTTTTTGTGTGGAGATAAAGGATCTAAATCATGTTCTTACCTTGCCACCAGCCCATCGTTCCATATTAAGCCATGTGAGGTTGTCCAGTTGTGTATCGTAGTAGCCGAGCTTTTCATATTTCCCATTGATCATCTGTTCAATTTGTGTTAAGGCTATACGATCACCTTGGGAACTGAATGCAACAACACCCTGGAAGGAAAGAGAAAATCCTGGTTAAGAAACGAAAATTAATTTTATATTATTTTAAGAATAGTTTGTGATAATAAGCATATCGTTGAAGGATAATGACATTCAACATATTTTTTTCTGTTGGAACAGGTCATTCATTTGTATGCAGCATTTCGGCCACGGACAATGGTCTCTTCCTGAGTCAAAGAAAGTCACTAACATTGCCTGTATGTTTGTCTGTTACAGAAAAAATTGATTTCCAGTTTTACACGACTTTTGACTAACTGACGTCAAATTACATAAATACTCTGAAATCGGTTACCAGTTTAGGATTCGAAATTGATCACAAGCTGTCTGGGCATTCTTATACTAATTTTGTTATCCATCGGATCTACGGAAGCCTTCGAAAATTGTGGTTAACCGCGGCCTTCGCTTCTGTCGTCACAATTCAGAAGCTCGTCAAAAGGCCTATTTTACGGCTTACCTACGTTGAAAATGTCTACTGCACGAGTACCAGAGATTCATTGTCTGTAACGCGGTTCGCGCAATATTTTACTGCAATTTTGAAAAATATGTCCTACGTTACCTCAATATTATTAGAACTCAGATTATAGCACTTTCTAAAGCTTCCTCAGAAGAGCTGTTCACAAAGAAAATAATTGAAAAAATTTAAAAACTAGAGTTGAATCGTATTATTGTGATTTCAATAAATCGATGATTTGAAATTTTGTATGGCCCTTGGAGCCAACATTGTTGCAACCATATCTTGTCCGGATATTGGGCTGGCAAGCAAGTAATTTCAGTTTTTTGTCAATTTTATGATTTTTTTCTCTTTTGACATTTAATAGCTGTCACTTTAAGCTTACTTTAGACGTAAATAGAGTATAATTTTATTTACATCTCTTAGCAGTTACAGTATCAATGGAGTGCAAAAACGACCATTTTTGACATATTTTTTCTTTTAGTTCCCATAATGACAAGACAGCTGAAGAGGGTCACTAACAGATATGAGATATTTATAGTGTTGACTGCTTGTCAGGACGCACATCAAGGATGACCAACATTTGGAAAGACCAATTGAAGTTGATGATGACCAGATCAAGTAATAAATGAATCATATTGCAGAGAGATTAAATTCATAACACAACGAATCAATACTTGCTGTATGCAGCTCCAACGCGATGGAATTGATCCCATCTTTAAATCCAATTAACACTTGTGCTGCTTTCACCGATTAGTTCAGCTAATGAAACTGGATGAAGCGATTAACGGAAAATGGCTAGGATTCTCAAATCGTTTTACATCATGACAACGCTAGACCACACTCATCTCTTTCACAAAGAGAGTTTCCTCAGGCTTGGAAAATCTCCTTCATAACCCCGATCCACAAAATAGGATCAAAGAATGAAATAACCAACCAACCCATCGCTAAACTCTCCCATATGCCCAAATTCTACGAAAGTACTTTGTATGAAGCTCTAAGCTTCCATATTTCCCCTAGACAACATGGCTTTTTGAAGGGAAGGTCAACCACCACAAATCTCGTTAAATTCGTATCCTTTGCCCTCTCTGCCCTAGAGAATGGTAACGAAGTCGATGCAGCTGCAACCGATTTTAGCAAAGCCTTCGATACAATCTCTCATCGATTAATACTCTTCGAATTGTCTGCCCTCGGCATTGAACCCATACTGTTAAAATGGATATCCACTTACCTCGAAAACGGTTTTTACATTATTTGTTTTAGGTTAGCCCAGTCGGCTCCATTTTTGGCCACCACTGGAGTTCCACAATGCAGCCAACTAGGTCCGCATCTTTTTACATTAACCTTGTATCTGTCTCCTTTTACCCAGGCTATACCAAATTTTTCAAAACCATTTCCTCAGCCCATGACTTCTTCCTCCTCCACAAGACCATGATAGTTTTTCGATCTGATGCCTCAAAAATTGTTTTGAACTAAATATCGCTAAATGCAAATCCGTCACCTTTTCACATAAGCAGCACCAATCTCCTCCCCGACTCTAACTTCTCCACAACCAATCTATCTCTTCCTTTCAATTACTTCGCGACCTCGACATTTTGCGTGATTGGGAGCTCAACTTCCGTTCACATATGGATGAGATATGTGAACAGATCCTTAAAGCCAACCCTGTACTAAGTCTTGTAAAACGGTGGTCCAAAGAATTCACCAGCCCATACGTGAACAGGTCACTCTATATTACCCTCGTATCTCGAGAATCGAAAGCATACAGCGTCGTTTTCTTCGATTTGCTCTTCAACCTTATTAACTTAAACACCCTTGAAGAACTCAGAGATGCAGTCGAATTTCTCTTTATTCATCGACTCCCTACAGGCCACGTTGAACGCGCGTAATCTACGTACCCATCGTCCCTATGGCGGGAACGAACCAATTTCCCTTGTCCTACGAAAAATTCAAACCTCACCGTCTTTGGCATTAACCGCTCCACTCCCTGCCTCGAATCCGATCTCCTTCACCACTCCAACCAGCTTTAGTTTTAAGTTTAAGTTTAGATTAAGTTAGTTTAGGATTGTATAGCCACCAAAAACAAAAATAAAAATAAAAACTAACTCGGGAAAAGTTATTGAACCAAGGTCGTAAAGTGAGGTCACATCCACAATACTGCCCCGACTTTGCAACATCGGTGTCGAATAATTAATAGTCAACAAATGTATGTTCAGCCGTCTCGCATTCCTATGACACAGGTGTCACTTCATGCCTCATGGTCTCAGATGGAGGTCGTTTTCCTTTTTAATTTCAAACCGTCGAGAGCCCTAGGAATGCCGCCAAAGTGTATATATATATATTCCCACATAAATTGTATCACATTTAGTATTTAAGATTTAATACCATAAATTGGATATAGAACATACACTTCCTCTTCAACATCCTCGAAACGAGAATCGTTCATTTTCGGCATAAAGTCTACCCGCACTCCATCGACAATCGGATTTTCACCTGATTCGAAGTTTGATAAGACTTTCACAAATGATGGTGCCTTGCAATCGCACTTGATCCAGTTGAATGCTAATAGGGGCCAGAAGTTCTATGAGAACGGAATAACGAAGTTGTCAGAAAAATAGCAAGAAGCCATCGAACAAAATGGTTATTGTTTATTCTTTTTATGGAAAAAAATGTTTCCTGCCACACTGAAAAGCGAAATTTCTTTTTCCCCAAGCCATCCAAAAAAACGTCATAAGCCATTTTTCCTATGGAGCAGGGTGATGTTATTTGCCGGAATGCAGGTCCCTTGGAGTGCGAGTACGCTCTTGATAGGTTGTACTGGTCCGAATTCTATGATTTGTTGTATCAAGGACATTTCTTGAAGTGAACCTTTTTATCGCTCGTAAATTTCGTAATTTGAGCTCCGATGAAACGAAAAAGCGACAGTAAATCAAATTCTATGATTTGTTGTGTCCAGAATATTTCTTTTAGTGAACCTTTTTATCGTCGTAAATTTCAAAATTTGAACTCCGATGAAACGAAAAAGCGACAGTAAGTGAGTGAAATAAAGTGATTCCGAATTCCGATGAAACGAATCCCCCTTTTGCACACACTAGAGGGCATTCAAGACCATGCGATAATACTTGTACAGGGCACAGGGAAGTACTTTATTATTATAGAAATGCTGCGACTTGTTATACGATATTTTTGGGCTCCATAAAGAAACACATTTCTAGTTGCATTTCTATATTGCCTTCCGTGGATCTCTAAACATTTAGTGCACAAAGTCAGTATCAAAAGCAAGCAAAGATTTAAATGCCGTAGATTTCCAAATATAAAAAATTGTGTGCTGAACTTAAAATACAGATTCAATACACTCGAGATACTTATTACGCGCCCATTTTGATGCTTCTAAGGGAAACTTAAGGAAGGAACGGCAAATTGTAAACACCATCCTCAACAAATCAGCTGCTACTAAAAAATCGTAGTTTCTGACAAACTTCTTATTACAAATGCATGTAACTACTATTTTACTTACGAGGGGCGTTCAATATATTCTCGGTATCGATATGAAGGAAAATGAGAATTCAATTTAAATTGTTTTTATTTTTCAATATGATCTCCCCTAACATCAATGCATTTGTTACATCTTGAGATAAGCTTTTTTAAACCCTCAAAATAATAAATTTCCTCTTTCTCTGCAAAATACCGGCTTGAGTTCTTCATCATCCGAAAATCTTTTTCCACGAAGACATTTTTTCAAATCCGGAAACAGGAAATAATCACTAGGGGCAAGGTCTGGACTATAGGGTGAGTGTTGGATTTCTTCGAAACCACAATCTCGCGCAGCAGCCTTGGAAACTCGCGCAGTGTGAAGAGGAGCGTTGTCATGAAGAAGCAACACACCCGCTGCGAGTTTACCCCGTCTTTTCTTTTTAATTTCCTCCCGCAAATTATGCAAAGTGGAAGCGTAGGATATGGCGTTGATGGTTTCACCTTTTTTTTTGTACTCAATGAGCAAGATTCCCTTTGAGTCCCAAAAAACTGTGGCCATGAGCTTTCGGGCAGACGGAGTGACTTTGAACTTCTTCGGGGGGTCTGTTCCTTTTTTATGCCACTGCATGGACTCTTGTTTGCTTTCAGGGTCATAGTGGTGGACCCATGTTTCGTCCCCAGTAACAATTCGATCCATAACACCGTCCGCGTTCTCACTACACATCTCCAAAAGCTCTCTACAGCATGCGATTCTCACTTTTTATCTGAGGCGCTGTGAGCATTCGTGGCACCCACCTTGCACTGACCTTTGAAAGGTTAAGATGGTCATGATCATGGTCATGGTGATCTCTGCCATCATTTTCACCTTTATTCGGGCATCCTCAAGAACAAGTTTTTCGACTTCTTTGATGCTTTCTCCCGTACAAGCAGTAGCCGGGGCGCCGGAGCGGGGGTCGTCCTCAATGCTCTCTCTGCCTCTCTTGAACTCACTTGACCACTTTTGCACAGTTGATAATGAAGGTGCGGAACCCTGGTAAACAGCCACCATCTCTTCATGAATAGTTTTTTGACTTTTTCCTTGTTTAGTGAGAAATTTAATTACGGCGCGATGCTCAATTTTCACCATCATCGTCTCAGTAATGGCAACTTTAACTAGAGATAAAACGCGAATTAATAATCACATTTATATGAAATTTTACATGAATGCACTAAAATAATAGTATTACTTGATAAATAAGTCAATTTATATATGCAACCACAGCTTCACCCCGATACCGAGAATATTTTGAACGCCCCTCGTATATTACAAGAAATCTTGTAATAATCGTTGTTTCCACTTCGTTGGCTGTGCTACTGTACCTTGCGAAAGAAAGAGTTTTGTGTACGAGCCAATTACTTCCTTGGAGGTATTAAAAGCCATATTGGTGGATTCTTTCTTAACTGACTTAGGTCGTATCTAAAACACAGATCACAACGAGTGAAAATAGATGATGTAAGAAGTTCAATAAATTTTCTTAATTTGGGTGTTCCCTAAGGTTCGGTCTTGGGACCAATTTTGTTTCTAATCTGCATTAATCCCCTCTCTGAACTCAATTTTAAGGGTGCTCCAACTGCTTTCGCTGCTGATATAGACTTTTCTTATGGCCTTAATAGTTCATTGGACTAGCAGTCCAGTCAGACTGCTTAAATTGGGATCTTTATTTACTACAAACCTGGTTTAATGAACATAAATTGGTTATTACATAACTAAAGTTATGTTTTTCAGTTTGCCTTCTAGAACCTAATATTTCACGCACCGGAACGCAAAAGATACCAGCTGTTTAATTGTACCTGCGCTGTTTATAGTTCACCTCTCACCTTCTGCAGGGATCTGAACTGTCATAGTAAATGCGCACTCAAGGGATTTGTGTAGCCTTGTACCCTTTAAATGTTTGTATACAGCGCGGGCGAAGGAAATTTAAGGAAGAAAAAAAGAGAGGTACTGATGTACATAGGTTTTAAATGTTTGTAAGATATAACGATTAGGAAATACAGAGATCGGCAGGGCATTCCATAAGGCAGTTGTACGGCTCAGGAACGAATCACGATCTTCAAGAGTACATTCGAAAGTGGGCTTGAGGGTATAGTGATGAGGATTCATAGCGAGGCGGGTGTAACGGTTAAAAGTTTGAAGGGACGGAATGCTACCGGCGATTTCTATGGAGCACTGGTGATAAAAAAAAGTAAGACACGAGACATTTCGTCGGTGTTCGAAGGTGTCCATTGCCTGAGTGATATTGGTATCAGCTATGAGTTTTATCGCACTGTTTTGAATCCTATCTATCAGGTGCACAGATGTTTTAGGAGCACCTGACCAGATATGGGTATTGTACCCCAATATTGGGCGGATGAATGCTTTATACAATATATTGAAGTCAGATCAGAGGGGGTAAAATATTTCTTACAAGAGATCATTCGTGGAAATTAAAAAGAGTGTCGGAGACAGAACGGAGCTATGTTGTACACCAGCATTTATTTTGTTTATATCAGACTTGAAACCATCCAAGACAACTTTGAACTTTGGATTGAACGTTCCGAGACGTAGTTTCTAATCCGTTGAAGAAGAGATTCCATCGATCCCAAATGCACGCATTTTCGAAAAAGAGCCTGATGCCAAACTCTGTCAAATGCCTTAAAAATATCAAGTGCAACTATCTTGCTTTCGCCAGATTGATGTACGCTTTGGTTCCACTTTTCGGTGAAACATGGCAGTAAATCATCAGTGGACCTATTGCTACGAAAACCGTACTGCCGGCCATTGAGAAGTTTTGTGTTTCGAGTTATTTCATTAGCTGACGGTTTATCAGTGTATCCATGGCCTTGGAAAGAAGGGACGTAAATGCAATGGGTCTGTAGGAGGAGAGAGAAGAAGATTCGCCTTTTTTTAAGGACGGGCTGCACAAATGCTGTTTTCCATCTGCTCGGAAATAGTCCTAAAAAGGAGGATTGATGAAAAAGCTTACGCAGTGGTTTTGCCAGAGTGGAAGAACACCTCTTCAGAAGAAGGGGAGATATACCATCTGGACCATCGGATTTGTGAATGTTAAGATGATAATATGGATTCGTCCCATTGAAGATTCGAGGCACTCAAGGGTAGGCGATTTTCCTCTGTCGGGTTGGTCTTGAAGGACCGAAAAAGCAAGTCTCTAACTCTTTACAGCTCGAGTCATACCATGCCTTTTCCTTTGGTTTGATACTCTTCATATGATGAGGGGTAAGCATCTCATTCCAAAGAGGATAGTTTCTGCGATCATATCAGCAGCGGCATCCGCGTCGTCATCGAGTTAAGATTCCTAAAGAAGTTGTTAAGTCCGCTCCAATTGGCTTTCTCGTATTGCCATACGGTTCTTTTAGGAATCTTTTCTCTAACTGCATTGTGGGTGTACGAGAAATTAGCTGATATGACACAATGGTCCGTCGAGCCTAGAGGGAAGAGCGCATCAACGGAATTCTTATCAGGGTGAGAAGTTAAAAGCAAGTCCAGGATGTTGGCGGTATGACTATCAACGTCTGGTATTCGTGTGGCCTGATTTAAAAACTGGGTCAAGTTATTTTCCGCAGCGAAGATCTCACCACACCGTCGTTCGGTTGTTGTCTGTCCAGAATGTCGAAGTCAACCAGAAATGTGTATATTGAAATCGCCCGTAATCTCGATTTCAGTATGAGGATACAGGGATACCTACAATTCAAACAGGTCGAACAATTCGACGAAACGAAAAAGCGACAGGAAGCGGGTTGGGATAGCACGTATGGTGAGGCACTTCGGAAAGAATGAAACATGGGTAAGAAGTGAAAAGGCGACAGACTCGAAGTTGAACAAAAAGAGAGGCGGTAACGTACGTGGTGGGGCACTAACTCGGTCGGAATGTATGTGTAAGTGTATGTTAGTGCACAATGCAGGTGTTGCCTTCATAGTAACAACATCAACATCATCATTTTCATTGTTACCATTGTCAAAGTATAATACCTAACCTACCTAGACATTACTTGGTAACAACACCAAAAGCATCATCAACACGTAACGAACTAACGCAGAACAAAACTGAAATAAAATATTTACGAAATCGTAGCTAGTACTGCATTGACGATTACAAAATGTTTCCTATTCCTTGAGTGGCTCAGATGATTCTGGACTAATTCTTTTTTTAAATTCTGCAAAAATTTCGAAAGACTTCTCTATTTTTAAGAACAAATTGCTTTAAAAGTCATCAGTGGATTTTGGTCGAAATCTAATGGCCGTAATTCGGCATCATCTGCCAAAAACTCAAACCAATAGCATTATTCGTTGTCCGTGGGTTATTGTAAGGAAACAAAATTGACACAAATGGACGTACATCCTCATATATGTACACACAGTCACTTTCTTAGCAACTGTTTAAATACGAGTACATTATCGAAATCTTAAATCGTAAAGGTATCACCAAATTTTCATTTTCGACTTTCGGTGTGAAAGGAAGAACTTCCCTATGAGGAAGTTAATTTCTCTCTCAACCTAAAATTAGTATTAATACTTTTATTTCGACATCTACATTTCTTTCTTCTCCCGTCTATTCTCCTTCCTATTTCCCCTCCTACTATTAATATAAGTTTAAATTTTTGCCATTAAATTTAAGCGCTGTAGTATTAATTGTTATATAATGTACGAGTATCATACTATAAAAGATTAAATCGTAATGCATAGTACAATCCATTCATCTTTCGTAAATAAATTAAAATTAATTATTCTTTCATTCAACGGACAGATTTCGCGACGGAGATACATAGTAAACTTCGATCATTTAAGCTCTTCCTAGCTTCTCGTTTTTCTTTTCAATCAGAAAGAGTCCAATGGGCAAATGGCTGTATCTGAGCGCCCCATACTACTTCTTCGACTACGGATCCAAGGATTTAATCCACACTAAATCAGAATGGAGATACTGGATGCATATAATCTCCCTGTAGGACCTTCTAGTCCTGTTCGTATACTTCTTTCTGTTTTGGCTACAGATACAGGGAGCGAAAAAAAAAAACAAAATAAAAACAAAATCTGCTTTTAAGATTCCCAAACCATCAGCAGGCTTTGATGTAAGAGTCTCTTGAATATTTTTCAGTCAAAGCAAAACCGCGAGCCAAGGATGCCTTCTAAGGAGATATGAATCTCGCGTCCCCTGCCACTCTAAAATCCAAAAAGAAAATCCCTTGACCTAATACCAAACACTTCATCAAAATTAGAATCGCGGTTATTTCTAGAACCAAAAAAAAACCAACCAACAATCTTGTGTAGGTTTTTCTACTTTCCCAACCCATAGTACCGTCAAAGTGAAGAAAAATGGATTAAAAGGCTTTAGTGGCTTACCTGCAAGGCTCATTGTATATTTAGTTCGCTCCAATTAATATCTATGGCGCTTCATTTAAATTTATTCTCTCGCATGGGATAAACTTCTAAAACCATTTGATATCAGAGAGAAGCTCGGGAGAAGACTTTTTTGTAATAAATTACCCGGCACGCCCAATAGTTTATCGTATTCACATGGCATAGAGTGCGAAACTCCCTACTGCTGCAACATCACGCAAATAGTCCTTGCCAGTATTTTTGTGCACCCTCTTCTTTTGTACTCTCTCTCTCTCTCTCTATGTATGTCTCTGGTGGTAGCAATAATTTAGCCAACCAAGGACATGCCCGCAGGGTTAATAGCAAATAAAATAGAAAAAAAAAAACAACCAGACAAGGGTAAGAAAAAAAAATCACTTTCCATGTTCACTAAAATCAACAACCAGTCCAATCCCAGTTAATAACCCACTAAATTATCCTTTATGAAAATATTTATCTTGGTTAACTGATATGTACACACTTTCACACATGCAACTACAACATGGTTGGGGGAATTCCAACCAGTAAACACGTATGTAATTGGGCTAGAAAGCTCGGACCACCAGCTGAACGCTATTGTGGATCTATTCATATCCTGTCGTGGGGTTAAAATGGGATACGTGTCGTGAACAGCAGGAAATTAGTTCTAAGAGCAGAGAAAAGTTTTTCTTTATCCCCCCGATTTTTTTGTTTTTTTTTTTTTGTTTTCTGTTTTTTTAGCTTTTTCGGTTTTTGTTATGGACAAGGGCGAGTTAAAGTTAAACGAAGCCAGCAACCTCCAAGTGTTTGCTTATTACCGTATGCCAAGGTGACCCTGCATTTGTGAAACTCCGAAAAGATGAACTCCGTTGGTTAGTTGCTAAAGGTCTTAAAAGGGATCAACGACGGCAAAATAGGGGTAATGTCATTCCAGTATAAGATAGTGAGTCAATCATTGACAGTGATCCTACATTTCCCACAGGACACAACCCAAAATATAAGCCTTTACCTAGCATTCTGAATTTAATCAAGGCACGAGATACTTAGGCAGAGCTGGTAATGGATATCGGAGAAGAAGCACTGACGAGTCAATGCTGGTTCATTTAAAAATGCCGTCATGTGGTATTTTTTCGGAAATTGCCAACTTTGACGAGGGAAAATGGCGAGGAATCTACGTCAAATACCCTTTGATGTGTGGCGTAGCAAACCGCAATCATAAAACATTTTATTCCTCCGAAACACATATAAGTACCTCGGATTCGGACGAACGGACACCCTGTGGACGACAATCGCCTATCGATGACGGACGATTGAATTTGGGAACGGCAGGACCTCATTGACAACAGAGGTTCCGCAAAATTCTGGATATCTACGACTAGGGCGGGAATTCATGCAAGCAAACTGGAGACCTTAGAAGTATCCGAAATAAAACTGACAAACGCTTCTCGGTCTTCTCTAAAAATTAACACTACTCGTGAATATGGGCTAAGGCTCTTTAGTGCCCCTTAAGAGAGATGCAGACGTATGGTGGAAGGGTATTAAAAAAATTAAAAAAGAGGTTTTTTTAATAATCGGCGCGGGCTTAAAGGATTTTGCGTTCAAATTGCACACAACGTGGGCGAAGAAAAGTTAGGACGGAAAGAAAGAGAGATGCCGATGCACGTTGGTTTTGAATGTTTGGAGATTATAATGGCTGGGAAATAAACAGGATAAGGTCAGGAATCAGTGGTACGCTCCATCAAGCTACAGAAATGAAGATGACAAAGACGATTTCTAAAAACCTTGCGAAGATATCGTGATTGTGATTACAGATTTTTACGCGAAGGTAGGTAACGATAACACCACGTTCAAACATGTGATCGAATAATACGAAATGACAACGGTGAAAGGTGTGCTGACTTTTGCAACATCGACCACACAATATTTCGGCCTCAAGGACCGTCACAAGGCCCGCTGGGTCCCAATTGATCAACAATGTAAGCGGAACCAGGTCGCTCACTTTACCATTTTCAGGCGCTTCAGACATTATAACTAAGAGGTACATATGAGTATGTAACGAATAGCATAGAGAGGGACCAGCACTACCTCTCCGTACTGCATCTATTAGCAGGAAACGGTTTAACTGGCTAAGGATATCCTTTAGTGCGCCAAAAGACACAGAGCCACAAGCAGCTTCGTTACTGAGAGCGTCGATAACCATTGGAAAGCTGAGAGAAATTTGATACATACATCTGACGTAGACACCATTGTCGGTAGAAGGCGAAGAAGCAAGAGCCCATGGCTGACAGCGGGCGCCTAGAAACGGATCGATGAACACAATGAACTGAAGGCACAAATTGCAGCGTTCTCAAGAAAAAAATATGTAGGGTATGGGAAGACTACATGAAGAAGCAGCAAATAAGTGAGACAGGGGATCCGTCTATAGTATTTCTAAGGAACTCGAGGTTGGTCAAAAGCCGTAGAAGGAAATACATATACTGACATCAGATGAGTAAAAACCTTACAGTAGTGCTTTGCTACTATGGTAACAGCGATTTGAAGCCAAACTCAGATGAGTTTCCCGTGGAAATTAATGCCCATATTCGCACATCCCAATCCGCTAGCTCCAAAATAACTTTGGCGATGTCGTTTCTGACGAAGAACAATGCAGAGAACTCTTCCAACCAGCGCCAACAGTTCGGTGCAAATTCGATGGTCACTAATAAGGAAAACGTTGGAAACTGATGCCTTCCCTGAAGATAGACGAGGGAAATGGTTGTTGAACTGCGATAAAGGAGAAACTTGATAAAATATGGCCTGGGTATACGGTGTGGCTGAACTAAGAACAGGAACGAATGGAAAATATTCTTGATTTAAGGACTGACATCGAAAAGGCAGTTTTTCAAGCCGGTCCTGGATTGTGGAGTATAACTATTCGCTACATTTTATGTACATCAATTTCGAAAAGTCCTTCGAGAGCTTCAGTCGAAATGATGTATGGCGAGTTTTACAGGCAAGGTATACGAGAAAAACTATAAAGACTACCTATGATGGCGGTAAATGTCAAGTCTTAGACAACCGCAAGGTATCAGTTGAACTTCAAGTTAGCAGCGGAATAAGACAAGGATGGTAAGAATTCCGCCTACAAAAACTGTGACTTAACAAAACTTTTGTAGTCTTGCGATCTCTTGCCGCCGATGCAGATAGCCTTTCACCAGAGAGTTGTTGACCTTAACAAACGAAAATATTTGAAAGTGTTTGCACATGGAATACCCAGTCACTGGATTCTTTTGTGCGCTTTAACGGAGAAGTGCAGAGCTTTCTGAACATCGCATAAAAGCTTGTATCCAGCATGGACTTAGAAGAGATTTACACATCACAAAAGACGATAGTTCGTCGATTTAAAATATACACTTTCGATACATTAAGGGATCACCTGTATGACTTTATGTCTTAATTCACAACTAATCGAATTTTGCAAGAAGAACCTGATCTACGCTATCAGCACTCAGGCACAGTATCTGTTCACTGTGCTCCATGTGTCCGCTTGCTCGGCAAATAGCAAATTTGCAAAGTTGAGGCCAGCGACTTGTTCCAAAACTCTCGAATTCCAACTTAAGCCATACAATGGAAGCGCTGACTCTTTATGGGTGCGGCTGCATATCCCGGTCTGTACCAACATCAACTTTTACTATGTTAAACATTTTTCTGTTTACACAAACTTCTCTAGAGTTCCTGTCTTTACGAGTGCTCGTATGTATGAAGTTCGTGTGTTGATACTTTTCTGTGAACTCCCTGTTTCGAACCTGACGATCTGCACAAAGAAAAAAATAAAAATACTCATACCACCTCAGCGCTATGCAAGTGCATCCTTTTTAAAATGGAAAAAGTGTAAAAGAATTTTCATTCTCTACAGTTCCTGTTCCTGTCCCAGGTGTGTACATGTCCTTTCATTCGATTTCACGGATGGAAAAGTTACAATAATTGTCCTAACCATTCGTGCTGCACAGTACGGCTGACAGGAATGGTAAAATGCAATTACAAGGTTGTTCTTCACCCCATATTGTACAGTTAAAATAAATAAAAAAAAATCACTCCAAAAGTAAATAAAGTTAAAGAACCTGAATTCCTGAAACGGGTCGACAGTAATAAAAACCAGATGAATGGACTTGTACATTTATCTGTGTGGAGAAGAACTCCCAGTTGACCTTATTATGACATTGTAGAGCAAATGGTTTGAATTATTAACACATTGCAGAGTTAATAAAGCATGGCGTAGAGAATGGAGATACCGATACAGATACAGATACAGATGCAGACACAGTTAAGGATACGGAAAATAATGTGGCTTGACGTTGGACAGGGATTATGGAAATTTGTTGGTTCACCAACTAACAAACGAATGCCAGTTGATGATTATCTCAAGGGATTCGCTTTGGTCTGAAGGTCATAACCTTTGTTCACAAGAGAATTACTTTAATAGATTACCCAATGTAAACAGCTGAGACGTAACACGTTATCTCCACGTTATATGGATGGTTAGTGGTGGTCAACTTATGGCCAGTTTTGCCGGAATAAAGTTACAAAAAATATAGAGTTGCTGGAATTCGGTTTAGAATACATAAGTCACAGCAGATTTATGATCAGGGATCAGGGAAAACTTTGTTTAAAAACAAAGCTCGCCAATATTCAGGTCGATTGTAAGAAAGCTAGTCTTAAGCACTTACAAATTGTTTCACGCTGATCCAATAGATTAAACGCCATCATCACTTCTTCTGAGCAAACAATCACCCTGAATCCTACTCCTTCTCATGGAGGAGTACCATTGGCCTGGGTGATGTTGGTCAATAAATTTTGAAAATTCTTGTCTTGACGAAGAGGTTTATGAGAAGGTGCCTTACCCTGCTTAATTCTGCTTAATAAGAAACACCCAGAACATTACTCGCGGAGGATCAGATATTTAGAAAAGTGCACTAAACATTTAAAACCATTGCCATTTACGGTATTCTCTGTATTTTTGATCTACCGAACAAGTTTCAAGTCATGTGTCAATAGAAAGTTCAAACGAACTGCTAAACCAATAGACTTGTTTACAACTCCTAAAACTTGAGTCTGAGTCCTAGCGGTATATTTAGGAAATTTCCAGCCAAAAAGGCATCATAAAAGTAAGAACGTCATCGTGCAGCAGATCTTGAGCAGAAACAGCCGCTCAGGGAGATAGGAGGTATGTTACTCGTAAATCTGAAAGAATATCTTATGGATAGTGTTAGGTATTGTCTAAATCACAATGATTTGACATAACAAAGTATTTTGCTTCTTCAAACACTGCATTAATAAAGTCATTCTGTTGTAATATTTAATTGAAGGCAGACGTGTATTACTATCACTCGTGGCCGGTGCATCACAAACAGATAGGTCAAATATGAAGTGATGAGATCAGAAGTGATATACGAGTATTTAAAGTTTTCTTTAAAAGCGACATAACAATTTTGTATTTTAATACAATACAAACACACCCGCATGATGTTTCCGTTACAAGCGAACTCCTAAGGGACATTGTAATAAATAACAATCATCATCACCTGGTTCTAGGAGATTTTAATGCCAAGAACACATTGTGGGGATCAAACAATACCAATAGGATAGAGTCACTTTTTGAAAACTTCGCAAATGACCAAGGACATATCATTTTAAACTAGGGATCACCAACTTTATTTAATGCATACAAGAAAAACATTCTCTGCCGTCGATGTCACTCTTGTATCTGAAGATTTGGCAACACTACTTCAATGGAAAGTACTTCCAACTGAAAGTGGTGATAACACACTCGTGAATCAAAATCTCTAAGGAAACAAGCTACAAGGTTTAAAACTGGGATCTTTTCAGATTGTCAACACACATTTTATCATCAACTATCTCGGCATCTAACAACACCAACCAAGAAGTAGCCAAAATCAAGAAAATTATTAGAAATGCAGCTGCAAAATCAATGCCAACTTCTAAACCACAAAAGAACAGTGGTCGAAAAAATCCTGTATGGTTTAGCAGAGACATACTCTTAATTAAAAGTAAAAATGAAGCCTGGAAAAAAGCCAAAACATAACCAAATAGTCAAAACTGCATTGCTTATAGAAAATCCAGTGCCATGGTCAAATATGAGTGTATTAAGGCAAAAAGGGCATCCTGGGACCATTCTTCCCTGAACAAAAAGCCTTTGGAGCCGAATAAAATCCTTGAGAGATCCAATATCGACACAAAATTTTCCATTTATTTTCCCCGATGATTGCTAAGAAAATACCCCAGAAAAACTAGCTCACAAGTTCTCAACAATCCGGCGGAAGTACAGTGAAAACAGCGCCTTTCCAGAAAATGTCAAATCTAAATACTTGACTTTTAATATAAATGACCTTCCCCTTCAACAAAACCCTTGCGAAATCGAGTTCTCGACGCGCTCTCACTCGTGACCGACGTGTTCTGAAATATAATTGAAGTGTCCTAGGTAGAAAAAATAAACGCAATCATTACGAAGCGGAATCGATCTGCGACTGATGAAGATTTTGAATCTTCTGTGAGCAAATTTAAGAAAGTCCATCTTTCTAACATGTCTCCGTACAAAGGCATTTTTGCTCCTCTGCAGTGCCTTCCCGATACAGACAATGGAGATGCATCTACAAGTTTGCCTCTGCAGCAAAATGAAAATAAAGTGTCGATTCCCCCAATTAAACTTCTGCAAAAAACTTGTGAATATGTTCACAGTTTATGCAAAAAAGTGAATGTTAAAAATTATTCAGTGCGAAAAATCTCTATAGGAATTAAAATCTTTTGCGAGTCTATGAAGTCATATAAAATTATATATAATGAACTTAAATTCCAGCAGTGCCAATTTTTCACGCATGACTTTAAGAGCGAAAGATCATTCAAAGTTGTTTTATTCGGTTTAGATGAAATACATATTGAAGTGCTTAAAAAAGAGCTGGTAAAACTTGGTTTAAAATGCAAAGAAATTAAAATGGTTAAAAAGAAATATGAAAATTATACTGTGTACACTTTAGGCAACACCTTAACTCAAATCTAAAAAATTACGTAGTTAATCCACCAGAGTGTGTAAGCCGCGAACAAATCGACAATCACCTACAATTACTTACTTCAAATATCTTGGGAAGTGTAAGGGCATCAGTTCCCCTAAGAAATCTTAACAGAAGATCAATTTTACTCCCGCACTGTATCCTCAACATTATAAAAGTACGAAATGGTTTAAGAAGGCAATGACAACGTTATCATATCGAAATCATTTATTACCAAATGAAATTTTTAAATAGATTGATCTCAGATCAAATGAAAAATTTTCGAAACCAGGCATGGAACGAAAAGCTTGGTCTCCTCGATAAAGGGTCCAAGCCTTTCTGGAACATTGTCAAAATTCTAAAAAAGAAAAATAAACAAGTTCCATTTTTAGAATATGCGGGTAAAATCTGCTTTACCCCTGAAAATAAATCTGAACTCTTGGCCGATACTTTCTTAATTAACCACAGCGCACCAGTAGCACTCACTTCACCATTAGACGCAACAGTTGAAGACACAATAAATGAATTCAACAGAAGTGATGTCAGCACTCCCATTGATAAACTAATCACATATGATCATCTCGAATTTTGTATAGCTGATTTGCATAGTAATAAATCGCCAGGATTCGATAAGATATTGTAAATAATCAAATACTTAAGCAACTACCCAAAAATGGTTTTAAATATTTAACATACATCATTAATGCTTGGTTAAGTTTACAATACTTTCCTGATGATTGGAAAGTCGCTAAAATTATTCCAATCTTAAAAGTAGGAAAAGGCCTAAATAATGCTAAAAGCTATAGACCAATAAGCCTACCTAGTGGTTGCAGTAAACTAATTGAAAAAGTAATAAAAACAAAAATACAAGATTTTCTCTTCATGCATGATAATTTACCATTGGAACAATTTGGTTTCAGGAAAAATCACAGCAACTCTCATCAAGTGCTTAGAATTTGTAACCATATTAAAAGTAATTTATCTTCTAAGCAATCCGCAGGGCTAGTGCTTCTTGATATCGAGAAAGCCTTTGATTCAGTGTGGCACGATGGGCTAATATTGGGTCTATAACTTAGTTCGTTTGCTAAGAGATGGCGTAACTTGTATTATTCCATTGGAACATGCGTTGGAAAGCTACTGTCATTGTACGTCATTTCAGTATATGTCATTCATTTGAAGCGTAAACAACAATAATTTTTTTTCACTCAAATATGTCGAACTTTGTGCCTGAAAAAGTTTTTTTGCGGGGAGTTCTTCTTCATTACTTTAATATGAAGAAAACTGCTGCCGAAAGTCATCGTATTTTGGTGGAAGCTTATGGTGAACATGCGCTAGCTGCGCGAACGTGCCAAAAGTGGTTTGCACGATTTAAAAGTGGTGATTTTGGCTTGGAAGACGATGAACGTCCTGGGCACCCAAAAAAGTTTGAAGATGAAGAACTGGAAGCATTACTCAATGAAGATTGTTGCCAAACACAAGAAGAGCTTGCAGAATCTTTGCGTATCACTCAAGCAGCCATTTTAAAACGTTTAAAAGCAGCTGGACATATTCAAAAGCAAGGAAATTGGGTTCCACATGAACTCCAGCCGAGAGACGTCGAAAGGCGGTTTTGCATGTCCGATATGCTGCTGGAACGCCACAAAAGGAAGTCATTTTTGCATCGGATTGTTACTGGTGATGAAAAATGGATCCATTACGACAACCCCAAGTGCAAAAAATCATATGTGAAACCCGGCCAGCCAGCCAAATCAACGGCAAAGCCGAATATCCATGGCGCGAAGGTAATGCTCTGTATTTGGTGGGATCAGATGGGTGTGCTGTATTATGAGCTGCTAAAACCGGGTGAAACCATCAATGGACAACGCTACCGAACACAATTAATCCGTTTGAAGAGAGCAGTGGCCGAAAAACGCCCGGAATATGCGACCAGACACGAGGCAATAATTTTCCATCATGACAACGCTCGGCCCCACGTTGCTAAGAACTATTTGGAAAACAATGGATGGGAAGTCTTGCCTGACCCACCTTATAGCCCAGACCTTGCCCCTTCTGACTACCATTTGTTCTGGTCGATGCAGAACGCCCTCACTGAAATACGGTTCACATCAGAGCAGAATATCAAAAATTGGCTTGATTCATTCTTGGCTGCCAAGCCGGCGCAGTTCTTTTGGGATGGGATCCACAAATTGCCAGAAAGATGGGAAAAAGTCATAGCTTCAGATGGGCAATACTTTAAATAACACTATTGTACATGGTTTTCTTAAATAAACGTTCAAATTTTGAAAAAAAAAAAAAAAAAACGCACAAATTAAGTTATATACCCAATATATAAATTAATTAGATTAAGGTGTCCCCCATATCTAATCAAACTAATCCAAAGTTTCCTAACAAATGGGTATTTTACGGTATACACAAATAATGTTTTTTTCTTCAAGAAGAACGATACCAGCAGGCGTCCCCCAAGGATCAGTACTGGCTCCCATATTATATAATATTTTTACAGCTGACTTCCCTGACTTGCCCGCATGTTAATATGCCATGTATGCCGATGGCACAGCAATATTTTCCTCACATTAATTAGGGGGGGTCATAGAGATAAATCTGCAAAGAGCACTAGGTATTATATTTGAGTACTACAAGCACTGGAAAGTCAAAATCAATGCTGACAAAACTCAATCTATTTTTTTTTACGAGAAAAAGAAAGAATTGTTTTTTACCAAGCAAAAATCGAGTGCTTGATAATACAGAAATCAATTGGGTCGATACAGTTAAGTATCTTGGGGTTATCTTAGATAAAACATTAACGTTTAAAATGCATACTGCTAACATAAATAATAAAATAAACATTGCCACCAAAATGTTATATACTCTGATAAATTGGAAATCATTACTTAGTAATGAAAACAAAATTATCATATTTAAAGTGGTATTTCAAGCTATGATTTTATACGCATCACCTGTGTGGGGTAATTGTGCTCAGATGCATATAAAGAAACTACAAATTGCACAAAATAAAGTTCTGAAAATGATGCTAAATCTTCCATGGTTTTATTCAACCCTTGAACTCCATGAAAAAGCCAGAGTGCTTCCTGTTGCAAGAAAAGTTGAAATTGTCAATAAAAAATTCTTTCAAAAATGCCTTTCTTCCGAAAACCTTTTAATTAAGTCATTATCGATATGAAAATCTATTGCCAATTTGTTATTTTCGTTACTTGTTTTTCAAATACATGTTTGCATAACTATTTATCTATTATTTATTTATTTATTTAATTGTTCATTTATTTTTATACATATGCATATGTTCTAATTTGCAGATATGTTGCAATTAATGTTAATTTATATTTTGTTTTCTTTTTTTCTCTGTGACATTACCCAATAAGTCCTAAACTAATATAAACTACTTAAGTTGTAATGTCTTTTTTTTTATATGAAGGTTTTTGTTAATTGTTTTCCTTCAAATCAACAAACTTTTGTTTTCAACAATAACAAATTTATTATTAAACACCTTTTTCCAGTAGTAATATATAAATATCATATCTCTGTTCAAGCTGTGCTATATAATATACACAAAATGTAAATCAAAAATGTTCTTTACCAATTCAATAAATATCTATCTGTATCTGTAAGCCCTTGCGAAGAACTCAGCGACAAAATCTCAAAAATTGAGTTCGACATTACTCTACCAAAGTTAAACGGAACTACCCCAGTTGATGACAAATTACATAACAAATGGTTAAAGCAGCTGCTGACAGTCTTAAAAATTGAATTTGCTCCCTTTATAACAACATCCTTCTGACTGGTATCTTTCCTCACGATTGGAAGAAAGCTATACTGAAGACGATTCCTAAAAGGTCTCAAAACAATCACGAAATACACGGGTATCGACACGGGACGCAGATTAGGCTGGCTGATGGAAAATAGATTAAGCAACGAACAACATGCTTTTAGACCAAAGAGGAGTCCAATCCCTAGTGTATCTTATGGAACACAAATTATCAGATAATCTGTCATAACGCAAGCATAGCGTAATTATGTCAGCAGATTTCGAAAAGGCTTTTGATCGTGTAACAGCTTTTTCGGTTATAAAACAACTTCATCAATGGAGCGTTCCTCATCGGATGTTGAAAGTTATTTATTCCTTTTTCCCGGGGAGAACTTTTCGTGTGGATGTTAACGGCTTTTCATCAAAACATTTAAAGATAGATAATGGTACATCACAAGGGTCTCCTTTGCCAGTGTTCCTGTATAATGCCTAGATAGATGGACTCATCCAGGAACGAGCTTAACCAAAATACAATCTAGATTTCGTAGGCGTCTATGTAGATAATATATTTATCGTATCTTCGGGAGATCGTTCAAAGGTTAACGACACTTTAATGGGAAAGTGAAATGGGACCTTCGCATTAAAAACATCATCCAACTATTAAGGAATCGAAACAACCCACTTAAAATGATATGTTCTCGGACTAGTTGAATGCACACTCCAGCATGGCATTACAAACTTTATGTGGACCTCGAAGAAAAAATTGGAAAGTCTCGATATAGCCATAAACCAATGCTACAGAACATGTACAGGTGCACTGAGAACAACATCTGTGGACTCAGAGCTCCAGAGCGGGTACAAATCAGCTGACAGACTAGGACAAAAAAGAGCATGTAATTTAATGAGCAAAGCACTGTCTGACATTTCCCATCCCCTTTACACAGTTTTGCCAGGTAGTCTAATCAGGAAAAAACAAAACAGGAAAAGTTCTATATCTTCGCTAAGTAAAATGTTAGGTCTAATTTTGTCTCATGGATGTTTACCATCCGAAACTCTAAATCCTCTCAACTCTCCTCCTCCTTTAAAAAGACATTTACTACCTGTCGACGTCAGTCTTTCCAGGCACAAAACAGAGAGCACACCAAACATGTATTTCTGCAAGCTTCACCGAGAGCTTATCGAAACAATCAATCCCGAAAAGACTCTGTTCTTCAAGGCCTTCTTCCGGATGCAGCTGGTAGTTACCTGCTTGAATTCGATGCACTGTCTGAGTCCATTCAAAGAATTGTATTCCTGTATCCTCATACTGAAATCGTTATTACGGGCGATTACATTATCTTAGTGCTGCTAACAAGATACATGTACGAGTATAACAGAAAATAGATATTTCAGGGACAAAAAACTTATTCGTTTGTCTCCAGTAAGGGCTGGAAATTCACCATGGATTCATTTACACCGCAATAATGTCACCTTTCAGAAATTCATCGAGCTCTACGTCAATTTTATGGATCAAATAATCGGTCATCTCAATGTGATATTCGTCGTGTTGTCGATGGTTAGTCACTGTTAACAGATACAGAGCCGATTTGTATGCCAACCTTGTTGACATCGATGTGGACGACATGTGATTCCATCAGGATTAAAGAACGCGTTATAATGCAGCCAATACCACCCACTTATTATAACCAACGTTTGGTGAGAGAGTGATTTCAGTATCGAAACCAGTAAATTGCCCACCAACATCTTGCGAACGTACACCGCCCGGTTATATTCTTTGAGGATCAATCAGCAACGATTGAAGCTTTGGAACACAATACATGAAAAATATTGGATCGACACGGAAGACCGTGTATTTGCTAGTCGCACTGCTAATATGTCCGAAGTCACCTTTAAGGACAGGAAACGTGGAAGATCGTACCTGAAGCCGGAGGCTCGTTCTTTCAGCCTTTTCGCAGATAAATTCGATCAGAAGGTTCGATCAACTCTGCCTTGCAGCAGTGTTTTCAGAGCTCAGAAATAAGGGTTGAGAAACTCTCCAAAAGTAGAACCGACTCTAAGTACTTCTGTTGTAGTGAAATGGCCTAAAGAAAGATTTTGCTCCTGTCCAGCTAGCCTACAGTTATTGCAGTTTTGTTAACAACTCCCAGCGTATGATTGATTGATATCCCGAGCTAGTTCTGAGTAAGAACCTTTACATTATTTACAAAGAAACAAATCCAACAATGTGAACAAACACCAAAATTCTAGAGAATCGGCATGTTTATTGAGGCTTGCAACTCTAGCAGTAATAGAATTGTTTCTTGGGCTGTATGGCATGTTGCACCGTCTTGTTGAAGAATGGTTCGATAATGTCTTTAACAAACAGTGACACGTTGTGCATGCATTTGTTTCTCAACAAGCACTCGTGGATTTTCTAAACCCCAAATGTGAAAATGTTGACGATTAACAAAGCCATCAAGATAAAGATGAGCCTTATCGGTGAGGATTTGAATTGCGAACTGCAGCTGGCGCGATCTTCCGCCATCTGCCTCGAGTTGGTGGAGTTCCGCTTTCACTAGTGTGCCCCACCTAAGATGAAGTCGTTCTCTACTTCGTTGTCCCTCTGGATGGGAGTCGAAAACTTTCCGGGCTAGGACGTTGGTTTCCATACGATCAATGTAACCTAGCCATCTAATCTGGGTTATCCAAGCTTTTTTGACGAGGTCGGCATCCGTACAATTTGCTCCTTCATTCTCCATCGATGCAAATGAGACCGAAATTACTCGAAGAACGTCAGAGAGTATTTCCATCCACTTTTGTCAGCAGTGTAGACACTGGGTCGTAAAGATCCTGGGTGATCAGTATCTTCTACAATGGCTTTTTGATTGATCGAGAACGGGCTTTACTACTCCATTGCCTTTCAAGCTCAAAGAAGCAGCGATTCCCAAGAGTGATTCTTCGCATAATTTCCGCGGTGGTGTCGTTGTCGGGCTTGATAGCAGGGCCGATGTGGATGAAATACTTTACTAACTCAAATGTGTAGCTGCCTATCGTGACTTCTTGTCCTAGAAGTCGGTGCTATGCATATTGTGTCTGTCCTTTGTTGGCCGTTAAACCCATTTTTGGCGCTTCTGTTTCAATAGACGCAAATGCACCATTACTGTTGAAAGGTGGTGGCTCTGGATTTGATTTGCGAGTTTCGCACAATTCTTTTAAGAACGACGTTGAAAAAAATCGCATGACAACGCATCGCCTTGTTTAAGTCCTTTTCCAACATTGAAGGTCTCGGTTTGGCATTACTGACCTTGGCGGAGCAGCTTGCATTCCATCGCCATCCTGCGTAGATGTATGAGCTTGGCAGGGATGTCAAAACTAGAGACGATCCAAAGTGGACTTCCTGGCCAAAAACCATACTGAAAGCCGATCTGAGTGTCCTAGCATTCATTTAATAAAAAAGAAAGCCTTTGATATGCGCTGTTGAGGAGACCTATTCCACTGCAGTTGGCGCAATTCTGGTTATCGCCCTTCTTTAGGATCGGACAAACAATGCTGAGGCTTAATTCGTCGGGCATACTTTCGGTGACTCAGATTTTGTAAGTGAGTTGATGTATGCTCCGTACTCAATCATCACATGCTGCTTAAGCAGCGCGGCATCTGGTCTCGAAGCTATGTTGGACTCAAGCTTTGAAATTGCAGGTCTTGGTCGGGTGTTGTCTGTCGCCGTTCAAGTTATGGTAAATGGTCCATTCTGCCTGACGGTGGGATATTGTTCGCCATTACCGTGTGTAAAAAGTTTCCTTCTTCATATTAGCGGATTTCTGTTTGGACTTCGCAGCTTTGGCATGTTTGTCTCAATTTTTCATAAAACTTCCGAACTTCATTCTTTCGATAGCACCACTGTAGTTCAGAGGAGCCCATGTCCTTTCCTTATTCTCTGCTCGTAAAGATCGCGAGCCATTTTCATTGTTTCTTGCAGGGCCGCTCTGTATACCCACCATTGCTCCAGATTTGCCTATCTGCATTGTCGTCGAACCAGGGGGGTTTCTTCGTTGGGGCAGGTTGAAACCCAGTATATCAAAGGCGCCTATCTGATTGCTCTTTATTCACCTGGCATTCACTTCCGATTGCAGCCGTTCGACGTTGAATATGCTCACAATGGTTCACTGATATCTGTATCTGTATTTTGGCAACAACGAAAAAATGGTCAAAACAAAGGAGGAGTGCGTTGCGTCGATCACACTATGTTCAATTTGGTTTGGCGGTTTGTTGATCGGGAGTCAACGAGGTCTCTTTATGGATAGTAGTGTGAAGAACACTTGTACTTGTACTGTTACCAGAGATGCCGCGACTTGCTAGGAATGGCTTCAAGGATGATTTTCATATTTCATATTTAGAGTATTGCTCGCAGGTTTTTTCGAGGAGCTCGTAGAAGTAATCGTTGCTAAAGTCGTCCTTCTCCTATGGCCAGGCGTTGGTGCTATGAGCCTTATGCTCGTGAGTTTAGCCCTTATGCAAATTGCCATCATGCGACCGCTTGTATGCCTGAAACTCAAGACTTTTTCCCTAAGTCTTCCTTTGGTGCCAAATTGGATCCGAATAAATGCTGGGACTACTTTCCTTGGCGCGCGGGCCCTCGCCCAATTATCAAGACTTCGTCCATCAAGTACGATTTAACCAGTTACAAGCGGCCGGTCATAGGTTTTTTTTTTTTTTTAAAGAACTTAACACTCAAGAGGGTATTACTACTCTTAAAATGCCGGAGCACGTGTTAAGTTTTTCGGAAAATTGGATACAGAGAGAGAGAAAGATTTTTGGGCTCAGTGGTTATTTCGCTCCATGGGTGGTATCCAACATTTAATGGGGAGACTAAATTACTAGTGTAAATTGGACTTGATGTTATATTTAGGCAACCATTCATCTCACAAGATTTTAGTCTTTCGGTCACGGCTAGTATTGAACTCCGAACCGTCCGATTGGGAAGCCAACACACTACCACTTGAGCCACAGCCACCCACGGTGTTGGTGTCAGGACTACCGGTAGTCTCTAACAGGATTTAAATCACGGTATCCCGGATCTCGGTCTGAGCCTGACTTTTTGAGGTAGGCCCCCTTGTAGGAGCGTCATGGTAGCTGTGGTTTAAACCCAAAGTCGCGGGAGGGGTCTTCCTGTTGGTTTGACCAAATGTAGAGTTTCAGTAAGTACTGGGGTCTTTGACCCTAAGATCAGTATGAATTTTTAGATCGGCCTCAACTCATACCAAGGGTGGAACTTTTGCCTTCAATACAGTCCCGAATTGGTACTCAGGAAGGAGGCAGGCGATGGAAAGGCGTATCCTTCCTCCCATGGATGTATGGACATCTCGTGAAATAAAGTCTCCACCACAGGTGTTAACGCTAAACTCTTTACAGCGCCGATTCATCATAGTTTTCCATTCTCTTTTCGTCCGGTCCATCCGATCGCATTTCTTAAACGGCGATTATGGCTGTTTTGCGTATCTCTGCTGGTTTTTTCTTTTTAAAATTAACGCGCACACAAGAGACGTTAGTACCCTTCAAATTTTTGCCCACAGCGCGGGCGAAGAAAACTTAGGGAGGAAAAAAGACCGATGCCGATGCACGTTGGTCTTAAATGTTTGAAAGATACAATGACTAGAAAATAGAGAGCTCCATATGCCATACGGCTTAGGAAACAATCACGATATTTTAGAGAACGCCCGAAAGTGTGCGTTAGGGTAAACTGATGAGCATTCATAGTGAGACGGATACTAGGGTCCTTCGCATTTGCACGTTGTCTTTTAAGGGTCCAAATATTCCATACGTACGAGTAGATGCGAAAATCGTTGTGCTGTAATCGTTTGCCTGTGAATCCATAATTATCCGCGGCTATAGAGTTATGAACGTGTTAGCTGATATTATGCTACTGGCCAAGATCCTACTTGCAATTTTAGCCTGGATGCGTAAGGATTTACTTAAATAGTAACTGAAGCTCTTATAGTTAAAGGGCATTCAACGGTTTCCCGATCAATCGCAGGGGATAACAGGTAGAAATATTTACAGAGCACTGGACAATCAAGCAGCGATCAATGACCGGCGAGACAGTAATAAGGCTGCAGTCAGGCCGCAATTACGCAGAGGTAAAACAATTAATATGCACACGTCTCTTATGGAAGGACCCATAATACGAGTGAACAAAGAACCGGGATCAAGCTGTTCCGAAATAAATTAAAATAATAATTAAGGCTGATTTAGGATAAGAGACATTGCCAGTGAAAGACGAAAAGATATGTCGCCTTTGTCACTTGATCTTTCGGATCATTATCGTGCAAGTGGTGTCGGCTTTGAGAAGAATTTGATAAAAAATCGTAAGTTTTTGACACAATCTTACAAAGTTAGTATAAAAAACTTTCTATAAGCAGAACAATTGTTCCAACAGTTCGACTAACTGAGTTTTATGATTTTGATTAAAGATCCTGCTCGATGATCGTCTGCCAAAGACTAATTCTGTTATGAAATAGATGCACCTAGACAGTTTGCCAGGATCCTTCCGGCTTTACCACTCTCATCCGAGCTAAAGGTAATACATTTGGTGGCATACTTGTATTACGGAAAGAGTGATCAGTTGACAAGGAATAGAGAACAAGTTGTTAAGAATCAGGACTCTGTACTTTATTGCTGAATACCCTTATTCCATTAAAATGCAATTTTTCAAAATTAATCAGAAAAACAATCCCTAACGAGATCTGTTCACATACGAGTAGACTTCAGATTGCTTTTTTCCACTGTGACTAGTACATTTGCTAAAGTCATTAGGAAAATGAGCACACCACCATATGTAAGGGGCACACAAAAAAAAAGGGCTCAAGCTCCTTTATAATTAAAGTCTACATAAGGCGCACTAATGGCCTCAAAGTGAAAAGGATATCAAACCACGAACGACCCTTGTACTACACGATATCTCATTTAATCCGAAAAGACAAACATTTCTTTGACTTTTTTTTTATTTTGTTAATTTTTCTCATTCCTTACAAAGCCTTACAAACTTAGCTTGATTCTGCCTTTTTGAACTTGCTACCCTTAACCCAAGTCGTTTATTTTAATTAAGAAAAAAAATCATCCAACTACTTACACTTACTCTATGCTATGCCACCTTACCCTGAAACAACATACAAAGAAGGACAAAAAAAAAAATCAAAAGGAAAGGAAACATTTTCTAGCTGGAGGTACCGCCATCTCAAGCAAACAATATTATCCCCGACTGCAGGGCAAAAAGGAATTCCCTGGCATGTGTCTGTGGACAAGAGAAAAAAGAAAGCTCAATGATATCCTCATATGTTGTGTTAAAAGACCAGCAACCCCGCAAAAAAAAAAAAAAAACCAAAGAAAAAAGGTCATATAAATTAAAAATTTATGTTTAAATTTTTATTAAAAAAAAACTTTATTTGAACCGGCAGCGATTCTGCCTACTTGATTACAACTGTGTATAATGTTCTTAAAACTAGATCTTAAATACTATTTTAATGCTAACTCAGCAACATGTTGTCTCTCACGCTTTGCGCTTTGCAGGTGTCTGGTGTTTGTTGGATTTGTCCAGGTTGCGGGTGTTGGATTGCAGCATGGGAATAGTGTGGGAAAGTTGAATGCGCGTGCAAAGTAATTGGATGCGCGGTTGTCTGGATTATGTAGAATAATTTGTTAACTCCTCCGCCTTTAAGTGTGAACGTCCTCGTTCACTTAAAAAAATGGAATCTGGTTAATTCGGGATGTCTTTGGACTCGATTGCGACGTCGAGCTTTTAACTGTTTCTATTGCTTCTGTAACTATTTTGGCTTTGATGATAGGGTTATTTGCAGATTTTTTGTTTCTTACGATTTTCAGGAGGATGACCAATATGATTATGGCCAGGAGAAAGAGTAATCCTACATTGAACATGGTGCTGGTTCTGTAGTTTATTTTCAACGTCTGGATTTGTTGGGTATTATTATTGTGTAGGTCCTTTATCATTTCTAGTGAGAGTTTTTCTTCTATTTCGGGGTTCGTCGAGGCGGATTGAAGGATGGCGGGTAATGGTTTGAAATGTGTAACTTCGACTGACTTGAATATGAATTTCCCTATTCGAATGCTGGCGTTACTGTATTTGATGAGAAATGTCCCATTAATTGACACCTGGTCGTCATTTATCGTGATTATTCCATCGTATTCATTGAGAAGAAGGATGTCGGATGATATTTCTTCGAACGTGTGGACGTGTTGACTGTTGATGGCAGTGCAGCTTGCTTGAATACTATTTATTAATTTGGGAATGCATGTTGTGTTACTAATGTTAACAATATTAGAGTTAGAGCAAATAGATAGTTTATTTATTGTTTTACATTGGGTACTTATTCCATATATTTCGTTCTTACATTTAATTATTTCATTATAATCGATTTTAATTATAGTTTTTCTTTGCTTTATTGCTTTTAGCAGAATAGTTTCACAAATTTCTTCTTCAGCGTAAGGTAAACTTATAATATAGAGTAACATGTTATCATTAAATGCGATTTTAATTTCGGCAAATTCAATGGCCTCTTCAATATTCTTAAATGGTATTTCTTTATTTTCTATGATTTTTTCTATAGTGCTTACTTCAATATTTGATAAAATATACGAATTTATTACATTCACTTTTGCCCAGTGTAAGGCGTATCCTATATTCGTTACTTCTTCTTTTAACAAATCTAATTTATACTTAATACTAAACAATAATTCTTCTAACAATTTATCATTTGATTTAAGGTGTTTATTTATTTCGTTTGTTGCATTTGTTACCTCATTTACTTTATCAATAATTAACTTATTTATGATAACTTGTCTGTTGTTGTTTTCCAAAACATTATTTATTTTCTCTTGTACTATTTGAAAGTCGTGACTATCTGGATTACCAGCTATCCACTTCCAGGCACTACCTAGAAAGTCTAAGGATCGTTTGGTTCTGGGATAATTTGGAAGTAAGCGTTTAATGTGGGATCGGATTAAGGCTATTTCTTTAGTAAGGAGTTGGTAACTGGAATGCGAGGTTTGGAGACTTGCCTTCACAGATGCTTCTAAAGTGTCTATAGCTTGTAAATGTTTCGAAAGGTCAATCTCATGTATTATTTTAAACGTCCCAGTCTGTAGTCTGGATGTTCCGATGTTAATCGTTACTAGTCGTGAGTTTGTATAGTCCAGTATCTGTACGTTAGCCAAGCATGCGGATAAAAAGAATCTAAAAGAAAAGAGAGGTGGGTGTATGCATTAAGATTTTATGTGCGACTTGTGAACCTCTCTGCCGGATTGGGTTAGTACTGTTGTTTTTTTGTTTTCCTTAACGATTTCTTTGTTGTATTTGGGGGTGAGTTTGGAGCCTATTCGTTTGTTTTTTTTAACGTATATAATATTTCCGGGTGAATAGTCCTTAATTGGAGGTCTGCCTTTATTGTGGTAAGCTAGGTCGCTGTCTTGCTTTGATTTAAGTCTTTTCTTGTTTTCCGAGCGTGTTTTTTCGATTTTCAAGGGATCTGAGCTAATATTTCTGCTGAAAAATAAGTCTACTGGTTTCTTTTTGGTAACTGAATGAATAGAAAAATTGTAGGCGTTTACAGCTGCCTCTAAAAGTTCCGTGAAGGATCTGTGCAAATTTTCATTCTTTAAGCATCGCATGATTTCTGTCAATGTTGAGTGAAATCTTTCTACTTGGCCATTTGATGCACTTGTGTATGGGGGTGTTTTAAATATCTGGATACCAAACTCGTTTTCAAGCATGAAAGTTATTGCAAGAGAATTAAAAGATTTTTCGTTGTCAAACACTATTGTCTTTGGGATACCGTAAGCAAAAATAATTTCCCTGAGGGGTTGCCTAATATCTTCTGTTGCTTTCGATTGAATTCGTTTCACCTGAGCATATTTAGAGAACTTGTCGACAGAGGTCAGTGCTAGGTTTCCTTCGGTAGAAAAAATGTCTATGTGTATAATTTGGCCTGGATGTTCTGGTATAGGAGTGGCTTGTATTTCAATTTTGTCAGGATGGCGGTCATACTTATTTTCCTTGCAGACTGAGCAGAGTTTTGTTATTCTTTGAATTTTACGTGACATGCCAGGGAAATAGTACTTTTCAAGAATCTGTATCTTATTTTCTCGTTCATTTCTATGAGCGCGTTGGTGAGTGTTTATAATGATTTCTTCTTGTCTGTGATCGCTAGTCACATCTTCGACAAACGTTCTAGAAAATCTAATACGATAATTACTAAAGTAATCTTTATAAATTTCTTGGATCATACCCATTACTCGTTCCTCGGTTTTAATGCCGTTTATTACTGCTGGGTTTAATCGCTTTTTTAGAATTTCAGTCAGGTTATTAATATTATAAAAAGGTTCTGTAATGATGTGACGGTGATATGTTGGGAACACTATCTGAAATCTTTGGCTAGGGGTATTCCCGATATCTAGGAAAATCTGATTCTTGAATACATTAATGGGAGAGTCGACACTGCATATTAGGTTATGCGATGAGGTTTCATCACTGTGTATGGTTGGAGTAAGGGAGTTAATTTCGGATCTTATAGGGGGTCTGGAAAGTGCGTCTGCAACCACGTTCATTTTTCCGGGCTTATATCTAAGCTCATGGTTGTACTCTTCGAGTATGGCCTTCCATCTTTTTAATTTGGTATTGTTATTTTTATTACTTAAGGAGTACGTCAGGGGTTGGTGGTCTGTATGAATGATGACTTTCGCTGAACCGTAAAGGTAATTTCTGAGGCTGTTGAGAGCCCATATTATAGCGAGCATCTCCTTCTCGTTGGCCGCGTAGCTCTCTTCAGTCTTACTTAATGTCCTTGAAATAAACGTAATGGGCTTGTTGCTTTGGGATAATACAGCGCCTATAGCATAGTTTGAGGCGTCTGTCACTAACTCGAAATCTTTTTGGAAATCCGGATACATTAATATAATCTCTTCTGAGGTCAAAGAATTTTTGATTTTCTGGAATGCTTCCTTAGCTGAATCGTCCAGATGAATAGGTTTTTTACTGGAAAGATTTTTGGATAAACGCCCATCCTCCCCTCTTAGAAGGGCTGTTAGTGGTTTTGCCAATTTGGCGTAATCCCTTATAAAGCGGCGATAATACCCTGACAGACCAAGGAAAGAGCGAAGTTCTTTCAGGGTTTGAGGGTATGGAACGGTTTGAATTGCCTTAACTTTTTCCGGATTGGTTTTTATCCCTTCGGATGAAATAACAAAGCCTAGAAATTCTACATCTTGCTTGTAGAATTCACACTTATCTAACTGCACTTTCATATTTGCAGCCTGTAATGTGTGGAAAATCGTTCGGACGTTGTGCTCGTGAGTGGCCTCATCTCGACTAAAGATGATGATATCATCTATGTAAACGTAGCATATTTTCCCTATATGCTCGCGAAGAATATCGTCGAGTGCTCTCTGGAAGATTGAGGGAGCATTTTTGAGTCCAAATGGCAATCTCGTGAACTCGTACTTGCCATTGTTGACCGAGAAGGCCGTTTTTTCGATATCAGATGCTTTTAAGGGGATCTGATGAAACCCACTTTTTAGGTCAACCACAGTGAACCATTTGTTTTGGCCAAGTTGTGAGAGGACCTCATTTATCTGTGGGATCGGATATCGATCAGCCACAGTTATGCTGTTTAATTTCCTATAATCGATCACGAGTCTATATTTTTTTTCGCCAGAGGCATCGGTTTTCTTGGGAACAATCCATACAGGAGAGTTGTATGGGGACCGTGAAGGTCTTATGATGCCGTCGGTGAGAAGCTTTTCTATTTGTTTTTCGACCTCGTCCTTAAGGGACATGGGGTAGGGATAGAATTTTGAATATACGGGTGAATCAGATGTTGTATTAATTTCACCTTTAACAATGGTTGAGTATGTCAGTTTTTCGTCCGGCTCATCAAAAAGTTTTGGGAAATCGCGTACAATTTCCTGAATGGACGATCTTTGTTGTGGAGACATATGACCAGTTCGGATATTTATAGTATTAACCGATTGGGATATTAACTGTTTAATACGTATTTTTACGCGATTCTTGATGACCATGTAATTATCTTTGGTATGGATTACAGCGGAAAGACTTTTGAGGCTGTCATTTCCGAGAATGGCATGGAAGGATTTGAGTTCGGGCATGAGAAAGAATTTTATTTTTACATCTTCTAAATTGAAAAGGTTAACAAATGTATGGTGGGTTATCAGTATATTACCTCCAATAGAGTTGGCATAAAAAGAGGTTTCATTAGGCAGGGGATTTTCGATAAGGGAAGACTGTATGTAGTTTTTATTTGATCCAGTATCAATAAGGATCCGTAGAATTTGTCCCCCCTTCGTTGCACATTGAAAATATGGCAGCGAAGAGTCTCTTAGTCTAAAAAATGAACGTCTGTCAGCTCGACTAGTTCTTCAGTTTCGCCATATTCTTGTTGTTGTATGGCTTGAACGTATTCTTGTACCGTTTCTCCATTTTCTTCATGCTCATTCGACAAACTTTGCTCATACTGTTTGATTTCCTCGGGCTGAGCTGAGGTATTAACGTGGAAGTTCCTCTGCATCTTTGATGGATGAACCTGTTGTGATGGTGGCATCGGCGGTCTTTTTGGTGCTGGTGGCCAACTGCTCTGGTGGGGTTGGTTCAAATTTGTGCGAATGGTTGACGCGTCCATTGGCTCTGGTGGTGGTTGTCGTTTGGGTTGATTTGGCCTATTATTTCCTTGGTGTTGTGGTGGCAGCATTCTTGGTAAAGAAGCTGGTTGTGCTGGTCTCTGGGATTGAATCTGCTGGGATTGTCTAGGAATATATACAAGCTCTGGGTAGAAGGGCGCTCTACCGGACGGGTTATTAGAATTAGGGTTTTTATGTTGTGGAGGAAGATTAAGAGGTGGCAGTGAATGGTTTAATTTTCTACCAATACCATGGTTAGCCATTGCATACTGTGACCTGTAATTTTGGTTCTCCAATTTCAGGCATAAATGGAGAGCCTGTGGCAAGTCTACCGGTTCACGTATTCCGAGGAGTCTGGGCAAATCGCCATTCAAACCCCTTATGAACGTGTCCAGGGCCTTGTCTCGGTAGGTTTGCATTAACAGATTTAGTGATTCGTTGCCAATTTCCATGAGGGATATTTTATTTAAAATAAGAGAAAGATGAGAATAAACAGACTGATAAAATTGTTGGACTGATGCATTTCCCTGGATAAGAGATGTCATTTGGTACTCCAACGTACCCAAATCTCTCTTATCGGCATAATGGAGAGTAAGGCATCGTGCAATACATTCCCAGTTGAGCGGAGTATTATATGATTCTAATACAAGATCTGCGTTTCCGACAATCTTGTTTCGAATCACGCTCAAAATACCGTAATATTTAGGGGTTCCTATCAAGGGCCTATAGATTTGTAGAATACGATCTACGCTCTTTTTCCATGATGAAAATTCTCCTGGTTGCCCCTGGAAATCGCGAAGACTGCGGACGATGTCCGGTATTTTGTCTAAGTCAGACAGATTATTGGCATATTGGGCACCGATGGTTTGATCTGTTCCGCTAAATCTATCAGCGTTTGGATTAATGATGGAATTAATCAGTTGCCTACCTTGATTTTGTAATACTTCCGCAACGATAGAAGAAATGAGTGAAGTTAGTTCAGGAGTAGATTGGGCTATATTGGAATTGGAAGGACCGGGTTGAGGTTGAATGGGGACACCACTATTTAAGACTGATGGCCTGATAATGGGTTGCTGATCGTTTGGCATTTTAATTTTTTTTTCAAACTAGGTTATCAAAATAATTTTAATATTTATGAGGTTTTCTTCCTAGGTTTATGGGTTATTTTATTCTTAAATATAACACTTTTGTTATTTTCCTTCTAAGTTAAATTTTCTAAGTTTCTTTGATATTAACTTCTTATTCAAAAAAAAATTTTTTTTTCAATTCATACCTTAGGCTTAGCACTACAGTAATATGTAACTTTGTATTATTTTAATAAACTTACAAAACTAAAATAAGCTGCATTCCCACGTTGGCGGAGCGGATTGCTCCCTTTTGTCCAAAACTGGTGACTCGGGATCCTGCCTCTCGCACTTTATTCGCGGACCACTGGAGGTGTTCTTAGGGCCTGCTAGCAGTACGATGCTTCTCACTTATTTTCACTTATTTTATTTTTATATTTATTCGGAGCTCTGGCACTACTTTAGGACACTGGCTCTATGTTTTGGCTCTGGCACTACTTTAGGACACTGGCTCTATGTTTTGGCTCTGGCACTACTTTAGGACACTGGCTCAATGTTTTGGGTTCTGGGACAGACACTTTTTACGCGGAGCTCTGGTACTACTTAAGGACACTGACTCACTTATTCTATGTACTCGCACTACTTAAGGACACCGACAATAGAATGCGTTATTAGATATCTGTCCCTGCTCGGGCGCCAATTAAAAATTTATGTTTAAATTTTTATTAAAAAAAAACTTTATTTGAACCGGCAGCGATTCTGCCTACTTGATTACAACTGTGTATAATGTTCTTAAAACTAGATCTTAAATACTATTTTAATGCTAACTCAGCAACATGTTGTCTCTCACGCTTTGCGCTTTGCAGGTGTCTGGTGTTTGTTGGATTTGTCCAGGTTGCGGGTGTTGGATTGCAGCATGGGAATAGTGTGGGAAAGTTGAATGCGCGTGCAAAGTAATTGGATGCGCGGTTGTCTGGATTATGTAGAATAATTTGTTAACTTATATAAAACCAAAGACACCAAAGAACTAAAGAAACCAACAAGACCATCTAGACTAACCAACGAAACCAAAGGAGCGCAGCATTCTTTGATATCCTTGAACGAATGGTTTATTATCCATGTGACACTAAAACCATTCACTCGGCGCAAAGCAAAATACAAAAACAAAAAAAAAAACAAAAACTATAAATTGCAAGGAGCAAAGGAACAGCATCTTCGCATACATGACTGCTCCGGGGAGAAATGGTTCGTACTCAGAGTCCTCGTATGACGACACAAGTAATTGCTTGGAGCGAGAAAAACAAAAAAAAAAAAGAGTGAAAAAATGGCAAGAAATGAAGTTGACATTTGCGGTTGAAGTTGGTGTTAAAGGAAATATAGAAGGATCCCAGCTAAATCAGGACATCATACACACTTCCTTCTGCTAGTCACTTATTTCAAAACGCGAACGCGTGTTTCTTATCTTTTTCTCTGTGTACTCTAAAGTGCTCGTACTCGTACTTCGTAACATCGTTGCTTCTTAATGTGCCATCTGTATGTGAGAAAACAAACACTTCTCAAGGACTACGTTGTACATTTACCCAATCACTATAATACTCTAGAATAAAGGATATACTCGTACACATATCCGCACCATTTCACAATTTCATACAAGCACATGCACTTACCGACACTCCCAGGAACTGTGTAGAGTTCATTGCGGCGTAAATTTCATCGGCGATATCCTTATCCGTGTATGTGAAATCTCGCAAGGATTTCTTCCTTTCTTTCAGTCGTTCCATTGTTTTGTTAAATGCTAATGCTACACTCCATACTGCATCGTACGCTAGGGGTGCTTCCTGATAACCTTCCGGATAGCGATCATGATGAATGTCATAGCCCTCTTCTATGAGAGCTGTGTTCAGTCGTTGTCTATTCAAAAAAAAAAAAAAAAAACGAAAAAAAGGAGAAATTCTAATTCATCTTGTTTTGATGTGTTTGGCTGTTGCCTATTGGACAATGTCTTTACCGAAATTCCTCGGCTGTCATTCCGGAAATTGTCGTTTGATTGTTCTGATTCCACATGAGAGCTTCCGTTGTTAGATGTCCTTCGGCAGCAAGACGCATCTGTTCTATCGTACATGTGATGCCTTCATTTTCTAAATTTTGTTCGTACCAGTTATCCTCGTACCAACCTGAAATGAGGGCAAAATGTTTAAAATTAGATTTATTAGACACTTTGGTTGTCAGTAAGGATAAGTCTGAATAATAAATTCGGAAATCTTGTGGATGCACTGAGATGTCGAGGCACAAACTGGAAGCCACACACATTTGAAGGCAAATGTTATCGTAATGAAAACATGTTGGCCTAAATTGAGTGATTGAAAATGCTGATAGCGAAAGTGATACATGGTGGAGAAACTTCGGAGTAACAAAATCTACATCTTCACAAAGAAGCCACTGTCTAACTCTCTAACGCTTTTATGGGAACTGGGACAGTATTACCACCACTACATTCCATAGTAATACGACAAAAGTAAGTCCTAGATCTCAACAAATCCGGCCTAATCGCCATAACACTTTTTTCTGCGACCAGTATTCCTAGTTCGACCCAACTCCAACCCTGTCTACTTTGTTTTTTTTTTTTGTCGACATTCACTACTTTGACCCTTTTATCTACTTTGTCCACTTTGGCAACCTTGACCCCCGGGACCGTCGCAATGCCATGCAAATAATGATTTACCACCTTCGGTCCTCCATCTTTTGGGCTGATTCATATCTGTTCTATGGGTTTGCGAAAGACATCTTTAAGAGATCTCCAGTTTTGTATACTCAGATCTGGTAATTGCTCTACGCGCCTTTTTTCTGTCGGAGAGAGCACTCAGACAACGAGCTAGATCCCTGTCTTTCGAAGAAAGCTTTTTTAAGCGTTTCAGTGATAAAGTGCCTACGGTACCAGCACCCGAGCCAGCGCAGAGTACCCGCAGAAGTATGCAAGCGTAGGCTGGACATTCACGGGGGTAGTGCTCCGAACTGCCTTCATCAATTTCAAAGTAAGCGTCGGAGAATTTTGCATCACTTACGCCGAGGAGATTTATGTACTCGTACTTAGCAAAAGCGTAGTAACCCTTCACGAAACCAGTAAGCAGTTTATCGTACTGAGGGACAGCATGAAAGGCGCTGACACCTAAGGGACGAAACGCGAGAATGGAAGCCATAACCCAGAACGCAGACATATCTAATGTAGTTTTTAGTCCTGAAAAGTTCTCCTCTGAGTCTCACTCCCGTGATCCCATTACGACCTGGGATCCGGTGAATTCAGCCTTCCGGCTACGTTCAGTGAAGGCTTGTGTTCTCGAATTAGTCTGGAAATGGTGACAGGGTCCAACAAGGCTTTAAACGAAGCTTTGCTGTCGCTATAGATGCAAATGCTTCAGCTCATCCACCAGAATTGCATATATCTTCAGCAGGGGATAACAGTGTCACACCTCAAATAAATTTTGGAGTCATCCGTTAAGACCCGTATGCAATCCTATCCCGGCTTAGATTCGGGCCGAAACATTGCTGGGGATAGGGAAAGTCGACATAACCTTCTTTCCGCAAGACAAGTTCTGATGTCATTGCCTCAAACGGCATGTCTAGAAGACCATACTCCAAAGATAGTCGGCGCGCAAAGCCATACAATTTCCAGTACTTGTTATATGAAATGCCACTTCTCTCGGGTAGAGCGAGGCGTTGTAGGATATAAGCCCCCATGTAACCGAGACAGACCGTTCTTTGGACTCTGGTAAAGGCAGCAATAATCCATGTTCATAAAACTATGTGCCACCAGATAACCGACGGATATGATATAATTGGGCTTTTGAGTCGTGTAGATCCAAGGGACCCTCCGCGGTGACAAGCCCCATGTCTTGCCGACAGGTCTTTCACTCTGCCAGAAGACGAACAGCGTCTTAGAAGCTTTCGACGTAACATATTTGTTATCTAGGATGATACCAGCTACGAAACTTTATTGGAGAATTGAATGGTGATGCCTTCAAGCACTAAATGAGCCAGACTATTCAGCTTCCTCCTTCTCGTAAAGAGATTAACCTCCGTTTTGATAGGATTGGCAGAAAGCCCATTTATACTGCACCTATTTCCGATCAAGTCTAGAGGTGCCTGCGTTTTAGTAAAGACAGTCGCTAGGCACGATCCAACGGACATAGTCTCTAGTTTTTAACGTAAACACCTGTTGTGTAGACTTAAGTTTACGGGATGCTCATACATCCATAGGAGCAAGGATACGCCTCTGCCGCCTTCCAGAGATACCAAAGTAGAACTTGGGTCGAGGCCGATCTAAAACCTCTTACTGTTCTTAGGCTCACAGCCACCGCGAGTCAGCCCCGGACTGAGATCCAGTGGGCTCCTGACTCCCATTGTACCGTGATTTAAGTCCTGGTAGGGACTACCGGTGGTCCTGCCGCCAACAAGACCTATGACTTGCAACTTGTAACTGGTCAAATCGTAGCAAACTTCGATGGCGTCATCTGAAGATGTTTACTGAAGACCAGTAATATGCTTTGCGGCCAACAACGTCATTTACGGGCGTAGCCTTGATAATTGGGCGCGAGCCCAATTCAATGGATATCATAGACGTCAGAGCTAGTAGAGCGCTAAGCAGTGAGTCGGGCATAGCAGTGGAGACAGAACGCTGTTTGCCCAGCCATCACATATTGGCGGCATTCAGCACCCGCAATCTGTGTTCTGTTTACCACCATCGCTTTGATCCACAAACTAGTTATCCGTCTACGCCGTGTTGTCTGACACTCAATATCGATGAAAATCCCCAGCGCGTATTCCTTCTTGCCGAGTGGATTTTCAATTCTGTCCACAGACTATAAAACGCACTGTCGCCGAATCTTCTGCGGTGGTTAGCATGTTGCATCATATACAAAAGATGCTTTCGCAAAGCAATTTTGCACACACGAAGCTCTTCAACATAAAGGAGGTCACACTGATAGGTCTGAAGGTCTGGGCTAGCGAGTAGTTATCTTTTCCGACTTTCGGTATAGCGACTACTTTTATCAGGCTAGCAGTGAAGATTCCCTTCAGGGATGGCAGTTGGTTTACACCTTTTTGTAGAATTACTGATAATATGCCATCGGTGCCGGGGGACTTAAAGCCACAAAGGAAGCAGCAGCATGTTTGATGGATTCATCCGGCGCCAGAACCGATAACAGATACCAGCTATGGCAGGCCGTGTTACTCAGCTCATTTGAAGTTTCGTTAGTAGAATCTGGTTGTGAGCTGCTTCTGATTAAGAAAATTAGTGTCAAGCATAAGACATAGAATCTCTGCTTTCGACTCAGTGTAGGTGCCATCAGATTTTCGAACTTATTCCCGCTTAGCTGATTTTTCCATTTTCGAGGACTTTGCCTAGCCTGCTGTCGAGCGAGCTTCTGACAAATGTCTTTATTAAGAGCGCTCTTCCAAACCCGAATTGGCCTCATATATTCATTTGGCTTCAGTCTGTAAAGACTCCAGTCTACCAGACGCGTCAGTTCAAGGCACCCTATGAGAGCACCGCTCAGATTCTGAACACCTTCCTGCAGCTTTTATTTTATTCTGAATTTAGAGGGATCATTAAAAGGCTTTCCTATCTCCTCCTTAAAGCATGTTCAGTTGGTTTTCCATGGACCCATCCTCTTTAACAAGGTCGCGACCTCGCATTCGATTCTGAATTCCATGTACCTGTGGTGTGACATGGAGACATCCGATTGTATTGTACTTACCAATCGGCTACCGCCTTAGCGCACCTTTTAGATATCGTTAAGTCGATTACTTGTTTTCTTTCTTCTGTAAGAACCAACGGTGTTAGCAACCAGGTCAGACGGTAGCCTGAAATCTTGGAAATGATTGCCCTTTCAATTTGCAGTTTCTTATATCCTAATAAGTGTTCTAAGCACTAGCATCTCAAGTCCGATCATAGTAATCAATGAGTTCGGTTACTGACTTTGGTCGCACCGTCCCTCCCAAATCATAGCTGACTCAAAGTCGAACTAATGCCAGTTTCGGCTCGATTCGGAGCTTATGATTGCAAACCCATCCAAATCTAATTGGTATAAGTGAGTTTCTCGGTCTTTCAGATATATGTAGCATCTTTTAGCACCTGAAAAGACAGTCGCTCTTATTCCGCACCCATGGCACCTGTATGTAAAGCTTTCTAAATAGAAATACAAACGCAGACTTGGAATGTTGAAGTAGTTTCAATCTGAGACGGTGGTCGCTTGTCTGCTTTCATTTGGAATTCAAGAGTGTCAATCACCCTCCCATAGCTGCGGATTGGAGCGTGAGTCATACTTAGATTTAATGGTCTCAATAGAAGCTTTGTCTAGGCCCACGAAGAGAGCAGTGCTGTCCTCGTTTCCCAGATTCCCAGTTTCCTTGTGAGACTAGATTTTGAGCATTGCATTGTCGAGTCCATGCTTCGGTGGTTTCATATTTCGATGCTCGAATATTGTTACACATAGGTCCAGCATAGCCGTGGAAGTTCTCGGAACGACATCGAAGCAGTAGACGCTATTAAAGTAGCCCTGAATTCACAGTTCTTAACTCATGAATCAGAGGGACTGACTCCTTCCATAATCCATATTGATACACCCCTTTTAAACATGACCAAATACCTTTAGTGAAACCGAAGATGACAACAGCTTGAAACGAGAAGTCTGCCTCTGCATCTACATATATGTATACAAGGTGTCGTAAAAGTCATCACCCTATCGGATGATGCTACAATTTTTGCAAATGGCGGCAAATGTCAATTCTACTTTGACATTTGTGAAGTAAACAGATCCAAAATACACGTCAATAAGCCATGAATAGTTATACTCCGGTGGTGTTGGCGCAGCGTGAATTTCGGAGCAGATTTTCCGGTCGTCCGACATTAACCAGGCAAACACTACGACCGACGTTTAGCCGCTCGCCTAGAAGAGTATGGGAAAACACGGGATTCTGCTAGGTCTGGTCGGCCCCGAAGCAGCCGTTCCGCTAAGAATATTACAGCTGTGGTTGAAGATTTTGCAGAGGACCAGATCGACCAGATGACGCGCCACGCAATTGGGCCTTTCCATAGAATTTTGGTAAAAGACTGTAACCTACGCTCAAGCCATCCTGAATCTCGACCACGAGGGAGACAACTTTTCATCCAAAATCATTATGAGCGACGAGGCCCATTTCTATCTCTGAGGATATATGAGGAAGCGTATACCCCATGAAGAGCCATTACACCGCGGGCCAAACGACTACTGTGCACGGCGAGCGCTACAGAGCCATGCCCAACGACTTTCTCCTTCCTCAATTGGATGAATTTGGACTGGAAAACATGTGGTTCTAAGAGGATGGAGCAACGGCGCATACTGCACGAGCCAAAACCAAAATTCTGAGGGCTGCATTTCCGGGTCGCCTAATCGCTTATTGTGGCAATTTGCACTGTGCGGCAAGATCGCCTGATTTAATCATCCCAGACTTTTCTTATGGGTGTTTTTTAGACCTTTGCAGACCTCAATGGCCTGTCGAGCTCTCTATTTCCTAGTCATTATCACATTCAGACATTTAAAACCAACGTACATCGGTACCTATCTTTCTTCCCTCCCTAATTTTCCTTCGCCGCGCTGTGTGCAAACATTTTAAGGGTACCTTAACCCCTTGCGCGCGCTACTACAAAAAAAATATCCGTCGAATGCGAATATCCGTCAAGAATGCGAGGGCCTATCGCCGGAAGTTCTGGCAAGAGTGATGGAAAATGCCACAAATCGGGCCCGAATGGACAACAATTCTGGCGGCGGCCACTTAGCCGATATATTTTTCTCGACGTAATGGGAACAAATTGATGACATCAAATAAACATAATTCAAAAGTAGAATTAAAGTTGTTCATCCTTAAAAAAATAATTACAGCCAAGGAACATAGGATGAGAGCTTTTGCTCCACCTACGAGACAATGATACGAATAATTAAAATCACTTAACGATTGAAACCAAGTCCAGTAGCGAAGGTGACCTTAAATTAAATGATTGATTTATTATCGACATTAATGTAAGCACAAGCTCATGCCTATAAACACAGCTTGCAAGCCTAAAACTTCCTTCCTTCAAATATCAAATTTGGATGAGTAGGAAAACCATGGGAAATTAAGCAGCCGCTAAAAAATATACCCCACATCTCATTTCAGTAATATTAAAGCATTTCTTCCGAAACAATGTCATTGGGGGTGCTTAAAACCATGAAAGCAATGAAAGATTTAAAACACATCTCTGTGAGGTTAAGTTCAACTGTAAAGTCATGTATAGGTAGTGCTCCACTTCCGACACATAATGTCCATCAAAAGTGACACGACTCTTCCAGATTAGATCACCAAGATGAACCTTTTGTTCTTTGCTAGTGTTCTAATCTCAATACTAGTTGATGCTATCAAAAAGAAGTCTCACTTCACTTCATCAGTCGACAATATCAAAAAGGACATTTTCTCAAACGAAGAATGATGGTTACCAGCATTTCAATAGAAACCATTCCATCCACTACCCTAATTGGCTTGGAGTTCCCCCTCTCCAATCAAGCCATACCCAACGACCACCTGAAGAATTGATTATTCCATCCTGTCTGTTTAAAATGATATCGACATCATTTTGGGCGAAACCTCAGACATCTTGACAAAATGATTACCGGACCTGGGTAAGGATACTCTTTTTGGCCATTAAACCATTCAAATCGTTATCCTTTTTTTAGCGTCGAAAAATTTGTCATCATATCGCTCTCAACCCGCTTTTGCAACCCCTTTTGGCCGTTCCTTGTTTCCTTCCTTTTTAGTAATTAAATTCGACTTTAAAATTTGATTACTTTTAGTTTTAAGAATTAGAGAGTGACAAAGCAGTGAAAAAGGGTGGATTCCGGAGTTCCTTGTACGAGACAACCGCTAATCACATTATACTCGATGAAATAATACAAAACTTTCTCTGAGTTTGCCTTTTCTATGCTTTTCAACCCGCCGCCGCCCCCAGAAGTTGGTTTTTAGCTCTATCGCAACAAAAATGACTAACGGTAAGTGCGGTTTGAGGTGGGTCCTAATGGATGGGTTACGATAAATGAAAGGGCGAATATTCGCGAATGGAGATTAATTTAAATTAATATTTTAGATGATCCCTTAAGGCACGATAGAGATATCCAGTTCCTAGTTCCCCCTAAAAGTTAGATGTATTGTAGTAAAAGTTTTCGGCGAAAAGTTCGACGAATAAAAACAGAAAAAGGACGATTTTTCACTTTTCTTCTGGATGATGGTTGATTTGGTTTGCACATTGTTTTCGAAATTTCGGAATTAATTTCAGGAATAGTCTTTTGGAAAGCAGTGAAGGATATCCTTGATTTGAGTGACAGTTATTGCATGGCCGGAACGAATATTTCTATTTCTGTTTTGTTTTCATATTCAGATGGATTTATGGATTCGCTAATTAATGGATTATGGATCAAATGGATGTCTGACTACATTTGTGAGTTTGATGAATTCGCTAGAGATGGTAAAGTTTGAAGATCAATTTGGTATCGAATGCGGTCGAATGCGCAATTGTTGAGAGAGCGACAATATGTGCAAATTTGATAGAAACTGACAAACATCCTGATTGATTATGGTGAAGGTCATAAGGAATCTTCTTCAAAGTTGTAAATAAATCAAACGATGAGGAGCCTGATTCAGGCATGGTTCAATGTCCCTATCAACCAGAAAAATCGACAACAAAGATTAAGAAATGCGTCAGAGACAAAGAAATTACGGCGGGTTGCTTTTTTGACATCGAAGGAGCTTTCCGCAACACCGAACATGCCCAGATATATAGATGCTTCTACTGTGGTGGACAGATTGCTAGTATTGATACAGTGGTATAGCAATACTGTGTCCTATATCACGTGGGTGGCCGTGGCTTTAGTGGTGGTGGACTGGCTTCCAAATCGGAAGGTTCGTTCGAATCCCAGCCTCGCCCGAAAGACGTATTCATTTTCCAGTTAGCGAAAATCAAGAAAGCTGAGTAGTTGACTAGAAATCAACAACAAGTCAACTTCCACTAAGGATTTAGTCTCCCCATTAAATGTTGGATGCCACTGAGCCCAAATATCTTTCTTTCTCTCTCTGCCTCATTTTCCAAAAAACTTAACACATGCTGCGGCATTATAAGTGTATTTATACACATTTATAAAAAGAAAAAAAAACCTTAAAAGCTAGTACACCTCGAAACATCCCTGGTATTTGGCTTCGCAATTTGTTGGTGGTATACCACCTTCTTACCGATTGTAGCGCCAGTTTCCCTCTGTTGGCGATTCTTCGTAGATTATTTGACAATTCGAAGCAATTAGTCACAGTGAAAAAGTATAGCATTATTTTTGAACAATGGAATCGATGGGAAATATTTTATCCAAATGCGAAGCAACACAAACGTCAAAGTGTACTACTTACAGGGAAAATCAGCGCGTGCTACGAAATGCTCTCAGTGGTTGTGGTATTTAGTATACCATGGTATTAATACCAGCAGGAGTAGATAAAATTGTATGTTCTGGATAAACCACATGCCTAATGGTGGAGATATCAACGCTACATTAGCCAGCGGCAGAATCAGCGCCACAGCTACGAAAAGTTGCCCCCAGTGTGTGGTATTATCTCCCCCCATGCTATGGTCCATCGTAGTAAATGAACTTCTACTCTACTCTACTCAGCAACGAGGGTGTCTACGTGCAAAGATATGCTGATGATATTGCGATCCTTATCAAAGAGAAATTGGAAGAAACTCTCTCGGAACTCCTCTTGGGGGCACTGAATCTTGTTGGCCTAAACGTCAACGCTAAAAAGAGCACCATAGTTGCTTTCACCAATGGAAGAAAATTGGACAAACATAAAGATCCAACACTTTTTGGCGAAGTGAAATTCCACTCTAGATCAACAACTGAATTGAAACATACATAACAAAAGAAATGATAGAAAAAGCCAGGAGTTCATGGACTAACAAAAGTAGCCTCGGTAAAAACTGGGGTCTTAACCCAAAAATGACACTGCGAATGTACAAAGCAATTGGTAGACCTATAGCATCTCCAATATGGTCTCGTAAAACTAAGCAAAAGTGAACACAGGCTGGACTATAGAAACTGCAAAGACTTGCCAGCGTACATACAGGCTTTTCCAATAGGGACTTCTGAACTTTGACAGGTGATAGCGGCCATATTGTTGAAAGCTACATCTGTCAAATCGACTGTCATTTATAAAATTTTTTTTATCAAAATGGGTGTTCTGTTCGGGCACCGTCCCGCGTGCTTCGGGAGTGGCGGATAAATTTGAGTTCACTGGTTCAGTAAACGATAAACCAACACCCGTACGTCGATGAAACGCAATATCTGCCGAAAACATCGTCGCTGTCCGTGTGAGTCTGCAAGAGAATCCAAGGCAGTCGATTTCGCGTCGCTCACAAGAACTCGGCCTTTCGCAGACCACAACTTGGCGAATTTTTCGTCGTGACTTGAGCCTGCACCCGTACAAAATTCAAAAATTCAACTGACCCAGGAGCTGAAGCTGGACGACCATAGACAACAACGTGTGTTCGCTGAATGGTTTCTGGAGCAGTTGGAAACTGACCCTAATTTTCTTCGAAAAATCATCTTCAGCGATGAGGCCCATTTCCCATGAATGGGTACGTCAACAAACAAAATTGTCGAATTTGGGACGATGCGAGTCCACATGAGATCGAAGAGCGTCCAATGCATCCTGAAGAAATCAGTGTTTGGTGTGGATTTTTCGCTGGCGGCGTCATCGATCCATATTTCCTTGAGAACGACGTTAGCCAAGCCATCACCGTCAATGACTAGCACTATAGGTCGATGATTACCAACTTCTTTTGACCTAAATTGGATGATATGGACACCAACGACATGTGGTTTCAACGGGACGGCGCTGCGTGCCACACAGCTCACGCCACATTAGAAACTCTGCACGAGCTATTTGAGGACATGGCCATCTTACGTGGAGGTGCTGAGAACTGGCCACCGAGACCGTGCGATTTGACCTCGTTCGACTTTCCGCAGGTCTATGTGAATAAGCCACAAATCACAGCGGTTCCCAAAGCCAACATAACCCATGCTATCGGGCAAATTCAGCCTGATTTATGCGCCAAAGTCATGGGAAATTGGACATTTCGCTTCAAATAGGAAGCGCTTAAAGAAAGACGGTTTACTACGGGCACAATAAGAGGAGCTCCCACCAAAGGAACAAAGACGTATACCTATATTAACACACATCAATCATGGAAATCCAGCATTTACTCCATCAAAAAATCAAAAAATTGGAAAATCATCTTCTAAAACTATTCCATGAAAATATGGGACATTCTTAAATCATCAAATCACAACCTCCCAACCTAATGAGAAATTCTATCGAAGCGACGAAGATTGAAAACCTAACGCACGATATTGTTGAAAGCGATATTAAGTTTTCTTTTACTGTTAGCTTCACAGTAACAGAATATTTCGCATCCATAAGAGAGAACTGGTACAAGGAGTATTTTAACTAGTAAGACAGCTGTCAGCCAGAGCTGATGTAAAGTTCCATATACCTTACCAACTGTAGTATTGATATGGTTATTTCACTTAAGTTTTCTGTTAAAAATAACTCCAAGATTTTTTGCGGTGTCAACATATTCGATTTTTGAGCCATTGAGCATAATGTCTGGGAAGAAGGAGTTATTTATAAATGTCAAGCAGTTATTTATAAATGACGTTACATTTATTTTTGAGTGGGTTTAGAAAAAGTCCGTTTTTTCTGACCAGATTGATATGCGCTCCAGGTCAGTGTTTAAAGCATTTGCGCAGTCATCTATCATACCAACAGGGCAACTTCGATAGAGTTAAACGTCATCAGCATACATTTGAATAGATGAGGTCACGAAAGTGGGAATCTCATTTACGTAGAGCGAGAATAGAATAGGTCCCAGGATGGAGCCCTGTGGAACTCCTCTAGTATTGTACATAAAACCGGATGATTTTTGGCCAGCTGAGATAGCTTGCTTTCTTAATTTTAAGTAAGATGATATGGTATTTGTAGCTGAGCTCGAAAAACTAAACAATGTCAGCAGTTTGTTACAGATGTTAGTGTGGTTAACTGTGTCGAATGCTTTCGAGACATCTAACAATACTAGAAAAGATATTTTGTCTTCATCCAACGCCTCCCTGATATCGTCTACAACTTTAATTATGGCCGTTGTACAGCTACGGCCTTTCCTAAATCCAGATTGCATTAGAGAGAGCAAGTTGTTGGAGTGGATATAGGAGTTTATTTGCCTTTGAAGTACCCTCTCAAATATCTTAGAGAAGTAAGGCAGTATCGATATCGGCCGATATTCCTTACTATTGGAACTCTTATGTATAGGAATTATTTTGGCACATTTCCATTGAGAAGGGTAAATGCCGGTTGTTATTATTAGGTTGTAGACATGGACCAGAGATCGAAGAATAACTGGAAGGATTATTTTCACAAATTTGGGATGGATTTCATCAAAACCTACAGAATTTAATTTGACTGACAACAAACAAGCAACCATTTCAGTATACAGGAAAATTCAAAAGCACTATCAATCAGACAAGTTTAAATCGTGCGGATTTATAGGAATAGCATTAATGTCAGGAAGAAAGAGGGTCGGAATCAATATGTTTAATGTTTCCACGTATTCCAAATTTCTGGATATTCTACAGTTGGCGACCTGTTCTTGATTGGTTAATTTTGTTCCTGAAAAAATTCTTTTTGGCAATTTTAATTTTACCGACAACAGACAACAGCATAGAACGATATAGTTGCAGGTGTATATCTAACTTATAACGCTTCCAACTCACGTAGAAACGATTGCGCTTATGGATCAGTAGTCGAATTTCGGGTGTAAACCAAGGACATTGACCAAAACGGATACGTTTGGTTTTTAGAGGAACATGATTGTTAAAAATTGTGCATATATTTCCATTTAAGAACTCAACTTGGTCATCAGGGGAAGACATAAAATACACAAGATCCCAATCAATATGCCGAGAATCTATCTCAAGTTGGTGGTAATCAATGTTGCTAAAATCTCTGAATTCGAAGGTTGTAACTGCATAATCAAATGCAAATTCGAAGATCAGAAATAGCAATTCATGTCTAGAAAAAGCAGGTACGGACAACTGGTCATACAAGAGAGTATCGTTGAGATTATTCACAAAGAAAACATCTAAAAGACAGGTTTCATCGGAAAAGTGTGTAGCATTATTTGTATTGACTGGGAACAAATTAAGTGAGTACATATTGGGTCTACAAGTAAGTTTCCAGCGTTTTTTTTTTCCAAACTTTGAAGTTTTATTATGAAAACATAGTTACAATGCTTTATTCAAAGTATCGTCCATCGGAAGCTACAACTTTCCCCCATCTTTCTGGCAATTTATGAATTCCGGACCAAAAAAATTTCTCGTCTTTCGAGCCCAAGAACGTATCGAGCCAATTTTTGATTTCCTCTACTGAGCTGAAGCGTATTCCCGTAAGAGCGTTCTGCATCGAACGAAACAAGTGGTAGTCAGATGGTGCCAAGTCTGGACTGTAAGGCGGGTGAGGCAGAATTTCCCAAATAGTTTTTCACCGAAACCGCAACATGTGGCCGAGCGTTGTCGTGATGAAAAATGACGGACTCATGCCTGGTCTCATATTCTGGCCGTTTTTCTTTTAATGCCCTCTTCAAACGAATTAGTTGAGTTCAATATAATAGCCCTTTGATGGTTTCACCACTCGGAAGCAGTTCGTAGTATACGACACCCTTTTGATCCCACCATATGCAGAGCATGACCTTATTCACGTGAATATTTCGTTTCGGCGTCGATTGGGCGGGCTCGCCGGGCTTTGTATACGATTTTCTGCGTTTAGGATTATCATAATAAATCCATTTCTCATCACCAGTGACAATACGATGCAAAAATGATTTATTTTTATACCGCTGCAGTAACATTTCGGACATGCAAAATCGCCGTTCGACGTCTCTTGGCTTCAATTCGTACGGCACCCAGTTTCCAACCTTTTGAATGAATCCCAGTGCTTTTAGGCGCAGGGAAATGGCTTGTTGCGTGACGCCCAATGATGCAGCAAGTTCTTCTTGAATCTGACACGGATCCTCATCCAGTAAAGCGTCCAATTCCTCGTCTTCAAAACTTTTCGCCACTTTTGAACCATTTGAACCACTCGCTTCACGTCGATTCACCAATACATTAAGCCCCATAAGTTTCCGAAAGCAAACGATAGGCCTCAGCCGCACTTTTCTTCATATTAAAGAATAAAAGCAGCGCTTCCCGCAAATGACGCTTATTTGGCTGGAAACTTGCCATGATTTTGCTCGATAAAATGTACGACACCGATAGAACTGCTCAAATATAACGCTGCAAAATTGTTGATAGATACAAAACCTACAAATAAAACACATGGGGTCTGACATTTCTGCCCGGGATCCACTGGTGGCGCCATCTCTGACAATCGCTGGAAACTTACTTGTAGACCCAATACTACTCGTATCAATGATATCATTGTCAACTAAAAGGTATTGTACTTTCTCTTGTTACAACTCATCGCCTGCAAGTTCTAAAAAAGCAAAAAGGCATTGGAAAAGCAGGACAAAAATGTACGGACGATGCGTAAGGTTCGAGGAACCCAGACAAACAAATTTGCAATAAATAACTAATCAGATACAAATTTGAACTAAACAGATATGTCAATGCTGAAAGTTCTAAAATTGATCCAGAGCCCTTGGGAATTGAATCTTCATCAAAACCCACTATTTCGCAAACAAAGCCGGACGCATCTAAACAAACCGCCAGTAAAGAAACGGTTTCAGGAAATCCTAAGTTGGGAAATACCTTTGGAGTCCCAACACTCACTTCAATCTCAAGTACACCTTTCCAAAGAAGGAAATCCGGATCAGAGGAACATAACTTCAAATTTTAATATGCTACCATCGTCGACAACACCTCTATAGCAGCGTCTTTGTAATCGGTTCAGGTAAGCTCTGATTCAGGAACTAACGGGCAGCCAAGTGGACAGCAGTCTTCAATTCAGTCTGATCATGCAGCACCAACGCATAACGTACCATCTCATATGGGTACACACCAAATAATATCCGGGCATCCCAATACATATGACTCATTCTGGAGGATCTTCCAGATCGCCTTATTACCCACCACAATATGGTGGCCATCCATCACAGCCATATAGTCAATACTCTCCATATCCATACCATCAACAATACGTACCTTCCCATTCTTCCCACTATACAAACCCTCGCCCAGCTCTAGGGCCACCACTTTCCCATCTATGGCCCTGACGCCCCATCATCAAAATACTAATTCAATTATGGTTACAGGAGCAGCATATCCAACTGGAAAGCGGGATATTGATGCCGATGTCGACAAAAAGGATTCAAAATAAATAAAGTAACTGAAACTCGTAGAGAATAACGTCCTTACCCGTGTTGAAAATTGATGAGGACTTCACGATGCCAGATATTTTCTTACTGTCGTCACTGCGGCTAGCGACCCGACAGGACCCGTTCTAGTGTCAGTCAAAAAGTGTAGAAGTGTAGACACGGAAACTCGTAAAATGTTTAAAATTTTAAAATATAAACGAACAGTGCTTAAAGCAAAATAAAACCTAGATTACGTTCGCAAGAAAAATCTTAAAACTTATCCTCCACTTGCCCCATCCCATTGTCAAAGCAGTCAAGATTTAAAATACCAATTCTCTCAGTTACAACTAACCAAGTGTTGCTGAAAATCGGAATTATCTCTATTGTCACACCTCCTATTAGACTTTTGTTGCTATGTCTACCCTCAAAATTCAAGCAGCTTATTTTCACTTAAAATCACTGCCTAATTCCATCAATCACAGCCATCAAGAGCGGAATAAATCCTTTCCACAAAGCGTGATCCCTTCCTCCAATGACACCTAAGTGTACACAATTAGTCCGCTATAATAAATACAATAATCGCATCATTACGGACATGCTTCCACTTCGACAACAATGGTGGTATAAGTACTCACTAAGCCACAGGATTAAGGATCGTCCATGAATCGGTGACGTTACCATGCAAATCGAGTCAGAATCGCGAATGACATCGACCTAAGCAAACAATCGCAATTTCAAAATCGAGGATTCGTACAGCTACAAAGGACTAATGAAATACATTTACCAAACCAAATATGCTTGTATACGAGGATATGGTATATTTTTTTTTTGTGCTGGCAAGGATGTGAGTATTAAAAATTTCATTAAAATATCCGTACGTCAATGCCTGATGAATTGCGTTTGAAAATGTTGTTCTTCAATATTTAATGGAAGCATCAGCCAGAAGTTATAAAAAAGAAAAAATGTATCCTTTCAGTTGAAATATGTCTTTTTCCACATATAGATCCAACAGGAATAGCGGAAGGAGACAACATAGGAGGAAACAGAAACTGTATCCTCGTAAGTTGTGCCAAGATATATGGTGTGTGCGCTTATCCAATTCACTTCTGGCATACATATCTTATTTTCTCCCTTTATTTCCTTTTTCCTTATTTCTTTTTTTTTTTTTTTTTTTTTTTTTTTTTTTTTTTTTTTTTTTTTTTTTTTTTTTTGTTAATATTGAGCAAATATTTGATGAAAGGATCCATGGTAAGCATCCAATATTTGACTGTGTATACGTATACTCGGCAAAGATGGTGGTATGAATATGCAAAAACGGGGTACGGCGAGGGTTCCAGTAGTTATGCGAATTTATGCTAGAAAGCAAGGATCTGGAGGTGAATTTTTAAAGACGATTAAGGAGTTCTTTTCAAGAAAATTCCGATTTATGCTAATGAGACATTGACAGAGGGAATATGTGATCAGAGGCATAGATTTAGTGTTGGATGATTTAAAGTTTGGTGTAGTGCGATAGGAAAAAAAAAGCTGACCTGTTTGTTATGTATGAAGAACCATGCAATTTGAGTATCGGGAAAGTTCCAGTTCTGCACGGGGAACTATTGAGCAAAAGATTTAGGGTTGATGGCCAAGAAATCTATAGAGTAATTAAGGATCTAAGTCTTCGTAGATACTGTTGGTGCGGCTACTACTGGGTCCCCAAAATAAGACCAGCCCCTATAAAGAGAAGCCTCACATCCTAGATAGTTACATTACTGATGTTTTGAGAAAATTAAGCATATGGGAGTGCCAAGAGACACTCGATGATTTGGAAGGCAGTGGCGTTTTTTCTTAAAGGTGTAGAGCTCGAGGTAATGGCCATGGTATTGGCTTCACCGCAAAGGTAATTGCATCACATTAGTGCTCAAATGTGATTTCGGGCATATCAGCGCCACGGGCGGCTGGAATAAGTAGCCATGGAATCTGGAAGTCCAATTTCGGATCACGTCTTCAAGCATCTGGAGCCGTGCGTCCAGACCTATGCGGCGGATTTTGGCCTCCTAGTCGTTCATGTGTCAGTTTTATCGGCGTTATCTCCACAGTAAATAATCCGAAGGTGTTAAGTCACTCGATTTTCGAGGTCAATTCACAGGAACATTACGCGAAATTATGCAGTCATCGACTTTTCCCTTCACAAAATCGATTATGATGCGCGCTTCCACATTAATGCCACTCAATTTTGGAATGAAGCATGTAAAGCAGTGATTCCGCCAGCCCATAAAGTACATCACACAGTGACGGTTCAATAATGGCTTGTGGAGTCTTCGCTCCAAATGCAGCAATTTCGATTGTTGACATTTCTATTCAACCAAAAATAAGTCCCATTGCTGAACAACAATTTGTCGTGAAAAAGACGTGAAAAAGACGGCCGTCAACATGAAGGCCCATTCACTAAACGTACAACACACACAATGGTCAAACGGCTTCATTTCGTGCTTGAGCTACAAGAACTTTCCACAAAATCTCTTGCATGTAGGGGATGGACAGAGCTCTAATTGCTGTGCACTACGGCGAATCGACTTATTCGGGTCCTCATCGATACTACCCATTTAGTGTTGCAAGCGCTCTAGCCATTTACCAAAATCTTACTGAGCAAGTGTTGTCAGGCGTCAGTTGTGTCATGTGGATGACATACTTGTCACGAGAAAGGATGAGAAAGAGAACATGAGTAATCTTGAGGCGACACTCAAACGGCTTTCGCAAAATTGTTTGCATGTGGGTACGAATTTTTGGGACATTCCACCATCAATAGCAATAGTTGCAGCAATTCAAAATATACGTTGTTCCACCAGTGCTAGAGAATTGCTAACTTTCTTGGGAACAATTAACTACTATGGAAAGTCTATCAAAAATTTATTCCAAGCAGCATCACTATTAAGTCTATTACGGAGAAAAGATGACGGCTTTATATGGGGTTGCATCACATGCAGAAGTTTTTGGAAATTTGAAGCTGCGACTTTCCGACGCAATCTGTCTTGTCCATTGCAAACAGGAGTTGGCCATTCTTCTAGCAACTTATGCCTTCCGATACGGAATTGGAGCAGTGATTTCTCATTCGGATGAACAAGGTAATGAGTTGCCCATTGGTTGTCCATCAAAGACTATCGATGGGCATCATCGGAAGTATAGTCAAATTGAGAAAGAGGCACTGTCCATAGTGTACGGAGTGCAAAAGTTTCACACTATTTGTATGGACGGACATTTACATTGTTTCCATCTTCCGCCCGCAACAAAATTTGACAGTGATGACCACTAACTGCCTGCAGCGCTGGTCTATCATCCTCATGGCCTAGAGATATCGAATTATGTATCGGACCACGGTTTGCCCATTTCCGTTTCCATACTGAGCCAGATTTTGATGCTAAGGAGAGAGATTCGTCCATTGAAATATCTGCAAAATATGATGACAGAATCGACGATTTTCTAATTAGCTTTTGACATCTTAGCTGCGACAAAGGAGAACATGGTCCTCAAAAGAGCTCGACAACATCCATTCCATTTTTTTTATTTAATAGGAGGATGGCTTTATCAGAGCAGCATGGTGTTATCTTGCTTCAAACGATACATCTGAACGCTGTAGTACAACAGTCTCTACAGAAAACGGTAATAGATATGTTACATGAAGGACACTGGGGCGTTGTATGGATGAAGCAGATGGCAAGGAAATACAGTTGGTAGCCAATGATCGACCAGGCAATAGAGTCACGGGCTATGAAGTATGTCAGCTATCCGCAGCAGATCCACCAAAGGAACTGAACTCCTAGCTATTTTGCCGGCCAATTCAGAGGACAAATGTAGCTTATTTGTATCGACGCCTATTCCAAATTTCTGTCCGTCGTGCCAATGAAGAACACCGCTACACTATCGCGACAATCAAAGCATCACGGGGAGTATTTACAGTTCCCAGCCTCAGAATTCACAGAATTTTTCAACTAGAAGGGCACCTACCATTTGCGTATCTCACCTTTTCACCCTGCTTCAAGTGGGGAAGGTGAGCGTTTTGTTCGCACATTCGCAAAGTTTTTAGAAGAAAATCCAGATCAGGAAATAGCATTATGCCAATACTTATCCACTTACAGAACCTTGCCAAATTATGGCATGGTAGACAACATAGAAGTATCATTTCACAACTTTAAATCAACATCGCAAATATTGCAGCAACCAACCTATCTACATAGGCAAGCAATTTCTCAAAGAGTCCTCGCTGAATTGAAGGAGGAAAGATGTTTATAGTAAACACTTCATCAAAAGCGTCATCAAAATCAACGTAACGGCCGAATTGAAATCGACAGGGAATCACAATTATTTTTGCAAGCTAAGACATCAGCTAACACTACCTGATCGCCATCCTGTTTCTACATTAGTTCCAGTACAAACACACTATCCAAATCAACTTGGAAGGCGCCATCTCTAGACTTTAAAGTTCCACGGTGTTCCTGTCAGATTAAAAAGCGTATTGTTCATTTTATGCCACAGCAAGGAGGGAAGCCTTCAGATCTGTAAATGTCACACACTCCTTCACTTTTTTATGGCTACCATCATGATCATTTATAACAAATTATGTCGAAATGGTGTAGATATAGCACGTCGTGGTTAGCGACAAAAATATCTTTGATGTTGAAAGTCATACCGCCAACGCCCTGGACTTAGTTTCAACTTCTCACCCTGATGTCCTCTCCTCTCTCGGCTCGTCGGACCAATGTGTCACATCAGCCAATTTCTCGTACGCCGACCACACAGTTAGAGAAAAGATTCCTAAAAGCACCGTATGGCAATACGAGAAAGCCAATTGGTGCGGACTTAACACCTTCTTTAGGAATTTTAACTAGTCGTTATGTTTCCTCGATAACGACGTGGATGCTGATATGATCACCGACACCATTCTCTTTGGAATGAGATGCTTTATCCCTCATCGGATGAAGAGTATCAAACCAAAGATACGGCTAGAGCTGTAGAAAGACTGGCAGGGTTAGAGAAATGTTTTTCGGTTCCAAAAAAACAACCCCGACAAACAAGCCAGGAATTACTGCAACGTCTTTCTCAAGCGTGTGAAATTCCAATACGATCAAAAACTGAGGCAAAAAATACTGCAATGTGCCAAAGGTAGTAAACCCTTTAAAAATTCTGCCTCATCCTCCATCCCAATGCTTATTTACAATGACATTCCAGCTGTCAGCTCTTTGGACAAGGCCAGTCTGCCTGCTGCACACTTTGCGGCCAGCTCAACACTCCCAGATTGTGCTTTGTCTCCGCCTACACTTGAGTGCGTCAAATCTTCAATGGGGCGAATCCACTTTCGCACTCGTGTAGTAGCCAGAATACTTCGAGATCTTAACATACACAGATCCGCTGGTCCAGATGGCATGTCCCCCATCTTTTGAAGAAGTGTTCTTCCACGCTGGCAAAACTCTTTAGGACTCTTCCCAAGCAGGTGCAGAACAGCATAATAGACTGTCCCTAAAAAAGGCGAATCTTCTACTCTTTCCTCCTACAGACCTATTCCACTTACGTCCCTTCTTTCTAAGGGAAACGCTGATAAACCGTCAGCTCATGAAATACTCGTATCTCGAATCACGAAAACTTCTCAATGACCTGCAATATTGTTTTCGTAGCAAGAGGTCCACTGGTGATTTGCTGCCATGTCTCACCGAAAAGAGGAACCAAAGGGTATATCAATCTGATGAAAGCAAGGCAGTTTCACTTGATATTTCTAAGGCATTTGAGAGAGTTTGGAGTCAGGCTCTTTTGTCGAAAATGCCAGCTTTTGGGATCGACGACTCTTTTCTTCAGTGGATTAGAAATTACCTTTCGGAAAGTTCAGTTCAAGTTGTCTTGGATGGTTTAAAGTCTGATATTTACAAAATAATTGCTGGTGTGCCCCAGGGCTGCGTTCTGTCTCCAACACTATTTTTAATTTTTATCTCTGATCTCTTGTCTGCCACTTCTAATCTTTTTCTGATGACAGTACTCTCTGCTTTTCATATTCGTTCCCAGACTCACGTCCCTGCTCTTGGGCTGTAGAACGGGAACGCCAGCGTATGTTCAGCTCATTCAATACTGATATTCACAGCATAACTAATTGGGGAATCATCAACAGAGTGGAATTTAATGCTTCTAAAACACAATGCTGTCTGGTGTCATTAAAGCGAAATTTAAATACCCAGCCATTGTCCATGAACGGCACTTGCATCGTCGAAACCGAAAAACTTTCCAATCTCGGTATATGTGTCAATGACAACCTCGGTGTCGTCAGAAATGCTGCGAAATGTCCAGGTTTCCTCAAGTGATGTAAGAAATATTTCATCCCCTCTGACCTGGCCACAATATATGTGTAAGGCGTTTATCCGCTCAAAACTGGAGTACTTGTAGGTGACGTCAACATTAATTCGACACCCTCGAACACCAACCAACGTAACGTCTCCTGTCTCACCCCGATGTATTGTTATTTTCACCACCAGTGCTCCACGGAAATTGCCAGTAGCATTCCACCCCTTCAAACTTTTAGCCGTAACACCCGTCTTGTTGTGAATGTTCATCAGTATGCCTTTGAAATTTCGTGATTCCTTCCTAAGCTGTACAACTCGCTTATGGAATGCCCTGCCGAACTCTTTATTTCCTAGTCATTATAGCTTGCAAACATTTAAAACCAACGCACACCGGAATCTCGTTTTTTTCTTCCCTAACTTCCTTTCATATATAAAATACTTTGTGCGCGCGCCAATTATAAGAAAAAAAAAAGCGATCGCGCGCTTCAGACACCAGAGACACCATTCGAAAAGTCCAAGAAGAGAATGAGTGGTCCTACGTGTAATCGCAAACCCAAGGCAAATCTGAAGTACAAAATCGAGGTCTGAGTAGCGATAAAACCACAACAGGTACTCATAAAGTGAATTCATCTCATTCACCTCCATCTCCCCAGATCATATGAAACCTTGGCATTCCTGTTTCTCCACCACCGACATCTGAGAAGAAGAGGAGAATCAAACGAATCATGTTTACTCCAAAGCGAACCAGATACAAATGTAACCATGTATCTCAATCTATGTTTACTAGCACTAATCTATCTCTCAGTTTTAATAATGTCTACGGCTAATGATCTTAACGAGGCGGAAGATGTGGTTAACATGAAAACGCCGTATGATGGATTCGAAACAATAACACGATTAATGATGATGATCATCCAGATGTGACTAAGGTCGTATCTTCACATGAAATTTTAGAGGTCATGCCAATACTTAATCGTTCGTACTTGTAGTTCGTATAAGCAATTATGTACCAGAAGTTGGCTAAGTAATTAATGGACGTCAAAATCAATCAGTAAATGTCATTGTTGGAGGTTAAGGTGAGTAAATGAGTCTCTCGAAAATCAACAACTGCTGATTTAAAATATACGGATTAGGTACCACTTGGAGCTGAGAAAACACTACAGAAAATCCTTTCTACTTGTATTCAGTGACTTTGAAAGGACCTAAAAATTGTTTAACGTATTCAACTGTAAATGCAATTTCCTTTCCCTAGCTTCTCAGTTTCCCCTCCAGTATTAAACAACTCAAAACTATTACCCAACTTTAGTTACGAATTCTCGCTCACTTTTACGGCAAAGGATTACTTTCTAGTATTCCATCTCCACTCCCTTACCCGAGTTAAAAGTTAAATTTGTTTCACACCAAAGGGTAGGTAAGTACGCTACAACCCTATCACCCAGTTTTCGGTAATTTCAATCTTTATTACTCTCTTCCTGTATGTGTGGTGCACACGCTGTTACGCTATCGAATTTCCTCATCAGTAAAACGCTAAAATCATAAAGAAGCAATCAGAAACCTTGACTTCCGCCCATAAACCAACGAATTTTCCGTATAAACAAACCACAGAGCTTCATTCCACCTTTCATTCCTTACTCAGATGACTTTGGGTTCAAAATCACCGCACTTTTGCTTTTCTTTTCGACGCTAGTAAAACTTTCCTCTAACTACCGTTATATAGCGGTGTGGAAACTGTGAAAACTATGAAAACTCATGTCCTTGCAATGCAACCAACCGAAATGAAATGAGACGCCACCGTTTCAAAGGTCGCTGAGTTCTATCGTTTTATCGATAAAAGACGACAACGACAACGACAACGATAACGATAACGACTATAGCTACGAATACTCGTATACGAGTATAGGTAATGATGATGATTTACCCAGGCTAGGGTCGCATAAATTAACCTCTAACAATGGGAACTAGAACTAGAACCTTCGTCGGGCTTGATGGGGAAGAAGGACATTCATGTCAGTCAAACGGGGAATACCTCCACGCGCGTTGTTTCCACGCGCAATCACATGTGCGGGTTATAAATTTAAGCATTGGCAACCTTAACTCGGAGCACGTGTGTGCTCAGATAGTCACAAAACTTATAGTTTCCTGTTCTCCCCGACCCCTAATCACATTACAAAAACTGCAAACACACTGATCCATGCATAGAAATTCTGGCTAGAATGCCAGGAGGGCATCAGGATATTATTCTAAATCCAACGGAGGGTATTGGTACGAGTATCACCAATTGGTGGCTTGGGCGGTGGTAGTGTGTTTCATTAGATTTCTTTTCCTTTTTACACGGCAAATGTACGGAACGTGACCCAACGTCAAATTAGAGTCTAAGTTGCCTTTACAGGAGCACTACGAAAACAAGAACACATTAAACCAAATTGTGAGGACAAAAAAAAAAAAAAAAAAACACAGAAATGCTGAATAGGAAAACTATTTGAAGGTGTGATGAAAAGATGAACAAAAGGATCTGGGAATAATGTGTTCGGAAATCGATTTTCTCTTCTGGAAATTGCCGGTGTCATTGGGGACGGTTAGCATTTGTTTTGAAATCCAATCTTGGTCCAAAGTTGAGAGTGTTTATTTGCTGAATGTGAAAAAAGGTGGCCTTTTGTGAAGGGACAGACTGTGAGAATCATTGCCAATTCAATTTGTGTGATGTATCTCTGATCTCGTGGGACTCACAAAAAGATTCGTAAATACAGAGAAATTCGTGTTGGGTCTGTGGCAATGGTTGGGGCTTGTCTGCTCCATTTCGTGTGTCAAATTTGACTTTTGTTTAACTTGCCGTAATGGCTTTTGGATGAACCAAAGTGGATTGGACAAAAAAGATTTACACAAAATAATTTTTTATCTGGTTCTTCTTCTTCTATTAACTTTTGAAATATGTCAGATGCATAATTACGTCGACATACGTTCTGGGACTGGCTAACTTGGCAGACTATTCGGCTGGTGCCTGAGCCCCTAGAAATGCAAAACATCATCATTACAAATTCCTTTTTTGTTTTTTTTCTTTTCACACGCACAGACGAATAGTCTATTGTACAGCCTTTGTATTCCTTTCATTAAATTGTTCAGTCTTTCGAAGACAGATGAGTAAGTACTTCAGTACGAGCACCAGCACCCACCACGTCACCGCCGAGTATCTGCAGCCTCGTAGGCCAGTCATTCACAGAGGCAATTCTTCGCGATGTCGTCACCATTTTCACAGTCCGCGTCGCAGGCTATTGTATAACTCATGCGGAACTTAGGTTCTTGGGAAAAGAGTAGCGTCCCTTCACTTTTGTTGCAATAACTCGGTTTGGAAGACAGAAATATGTTTTCCTAACGAGCAGCGGCTGAAAATCGCATGACTGTCGATGAAGGTGGTGAAGTCATTTGGTCCAGAAACTGGTAAGCCGATTTTAAGCGTATGCATCCTTGCTCGGCATAACCAATTTTTAGGCGTGTGGCCGATGGTCCAAGACAAGATACGGTCCAGTGTTAGCTGTCTACACCGCTCGCTCGTTTCTGTCGGTGCGCACATATACATGCGAGACAGTTTTGAGATCCTTTGAGATAAAAATTGACGTCCTTTGGTGTTTGGAGAAAGTACATGATGTTCGTTCAATGGTCTCCCTCAAGTCTTGCAGAAAGGCGATAGGTTCTTTGTTGTCACTGGACGCTGCCAAAAGATCTTGTGGCAGTCAACTTCAGTTCCATAAACTAATTGGACTGGTGATCCACGAGTACCAGACTAGTTTATCATTGAAGGGAGTCCCAGTAGCACGGACGAAAAAGCTTGAATCTAGTTCTCGAGGAAATGGGCGATTAGGGCTGTCTATACCTTTTACATGTGGCTGATAGGTGGTTTTGTAGTATGAACACGGCTATACCCAAGATAGATTCGAACCGCCGCCCTTGATCGGTAGTCGGCGTAGTGGACAGCTGAAACGTGCAATTCAGCGTTGGAAAAATGCTGAGTGGTTGCCATGATGTCTCTTAAAGGAACTGCTTTTGGCCTACAGGTTCATCGTTCAAAACATGTGATGATGTAACTGAAGCCTGAACAGCACGATATTGGACCGACTATTCCGATGTGGTCATGTTTAACACCAACCCACGCAATCTTAGGTCAGTGGCACTTTTCTGTCTCAATCTTCATAGAACGAGTTACTTATACCTGGAGCCAAGGTATAGAATGCTTCGTGAAGTTAACGATATTCCGCCTCTCTTGGACTTCCGCCTATGCCTCATGTTCTAACATTCTTTAACCGTTTCCACCCTTTAGTTTTTACCTTAGGTCCCTTCTTTCTAAGGTCATGAAAACGCTGATAAACCGTCAGCTAATGAAATATCCCGAAACACGAAAACTTCTTAATGACCGGCAGTACGGTTTTCGTAGCAACAGGTCCACTGGTGATCTGATGGAATGTCTCACCGAAAAGTGGAACCGAAACGTACATCAATCTGGAGAAAGCAAGGTAGTTGCACTTGATATTTTTATGGCATTTGACAGAGTTTGGCATCAGGCTCTTTTGTCGAAATGCGTGCTTTTGGGATCGAGGACTATCTTCTTCAATGGATTAGAAATTACCTGTCGGAACGTTCAATTCAAGTTGCCTTGGCCGGTTTTAAGACTGATATTTACAATATAAATGCTGGTGTGCCCCAGGGCTCCGTTCTGTCTCCGACACTCTTTTTAATTTTGATCAACGATCTCTTGTCTACTACTTCTAATCCAATATATTCCTTTGCGGACAACAGTACTCTCTGCTTTTCATATTCGTTCCCAGACTCACGTCCCTGCTCTTCGGCTGTAGAACGGGAACGCAACGTATGTTAAGCTCATTATATTCTGATATTAAAAGCATAACTAATTGGGGAACCACTAACACAATGCTATCTGCTATCGTTAAAGTGAAATTTAAACACCCAGCTATTATCCATGGATGGCACTTGCATCGTCGAAACCGATAAACTTTCCATTCTCGGTATGTGTGTCAATGCCAACTTACGTTGGAATGACCACTATTCGGTGTCGTCAAAAATGCTGCGAAATGTCTAGGTTTCCTCAAGCGATGTAAGTAATATTTAACCCCCTCTGATCCGGCCACAATATATAAGGCGTTTATCAGTGGTTACAATGCCCACATCTGGTCAAGTGCGCCCAAAACATCTCCGCACCTGCTAGATAGGATTCAATACCGTGCGATAAAACTCATAGGTTATACTAATATCACTCAAACAATGGACACCCTTGAACACCGACGTAATGTCTCCTGTCTCACTCTATCTTATCGCTATTTCCACCACCAGTGCTCCATAGAAATCGCCAGTAGCACTCCGCCCCTTCAAACCTGTAACCGTAACACCCTTCTCGCAATGAATGCTCATCAGTATACCCTCAAGCCAACTTTCGAAAGCACTCTAAAATATCGTGATTCGTTCTCAAACCGTACAACTCGCTTATGGAATGCCCTGCTTAGCTCTTTATTTCCTAGACATTATAATCTTCAAACATTCAAAACCAACGTTCACCGGTACCCCTCCTTCCATCCTCCCTGATTTTCCTTCGCCCGCGCAGTGTGCAAACATTTTAAGGGTATCTAGATACCTTCAGCGCGCGTTAATTGTAAAAAAAAAACAGCAAGGTTGTTAGTTTTAGGAATATCCTTGCAATATGTTTTAATAAATCTGTACGGGGTTGACCCGGGCCTCAAATCAGAAGCGCACCCATCTACCGATGTCGGCCTTCATTAATGGCCAGAATAAGCGTAGTACCACTGCCTTACGGGATGCTCGATTGGCTGAGGTTGTGCATAGCTTCATAGGCAGCACGCTTAAATCCAGGTGCGATGTACGGGCGAGCACGAGCAGAAGATAAATCAAGATTAATAAACTTAAATTGGTGACTCACGGTTTTTATTTTTTGTTGGTTCCAGGTCGTTAAGTTGCTCCTTCACGCAGGGTATTCCAGAACACCGTAAGCCGTAAATTGTGTGAGATAGAGTGTCGAAGGCAGTTCCCATTGACGTGGTGTATATCCGTGGAAAATTGTGATATGAGGTCCAGGTGACGTTGAAGGCATAGAGTTTCTGTGGCTAATGGTGTGTTATCGAAAGCAAACGTCAGCGGCCTGTGGTCGGTGTAGATGGCAAAGGATCGGGCTTTTAGGAAGCGCCGGAATTGCTCAATTCACATTTGTTCTCGATCGAATGTGCTGTATTTTTGTTGTGCCGGCGACAAGACTATTGAGAAGTATCGAAACGAGTCAGTTTTCCCTTTTGCCGTAAGACTGCCCTAACTACAGTGTTTGAAGCGTCACATTTGAGGCATTGCTAAGCTGCTTGTGGTGGAGCGATGCCACGACGGTGGAAAGCAGTCTGTGCTGCTGTGGACCAGAACTAAAGGCGAGCAGTCTTTCTTCGTGGTGTCCTGGAGCATTTGAGACCGCGGAGCTTGATCCTCAGCTGCGTGTGACAGGCATCGGTGCAAGAAATTAGAAGCGCCCAGGAAGTGACGATGTTCAAAAACTGTCGTTGGTTGTGGGAACCCTGATATTGCCTTGACAGTATCATCCCGTGTCCGTACTCCGGTACTATCAACATGGTAGCCAAATTCATACCGTTGGCCTGGAGACGTCTAAAAATTCTAACGAGATGTTCCTGATGTTCTCCTGGTTATATCCTCGATATGCATAATTCAAATCTACAAACACAGAATTAACGAACTGTTGTTGGGTTTGCGCTGCATTGCGCACGCCAAAGGCCATACAAACGTACAACCCAAAAGGTGTAACTATAGACGTTTTTGAAATTTCCTCCGGGGCCATCGGAATTTGATGGTATGGACGGGTGAGGTCCATCCTGCTCAATATATTCTTACTCGGGATGATTAGCTGAAAATCCATTATCCGTGGCAGCGGGTATTTTTATTTTTTTTTTGTAACCATCAGCGCGCGCTCAAAGGATTTGTGTACCCGTAAAATGTTTGCACACGGCGCGACATGGGCGAATGTCTCAGTTTTTCTTTAGAGAGATGTGGAGTGGGCTAACCGCTAGCCGGTGAACTCCGCGATGGACGACAGATTCCAGCATCCATCATGCTTTGAAATTCTAATATATTTTGGCGCGTGCGTAGAATTTTGGTGGGATAGGCCATGTGCGGCAGGTGGTCCTTTTGACACACAGATATTTCCCCTTGCTCTGATGGTGATGCCTTTACGAACAAAATGAGTCAGTTTTGACAGGATTGACCGAAAGCCCATTTCTAACTCACCAACCGTCGATAACGTCCAGAGCTTTCATGCGAGTAGACAGCCGCTAGATATGATTCAACACACAGTACATCTACATCATGTGCATATGCCTGAGCATAGACGTGAAAAATATCCTAACTATGACTAAGCGGTGGTTCGACCAACATGCATCATAGTGGTAGAGACTTGACGCCGCCCTGCAGAAACTCCTATGTATCCCCGCCATCACACGAAACATCCGCAGTCATAATTCTATTCACCAGCATTGCTTTTATCCGCAAAAGTAGTTTCATCTTGAGCAGAAGTTTTGCACACCTGCATGCATGCTCTCCATGAAGATAGTCAGACTGACGCAAAGGTCTGGAGCTTTTGAGGAACGTTGCCCCAAAAAATATTCTAAACTCTAGCACCGCAGTATATGTATCATAACACATCGAGCCACATCTTTCTGGTCTCACAGTATTCAATGAGCTGGGCTCCTGCCACCACCAGAGCTATTTCTCAACGTAGATTTCATTGCATGAACCGACTTCCGTCGAACAGAACTACAACCTTTACTGGCTCTAGCACCGGGCTTATTCGAACAGCGGGTAAAACCACTGCTGGTTTTGTCGAGGTTTCGGGTTTAGTCGCTTCATTTGAATCCCGTTTACTGTAACTACAGTCTTTGTTGGGTTGCAGCACCGGTTTCATCCAAGCATCGTGCGCGGAAAAATCTATCGATAGTGGGAGTGCCAGAAACTTTCTTCCTCTTAGCCCTATCCGGAACGAAAGAGTGCAGTTTCAGTTTCGAGTATTTGGTTGGTTTAATCGGGTGTTACATTCGCTGACCCGTTTCTCTTCCTTGTCGCCGCGGTGGGAGTGAGGTCACAACTCAAAATTGTTTCTAAGTACTTTACAAGAGTTTGGTAGTTTTCCAAGCAACAGAGCGTCTCAAATTACTTGAGCTAGGGCCTTTTCCATTTACTAGTAGGTACCCCATTTGAGTTGTTTATTGTTATCCTATCTACCTGAGCCGATAAATCTTCAGAAAACCTGATTTTAGAACCAACTGCCAATCTCGACTATGTTGCAATCCCTATCCCTGTCGGCATCTGTTCAAACTATCTGGACTGTGGGTTCTCCTTTTGCCTGGTGACAAAATTCCCAAACATTATTCCTACAGTAGCAGCTCTCCATTGTCTCATTGCATCGGGTGAAATTAGAACAGCGTTTCTGAAGACTTCCTGGCAACCTTCATACCGGACTAGCTTTTAAGCTCGATCCAAAAATCCCATGGTTATCCTTTTGAATTTTCATGTTGAGGTCATCGTCGGGTAGTCTGGGTTAGTGTAGGCTGCTCCGATCACTCGGGGCAACAGAATACTATCGCAGGGCCTAGCTTCGATATGATAGGTTTGGCTAACCGTTGATTGATTGCGACTGAGTAGGTTCCTTCGATGATGTTGATGTGTGGAAAACACGGTTTCTCATCCTCCTGAGAAATTTTTTGGAGAAGCGAAGGTCTAGAATTCACTGTGACATGGCCAAGGAGTTCATATCAGCTCTGAGTTTGCCCTTGAACCCTTCAGAATACAGACAGCCTACCAAATTCTCAAGATTAATAAGATTTATCCTTTTTGCTCAACCGGAACTTCGATTTTTAAGAATCTCTACCACTGTTGTAAGCTCGTTTTAGGATACCGCTGTGAAAATCTGGTACGACAAGAGCGTTTTCTCTCTCAAGCCATCTTAAAGTTAAGGCAAAAGTAGGATAAAAGACACAGCACTACTTACTCACTATGTTTTTGTGATTAAGAATGAGGAGTGCAAGTGAACTTACCAATAAAAAACCAAACGTGCGCCTTCCCGTACAGCTGCTGTTTGTACATCTCGCATAGGACACGGCGAGCTGCTACTACGTAAAAAAGTCCTACGATTATTCTAGCGTCCTGGCGCCTTAAATTTCGTACGGCGTCGGTTGGATCGGACAGAAATGATTGTCTAGTGACTATTTCGACGCCAGCCTGCATGCATCGATTCTCCAGGTCCTCAACGGTCTGCAAAGAGAAAAAGAAATCCAAAACATCAATCAAATTGTCACAATACATTCATACATACATACACATCCAACTACGATTGCTACCCCCCCTCAAATAAATCAATATTTGGAATTTCTTTTCCTTTTCGAACAGAAAACACTTCTTACTTCTTAGATCCTTTTGTCCACTTACAGTCAAGGTAAATTTCACCTACACATACATACAAATGTTGGCTACCTAATTTCCTTGTGCCAGCAGCGGTGTCAGTACGTGTCCAATAAATGCGCATTTCTTATCGTTGGAATGGAGCTTATTTAATAATAATTCCTTTATTTGTCCTTGAGAGTTTACTGAATTATCCTTATCCCCATTGCCCCGGTGTAATTCCGGATGGTGGAGGTGGAATAGATATCGTGTTATTTTTTTTTTTGTTTTTGTTTTTTGTTTTTTTTTTTTCGACAAAAGCAAGGCCACCGGTGGCGGCGGTAGTAGTTTGACATTGTTAAGGATTTCTTTTGTTCCCCATTGTTTTGCAAACGCTCGAGGTAAGTACACAGAGTGAAATGAAAATTAGGTCATCAAAGGACACGAACAAAGCAGATTTCGATGAGGGAAAATAACAACGACGCCGATGGAGAGATAAACATCGATAGGGAAGTTATTTGTACGAGTGCTTATTCCTATCCTCATCCGTAGTCAAATTGCCGCGGAATATTGGCGGTGGAGTTTTTGGTTCTTTTCCTTAATGCAAGCACTTTGTTGGCAATTTGTGTAATAGGGAGATTTCATATTTAGTGAATCTATTTAAGCCAATAAGCACCAGTGTTTAGTAAATTAAAATTAACATTTTTAGAGATTTTGAAGTTTTCTAATTAGGATTTAGCAGGAGATTTAAGATAAGGGATTCTAAACAGGATCTCTTTGAAAGTGAAAAGACCCCCCTTCTTCTATGATAATCAAATAATATTTTAGCGAAGAGATTGACTAGGAATTCAAATTGTGGTTTGAAATAATGAGGACTGCTGTCATAGTGCTTTTCTAATTCTAATCAGGTGCGGCTCGTTTTTTAATGAAGTTCCTAAAATTAGCAGGAAAACTTCATATCTGATAAAGGGGTTCTCCCAGCTTAATGGTTACACCTGTTTTTAATATACTCGTATTGCATAAATAGCACGCGCCTTTAAATTTGTGAACAGCCATGAAATGTTTGTATATAGTGCAGGCGAAAGAGAATTAGGAGGGAAAATAAAGAAGATAACGACTTACGTTGGTCTTGAATGTTTGTGGGTTATAACGACAAAGATATAAAGAGTTCGCCAGACCCTCCCATATGTGTATTGTACGGCTCTGGAAAGAATCATGGTATTTCAGAGCCGGTCCAAAGACAGACGGGAGTTACCGTTGAAAATATGCTGCGGTGATGACACTAGCGATAGAAATAGCGATTGCATAAAATAAAACAAGCGACATGGGGTAGGTGTAAGTTGCCAACTGATTAGACAAATTGGGGTCAGTTTGCGTGCTGTTGCACCGTTTGAAATTCTATTTATCCAGTACAGAGTATTTTAAGCAGCATCTTACTAGATGTGGGCATTGAACACCAATTAAAGACAAATCAATTTGCGGAAAGTTCTTGGTGAAAGAATTAAAGCCAGTTGGTCATCTTTTGCGTCGTACGTCCGACCGAAAGCGAGCTTACTCTTATCCTTTTCCCACAAAATTTCTTGCAACGATAAAGTTCATTTTAGGAATGGCTGTGTCAATAAGCAAAGTTGCCACATTCGGAGTGAAGAAAATCCACGAGCCATTGTTGAGACTTCGCTAAATTAAATAAGAATCGCTATTTGATGTGCTATTGGTGCTTCTTTCTTCAACAATTATAGACAGGGCAACGTGACACACATCACACGCTGCAATCAATTTATTGAAGAAAACATTCGATGGGAGCACAATTTAGCGTACTGGTCATTTATGTTGCCTCTAAAATTGGGCTTCAATGCTTTGGGACTATTTTCTACGTCGATATACCAAAAACATGGACATCTTAGAAGTCTACATTGCCCGCGTTAATGCCCAGTTGGAAAAAAAACATTTTTGGAGCCAGCCGCTAGACGCGGATCATTTTTGCGAAGAAAAGTCGATTCTGCACGATAATATATAGGAGAAGGTCAGAGGAAGGCTAGACGTGATTGAGCGTTCCAGAAGGCCAAGGCAGAGCTACACCCTAAAGAGGTATATAGTGATAGTAATGCACATAAGTAATGAACATGGACACCTGCGTGGCGATTTATCGGGAAACTGCTGACTGTAATATAACTCCGATTGGACCTGCAGTGCAACAATCAAGTGCGTAGAGAAGTGCTTGCCTTACCTCCCAGTAGTGGTCCCTGGTACCTGCATGAGTAAGTGTTTACTCATGCAGGCTAAAATGGCAAGGGCTCACAACACTATACGGAAGAGGGCCTCGGATAAAAATGGAGTCACTGTGGACGACCCTGGCAAACGTTCAAAAGACAACGACCTACAGATCTACATGTGGAATCTTCGTACCCTTAACAGGTCATATGCAGGCAAACATTTAATCCCTGACTGCTATTGCGCATATATCACCGCCATCCATAATAGGATATAAAGAGGATGAACAGCTGTGATTTATACTATGGTAATTGCTATACACAGGAAAGAAAACCAGCGCTTATTCGGATGCAGATTTATCATATGCGGCAGACTTAGACAAGAAGTCTTGAGTTTCCGACAAGCGAATCCCCGTCAAAGCTAAATTTGCTAACATAAGCCTGATATGCGCCCATGCCCCTATGGGAGGCAAGGACGACGCCACAAAAGAATATTTCTATGACTTCCACGACAAGACATATGAACGATGCCTGGAGTATGATATTAAAATCGTGCTAGGCATACACAAGGGCATATGGCGGTCTCCGGATTATGGAATGCTAAACCAATTTCGATAGACATACCTCCAGTGGACGTCAGAACGTTCCGGGCTGCCAACATTGACTCGGGTTGACACCATCTTGTTGCAGCCAAAGTGCGAATGCGGATTTCCCAAGCACCACAAGAACTGCTGTGAGATGTTATAACGTAGAGAAGCTGAATCGCAAGAGACCGGGAGAATCTTCGTCGAACGGGTATCCCGAAATGTCTCAAGCATGGACTCTATCGAAAGTAGATGAAGATATCCTCAATCGTTTCGAGAGAAAAATCATTGGAAAAATATTCGGTTTGCATTGACGGGCTATCTAGTCGGAAATATGCGCATTGGTCTCCTGAGATGGCAAGGACATGTAGAGCAAATGGATACCAATGCTCCCGTTCGCATCTTCGAATAGAGCTCGGAGGAACAACGCAGTAGAGGAAGCCATCACCTCAGGTGCGATGAAACCCATAGGTGATGCCAATATGATTGATGCCAGTCTTTCGACATACCCGAACACCGGCGTCTCCTGTCTCACCTTGTTGTATCGCTACGAGGGCGGGTCAATAAGTCCGTGACTTTTGGATTAAAACAGATTTTTTGATAAAAAAATAATTTTATTTTTCAACGTAGTCTCCCTTGAGCTCTATACACTTTGTCCAACGCTTCTCCAATTTTTTTATCCCTTCCAAAAAAAATGATTTGTCGAGGTCCTCAAAATGACGAGATGACTTCATCATTGGAGTCAAATCTTTTTCCACCAAGCCATTTCTTCAGGTTTGGGAACAAGAAGTAGTCGCTCGGAGCCAAATCTGGAGAATAGGGTGGATGAGGGAGCAATTCATAGCCCAATTCATGGATTTTTGCCATGGCAACTGCACATGTGTGCACCCTTGCATTGTCTTGGTGGAAAAGAACTTTTTTCTTGGCCAAATGAGGTCGTTTTTTTTTCAAATCGTCATTGAATCGGTCCAATAAGTTGGCATAATATTCCCCATTGATTGTTCTTCCCTTTTGAAGGTAGTCAATGTGGATTATCCCGCGTGCATCCCAAAAAACAGTCGCCATAACTTTATTGGCTGACAAACCCACCTTGGCCTTCTTTGGCGCCGATTCACCCTTAGAAACCCACTGTTTTGACTGTTGTTTGTTCTCTGGTGTGTTGTGATGGATCCATGTTTCGTCCACGGTTACAAAACGGCGCAAAAACTCCTACATATTGCGATTAAACAACGCCAAACCTTCCTGTGAAGTTGTTACACGATTGCGTTTGTGGTCGACTGTGAGCAAACGCGGCACCCATCTTGCGGAAAGCTTTCTCATGCCCAAGTGATCATTCAAAATTGAAACCACTGAGCCATGCGAGATCCCTACGGCTTCCACAATCTCTCGCACTTTCAATCTTCGGTCGGCCAACACCATATCGTGAATTTTTTCGATTGTTTCGGGTGTAGAGACCTCAACTGGGCGTCCAGGAGGTTCGGCATCTTCAGTGCTTGTACGGCCACAACGAAATTCGGTAAACCACTTTTTTACCATTGAAATCGATGGTGCAGAGTCCCCATAGTATTTATCAAGCTTAGCCTTGGTCTCGGTAATGGTTTTTTTTCGCAAGAAATAATGCTTAATAAGCACACGAAATTCACTTTTTTCCATTTTCTCCTCAAATTAGTGAGTAGTCTGATAAAAATAGCTGTCAAACACAAACTAACTGACGTAGCAAGTTTAAATTTTGACAGGAGTCAACCGACAAATGCCTGTTGACAGGAGCAGTGTTACTGTTTCAGTAAAGAGGTCAGAAATTCAAAAATGCACGGAATTATTGACCCGCCCTCGTATTTTCAACATCAATACTCCACCGAAATTGCCAGTAACGTTCCGCCCCTTCAAACTTTTAACCGCAACACCCGTCTCGCTAAGGATGCTCATCAGTACACCATCAGGCCCACCTTCGGACGTACTCTGAAATATCGTGTCTCATTCCTAAGCCGTACAACTCGCTTATGGAATGCCGTGCCGAACTCTTTATTTCCTAGTCAGTGTAACTTGCAAATATTTTAAACCAACGCACATCGGAATCTTGCTTTTTCCCTCCCTAACTTCATTTGGCCCGCGCTATATGCAAACATCTTAAGGGTACATAAAATCCCCTGTACGCGCGCCAATTATAAAAAAACAGGTTGCCGCACAAGTGGAAAAGAACCACAACCGCCTTAGAGTGCGGTTATAGAGGAGAGACTTGTTAGTTAAGGTCCAATCTGTCCCCGAACTGTTGCACCACCTAAGTAAGTAAGTGAGCAATGAACTTATGCATTATTTGTTTCTCAAACGCGGAAAAATGATCCCTGGACAAAATACCCTGAAACCGAAACCAACACACTCATGGTCCCATCGAACCATGTGCTAATGCAAGACTACATGTCGCACTCCAAGTTAGTTGGTTGTGGTCCTCTGCGTCGTCCATCGGAATTAGACACAAAGTCGATTGACCGGAGCTGTGGGTCCATCCAAACAATATGGCCCAGCCACCTCAGACGTTGGCTCCGTAGGGGACCGACAAAACCAATGTCGCTGGACACCCTGTAAGTTACTGGCTGAACATCTTCCTCCATTCCCCATAAGGAACCAAAAATATCGCGACATATCTTTCTCTCAAGACGGCCAAGTGCTTCTTTATCCGGTTTCGACAAGGTCGAAACTCCTAGCCCAAAGTGTAAGACCGAGATGAGATACAAGCGTCTTGTTTCATTGTGTTCCTCCAATAACACCAATGTCATACCCGTATGCAAGTTCTTGTGAGGACTTACGAAAAAACCGTTCCTCGTTTACAGGCCAGCGAGGTTTGCACGATTCTCTTTAAGGCGACGTTAGTACGCCACATGTCTCGGTAAATTCAGCACCGACATTGGTGGAGCAGCAAGAATTCTTCATAGACATGATGCACAGGGATATCGAAACTACACATGGCCTTGTATAGCTCGTCCCTATTCATGCCGTCATATGCGGCTTTGAAGTCGACAAATATATAGATAGTGAATGTCGATCTGAAATTCTCTTGTCTTTTCCACGATCTAGCAAGGTACGAATATTTGACCGATGGTGGACCTTCCTCACTTGAAACTGCATTGGTATGGACCAACTAGATTTTTTATGAACGGCTTCAGAGGATCTTATAAGCGATGATAAAGATTCCTCTTTAGTTGGCGGAGTCAAAAGGTTCTCCTTTCTTGTGGATCGGACAAACCATGCTAAGATTCCGTGAATCGAGCATGTTTTCCTCTGACCATATCATACAGGTAAGCTGGTCATCTTCACCTGCTACCATAAGTCCGTCTGCGCCAGCAGCTTTATTAGACGTAGCGAGCAGGGAGAGGGAATTCTCCGTCGTCTTACTGCTTACAGCAATATTTTCACCATGCCCAACACGGACTGCGACTCTACTACTAGTTATCCATGTTCATCTATGCAGGCTGTCACCCTGTCTTTGTAGACCTGACGTGTTCGTATTATTCTCTGATAAAATTTCCGAAAGTCATCTCTGCAGTGACAAATGTCCATTTCCTCGATCGCGTGATTCAAATGCTCTTTCCTTGTTTTCTACTCGTAGGGCTCCCGGGCTGTTATCGTCCTTCGATACAGCGCAGCTTCATGTGCTGCATATATGTACCAGCCTACATTGATTGTCAAACCAGAAGTTTCTTTGCGGCTACGCTTTGAAAGCAATCAATCAAGTTGGCAACATTTTCATTTATGTATGGGGCCTAAGATTTTGAGAGAGCTTGAGGGAAACGCGATCGGCGGGAATTCTACAGGTTTCGTGTGATTTGAACTTATCAGCGTCCAAATTTGGGAGTCTTACTTGACTGGAATGCATTGGTTCCAAAGCTGAATCGATATTGGGTTCTCCAAAATTTTGCACACCCAGAATACCAAAGAAGTGTCTGGCGTTGATCGCAACGTGATCGGGTGATTAATTAGAGGATAGGCAAGGCCTTCTATTGATGCTGAGATGTGGGAACCGCAAGCCCTATTACAAATTCTAAGAATCAGAATCTATGGTCAGAAATGGTGATATGCCAGCTGTGCTTTCCGGTGACTTACTCCAAGACGGTTTGCTTACCCAGCCTCAGATAGGCGGGGTTCGGCTTAAAGATCATCAAATTCACCTTTAATGCTCTCAAAGTGAATTCAAACCAGGCCAATATTTCGTAATCTGTAAGACTTTTTGCCCCGGAATAGCAAAACCAGAAATGCTTTTCCCTTTGCTACGATATCTACGAATATCATCCCTCATCGAAAGGAGAACATTCAACAAAAAGTAAACACATACATAATACGGATTTACGACCTCAAACAGCCTATTAGGTTTAGAGAAGAGAAAAACAGAAAAAAGTATCTTAACGTCCAAAAATCTACACAAAAGATACCACTACTACTACTAACGCAACATAAACTGGTAAGTCGTTCGTGCAAATAAAGTTACAGGAATTCTGCTTCGTTCGCTGTCCCATCACATTCTTTTAAAAAACAATCGTAGTAGACCAAAGCCCAAAATGAATACTCAAAAGCAACCGAAAAAGCGCCCAATAATAACATTCAATCTAATCCATTATTGGCAAAAATTAAAAAGACAGAAACTCTTCGGTTTTCTTTATTTTTCATTGTAATCCAATTTCTTTCTGAGGACACCATGATGATAGAAACGAAATTCATATCCCCCGCTGTCATAAAAAATAATTTAAAATTTCCGCGACTCAAGATGCGCAGTTCCCGTAAAGAGAAAATATTTCCGTTTGCCAAAATTGTTCATATTATCCATTCATTTGAAATGAATGCAAATGTTGTAATAATAAAGAATCTCTTTCGACATAAAAAAAAAGAAAAAAAAAAACAAAACGACTAAACATAAGAAGACAGGACCAGAAAAAGGACGAGAGGATGGAAAACATAAATTCGTTTTTTGTTAGCAAATGAAAAAGACGAATCGTGCCGTTCAAAAGGATTCAGGATGCGACTCTGACAACCGGCAATGTCTTTTCTTTTTCATTTTGCTTCCTTCGTGATATTTTGTACATTTTCAAATTTTTTTTTTTTCCCCCCCGGTGGAGTCGAGGTGAATTTTCTCCTTTTTTTTTTATTTATTTGAACTCCCTATCAATACTCTTTCATTTCATTCACTGGCTTTCATTGATTATGATGAGGATGTCGATGATGCTGAGATTATGCCAGGATATTTTTATGTACACAGAAGAAAGATAATCATAATGTTGTGAATCCTTTTTGTATACAAAGGGGTTTTGGTTTTTTCATTTTACTTAGTTTTTCTTCTTTTTTTTTTTCAATTTGTGAAAGTTAAATGAGATAACGAAAATTGGCAATCCTTTCGAGAGATTTAAATAAAGTGGTAACACGGGCGTGTACTTTAAGTTGTTCAATTTCAAGATTGGCGGTTTCCATTTTTCTATGGAAAGCGGATCGATTTATGTGTATGACGACTAGTCATGTGGTAATGACAGCTGTCATGACATCTGCCAAATATGACAGCTTTGACATTTTAATAGCTTCGGCGGAGGATAGTCCCTAAGTTTGAGAGAAAAAAAGTATTAAGGCCACAACAACATGATGGGAGTGCGCAGTTTTCAAAGCATCAGACCTAAAGATTGTTTTTGTGTCACAGACTTTAGAGCCGCAGAGTCCGACTTTCTTAGAGTCTACCAAAAACCGATTCCTCAAAACTTACTACTGCAATTGTCCAGAGATTTTGGTAAATCAGAGATACATATGCAGGTAGCAAGACTAAGCACAGTCGTTTAGATGTGGTTTTAGGAAAACATCACTTTTGGTGGTATCGTTGTTTAAGTAGGACCAGACCCCTTAACTTGGTCATTAGGAGGAAATTAGGCGATGAAGTGATCACTTCTTCCATGTATCCACCATTGTTCCCCGGGCTGGTATCATTCGGACTGTGACAAGTATCAGCCTAGCTGAGGACCCAATTATGAAGCACCTACAGTAGGTCTAATTGCCGGACTAATTTTGGACTTATCAGCCTTGTCTGCATGATGCGAGGCTCCCTCCAGATCCATCACCTTTCCCTAGCTACTCGTGTGAACAAAATGAAATCAGAAATAATTGTCGGGCCTCAACCAAAAAACCCGCAAAAATTCCACTGTCATGCACACGACATGCACCAATAAGACCTCAGCTTTAGCGACATTGTCAGTGCCTGGCTGACTCTGCGAGACGAGCACAGGGAAAGGAGACCCTTTGCGAGCCTAGAATCATGCGAGTTAGCTACCAACAATCCAACACGACCGCTCTTGTCAAAGAACAAATTGGTGAATCAACCGAGGGCGATTAAGTCCTGTTTTGACATATTGGATCGCTTTGGTAAGAAGGCAGAGAAAGACTCGTTTCTCTGAGACACTGACGAACTACGGAAGACCAGTCGGGACCCATCGACAACACTAATCGAAAAACACTCACGGTGCTACTCTTAACCACGAGTTCACAGGAACACAGGAGAAAGTATATGGCCGTAGCATGCTGCCCCCTGAAAAGACGCAGACCTGTCGACGTGCTGTCAGTAAAAGTGACATATAGGTAAAAGACTGTCTCGAAGTTGCGACATACGTCATGTAGAGTCCTACTTACTAAAGTGGCTCTAACACACAACATGTTCCCTGAATCTCCTAATCTTCAAATCGCTGGCTAGCACTACAGATTCATGAAACTGGTATCGTGTCAGGACAAAAACTGGATATACTGCATTAATACTGTTATCGGCAGTCTTCGCGAGAAGTTAATCTAGACAAATAGGATCCCTATAAGACCAAGAACTGAGCCGCGATCACAAGACTATACTGAAGATTTTAGGATAGCAAAATCCTGAGCTCTAGGTCAAAAACTGGAGGCCTGTCGTAAACTTCTGTGCTGAAAACTTTAGGAAGACACCCAGCAGAGATAAGATGGTCATGAGTTGGTCTATAATCAAGGAGACTTGACAGGCAAATTTATTCCTGTGCTTCAAGCAAAGAATTTTTTTTTTTTTCTTATTAGCGCTCAAGGGCGAAGGAAAATTAGTAAAGGGAGATACCCATGTACTCTTGGTTTTAAATGTCTAAATGTTACAATGACTAGGAAATAGAGACGGAATTCCAAAACGGAGTTGTATGGCGTAGGAACGATATTTCAAAGTATGTGGTCTTGAGGGTATACTGATGAGCATTTATGTATGACGAAACGGGTGTTACGGTTGAATGTTTGAAGGGACGGAATGCTACTGGCGATTTCTATGGAGTACAAAGTGGGACACGAAACATTTCGTTGGTGTTCGAGTGTGTCCATTGTCTTTGGTGTTAAGGCTGCTCAGGCTCTCCAGGAAAGAGGAGAAATTTTATCACGAACTACGTCTCCGTATTACGACAAGTTAATATCTTCTATCCTACACAGCACATCAAACAAAGTTAGGACGACGGACCATCTCCACCAAAGTTCTTGGATGACAGTGTCATAGAAAGATCTATACCCTGCACCGTGCCATGGAAGTAAATGTGATACAAATTGACTTTCACCGGGACAGAATCGCCATCTTAAGCCCCATCACTAACTCACAGAGGGCAGTGCAAACATTGTACTCATTCGGAACAGAGTTTCCGGAAAACTTATACCAGAAAAAGGTAGCAAACTATAAAATCTTTCATCCGGCAAGAAAAGAAGGTGCTTCCAGGCATTGTACCACCTTGATCAAGAAGTTTCCGCACCACACCACCGTGTAGCGCTCCCATTGTTCCGATTTGAGTTCTGTTTTTTTTTTTTGTTAAGTTGTTATTGACATTCCCTCTAAATCTTAGCGTCATAGCTTGACATTTGCAAAAGTTACGTAGCCAAGAGTACATCTATCTCTGCGTGTGTTGGCGATTTTTTACAATTTTAGAAATGGATTTCAATTTGCAACAACGAACTTCTATTAAATTTTGCGTAAAATACGGATTTAATGGTGCGCGAACGTTGGAAATGTTGGAAAAGTGTGTCGACAACGATTCTCTAAAGAAAACGGTCTTTTACCAGTGGCACGAGCGCGGCGGTTCAAAAGTGGTCGTGAGTCAATCGAAGATGATGAACGCAGTGGCAGACCATCGACATCGAAAACCGACGAAAACATTGATGAAGCAAAAGAAATGTTGGTCAATAACCGCAGAGATATAGCGGAGGACTTGAACATTGCCTATGGATCCGTCCAAAGCATGGCAGCAAAATTGGTGGCAAAAGACCTCAATTTCATGCAAAAAAGAGACCGTGTTGACGTCGCAAAAAAGATGATTTGCGAGGCTGAATCCGACCCCACATCCATCAAAAGGATCATTACAGGAGACGAGACGTGGGTTTATGAGTACGACACGCAATCCAGACATCAGGCAAGTGAATGGCGTTCACCAAATGAGCCGAGACCAAAAAACCACGTCGTTTTCAGTCAAAAAAAAAGGCAATGCTCACGGGTTTCATGGATTGCAACGGTGCAGTGCATCATGAATTTTTGCCAGAAGGCCAGACAGTAAACAAAGAGTATTATTTGGTCGTTATGAGACGTGTGCGTGAAGCAATCCGCCGAAAGAGACCAGAATTGTGGGCAGAAAACTCGTGGATTTTGCACCATGATAACGCACCGTCGCACAGTGCCATCATTATTCGTAAATTTTTGACGAAAAATGCAACAAATACCATCCAACAGCCACCAAATTCAGCTGATTTGGCTCCCTGTGACTTCTTTCTGTTAAACTGAGTTAAAAAACCACCACGGGGAACGCTTTTCAGCAGCCGAGAGGAAGTAATGGAAAAATCGCAGGAAGCACTGACGGACCTACCGAAAACCGAATATAAAAAATGTTTCGAGGATTGGAACAAGCGCTGACATAAGTGTGTTGCAATCGATGGGGATTACTCTGAAGGGGACAATATAGATTTAGATGAACAAACTTGTATTTAAAATTTTCTGAATACATTCCGGGATTTTTTGATCAAGGTAGTATTTCTACCAGATCAGAGCTTGATCTATCTTTATTCTCTCAATACAGTACAGAAGGCTGTAACACGTAATACTGCTGACCAGGAATGACCGCAATCAGGACCAAACCATACTGGGCTGCGACATATGGTATATACACGCTGCGACTTATGAGGCAGTAAAGACGACCGTCATGGATGAGGCAAACTTTGGATATTTAGTAATGTATCAGCCCTGTGGTCTACAGCATAGCTAATTGGCCTACTTTTATTACCAAAAACACCCAAGGAGCATTGAAATCCCAAGAAGATACTGACAAACTCACATCCCCCTTAAACCCTGCCTTTACCTTACTTCATTCCAAAACAAGGAAAAGCAGGGGAAGCGACCGTAGTGGTTAACAAAGGATATCAAAGCACTGCGCTGAAAGAGTAGAGAGACGTTTAACTGTGCTAAACTATCTGACCCAGAAAGTGACTGGGAAACCAGCAAGTCATTCTTACGCATCTATAAACGAGAAGTTAGGAAGGTTCAATGTAGATCCTGGCATAGTTTCTCTAAAAAGGTCCCCAACCCAAGTTCTGTCCAAAATACCATGTATTTCGAGCGTACAGAAGGAATAAAACTTGAATTTGCTTTGAAGGCTCAATTCCCTGGTTGCACTTCAGCAACCCTCCTCAATACTTTGAGAAAATTTACAGACCAAGCTGAACATGATCTTTGTAAAAATGCAGTCTTGAACTCTACAATGCACCAGGACTCGGTAGTATACTCCCTGTAGAACTGCAAAATACACTGATGGGGTTCAACTACTTTAACACCACCACAATTGCTTTCTCTAACATTATCCAATATGCCTTCTACACATATGGTGTTGGAAACTCAGCTCAGTATTTATCCGATTAAAACGGAGTTGGTCCTCTTCACAAGAAAAACCAAAATACCCTGGATTATCCCACCTAAGTTAAGTTTCTAAGTGCCTGGGTTGCCATGCATCAACATAGGTCACATCCTGAGAATTAAACTGAGGTGGAAATAAAATTTCGTAGATCGAAGCACAGAAGCCCCAGTTGCCCTGGGCTCTTGCAGGAGTCATTTATAGCATAACCATGTGGTTACCTGTACTGCAAAAATTAACTTCGAGCAACGGCTTAGAAAAAACGCAACAAGCAGCCTGTATAAGCATTACTAGCGAATAAGGAATCCTTTCAGGGCTGGCTCCTCATACTTCGCTCCCTTTATTACCTATGGACCTCTTCGGTGTGTAGATTGCAATTAACTCAAGGCTGAAATAGCCAGCTCGAATTTTGTTGTCAGGCTTCCTCGTAATTCTGCAACTGTCGACTTTTCGCTCTCAAGCTAATTTCCTTCCAATTTTTTTAAGCCACAAAATCTGTAAAATCCTGGCAGGGTAAATGGATTAAAAAATTGTGGGAGGCATATGGACCTAACATAGCAAATGTTCCGTGGGATTTCAATACTCAGTATTCGCCTACCATGCCTACCATGCCTACCATGCCTACCATGCCTACCAACGTGCAAATACTATGTAGCATCACAAGCCCAAAACGTAAATATAGCCCAAAATAGCTAAAAACCCATCATTAATTTCAATGAATAAAACCCAGCGATGAAATATCTCCCAAAGGACTAATCACATATGTATGTATGTATGTGTGTTAACAGTTAAATGTCATATTATCCGTTCAGCTTTATATGGTGGATACCCTTAATAACTTCAAATACAGCTCTTAGCTTGTGTTAAAGTAAACAAGGGCAAGGATAATACGAATTAATGATTCATCATTTCACTGACAGGACAAAGTATGTCAGCTTGATGTCAAATGGTTTTAGAGAAAGAGATGGTTAAATGCTACCCACGCTAGAGTGCTACTTGAAATTGGACTAATGATAATTAATAAAATCTACCACAGCTCATGACACATATGTCAGTACAAATTGTCATTCTCGAAGTACTCGTAAGTCTCATAGAAAGGAGACACTTTTCAGGGAAACACATATTATTTCAAGTGGAGGAGTAATTAATGGATTCTTAATTGGATCGCTGTAGAGTGGAAGGATATGATTTGGCATGGAACTTATTGTTTTGGGTGCATGGAGTTTTTAATGAATTAAGTGGCATAGTGAAATCTTTTCAATTTTATAGCTTGGAGAGAAGCCAGAATCAATCCGAAGGAAGCTAAGAATTGAAGGACAATGTTAACTTTCCTCAGCTACTGTGCATGCACTCTTTGAGATGATGCAAATTTATAATCGATATCCGAATTTGAATCAAAGACGTTGGCCAACTTTATTGTTAACAAAATTGGAGGTGTTTTGAAATAGGTTTGTACCTAGTTGCCTGATCTTTAGCAAACTGACAGAAACCAAATACTGTACAGCACCACCTTGTTTTTCTGTTTTAAAGGGGTTTTCTAAAATACTTTTGAGGACGAATTTCAGACGAATGCAGAGCCGGTACTTTTAGGTAATCAAATGGAGTATAAACCAAATTTTCGGAGCCCTACATTAGGTATCCTGTGGACCTGTTTCCCAGTTGCATTATGCTTTCTATCCAACTTCAAAGTAATTTGTTTTAGGGTGGGAACTGGCGGTTGTCGTTTACCGATTCTGGACCAATAGAGCTATACGAATAGCAAGCTCTCCCCGATTTATCACACCAAGCTGGTTAAAGTCCCTTAGCTATTGTCTTAGGAGAGGTCATTCTTTTTATCTTTGGTATCCTTCCAGGCATTGCTTTACTTATTCAACTAGACTGGAATGACATGCAATACTTTTGAAATAAACAGAAAAGTTTTCGTCCAGTTTGGATAGTCCCACGATTCTGAACATGACAATCAGAGGAGTATGATCCAAGTTTTGTTCCACCTTACTTTTAGCGCTTCCTCGGGCTGTAAAAGAGTTAGTACTAGAGAATGTCCGCTTAATGAACCTAGTTGCTGAATGTTGTACCAAAGTTGACCTAAAAGCCAATCCCAAGAAAAGCACAAGAAGCGGAGAAAGACTCTGAAATGCCACTCTCTTCAGTGAAGCAATAGAGTTCTCAACGGAAATCAAATATCTAGGAATCACACTGGATGAAAAACTTACGGCCAGGACCTTACTATGGGCCAGCAAAAGTCTTGCTGGTAAAAATTGGTGACTTTAATCCCAAAATTACACTATGAATGTACACGGCCATAACGAGACCTTTCATCACGTATGTAGCCGCCGTATGGTGTCATAAAGCAACGCAGAGTTCTACACAGACCAAACTCAACAACAGACAGAGACTAGCCTGTGTCTGTGCAACTGATCCAATAAAAACCGCACCAACAGCTGCGTTTGAAGTTATCCCACCACTTCATCTGGAACTCATGAAAGAAACAATGGTAAATGGCTACATGCTTATCACAGAGGATACTTCATGAATTCAAAAAAAAAAAAGGAATTACTTGGAATATACTTAATAAACAAATTGTCTACCACGATATAACTTTCGGCACAACTTTAAGGTTACATTTCCAGACCGTCTTAGCTGGAACAGGAAAAACCAAAATTTGCCAACAACTCACATGTATGGCACACAGCGGATCCAAAACAAATGAAGCAGTTGGAGCCCGAGTATATGGTCCTCGCACTGTGAGATCTATACATGCCAGTATGGATACAAGCAGTTTCGTATTTCAAGCAGAAATCCATGCAATAGTGCTTTGCATTCGAGAAAATCTAAAGGCATATAACAAACAAAAACGTTTATATTCTCTCCGACAGCAGAGCAGCCCTACTTTCAATTAACGCCTTTGAAATAAAATCAAAACTGGTCTGGGATTACCTTCAACTCTTACAACTACTGGCCACCACAAAAAAAGGTCATCTGATTTCGGTGCCAGGGCACAGCGGACATGAAGGCAACGAAAAAGCAGACGAACTATCCAGGAAAGGATCCGCATCTCACTTCATGATGCCAAAACCATTCTGTGGGCTATCAATTAATACAATAAAAGAAACAGACAAGTCAAAAACATTATGCCAAGCTGCGATAAAAACAAAACAACTACTACAACTAAGTAGAAGCCAGATTCGATTGACCACAGGTTTCCTCATAGGACACTGCCGTGTTAAAAAATACCTGATGACCATGGGCATAGCACATAACAATACATGCAGACTGTTCAACGGGGACGTGGAAACAGCAGAACACTTACTATGTGACTGCAATAGCTTAACCAAAACACGTCAAGGGTTGCCTAGGTAAATTCTACAATACCTTGAAGAGGCGGACATAGCTGCCAGCTCACCTAAAGGCGAAGCCGCCTTCCTAACAAATTGCGGCATTATGGATGAGCTCTAAATGGAGGATATCACAGAGCGTCTGTGGCCGCAGTGATCGGGTATTCTTTATACCACCTCCCACAACAATCCAAATCTAAATCGAAATCTGTGTGTCCTTCTATATGCTGTCATATACTTTTTTTTCGTTGGTTAACCGATTAACCTATCTTTGCTGCTGCTTCAGCAGTCACAAGCGCTCCGTTGACACCTCGCTGTGTTCTTCCCATTATGCCAATGTCGTCTACATAAGCTAGTAGTGGAACAGACTTTTAAAAGATGGTGCCTTTGGAGTTGACTTATGAGTTTCCCACAATTCATTCTTCAATTTAGGAAATAAACTTTCAGACACTCATAGCTGATACCAACATTGTATTGCCAATCGACATAATGTCCCTTGTCGTACGGTGTTTTATAGCCGTTTCTTCTACCACTGCTGCCCTAATGAAATTTCATTTAAATATTCAGCCGTAACATCCTTTTCATCAGTTAACTCTCTTGCTCACAATAGCATGCACTTCGAAATATCTTAATTTTTTTCTAAGCCGTACAGCTGGAATGTGTCTCGGAATGCCCTGCGGAACTCCATATTTTTTTTTTGTCTTTATAACTTGCTAACATTCAAGACCAATGGACATCAGTACCTCTGTTTTTGTCTTCCATACTTTTTCCTCCAAGCAGTCTGTAAACATTTTAAGGATTCGTATTGCCTTAAGCATGTGCTAATTTTATTTAATGAAAAATTGCTTTTCTTCGCAGTCTTACGGCCCAGAAGTATTGACGTCAGAGAAGGCGTACGAAAATCTCCACTGCAGTTTTTGACGACAGATTCTTCAAGTGATATTTGGCTTTGAAAGAGGTGATATAACAGCGACTTCTACGAGCTTCACAGCCATATTGACTTGCTCAGAAAAATGCGTTTCAGTCGACTGAATGAGTGAAGCAAGTGAATATAAAGGAAGGACAATGCATTAGAAGGGGAACTTGCCTTATAGGGCGTATCTAAGTAGAATTGGAGCTCAACTATTATCAAGTTCACAGCTGGAAGTAACTGACAAGCCTAGCCCTACTCCGGACTGTATCGCCATCTAAGTAAGTATGTATTGTAAGACCAATTTTAGTTGCAGTTGAAGGTGAGGGTTTCAAATTTGCCGCCTCAACTCTATATAAAATCTCCGCTTTGAATGCCAATCTATGTCAACGTATTTATACGCGGCAACTTAGAGGATACGATGATGGAAGTATCCAGTCTTGGAGATGTTGGAATAAGAAATTCTCTGGCTTTCCTCAAAAATTTGATTTTAAAACAAGTCTTCTTGATCCTTGTGTATTCATTAGCTCTTCTAAGGAAATAAAACTTTGCAACAGCATCCAGAAGAGGTGAACCATATTTTTATGGGTCTTAAGAAAGAGGTTGAAGTGACAGTTTGTGATGTGGGCTATTTTCTGGCACTCAAAATTATACAAAGGAATTGATTCATTGAGAACCATATTCAAGGACAATTTTAAGGGGAGCTATCAACTCCAGACCTTAGAGGTATATGTGAGGACCAACTCTATTTCCGTAAACCAGCAGGATTTCTTATATATTTGCAAAGCTTGACATCGTTTTCGCCATCAGTTCAGATAGCAGTCACTAGGAGATAACTAATATGCGAACCCACAACCGATTCCCAGTATATCACTACATTAGAGGCTGTAAAAGATTTGTGGTGAATGTGAAATTTTCCGTGGACTTACCAGCAAAATTAGAGCATGTCCTTGTTTATACTTAGATATCCAATGTCCAACTAAATTAACTTAAGGAATTGGATTTCACTGTGCGGTATCATTTCCTAAGAGAAGACTTTGAATATAATTTATTCAAATTGGAATATGTTCCCTCCGATTTATTAATGAAAACGAAAGACGGCTCCACATACATATATTTGAATAAATGAATAACATCTGCAGAGAATTCTCCCACCAACTCATAGCAACTACCAGGCTTCACTTAATTGACCAACTAAGTTAAGGAAAGATCTAAGCGAAGGACATCAGTATAAATATAATGACGCAATTATTCCCTGAAATAAAAACATTTTGGCCAAGGAATCTACATTTTCTGCCAAATTGTCGTAACACAATTGTGAGTCGACGGTTACATTGCCCATCAACTGAATTCATAATGATCTCTTGCCGTTTCAAATTCGACTAAACGAACAAAACCATTTCCAAGAAGCCTTTATCATGACAATAACACTGTTCACTGACTTCAATTATGTACAAACTTTGGCAATTTTTCTCTTCGCCACAGGATACATTAGCACACACCAACAAAAAATTTTATTGTGGAAAGCAAAAAAAAAAAAAACAAAACCAAATTTACCAGGATAACCTTTAATGAATGACATCTTCCTTACCACATCATTACCACAGAGACAAGATGGACTTCTCATCAATGTCCAGCTGTGCATATATATTTTTCCTTCACCAAAGGTGACTATTCACTCGTTCAATCGAAGGAATCACAGTCAGTCATAGACTAGCTTTCACTGAATAAATTGACAAGACATCTCCGGTAGTTGAAGTCATACACAAAAGTCACGCAGACATCATCATTACCATCCAAACAGCAATCAACAATAACGTGACAAGTCCTACTGGGAGTGACACGGCCACCATACAGGACCATACGAAAAAAAAAAACCCAGCCACCTTCAGAATCAGGGGGAACATCAAACATTACTTAGCCCAACATCAACAATGTTATTATTTTTTTTTTTCTCCTATGTTAAAGTGATATTCGTACTTCCGAAGGACGAAAGAGCAGAAGTTCCCAGAGTACATAACTAACGGCGACACAATTTTTTTTTTTTCATTTTTTTTTGTCATACTAGTGGTATACGTAATATTTTGTCCATTTTTGTTGGTACAAGGACCAAAGTTGAATCAAGTCGAGTCCTTTGCTATCAGCTAACATCATCGTTGTCGTCACTAGGACAACAGCAGTTGGTGTAACAGCAATTGCAAGAGATTTAATGTGTTGGCTGCTGAACGATGAACGATGAACGATGAACGATGAACGACGAACGATATCATAACAGCGGTAATAACCTTGTCCCGCTGAGAAGAAAACTGCTTCCCTTAATGATGCCAACAACATTGCCAGGCCATAAGCCTGCAACACAAGTTAACCAAAAGCAAAATAAAAAAAAAAAAAAAAAAAAAAAAAAAAAAACAAAGACAAACTACCTCGTAAAAAAAATATATAACAACCGGAGACTTTCAACGTACTCGCACCCCCTTTCAGACGGGAAAATTAACATAATAAGGAGAACAATTTGCGGCATAGAAAATGAAATGATTTACGTGAATGATGACGGCAAGGATATCCTCTGACCTACCATGAACTTATAAAAATATTTCTTCTTCTTACGAATTTGCCTTCTCAATTTTTGGGAAAATTATTTCCAGTTCTTCTTTTTACATTCTTATCACAATCAACATCGCAGATACGAGTAACTACTATGGAGGGGGCGTAGTTCGATCGGAGATAAAAAATGTTCAGTGTGACCGTGGTGTCAGATAAAAGATTGAAGGAACCTTACCCAGGGTAGAAGTCTGTAACCTGTTCGCATTTGAAGCTATGGTATTTGCTGGCGTCATCAAGCTCTTTCAATGATAGACAGCTGTTGACTGTGACTCTGTGTGCTTCACAAGCATACTTTCTCAGCAACTCCGGTTTTATGCAGGATATGTCATACGTTATTCGCCTCTGCTGATATTCAGTCTACAATTTACCAGTAAGCTCCTCACCAAGTATTTCGAAATGGCATGTCCAGCTAGTAAGCCATCCTACAGATCACCGGTTCCTTGGTAAAACACAGACCTATAGCGATCCACAAAACTTCTAAACAGGCCACTTAAGACTAATTTGGAGGAAGATTGGAATCTTTACAGATCAAAGGGTGCTTGTGGTCTAGTGGTTCCAACAACACCACTAAAGAGAAAATTGACTCTACTACCGCCATCACTCTGTTAGTACTGTATAATGAAATAATTTCGCTAAAGGAAATGAATAGAAAAGCTCTATCGATGATAAACTTGCTGCAAAACGAAAACAAGGCTTTGAGGACCGAAGTGAAATATTTAAATCATGCTGTCAACAGGCTGCAACAAAAATCTCTAAATAAATGTGTTGATATTGTTGGCATCCCCAATGTGGACAAAAATAATGCATTACTTTCTGCTATTAGAGTTATGAATGAGGGTCTAGAAGTAAATGTAAATGCTGACGACATTGAGAGTTGCTACGTCAAAGCAATAACAATAGTCAACCCGTTTTTTCTTCGCCGGAGAAGTCATTGAACATCGTGTGCATCAAATTTAAATTAGCTGAGCGCAAGCAAAGTATCCTAAACAACAAACGAAAGAAGCTACTGACATCCAGCTTATTTGGTGAATAACATGGAAGTCATCCCATCCACATTAATGAGTTTCTAACAAAAGCTAATAGGTTATTGTTTAATAAAGCCAAAAAAGTAAAATTCGAAAAAAAGCACTCGTTCCTATGGGTAAATAGTGGTGTCATTTTAATGAGCAAAAAAGAAGGAACTAAAGCATTAAGAATCAATGCTTTGGAGGATTTAGAAAATTTATTTTAATTGTATTTGTTTAAATTGCTGTAGTTATGTTAAATAATATCAGTTATCTAAGTGAAAATCCTTCTAATAGTTTCTTTGTAAGTTCCTTCTGTAAATTTGATAAAGAATTTTACAAAAGTGTTTTTCATTCTAATGACTTCAAAAATGACTTCTATATCGTTCATCAAAATATTCGCAGTTTGCGAAAAAACTTTGATTTGCTCTTGCTGCATTTGGAATCATTTATTAATAAGCCTAAATTAATTTTTGTTATTGAAATATGGATCTATGATCATGAAGAGGATTTCTATATTATATCGGGTTATAAGATTTATACAAAGTGTAATAACTCTTATGCTGCAGGTGGTGTAGCTGTTTTTATCTGTGAGAACTTGAATCCTGAGTGCTGTAGATTAAATCTTGAAAGTTTTGATATAATTAAACTTTCTGTCACTATTGATGCACATAAATTTATTGTTATGTGTTTCTATAGACTACATGATGTAAGTAGAGATGTTTTTGTGGATGAATTATCTTCCATATTAAGTAATGAGCGTTCAAAACATTGTATTGGGTCTACAAGTAAGTTTCCAGAGTTTTTTTTTTTCCAAAATATGAAGTTTTATTATGAAAACATAGTTACAATGCTTTATTCAAAGTATCGTCCATCGGAAGCTACAACTTTCCCCCATCTTTCTGGCAATTTATGAATTCCGGACCAAAAAAAATTTCTCGTCTTTCGAGCCCAAAAACGTATCGAGCCAATTTTTGATTTCCTCTAATGAGCTGAAGCGTATTCCCGTAAGAGCGTTCTGCATCGAACGAAACAAGTGGTAGTCAGATGGTGCCAAGTCTGGACTGTAAGGCGGGTGAGGCAGTATTTCCCAAATAGTTTTTCACCGAAACCGCAACATGTGGCCGAGCGTTGTCGTGATGAAAAATGACGGACTCATGCCTGGTCTCATATTCTGGCCGTTTTTCTTTTAATGCCCTCTTCAAACGAATTGGTTGGGTTCAATATAATGGTCCTTTGATGGTTTCACCACTCGGAAGCAGTTCGTAGTATACGACACCCTTTTGATCCCACCATATGTAGAGCATGACCTTATTCACGTGAATATTTCGTTTCGGCGTCGATTGGGCGGGCTCGCCGGGCTTTGTATACGATTTTCTGCGTTTAGGATTATCATACTAAATCCATTTCTCATCATCAGTGACAATACGATGCAAAAATGATTTATTTTTATACCGCAGCAGTAACATTTCGGACATGCAAAATCGCCGTTCGACGTCTCTTGGCTTCAATTCGTACGGCACCCAGTTTCCAATCTTTTGAATGAATCCCATTCCTTTAAGGCGCAGGGAAATGGCTTGTTGCGTGACGCCCAATGATGCAGCAAGTTCTTCTTGAATCTGACACGGATCCTCATCCAGTAAAGCGTCCAATTCCTCGTCTTCGAAACTTTTCGGCTTTCTTAGGCGATCTTTGTCTTCAACTCCAAAATCACCACTTTTGAACCGTTTGAACCACTCGCGGCACGTCGATTCACCAATACATTCTGCCCCATAAATTTCCGAAAGCAAACGATAGACCTCAGCCGCACTTTTCTTCATATTAAAGAATAAAAGCAGCGCTTCCCGCAAATGACGTTTATTTGGCTGGAAACTTGCCATGATTTTGCTCGATAAAATGTACGACACCGATAGAACTGGTCAAATATAACCCTGCAAAGTTGTTGACAGATACAAAACCTACAAATAAAACACATGGGGTCTGACATTTCTGCCCGGGATCCACTGGTGGCGCCATCTCTGACAAACGCTGGAAACTTACTTGTAGACCCAATATTATTCTGGGTGATATAAATATCGACATCCTATGTGATTCAGTAATTGTAGAAAGATATCAAGCTTTAATGTCATGGAATGGTTTTGAGTCTTGTATAAATGAGCCAACTAGAATTACTGATAATTCTCAAACTTGTATTGATCATATTTATGCAAGACTCAGTCGCAATGCTAATTTATCTTTGATTAGTACTATCTCTGATTTCAGAATCTCCGTTCATTGTATGACATGTATCTGCTTTAAATCTGGTGGTACTCATACTAGACCTACCAACAACTGTAGTGAGTCTAAACCAGTAAATAGAATAGATTTTGAAGAACTAAATACCCGCTTGCTATATGAAAATTGGGTAGATATTTACGGTGAATCTAATCCCTCTATAGCCTTTGATTTATTTCTAACTATTTTGAAAGGTCATGTTGACTTGTGCTCATCTCCCTTAGGGAGTAGTAGGACCAATCCCAAGAGATTAAAGCCATGGATGTCGAACTACTTACTTAAAAAACTTAAAATCAAAAACAAACTCCGTTTAAAATATAAAAAAACGTCCTAATGACATATATGTTAGAGAAGCTTATGCAAAGATTTCCAATGAAGTTAAAATCGAAACTCCTTTATGTAAAGAAAAGTACTATGTCAATAAATTTCATAGGGCTAATGGAAATTTAAAACAGGAATGGGTCTTAATAAATCAGCTTTTCAATAAAAATACATCTTCACGTGCACCATCTAGTATAAGATTTAATGATACAGTTATTGAAAATTCTTCTGAAATAGCTAATGCTTTTAATGCATTTTTTGACGAGTGTTGCCACCAACACGTTGGCTGATGCGGGTTTTAAAAATACTCCCAACTCTTGCTTACAAAGATGTTTTGACATAGAAAAAAGGCATGCAACTAGTTTTTTCTTTGAACCTATTTCATCTCTTGAATTGTTCAAAACTATTATGTTGCTGAATAAATCCAATTCATCTACTCGTAAAAGTTATTCGAAGATTGCGTTAAATATTGTTGACGTTTTAGCTGACATTTATAACGAAAGTATATTCCACGGAATCTTTCCTGACACAAATTTCCGACCAATCTCTCTTCTCTCTGTTTTTTGAAAAAATTTTTGAGAAAGTAGTAAAAAGTAGAATTAGTACCTTCCTGGAGAAAAAATTTTTTTTTAGCATAAATCAATATGGCTATAGAGCGGGTAAATCAACGGAGGACGCGCTCTTAAACTTTTGCAGTCTAATTTATAATAGTTTGGATAGCAAAACAATTACTGCTTCGCTATTTATAGACATTACCAAGGCATTTTACACTGTGGACCACGAGCTCTTACTAATAAAGTTAGAAAAGGCAGGCTTTAGAGGGTTTATGCTGAATTGGTTTGGATCATATCTCAAGGATAGGAGGCAAATGGTTAAGATAGGAGACCATTTTAGCGAATGCCTTGATATTCAGCTTGGTGTCCCACAGGGATCCGTTCTTGGCCCCATCTTATTCCTAATATTTATTAATTCTATATTTAGTCAAAATTTGAAGGGCAAACAAACTGCAGACGATATAGCTTGTACATACTCCAATAATTCCATTTTAGGCTTGGTTGCTGATGTAAACCATGACTTAGAAGTCTTAAGGCATTGGTTTGGTATGCACAAGCTAGTAATAAGCTTGCATTGGATCTACATTCGCCAGATTTGATCTTCCACAGTACAGATTGTACTAATGTGTGTGTGAATACTGATATTTGTCCTATAAATACTTGGTCAAATAAAAATAGCGATGATCCTAGGTGCTCATCCAAGTGCTTTGTGATTGAAAGGGTTGCTGATTTTAAGTACCTGGGTTTACACTTTGACAATAAAATGAACTGGGGTTTACATACTTCTTCACTAAAAAAGTATCTTCTAACAACTACTTATATACTATATCATCTAAGAGTTTTTTGCTCTCGCAATTTGTTAGAGACGGTCTACTATGGCTTAGTGCAATCAAAGTTGCAGTATGGATTGGCTTGCTGGGGCGGTACTTATGACAATAAGATACAACCTCTGATTATTAGCCAAAAACATATTCTAAGAATTATTTGGAAAAAAAGACGTTGTAAGCATAGTACGAGTATCTTACTTTTCTGCAATTCAAAAATCCTTCTACTGAAGCATCTATACTTTTATAAAGTGTTAAAAATATTTTTTATAAGAAGTGGTTATCAAGAAATCAAAATTCAACTGCCTATGCACTTCGCAGTAATGACAGGAATTTGGTTATCATTCCAACATACAGCACTCACAAATTTTTTAGGTTATTTAATCTACTACCTTTTGAACTTCGGAATATTAGGAAATCCTATTCATTCTATAGAGGTATTAAAAAATGGCTTTTTAATTTTGACTTCAAAGAAATAAATCACTTAACAACAGTCACAAGTTGAATGGTTCTTTTTTTGGTGGTTTATTCTTTTACTTTTTATTTATAAGTATTAATTTGTTGATCATCAGTGTGCTGCAATTGTTAATTAATAAATTATATTTTACGTACTACTACCCCACTACTCTTATATAATCGGTCGTTTTATAAAAAGTTTTTAGCTCGATACATTCGACACTAATTTTTCTTAAATTATAGAATGTGTCTACTTAATTTTATATTTCAATGATTGTCTTTATAATAGGAAAACACTTTTAGTAACTCGCTATTATTGTTAATAATTTAACTATAATTCTAAATTTGTATATATTACCATCAGTATTATAGCATTATTGTACTAAAAGCTTTGAGTTAAATGGAATATGAAATTTAAAAAAAATAAATAAATAAAAAAAATTAAATAAATAAAAAGAATTTAAGAGGCTTATTCGAATTTCGAAGAGCGCCTCTTACAAGGTTTTTTTGCGAAAAGATCGAAACTGTCGGTGAAACCAGTAGGCGGGAAGATCAACCAGCCTGGAACCACTCAGAAAATCTGACACTGAGTCGAAAGCAGAGAGTCTCCGTGTCGTTCTTGAGTCTCACTTCCCAGGTAAACTAATGGGAACCAGCTCACAATGAAGATCCTACTGAGCTGAACAACACAACACGCCGTAGCTGGCATAATCGTATCTCATCAGTTGTGGTGACGGATGAGGCCATTAAACATGCTGTTGCCTCCTTTGATGGCTTCAAGTTGCACCAGTTATGTTACAAAAAGGTATAGACAAGATGCTGGTAACCCTGGAGAGAATTTTCACTGCTAGCTTGGCACTACCATACATACCGCAACCCTGGCGAAGAGTGAGATTGGCCTTTATACCGAAAATCGGAAAGGAGGACTACTCGCTCGCCAAGACTTTCAGACCTATAAGTCTGACTTCCTTCATGCTGAAAGGCATCGAGAGAATGGTCGATATCCATGTGCACAAAACCGCCTTGTGAATGCATCCTCTGTCGGTGATGCAACACGCCTACCAAAGCGGAAGATCCTGCGAGAGTGGGCTTCAGAATCTGGCAGGCACAATTGAAGGCGCACTCGACAAGAAGGTATACGCCTTGGTCATTTTCATCGACGTTGAGAGTGCTTTCGACAGCGCAACTTTTGACGGCATGTGTAACTCGACCAGACAACACGGCAGACATGAATCACTAGTTTTGTGGATGAAAGCAATGCTGGTAACTAGGACATTGATTTCGAATGCTGGCTGTAGTCAATATGTGGGGGCGAGGATAAACAGGGATTGCCCGCAAGGCGGTCGGCGTTCTGTCTCCACTGCTATGGTGCATGTTGGTCGACTCACTGCTCAATAGTTCTAACGTCTATGCAAAAGCCTACGCGGCTGATGTAGCTGTACTGTCTGTTGGATCGTGTCTAGCGGCTGTTTATTCCAAAGTGATCGACAACTGGTGCACTAGAAATGGGCTTTCAATTAATCCATTCAAAACTGAGATTGTTCTCTTTACGAGAAGGAAGAAGCTGTCTGGTCTGACTCATTTAGTGCTTAAAGGCATCACAATCCAATTCTCTAAAGAAGCCAAGTATTTGGGTGTGGTCCCGGATGACAAACTTCTCTGGATTAAACATGTTACGTCGAAAACCTCTAAGGCGCTGTCGGCCTTCTGGGAGTGCAGAGGAGCTATGATAAAGCCAATTATTTCCTACGAGTCGGTTGTCTGGTGGAATAACCACTCGCGAAAATACGTGATTGCTAAGTTAACAAGACTCCAAAGAACGGTTTGTTTTGGATGCATTGGGGCTTTTCCCCGCACTCCTGCCTCCGCACTAGACGCACTGATGAACCTCCCTCCGTTTAATATTCATATCGTGGGTTGCACTCTCAAAGTCATCTTCCGTTTAAAAAGAAGTGGTATTTGGTATAATACGCCCTGGAGCTTTGATGACCTTGCGCGCCGGCTGTCCTATGACTCTGGAGCTGTTGCGGAAAAAATATTTCCCAGTCACCAGGTCTGGTTTCGGCCAGAATCAGAGCCAGGAAAGGAACGCAGTCGGTTCTTCACGGGCGGCTCCAAAACCAATATAAGATGTGGCACTGGTGTCTTTCTGGAGGACGATAATGTTAGATTTCACTTCATGTAATGAAAGCTTGCATATGCTTTCAAGCGGAGACTTACGCAATCCTGATGGCAGCGAATTATATTGTGGAGAATCGGTGAAGGGGGCGAGACATTTGCATCTGCAGCGACAGCCAAGCTGCGCTTTGAACCTTGCTGAAACCTCTTACGACTTCCAAGCTAGTTCAAGAATGCAAGGGATCACTGAAATTCAATGACCCTTGTCGATGAACGTGCCAGGAAAAGTTATTCAGGACCCGAACAGCCTGCGTCCTCGGTTAAGGCTTCCATTGACAGTTGGGACTCATATGAGCACAACTGCAGATGGCGTAACTCCCCAGGTAGTAGGCAGACCAAACGAATGCTTCCCGATGCCTCCAGGAAGTCAGCGGCCTTTCTGCTGTCCCTCAGCAAAAAAGACTGCAGGTTGCTTACTGGCATCGTGACAAGGCATTACACTTTTGCTAAGCAATTAAATGTTTGCTGTGAAAGTGATGGCGACACCCCGGAGCAAGCTCGCATTAGATTGTAGGTAATCGGCGCTGGTGCTGTACGCACCTTATCACTGAAGCGCTTACTCATCTGAAAGATTTCATTAAAAGAAACTTACAAAGAGTAGACTAGTTCTTTGTCTAAGTGCTCTGTTCTGACAGAAGACAAAGCTCCTCACCATACTCAATATGTGGTACAAAGTTTCTCAAAAATTTCCAGAAAATCAAAACTATCGCTGAATTTTCGGTGGAATAGGGGATTCCAAGTGTTAGAAACAGAAACAGGCGGAGGTACCACATATCCGAAATCTGTTCCTTTAAAGTTTATTTCTTTTATCTGGTCACACTGAGATGTAATGCAAGATGCAGCTGAAACGGTGAAGTATCCTGTACACGAACAAGGTGCTTGATAACTGGCTGATTGGAATTACCGGGAGTCCGAGTCATTTCCGTGTCTGTCGCTAGGTTCTACTTTTTTTCTTGCTTTTGGCAAATCGACAGTAAATGGATAAAAGTGATGTCGTTGCTATTCAGTGATATGTAATACAGGAACGAACTAAATTTTGATTTCAATAAAAAATTTGGGGGGTAGCGTCATCCTATTGAAACCACACCTCATCATTATCCAAGGCATCCAGATTTTGGAAGAAATTTTCGTTCACAATGATAGTAATAGTAATACCGGGTCCGGATTTATTTTTGAAATAATGATGCCCGAAGATGACTCCAAAGCCTGCCATCCCTTAGATGGCAGACTAGGGGCATTAAGAAATATTGCGGACAGAACACGGTCTTCAGAAATGAATTTCCACGACTACGTTTGAGGTCCTTGTGGCATGATTTGTCAAAGCAGACTGAACAAAAGTAACATATGCATCTGCCAAATTTGAAAGCGAACTTTCTTTACAGCCAAATCAACGTATGTACATATCTAAGTCACATTCTGGTTGAATCTTCATATATATATGTAAGTAGATATTCTTGAAAAAACAATGTAGCAAATTGTAACCTTAAGGAAGTGGCTTTTTACGTGCCACGGGTGTCCTTTAAGAGGTACCTACATGAGCAGATGCCACTCAGAAAATAGCCCACAATCTGTTTATGGCATCTTCACTTCCGACGGACAGAAATTCCAAGCAAAGTCCCATTTGCCGTACGTTCCAGTCATCACCATAAGATTTAGACAAAACGGAGCCAACTCTACCGCTCCAAGCCGTGTTCCAAAAAGGCAGCTGCCTTTGTTAAACGGAATGCGACACCATTACTCTAAGAACCTTTAATTTTATGACCCCTAAACCCATTCAGAAGCAAACCAATAAAATTGGCATTTATAGACTTCCGGAAGATGGGTCTGCACCCTACAACAACAGCAGTGACAACAACAAATACCAAAAGCAACCCATTCCCTAAGTTCTGTGTTCCATAAAAATTTATTACCTAACTGACCTTAAATCCAATCGTGTGTTTAATTGTAGCATTTATCGATCCCTGAGGATACCTTTTACCGTGCATAACGTTTGCCTTGCTTACTTGCCATCTCTGCATAAACATTCACCCCGACTTTGCTAATTTATTTTCTTTGTTGTTGTTGTTATCCTTTGTAGAAGTCGTTGGCAAATATTGCAATTGTCATCTGGGAGATGCTTCTTTGGCGTCCTTTTGTTGTCGTCAAAGTCGTCACTGTCATAGCATGGGTAAGTAGTAATGGTTGGTAGGGGTAGTCGTCCTCGTCAACGGTAATTTTTGTTTTCTTTTTCAGTTTGCCAAAGGTAGGAGTAGATACACGGGTACATAACATAGTTGGCAGCTGGGGGCCTTTGTGTTTTGTTTTTTTTTTGATCCATTGGACAGGGTATGAACGGTACTGTTGCATTGGGATTTCCCTTTTGGCATTTCGAATTTTCAATGCAAACACAACAGCAACAGTAAAAGCAACAGCAGTTGGTATGGAACACACCTTTCTTGAAAAGTCAATACTCGTACAAAAATATTTTCCTGTTCAGTAGGGTGATGTATGGTTTTGTTGGAAGTTTTCAACACAGAAACTTTTCTGGGCCTCTGTAGTGACGCTCATATCCGTCAATAGTTTCTGACAACAAATGTTCAGCTAAACGGGATGAGTAGGGACAACTGTATACTGCCTTACTTGCTGAGGTAGCGCTACAGTTTGGGGTGAACCTGGTTTTCAATTAAGAAGGTTCTTCTCGAATTACCTCGGTCGTAAGATAAATTCCTGCAGCTGCAGGAATTTCTTTACTGCAATGCAAACGGGACCGAATATCTCATGAATAATTTTTCTCTCGAAACAATCGAGGATATCTTCTTCATAGAGTCCATAAAGTATAGTAGACCTGGGATGATCTAGCTCTCTAATAGAACTCCTTAGTTCTTCGGAATATGGCCAATCTACTCAATGGCCTTCTTAGCCCAAAGAAACAGCGATTGACAACACTTAGTTTTTCTATGGAGGTGTTGTACACAAAGCCCCTTAGTCCCTTATTCCCATTAATACCACAAAGTTATGGCTATCGATTGACACGTGCTGACCAGCTCGTCGATGCTATGAGTCCGTTCTTGTTATCAGCATATACTTGATTTTGTACTCATTAACCGCTAAACCTATTTTGCCAGCTTCCGTTTCAATACGGTGACTGCCCGCCGAGGTCTGCCAATTATGTCATTATCATCGGAGTACGATAGTAGTTGCATTCTTTTGCCTCCTTTCTTGTGAATTCCGTACAATTCTTTCGAATGATGTTAAAGAAGTCACATGACAGCGCGCCACCTTGTCTAAAACCCTTTTTAACATCAAAGGCCTCGGTCCATTTCCGACTTTGACGGACCGTGAGCGTTCTAAATCCTCATTCTGCACAGACGAACGAGTTTTCCAGGGATGCCGAAACTAGACATGGCTCTATACATGAAAAGATGGTGGGTATGGGTTTTGGCTTCTTGAGTTTTTCCAGAATCTGCCAGAGTGTGAAGATTTGTTCGATTGTGAACTTTTCTGGCCTGAAATAGCACTAGAAGGGACCAACCAGGTTGTTGAGGAAGGGTTTCAGACGTTCACACAATAATATGATGCGCGCATTAGGCATACACTCTTCTGATCAGATCTGAGAAATAAATTTGTGTGTGGCCTCCACAAGCTCACTTCCAGCAGTTTTGGGTACCTCGGCCTGTATGCTATTAGGTCCAGCAACTTGGTTTTGTGCAGGTGGAAAAGTTTTGGCTATCTTCATCTACACTGAATGGTCTATTCTGCCTGATGGCGGGATGTTGGTTTTCGTCGCCGTCTACAGAAATAGCTCCTCAGCATTTACTGCGAATCTACCACCATTTTTTTTTTAGGGATTAAGTACCCTTAAAATGTTTGCACACAGCGCGGACGAAGGAAAATCAGGGAGGATGGAAAGAGAGGTGCCGGTGAACGTTGGCTTTAAATGTTTGAAGGTTATAATGACTAGGAAATTAAAAGCTAGGCAGTGCATTCCATAAGCGAGTTGTACGGCTTAGGAACGAATCACGATAATTTAGAGTACGTCCGGAAGTGGGCTGAAGAGCGAGATGGGTTTTAGGGTTAAAAGTTTGAAGGGGCGGAATGCTACTGGCGATTTCTATGGAGCACTGGTGGTGGAAATAGCGATAAAACAGAGTGAGACACGAGACCTTACGTCGGAAACCTAGACATTTCGCAGCATTTTTGACGACACCGAATACGTACGCTTTGGTTCCACTTTTCGGTGAGATATGCCATCAGATCACCAGTGGACCTGTTGCTACGAAAATCATACTTCGAGATATTTCATGAGTTGACGGTTTACCAGCGTTTCCCTTAGAAATAAGTGACCTAAGTGCAATGGGTCCGTTAGAGGAGGGAGAAGAAGATTCGCCTTTTTTAGGGACGGGCTGGACAAATGCTGTTTGCCATCTGTTCGGAAGGAGTCCGAAAGAGTAGGATTGATGGAAAAGCTTACGGAGTGATTTTACCAGCGAGGAAGAACACCTCTTCACATCTAGACCAGCGGATTTGTGAATATTAAGATCTTTAAGAACTCTTGCTAGTACACGAGTGCGAAAGTGGATTTGTCCCATTGAAGATTCGACGCACTCAAGTGTAAGCGGAGACAAAGCACAATCTTTGAGTGTTGAGCTGGCCGCAAAAGTGTGCAGCAAGCAGATTGGCCTTGTCCAAAGAGCTGACAGCTGGAATGTCATTGTAAATGAGCGTTGGGATGGAGGATGAGGCAGAGTTTCAAATATTTTTGAGGCTTAGAGGCTTCCATTCATACATTGTTGACTTGGCATATTCTTTTTAATTTGCATTGGAGGATGCCATACTCGTACACACACTTTCCTCGATCTGTCTCTTGTCTTACTCTTTTTTTTTGTTCTAAGATCTAGGCAGCTCTAATCCTCTTCTAAAAGAGAACTTTCTGGTTTCTTTTTCTCTGAACGGATTATCCGGCATCCATAGTCAAACCATGAGTTTCGCACTGGTGGTCGAGTGAAACCTGGCACATGATAGGCGGTATCTCTGATAGTTTATTGGAAGATTTGCACTGAATTTTGGGAGAAGATTCTGTTGGCGCAGGACGTCCGGTAAGGCTAAGGAATTCTTGTTCGGCAAAAACCTTGTCGGGGTCTTGCAACATAATATTTGTTCTTCTAAGCGACGCATTCGTATCTCGACTACAACAAAGTAGTGACCTGAATCAGTTTTGGCTGACTCGAATTTCCGCGAGTTGTTCGGCTTTACATGGTCTGTTAAAGGACCTAACGTTGCATGTATATAACTGAAAACCTTTTGCCTTTTTTAGCACGGATCACCGTGCTAGAATCCGGGCTTTTATTTATTTCGTGCCTATCAACTTTTCTGCACGGCCGGGAATCGACATGACGAGTAGCTTTTAATCTGAAGGGCCAGGCGTTTAATGATAGTCCTTGGATATCAAGATCCGGTTACATCAGCGTCAATATGATGTTGTGGTTCAATTTGAGTTCTTACGTCACTATCTCTACGTCAGAAATTCTGACAACTGGCTCTGGAGCTCTTTTCAGATCAGATCTTTGAATATGTCAAAGCAATCCTTGAAAAGGACCACCAGGTGAAGAAGTTGCACGCAGGCAATACCATTGATTTCAAGTCGGGATTTCTTCCGAAGTTTCCATTCAAAGCAGAGTTCTAGTAAGCAACCTGCATTCACAGATCATTCTTTTATACAAATGTTGGATTTTTATTGCGTAGTGGTACACACAATGCTGCATTTGTTCCACATGGAGGCAACTACATATTTTCTTTTGATTTAGTAAGTAGCACCAAATAGCTCTTTATAGGTTTGAATTTGTTGACCGTAAGTGATTGGAGATGCATGAAGGATTTAGATAGCCCTTTCAGGGGATGCAAGAGAATGCCCAAGATCAGCTCAGTTGTTTTAAGTTATGTTCCTTTCCCAGGGCCTACTTGACACAGAACTCCTATATGCTACTGATGCTAAAGTCTAGAGCCAAAACATTGATATTTTTGTGTATTGTCCAATTGTATTATAGTTTCAGTGGCACAATCCTTAAACTATGAGATTAAGTTCTTTTGATTTATCGACTCTAACACCATTAGGGCACCCTTCCATTCATATTGAATCAACCATAGCTCCCCAATAAATTTGTTGTGCAATATGCTTCCTTTTTTCTGTTTGTTTCTTCTTCTTTTTTTTGTGGCAATTCCTACTTCCGATCGAAAGTAAATTCCCCTTTGAGAACAGGAAGCAGCAGTATGTGTTTGAATAAAGAACAGCTGTTGCAACAGGCAAGCAGCAGAACTTTTACAAAACGGATGTCAGAGTATCCTCGAAATATCTACTGACACAGCGCACAGATTGCATAAAGCATGGCAACTTTGGAGAATTCTATTCTCCCCTCGGATTCATATCTGTCATCATCCTCCACCAGTGCTCCATCCCATATTGTACAACGGAACAAAAGGACCAAACAGGGGGAAAAAAAAGAAAGAAGAAGAAAAAACAAAGCGTGCCAATTTCCAATTTCGGAGTAATAAAATTTTTGGAGATTTTCTTCTTTTGTTCTTATTTTATGACAGCACGCTGAGGAAATTCATTTGTTCGCATCGTAAATTTGTTTGCCTTCCTGGATCTGTCGCAGATGTATCTGAAGGACATTGTGGGATGGAGAAATTGAAAGATGGAATAAAACAAAAGTGCAGATTGAAATGCGAGATGAAATTGAGGACGATTGACATGCGGTTGATGGTCAATTATATGGTTGCCAGGGGAATAGTCCTTGTTGTCCATGGACACGGTCTCTAAGCGAGTTTGACATTCATACCGAGTGAGTTTATTATTGGACAAAATCTTTTCTTTTTTTTTTAAAAAAATTTTTTATTTCTCTGTCCGGATATAGAATGTGAAATGGCATGTGGGGAAGCATTTACGAGTATATTTCAAGTAGAATCCATTTTTGGATGTGATACTATCGGAGAGTACATTTTCGTGTTAAAATATCATCGGTCTACGTGTGCGACGGTAGTTGGGTAAACCAGGGCTATTTTGGGAAATGGAATCGGAGTCGCCGACACGTACAGTGTCAAATTATCGTGTGACAGAAAGTGTAAAAGACACACCGTGTAGCTCCATAGGAACCAAATAAAGAACTAAATACGTTTTGTATTGAAAAACAGTGCACTGTGCACTGGACAATTAAATGAGAGGTTTCGAAATAATAAAGGATCTACGGCCTTCAGGTCTGCATTGGGATGGATCTGTAAATTTATTTGTGAAAGGAGCTAGTCTGTATTTAACATTTAAGGCAAAGTGACTTACATTAACGACAAGGGGTACTAATGTTTTCACAAATATGCTGAAGATCAAGTTTATTATTTGTTGTAAGGTAAAAAAATATATATCCCTGCACTACAGCTCGTTGTAGGCCTGGATCTTAATAAGTCTGTCCAATTCGTGAAATATTTAGCTCATTGCCTCCAGTTTCGCACTCCAGGTTGGCACACACCACAGCTCTATTGCGTTATCGAAGAATATCCAAGGTGGAATGTTGATGACTTTCACTCTACGAGTTTTCAAATGAAATTATGCACACCTTTCTAACCAGTAGAGTTAGCTCTTAAATCTCCTCCTACCGAGTACATCAACGTAAATGTGATCAAAGATCACAACTAAAATCTTGCCAAAAGAATCTTGCATTATCTGCGCTCTTCAAGAACTTCGCTGCAGCGCATTAGAGCAGAACTGGGTCGTATAAATAGTGCTAACACTCAGTAAGAATGGTTCAAGACATTATATTTTGATTACAACTCTCAACATATGGCTTCTTCGGCTGTTATTTCGGTCGAAATTTGGACTACACTAGATCATCAATAACGAGCTGAATATTTGCTTTCAAATCCTAACTTTGTTGCCCTACTCCAAAGGCTCCGGGGATAGCCCCACAAGAAGTGATAGAGTAGAGCAAGATCTCGGTAACCAATTTACTTGTCTAGCTTTCAGTAAGGCATCATACTGATCATTTTCCAGTGACGTTTGCCATAAATGTAACGAGAGCTATGGCTTAATTTTTGAAAAATTTAGGACCGATAACGCCACCAGCTGGAAGACCACACCAAACATTGCTATAGAAACAGTGATTTTGCTTCTTCACAAACTCGTTGAGCCAGTGAGCTTCATCACTGAGCACAACTTTCCGGTAAATTCACGAATTTCTTTCGCAAGCCATTGTCAATGGATCTTATACGGGTCTAGGCCGAAATCCTTTTCCATCACATAATGGACGGACAAAGGCCAAGCTATCGACGCCAGATTGCCAATCTGGCATCTTCAGCCATACTTACACGATATATTGGAAGTGTGCCAAACATTTTTCTTTTTTTCCGTTCCTGCAAATACAAATCGCTGTTTATGTCTTCCGGTGTCACAATATCTCGTGATTATATTTGTGAGTTTGGAGATGTCTCTATTCCTGAGGTTGACCTAGTATGAACCATATTAGCCTAAATGTCTAGCAGTTGTTTTGATGAGTCTGCCTTTGACTGGCCTAAAAAAGCGCTTAAAAGTGCGTCTTTCAACACTATGTCAAGCTGCCTACTTTTGGTTCCTGGGCAAAATCTTTTTTTTTTTTGGAATGTACGGGTGTCCCGGTTCTTAAAAAAATTGGATTCCATTAAGGAACGCGCGGGAGTCTCTAACCATTCTCTAGTTTAGGGACCTGACTGTCAATATTTATTGCAATATTCGACGGAGATAGTGGTGAAAAACTTAGATTTCGGCTTGGAAGACCTCTGTTTTACTTACCTGGAAATAGACTCACTCCATTCGTTCCTTTCTCGAATAAATTGGAGTACATCAAGGTAGAGTTCAAAGTTTTTTTACTTTTGAATATCGTCCAGGAATTTCTAATAAAGAAACAATCGTTAAGCCTTGTGCATATGTTTCCTGACGAACTGCTGCCCTGATGGAAGGATGTAAAATAGAAGTAAAAAGCTTTCTCCATAATCAAAACTCAATAGAATAAGTTCTATTTCTATTAGAGTCGTCCATCCTCGTTAGGACTTGAAGTTAGTTCATCGTGATGCAACTGGAATAGCATGTGAGGGCCTTAGACTTTCCTGGAACCAAAGAATTGTCTTCATAAATTTGTCCAGATAGGTGATCGTCATAGAGCATGAATCATTTAGATCGGGAAGGTGGCAATTGCCCGCGGATTGCATTACAATGCGTGCTTAGGCATTGCAGTTGCAAAGGAAGTGCGTCTCAAATTTCTCTTCTTCTTCGATACAGTGGCTCCTGAAATTGTCTGTATATATTCATGACTTCACCTTAAACTAGCCGAAAGTACGTCATTTGGTTGGTGTCGAACATTGGTGGTGTTATGTTGTCAACGTGCCTATTGTAGGTTCCTGGCGAACCGAATCTGAGCAGTTCATCATACGAGTGCGATCTTGTGCTGCTTAGTGATCTCGTTGAGAGATGCGAATAGTTAGTCCTACCTGACATCTGGAGACATAGTCTTTCCACATTTTCAGCACCGACTGGGATTTCGCCTCTGCTTTTCCGAAAAGCCTGTGTTCCTTCTTTTTTGATCGTAGACCCCAAGGGCAGTTCTCGTTCTTAGATGCAGCGCAGTTACATATTATGTTCCTTGTTTTGCTGCATATAACTGCCTTCATTCATCATCAAACCAGAGGTTTCTTTGTGGCGAAGTTCTGAAACCAATAGGATCAGGAGCAGCTTCTCTGATGGCTGGTTGACAACATTCCCATTGGTGTTCTATGGTCAGTATATGGTGTTTTGAGAGAGCTTGAGGGAAATGCGATCGGCAAAGATTCTAGGGGTTTTATGCGTTTAATTTCTTGTGGTCTCATTTGACTCCTTTATAACTGTCATATCCAAATTCGTATTCTAGCTGCATCAATGTGATAATCCGAGCAGATGCTGGTTCCTGGGAAGGTTCTGTCATCTAGAATGCTGGGGGAGTGTGTGGCGTTAAAAGTCAATTTATGTATATTGGGATGTTAGATGTTAGACATCTCTATAAATTCTTAAAACCTGACTTTTGTTTTGCAGGCTGAGTTGTGCGATGACCCACTTAAAGACAGCTTCCTGGCACAATTTTAGTGTCATATCTGGCACATTGCGCATAAGTCTAAGAGATACCTAGTCCTCTGAAGGGACATGAAGGCTTTTATTTCTGAATTTGGCCTTGATGTGGATTCTTATGATGCTGTGGCCTAAATGCCGCAAGTTTAAGACTATTTGCCTAGACTGCTGTAGACTAGCAGTCAGTTACAGCATTTTAAGGCCGCTGCTAATGTTTCGGCAACACGTTCTTTGTTCTTAAAATGTTGGGGTCGTCAATATTACATATATCTGTCCCCATTCGAGGCTGTTTTTGGAGCATATGAACGCCAGCACTGTCTATAATTAACCGCACTCTGGGATTTAAATTTTGGACCACTTTTTCAAGCAGCTGGGGCCCTATATGGGCAAAAACGGGGTAAATGTTGGCTTCCAAGTCGCCCATGGTCTCTTATTTATCAACATAACATAGAGCTTCAATTCTTGCACGAGCTGGATTTCGTAAGCTTTTCTGCCCTGATTTTTGCGCGAAATCTTCTATAAAGCGGATACATATAGCTCCAATTGTTATGTACTACCCATTCGTATTCTCTTCAATACTGGGCTCAGCATCAACAGATCCTTTGGTGCCCACTTCTTTCCTGATTGAGATACGCCAGAAAATTCGCTGACCTCTGCAGGCAGTCCCAATGAAGGTTCCGGTACTGAAAGACTGAGTTAGCAAGTTCCTTGGCGATTTCTTTTCCCGTGATCTCATTATAATCTGGGGAGCAAACAGGACTGTTTCGGATGCCCTAAGACTGTTCAGCAAGGTTCTAAGCGCAGCTTGGCTGTCATTACAGATACAAATGCTTCCTCCTTCCACCGATTCAATGCAATATAGGTCGTTGCCATCAGGATGGCATATACCTTCTCTTGGAAGACAGACCCGAGTTTTTCTCGAGAAAATTGAAATTTTATTTATCATCCTCCAAAGAGACATCAGCAACGTTCCTACATCGGTTTTAGAACCATCCGTGAAGACCCGACTACATTTTGAAAGTCAATTTCACGTTTCACACGAACCATTATTTTGTGCATTTGAGGGTCCAAGGTCTTCAAACGTCCAGGATGTGGTGTACCAAAGGCCACTTCTCTGTAAGCGAAAGATGACTTCGAGAGTGCCGCCCATGATATGAAGACAAATTCATCAGTGCATCTAGATTTTGTCACGCGTGGTAGGGAAAGCCCCCATGCAACCAAGGCAGACCATTCTTTGGAGTGAAGAAAGCTTGTTTGATCAGACGATCAACGCATATGGTATACCCTCCTATGTCTGGCCGACAGGTCTGCCAAAAGAGCGAGAGATCCTTAGAGGTTTTCGACGTTATATGCTTAGTCCAAAGAAGTTCGTTAGAAAAACGGACGCTGATGGTCAGCATACTACCCAGCTAGAGGCGTACAACGTCAGTTTGGAGGGATTGATTGAAAGCGTATTTTTAGTAGACCAACTGTCGATCATGGCTTGAGCAAAAAGGTCCCTCGGAATTCATGATAGCGGTGATTGACTGCAGTCATAATCCGCAACCGAGGTTCCCTTCACTGGTATTGCCTACGCCGAGTTACTTGGCCAAGTTACACATGCCGCCAAATGTTGCGTTGTAGAAAGCACCCTTCAGATCCATTCAAATTACTTGCTCAGATGGACGGTCACATCAACCGCAACTTTTGTGAACTAAACCACGCGTTATTCTGGCGTAAGACTATTCATCGCGATGGCTGTCACTGGAAAAAGTGTTGCCAACTCAAAAAACAAAAAAATCTCCAAAACAACACATAACATCGCCTACAACTCTATTCCGCTGCTAAGGCAACTCGTTTCTTTAACGACACAGTCCATGTTAGTAGCTCATAATTCAGCAAAATACGGACAGGTGATGGTATGCGTAAATGGAAAAACTCCAAATTCTTAACCGAAGATCTACAGTGAGCCAAATCCCACCCCTAAGCCAAAACAGGGGAGAATTACTAACAGGAACAATTTGTGGCATGGAAAAGAAATGATTTACGTGAACGACGTTAGGATATTCTAGGATCTGACTACAAAAAACTTCCTTTTCCTTGTATTCGTATTTATTTTGCGAGAGAAAAATCAATTTGCAAATTTTTGCCCTTATTTTTCACTCTCAATTTTCGAGACTTTATTTTTCGATTTTCCTTTGGCTTTTTATGATCCTTGCGGCGTCGAAATTGATTTGTGCCCGACGCAGATAGCAACGGGGCTTAGCTTTCAAATAGAGTCTTACAAGGGTGGCTTCTCGTACTTGAGATTACCTGCCATCGCTGAAGGCGGTTTTCTTCTCAACTTTTTTTTTTTTTTTTTTTTTAATTTTTTTTATTTGTCTGCAAAAGGGGAGTGAAAATATCCTTCTGTGTGCTGGTAACCACGTATTAGAAAAGCAAATTGGAGATTTAAATTCGTTTTCTTCCTTTAATGAAGAGGGATATTCAGTTCGTTTTCCTGGTGAAGAAGTGTAAAATGGAGAGAAGAAAAATTGTAATCTCTATCGCGTTCCCTAAACGCACCATTTGTTCGCTGATTTTATGGCCAATAAAAGAAGCGAATGAAGGAACACAAGAAAGCACGCGCCGATGAACTGAAACCTATTAGGAGATACCTTTTGTCGTAGTACTGGCTGATGTAGAAAGTTAAAAGGACCTTATCACCCCTTGAGGCAGAGAAGACTAGAGCACGAGCCGCACTTGGAATGAGGATGGTATTCACTTTCATGCGCATACATTTCTGTTGTAAGAAACGTTTGTTAACAGTTCATTACTTCCAATTAATTTGCGTGCCACGTTCGGCGATAAAGACGGAAGAGATGCAAAGACGACCCAGAGGAAAAAGGATTTTCTGTGTTTGTTTTTGTTTTTTTTTTTGGTGTCGTCTGACCAGCAACAACACGGCATAAATTCAATTTGATTGCGCAATCGAAAACAAACAATTCTGGATGTAGGGTCAGCGGCGACAGAAGGGATAAAGCTTCTATGGAAACGAAAAGGATTTGGAAAGGAAGTCCTCCGTGGGCACAAATGGAATAAATAATGAGTATTTACTCTCGTATATTATTATGATATTATCAGGGAGTGTCAGGTGGTGTATCCGATTCGTATGTGTTCAGGCTGGAACATTGTATTCGTATGCCAACACATGTATCCTGATTCTAATCAAATTAATTAGGGATAAATTAAAATGAATTGATGTAGGTGTAGATATTGTAGGTTTGTATATACGTACATATGTATACATGATATAGGACGCCCAGCAATTGGATTAAGACAAGCCAACTTTGTGGATACAGTGACAGGTCACCCCGCTGCCTGGTGGGTGGTGGTTGATTTCTCCTGTTTTCCTTTTTTTTTTTTTCTCCTTAAGCTCAAAGGATACGGCTTTAATATGTATACGTATATTCTTTCCTGAGGATTTTGTAGAAGTGACGTTTTAATTAGGATTATGGGTTACACATGTGAAAGAGGAGTCACATTATTGGATTGAAGGTGGACTGGGTGGCAGGCAGTGTGTCCCTGGGGTTTTTCTACTTAATTTTTGAATCAAATACAAATGTCAACTGGTCGTTGACCTACTAAACTATGGCCAGCATTTAAACGTGCCATCACGATTTAGCCCAAAGTTGTAACAGCATTAAAATTGAATTCCAAGAAGCCGTAGGTGGACCCATTAAGACTTTGCATGACTTGAAATTGAGTCCGAATTCACTCATTTCATGAACACAATAATGGCCAGAGGAAGAGGAATTTTAGCAGACCACCGTCGAAACTCATGCGCTATCTTATCATTGAAGATAAACTTAAGCGTCCTGGGGGGTTAAACGATTGTAAATAAGCGGTCTTTAGTTACGTCGGTTAGCTCGTGATAATAAGCAATGAATTCGCAGTAAAATAGCAGGAGGTTACCAAAAACAAAGGAAGGTTTTGTGCTGTTGTCTATACGCCCTAATGTCCTTATCCTTTCTAAATTTAGTCTGTAATTTGTGTATTTTAAAAGACGATTCTATGTCTTATTTGTACTATTCTAATCAAATACGTAAATACTAACTTATACAGCCCTCATAGATCCTTGTTAAATCTCCTCCTCCATTTACATTGTTGCAGAGAGAGCCGTAGGTCACTAGAAACGATCAAACGACTCCTTTCCCAGTCGTTATAGAGGCCATGAGTCTGCAGCAAAGAGGAGAACTGGAATGATCAATGTCTTACTCTGGTTATCCGAGCCAAAAAATAGAGCGATTTGCAAGAGCTACTCCTTGGATTATCTATAAGGTGGTGCCGTTGTTTGCATTATCTAAGGAGCCTAGGTAGATAGTTTATGGTTTTTAACGTAAACAGGTGTCGTGCAAACTTAAGTTTACGGGATGCCCGTACATCCATGGGGGCAAGAATACGCCTTGCCATCGCTCTCCGCCAATAACTTCGATACCATACCGTCGAGGCCGATCTAAAACCTCTTACTGCTCTTATGGTCACAGGACCCAGTACTTATTGCAACTCTACATTGGTTCAAACCAACAGAAAGACCCTTCCTCCGACTTTGGGTTTAAACCACAGCCCAAATGACGTTCCCACAAGAGGGCCTACCTCAACAAGTCAGGCCCGGACCGGAATCCGGGAGGCTCCTGACTCCCATGGTACCGCGATTTAAGTGCTGGTAGGGACTACCGGTGGTCCTGCCGCCAACAAGACCTATGACCGGCAACTAGTAACTGGTCAAATGGTAGCAACCTTCGGTGGTGTCATCTAAAGATGTTTACGATAAGACCAGTAATATGCTCTTCCTCCGCCTTTTATTAGACAAGTTCATTGATGGGCGAAGATTTAATAATTGGGCGAGGGCCCAGGAGCCTAGGTAGGCAATATCTTGGACGAGTAGTCTGAATTCTTGAAGAAATCGCACAACAGTGAAGCCCTGTTAGACATTAAAGATCTGGATGAAGTCATTACGACCCTCACAGACCATGATCATTTGTAGAGCCGGACAAGTTGAAGAAGGGATGGCAAAATGGACATGACTCCATATATAACTTCCCGTAGGACGCTGTCATAGGTGACCTTAAAAACGACACCGACATCGGTTATAGACTTTTACAAGTCGCAAAGGCTAGGTTCTCTGGTTTCTCCTTATACAATTTCCGAACGTCTCTTCTCTTACAACAGCTCTACTTTCGTCATTCTAAAAAGCCGATGTTAACACACACAGACTGCCTGCTGAGTTATTTGATGCAGTTGGAGATGTCCTGGTAGGGAACATTCACCAGCTCCTCTGTAAAATATGGTCAAACCAAAGAATGCCTCTCGGAACGTTACACCAACTATAAAGAAATAGGCCTCCTAAGCATCAATAAAATCTTTTTTTGCCGTGTTATGTGAGCATTTATGAACCGTCTGGTTGGACAATATCAACGCGAGTCCTCTGTTCTCTCAGCCTTAGATAGTGGTAAAGAAGTTGACGTCATAACAACTGATTTCAGTAAGGCTTTTGACAAGATATCTCATAAACGAATCCTGTTCAAATTGTCCGTCCTGGGCTTTGAACCTATTTTGCTTAAATGGATATCTTCTTACTTGGATAATCGTTTTTATAGTGTTCGTTTCAGGTCTGTCTTATCGGCCCGTTTCTTGGCTACTTCAGGTGTTCCTCAAGGTAGTCACCTAGGTCCACTTCTCTTCTTCCTAACCATTAACGATCTTGGAAGGGTAATTCACCACTCAGCACTTTCTCTCTATGCTGACGATACCAATAATACGACTCCAGCCTCCTTCAAATAGATCTAAATAGTTTTTCCACCTGGTGCTTCAAGAACTGCTTATAACTCAATGTCACCAAATGTCAATCGCTTACCTTGTCACATATGTGCAACAAGTCTACTCCCCGAATTTACGTTCTCCACGGCCAATCTATATCCCTTGCTCAGACTATCCGCGGCCTTGGCATATTATGCGACATGGAGCTTAATTTCCGCTCGCATATCGATGAGATAATTACTAAAGCAAACTCATCACTTGGCTTCGTTAAAATATGGTCCAAGGAATTCTGCAACCCGTACGTGACCAGATCTCTATATATCACTTACGTTCGCCCCCTTCTCGAGTACGCTGGTGTGGTGTCCCTTTCAGCGAGATCATGTTACCCGAATTGAGGGATCCAGCGTCGTTTTCTTCGATTTGCTCTTCGAGGTCTACCTTGGAAAGATCCTCTAATCTTACCTCCCTGTCGAGACCGTCTCAAATTCATTAACATGAATATTCTTGAGGAACGAAGGGACGCAGCAGACATTCTTTTGATTCACCGACTCCTCTCAGGCTCCGTCGATTGCATGTCTCTTTACAACTCCATTTTCTTTAACACTAACCCTCAAAATCTACGTTGCCCCCGTCCCTTTTATCTACCAACCCACCGCATCAAATATGGCTCTAACGAACCAATATCCCGTATGCTGCGTAAGGTAAACTCCAACCTGTCCATTTTCGATTTTAATCGCAGCACACTTTCCTTCAAATTCGATCTCCTTCACCATCCTTAGCTTTAAAACTCTAATTAATTACCTTTTATTTTTAGTTTTTAAGTCCTAGTTTATTAAGCTTGAATTAAGCCAAATAAATGGAGGAGTTAGCCCCTACCAAAATCTAAACGCGGTTTAGGGACAGGAAGAAACTCCACCATGAATCAAATATTCACACTACGGCAGATCTTGGAAAATACCCGGGAATTTCAGATCAACATTCACCACCTATTTGTCGACTTCAAAGCCGCATATGACAGCGTAGATAGAGACGCCTAGTTTTGACATCCCCGCCAAACTCGTTAGGTTATGCCGGATGACTATAGAAAATAATTCCTGCAGATATAAAGTCGGTAAGGAATTATCCGAGACCATTAATGTCAGGAAAGATTTTAGGCAAGGCGACGTGGTGGCATGTGACTTTGTTAGCGTCGCCCTAGAAAGACCCGCGTAAAGCTCACTTTAGCCAATAAAAGTGGCACGAACTTTTTTAAGTCCGCACAATGATGATGATATTGATGTCTTTGGAAGAGCATAGCGAATCGGAGGCGACCAAAATGGGTCCTTACCATCGGACAAGAGCAAGAGAAAGTACATTCAGTCATCATAAAAGGATTCACACCACAGACGGCGTGGCAGTTATTCCTTTGAGATACTTAACGATTTCATCCACCTTGACTCCGCAGTTATAATCACCAAGAACATGAGCACAGAAATCAGACGCAGAATTACTCCTGCCAAAAGCTATTTCTTTTGTCTCAGAAAGAGCAAGGGCTCTTTTGTAAGACTAGTTTGGCTTTACACAAGTCCCTTATCATCCCAGTCCTACTCTACGGGTGAAAAACAATTGGTACTTTCCAGAGAAAGACACCGCGCGAGATTTTTTCTGACGTTTGCATTGACAGGGAAACGGACTGTAGGTACATCCACACAGATATATTTAGGCGTCTACGAATCCAAAACCAGAGTAACCATCACGTAGTCCCGCTCTAATAATCGTTTGCAATGGTAATCGGGCAAAACCTACCACATCAGTAGAGGCATCACTGAGGGCTTGTATTCAGCTTTACCACAAAGTTTCGAGACAAGATGCTGGCGGCATAATGAGTCGAACGAGTATAAGGTACTTATGACCGACGAAGGCGCTGACGGTTTCTTGCAACTCAAACTTCCTCACAGTATTTCCTCTTAGGGATATCCACATTTATACTTTGGCCACAGTAAGTAAGAGGTCCTAGTCATTATTTTCCGAACATCTTGAATACTAAACACACCTTGCATCACCTGCTACGTGATAAATCTAGTTGGTTTTAGATTGATCAAGAGACCGCTTACTACGATCACATTTCGCTCCGAGGTGAAGTATGTTAATAGGCCTGAATCCCTTATAGGACCGACTATGGCATCACCTTTTCCACCTTCACGTTAAAATCGCTTAGAATGACTTTAACAAGGTTCAAAGGACATTGAGCATCGCACTAGTGAATCAGTCAGTCCAAACTTGAATACATTCTCTCAACGAGTAAAGACACACCACGATAAACCATTAGATAGAATTACGTTACTGACGGATACAATATTGAGCTAGTTAGGAGCTTTGTTTCCCATGGTTTTGCTCAAAACTCATCAGCAATCGAATGAGCAGTGTCCTCAGGAGACTCTATATGCGTATAAGATCCAGTCTTTCGTTTTAATGCAGAAGCATGGGCATTAGCGAAGATGGGTAAAGAGTCCTTGGCCGTTTCGAAGACAAGATTGCCGGTACTGTTTGCATAGACGGACTTTGGTTTTGGAGATTTTACATCCAAACTTACGAACTGTAAACCTACATCAAGCTGTTTAGGAAAATGTGCAAAAGTCATCGTAAGGCATGCCTCCAGTAATCTAACACGTTCGAACGTCTCGGGCAGCTAACATTGACTTGTATCTCAATTTTGTAGCAGCCAGGGTTCGAATAAATTTCTCAATCCCCACAGCAAAAAAGAACTAGGTACTGTGAGAAGGTAAAAACTAGAAAACCTACACCGCAGGAGGTCTCCAGAATATTCGGCCCCGATGTCTCTCAACAACTTTATGCAGCCACCAACGCCGCCAACGTGCCATCAAAGACACCATAACTGATGTGCTGGGTTTCAACCGACCACCACCAAGAAATCCCTGGTTTGATGCAGAATGCCGGTAAGCACATTCAGCTAAACAAGAAGCCTACAAAGCGGCGCTGCAAGGAAGGAAAAGAGCCGCTCATAAGCTCTACTAGCAGAAGAGACGGAAAGAACATCGGCATCTCCAGAAGGATAAATAGGAGCACGAGAAGCGCACCATCGAAGATATTCATGGGTTGTGCTCCAGGAATAAGATACGGAAGTTTTGCCAACAGGTAAAAAGAACATGTCAAGGCAAGGGATGAAGAAGAAGAACTTGAAGAAGAGTCACGGTCGGTGCTGAGAATATCGAAAAATGGCGAGGAAGTCCAACATCCCGCTGCCAGGTAGAGTAAACCATTCAACTTACGCAAGGATAGCAATATCTAAGCTCAAATCCAATAAGGCAGCTGGATAAATGACTTTGTGGAGAGCATACACCAACTCTTTTCTCAGATCTGGTCAAGAGTATATGCCTGATGAATTGAATCTCAGCATCGTTAGCCAGATCCACAAAAAGGGAGACTCCTCACCTCACATATAAGATCTTATCTGACTGCGGTTTTATATCAGAGAAGCCCACAATCGACCAAATTTTCACATTCCGCCAGATCCTCGAAAAAAACCCAAGAAGTTCAGATGGATACCCAGAATCTTTTCACCGATTTTGAGGCCGCATTTGTAGAGACGAGCTATATAAAGTCACGTCTAGTTCCGAGTAAGATCTCTGCCGAGCTGGTCAGTCTGTGTAGAATGACGTTGCAGAAAGCTCGCTGTTCCGTCAAAGTTGGTAACGACTTAACCGGGTCCTTTGATGTCTAAAAAGATTTTAGACAAGGTTACGCGCTGTCATGTGACTTTTTTAACATCAGTCTTGAAAGAATTTTGCGAAAGCGAACACTAGTATCGCAATCTTTCAAAAGCCTGGTGATATGGACATAATTTGGAGAACAATGGGCTGTCACCGCTGCGTTCGCTAGTATTGCAATGGAAGCTGTCAAAATAGGTTTAGCCGTAAATGATGCCAAAACCAAGTATGTATATGCTGTCAACAAGCAAGGACACACAACGTCGGATACAACCTCACAGTCGACAGCTATATTTCGTAGTTAGTACGCTTGCCAATCGCGGTTTCTTCGGCCTAAGAAGGCAGTTAAGTAGCCAGGTTTTATCCCGAAAAACTGAGGAGATTCTATAGAAGACCTTGATCATCCCAGTCCTATTTTAAGGCGCTGAACCATGTACTCTATCGAAAGCGCAGGAAGATACCCTCAGTCGTTTCGAGGGAAAAATCCGTTTACATTGAAGGGCTTTAGAGGAGAAAATGCAACGACGAATTATACGAGCTGTACCGTAGTTAGCTTGAGATGTCTAGGACATGTAGAGCGAATGGACGCCAATGCTCCGGCTCGCAGAATCTTCTTCAAAACTAACCCGGAGAGACAACGCAGCAGAGGAAGACCTCACTTTAGGTGGCACGCACAAGTAGAAGGGGACCTCAGCCGACTTGAAGTGCGCAACTGGAGGCAGTAAGCCAAAGACCAGGCTCAAAGGAGGTTCCAGTAAGTAGAGGCCCAGGCTCACCCCCCACCTAATTTGTACAATACGAGTACAAATACAAATACTCCTTCCGTTTTAATAAATTTTAAAACACATTTCTGGAAAACTTACTGACTGTTTCTTGGATTTCAAGTTTCACTTGTACGAAATACGCCGCGCCGTTTCAAAATGCACAAGTCCATATCGCTCGTCTTAAATGAGGAAAAAAATAAAACAAACACCAAACCTTAAATAAAACATCAACCCATTTCCTCGTCAATTTTATATCTCTTCCTTCGTTAAAACCAGCAAATACAAATTCATCGTTAGAAATTTAATCCTGAGAGATTTTCGCAATGGCTTTCCCCGTATCGTATCCTGGCCAGGCTGAGTGTTCCTTGTTATAGTCAACTTGTCATCCACAATGTATTGTACCTTGCCCTCGAAATAAATTCTCAGAATTTATGTTAATTTTTATTCAAAATTTATCCCTCTACATACATATGTAGCAGTCCGACGCGGTATTTACACCTACACACCATGTTTCAACTGCCTACTGGTACATAGCCGTACGTATGAAAGCAGAACACTCCCCTGTAATATATACATGTGGTCCTGCATATATGTATGCTACTCGTATATGGTTGTAAGTACACCATGGCATCATATCAATTTCCATAAATAATATCCTCTTATGCTCCTTGGCAGATTTATGTTTATCTGCAATGTTTTCCCGTAGGAAAATACCAAAAATAAACATTCCCTCCCCCCTTCTCATTCTATGTGAGGATACACACACCTCAACACATAGCATTACACTCTTCTCCATATGTATAACTTCGTATTGGATAATGTTTGTCACCCAGGTCTCTCTGGCGGCTATATATGGTACATACATCGCAACACCGACGCACGGCTTTTTGAAGGATCTGAAATACAACATTGCAGTGTTATTGGCATTCCGAGGAGCACTTAGAAAACCGGCGGTATAACTGGCTTAAGCAGCAAAGCTATAAATTTCCTTTTGGCCACGTAATTGGTGGATTAAATTGAAAATTTCATACTCACACCATGACGGAGTCCTCCAGAGTGTTAGGTCCGGGTTAGGTCCTTCAATTCACACCCACGCCCGAGTACGAGTACGAGTAGTTGTGGATGACAGGGCGTTTGTGGTGCTCTTAAGAACAAGTTTGCTACCCCTATTCAGCATTCAAGTATCATGAATCGAGGTTATTACCACTGTGTATGCTTTTACCCGAGTATACACATATGTGGTCGTATTTGTAGGGTGCACTTCGACAGTGAGTCGAAGGATGAATTATCTATTCAACTGGCAGTGTGTAGTCGTATACTGGTTGTTACCAGAACAGATTGCCATTAAAACGGCTATCATTGCAATTCACAAACGATAATCGATTACAATTTGAGTTTGAACGGATCGAACGAGGCATATCCATCCACCATTCCAAGGAGTTTCCACTCACCCTACTACACACACTTGTTGATAGAAATCGTAATTGGAATGAAATTGGTTTTTTGGCCAATATGGGCTCGGTTTTTCCAGATGTATTTTACATTTGTTGACATACAATTCTCTCATTGAAATGCCTACCTTGAGAAAAGGGGGTTAACTTGTGTACCTACCTAACCTGATCCTGTGGCTGCCCTATTTTTATAGAAGTCTATTGCATGAGGAGATCTTGTACGAGTTCATGCAGTTGACTTGATTTCTCACACAAAGAAATCGAACGAAGCGGGTATGTATTTTTACAGACAAAAAGAGTCCACTCTCTGAAGGAACTATCTAAGCCTAAGATGAGATAATAAATAGGATACTTGTTCCATTGAGGTTATTCAGTAGGAAGATATCTGACATCCAGATTCCCAGACATGAAGGACAATACTTTGTAGGTAGAAAAGGTACAGAGCCATTTCAGGTATAACTCAAACAGGAACTATCTTTGGAGTCGGATGTACAAGGAATTTAAAACCACTATATGAGGAGGGAACGAAAAGACCGAAAAGCAAGAAATTCGTCCTTGGGTTCGTTTGCTTTCTCAATGCAATGAATACTGTGATGAAGACCAGGCTTAGCCTATGCTACGATGATGCGATGCTGGTGCTCAAAATATTTTTCGGGACAGAAGCTAATGAAACGTGAGAGGCACTCATCTCTTGGACATCACACTATTGTCTGACCTGGTTGTCAAAAATTTCCTCACAAAGGTATGACAGGAAGTAACCGACATAACACCATCAAACAAGTACCCTAAGCAGATTATCAGATAGAAAGTATTGTCGGAGATTTCTAAGTCAGACTATTAGTACTTCGAATCCAGAATTGGATGCGAACTCTTGACCTTGTAGAGGAGGAGGAATCTAAGAAACATCAACTAAACATGCGTGAAGGAGGATCTCGGCAAATACACTAACGCTCCGCCTTAGTTCAGAACGAATCATAAAATATAGGAAGGTGTTCAGGACCTAAACGTTAGATTGGAAAAATATTTTCAACTCACTTGTCTTCAAATGAAAAAGTCCTGCAGGCCCGCCTCACGGTGGAACGCACATTTGCAGCTACTTGTTTGGGACACCTGGAAACTGCTACAAAATTCACAATTTGGAGGAGGAAGTCTGTCATCTTTATACAATAGATCGTAGCAGAAAGAATACAAAAAATCGGACTTTGAGGACTGCCTCTAGTGAAGACTTTTGGAAATAGATTGAAGCACTAGGCTGATCGAAGTCCTCAAACAGAACAACAGACAGTAAACACTTAGATGTCAGACAGCAAATAACATACGCTGGATCAAAAGTAGCTATTCTCTGTCTTATGCTGAAAACTCACCTCGCAGGTAATGATCGGAGGCAGCGTACAACCAGCTTCTTCCACTTAAGCTGCAAATAAGCTGAGTAGCACAACCCAGAGTCATCGGCTGGGATGACAGACGATATTGCGTTCTTTGATGGCCTCCTGTCGCCTCCCACCAAGCCTCATATCAAGCTCTGTACACTAGGAAAATGTACGTATAGACCAGCTGCTGGAAGCTCTGAAAAGAATTTCACTTATAGCCTAGTTCTGGTATACAATCCGAGCCCCTGGCGAACCGAGATCGAAGTAGCTACATGGTTACCAAGGACTGTAGAACATAAGTCTGGCATTCTTCAGTGAATAGCTGAGCTTCATGTGCGCAGAACTACCATGCGAACGCATTCTCTGTCTGGAGTGCATGCCTACCAAGCAAAGTATCCTGCGGTACAAATTGAAGGCACATTTGACAAGAAAAAGCATGCGTATGGGCATTTTTACCGACTTTGAAGGTCCTTTCGACGATGGTCTAGAAGGTGTAGATGATGTGAATTGTGATGGCGTCGATGAGCTGATAGCAGGACAACATCTTGTATCAAATATTATGTATGGTGCATGTCGATCGACTCTACTTTAAGTTCTCAACAGTTCTTATGCCTACATTCAGGCATATGCATATGATGTACTCGCAGCTACACTATACTACACTCTGCCTGACTCGAACTGCAACCAACTTCAGACTGCTATAATTTCCAAACCGTTCATGACAGTGAGCTCAAATTTTGACACGTGACAGATAATTTTATTATTTACAAGCCTTTTAAACGATTTGCGTCTCAGTTGTGTTGAAAAATTTTATCGGCGATGGAATTCAAACGTGATAATGTCATTGCTTTATATTTGGCTGGAAAACCACAAGCAGCTATCGTTAGAGCCCTTCAGCACCTCAACGTGAATAAATCATTTGTGTCTCGAACCATAGTTCGTTACCGTGATACTGGCAGCGTTGCAAAATGCCATGGAGGTGGTCATAAAAAAACAGCATTGCCGAATTTGGTTTTTTCCGATGAGCCGCCATTTGTTATCGAGCAATATGTCAACAAACACAATGACCGAGTTTACTTGCCAGAGGGATCCTTCGAAAATGTACACCTTCGGACGGCCACCAGAAAGCAGGCAGCACCGATGGTGATGGTTTGGGCCGCCATAACCGCCGATGTTCGCTCTCCGCTCGTATTTTTGGACCGTGGCGTCAAAATTAATGCGATCGTATACCGTGAAACTGTCTTAGAGGCAGTATTGAAGCCTTAGGCAAACAATAATTTCGGTCGGAGACCGTGGACAATAAGATTCGGCACCGTCTCACAGAGCGCGCGTCAACCAAGATTGGTTAAAAAACAATGTTCCACACTTCATTTCTTCAACACAATGGATTGCAAATTCTCCGAATACAAATCCGTTGGATTTCTCTGTCTGGGATATTTTGAAGGCGAAGGTTGGCACTAAAAAATACCAAAGTCTGGACCACCTCAAACAAGCATTTCGCGGGGAATGGGCCAAAATACCGCAGAGCCACTTGCGTGCAGCGTGCGATGCTTTCCACGGCCGTCTCAAGGCAATTATTCACGCCAAAAGTGGAAATATTGAAAACTACTAAAACAATTTGAAAATTGATGTATTTTCCAACATTTTTTGCGTTGGCACAATAAAATTTATCAAAAAATAAAAAAATTATAGCATTTCAAAAAGTTATAGTTCGAGTAAGTCTGTACTTTCCTTCGATTATCCTAGTAAATGACGAATTTTTTGTCCTACCATTTAACAACAATATTTTCTTACCAAAGAGAGTATTCAGATCGCAAAGATCTAATTACTGAGAGGTCGTGGATCCAAGATATGGTTAGGCCACGTATGTATTTTTATAGCAATTTATAAAAGTTAATGCCAAATTCGAAAGCCGAAAAGCCCTTCAAATGCATAAATACCCAGCTGAATAAAAACCGAAAATAAATAAAAATAAAATATGTTGATCCTAAAAGAAATCCGTAATACAGCGTCGTCGTAGATGCCCCTTAATATTGATAAAAACTTTTATGAAGAAACGTTTGGCCATTAAGTGACTTCAAACTCCTTCCATAATTATTTTCAATTTAAAAACTAGACCAACAAAGGTCTAAACTTCTATCATACAAAAATCACTTTGAGCAATTTCACAAAACCCTTTTAGTCAACGTCCTATCGTCTTATCGTCCTATCGTCCTATCGTCCTATCGTCCTATCCTTATCCATTATTATTCAAAGTTTTCCAAAGAAAAATGCTCCCCATACATCCTAATAGGACATAAATCAAATAAATTCGCTCCAACATAAACACGAATATAAAGTACATTTTCAACGTTATCTCTGGAAATTGCCGTATTATACCTCAATTCCAGAGGGTCTAGGTGTCCTTAAATTACAATTTCATTGAACAACATTCCATGAGTCAAGCGCAACCTCCTCGCAACACAGCCGCATCATATTGTGTGTTTTGGACACAAAACAACCTCCGCCCATCCAATCTATTTTGCCTAACCAAAATGAGAAAACTTGGCGCGCTCATCTACGGCTATACGGACTTGTGGATAGGTATTCCCAGAAAAGGGACGCAATTTAAAATTTTTTTTCTAATTTATCAAATAACTACATATTTACGATTTTGAAAAAAAAAAAAAAACCGTTTTGCATCTGGGCTAAGGCGACATTGGTTGTGGAAATGAGTTTTGTCAGCGTTTGTAGTGTTGGAGAAATTTATAGGTTGCCACAAAATGTAATCAGAACAATACAGTGTGATGCCGCCGCTATCACCACCAGTAACTTCTTGCGGCTTCCAGTGGTGTGGTCGTGTAATGACGGGCCTAGAAGATATGGCATCATTCGTGGAATGGTATCGTGAGTTTCTTACCTTTTGGACACAGATACTTCTCAAATGTCATTTTAGAATATTTTATAGCTTCGGGATTGCTTTTTTATATTTTTCCCTCCATTTCATTAGAATTTAAGTATTTCAGTATGCGTCATAAATTGGGATCCATCAGAACTGGTCTATTAAGGGAGAAGAGCAAAGGGCCGTTTAGAGAAGAGTATCTGGTTACTAATTCCAGGGAACAGGAGTCAATTTAAATGCGATTAGCATTTCACTTTTCAAAATTCAAGATAAAGTATTGGTAAAGGCGTAGCTTTAGTTGCAATACATACAATACATACAGCGACATATGATATATACGAGTATATAACCAAAGTTTTCTAGAGAAGCGCCAAAGTTTGCCCTATTTTACATGCGCATGTGGTAAGGAGCAAACTCGTTTCATCGTATCTCCACGGAGCTAGATCCCATAAAACAACCGTAGGCAAGAAATACGCCCCAACAGAGCAAAAGCACGATGCTACCAAAAAAAGTTTCTACGAGCTCGTCGACAAAACCTACGAGCAATGTCCGTATAACGTTAAAATCGTCCTAGGCGATTTTAATGCCAAACTTGGAAAGGAGGACATCTTTGGTAGCATAATCGGAAGACATAGCCTACACGACACCACGTCTGGAAACGGACTTATGCTAATCGATTTCGCTGCGGGACGAAATGTTACCATAGCAAGCACACGGTTTCCTCACCTCAATATTCACAAGGGAACATGGCAGACACCAGATCAGCAAACTGTTAACCAGACTGATCATATTGCGATCGACAAAAGGCACTCCTCAAGTATTTTAGATGGCCGAACATTCCGAGCGGCCAACATAGACTCTGACCAATATCTAGTTGCAGCCAAGGTGCTTCTGCGGATATCTTAGACGCCACAAGAACGGGGAAATACTATGAGGAATTCTAACATTGAACGGTTGCAGTCGCAATAAGCAGCCAGAGCCTTTTCGAGAAGTCCTTTGCAACCAGCATCAAGTGCTGAAGATCAGTGGCTTAGATGCCGAGAAGCCATAACAAATGCCGCGCAACTGGCTGGGTTTCACATGCCCACATTCCCCTGGTTTGATGAAGGGGAAGTTCGCAAGTTTTACTGAAAGGTAAAAAGAACGTGTCAGCGTAATAAGACCCGAACGAAATCCTGTAGAGATGAACAAGGAAACCTTATAGTAGAGTCGCAGTCGTTGCTGAGGATATGGAAAAAACATTTCTGCAGACTGCTTAACGGTGAAGACGACACAAATCCCGCTGTCAGGCAGAGCGAACCATTCAATATTCACGATGCAAGTCAAGAATTCCGTCCACCCGATCAAATTGAAGTGAGCATAGCAATATCTAAACTAAAGTCGAGCAAGGCTGACGGACCGGACAGCCTACCCGCCGAATTATTTAAGGCGGCAGGTGATGACTTGGTAGAGAGCATACACCAACTTATTTCCAAGATTTGGTCGGATGGATCTATGCCTGATGAATGAAACCTCAGCATCGCTTGCCCGGTTCACAAGGCCCTGTAAACTGCACCAGCTGTAGATGTATCAGTCTCCTAAACGTCGCATATAAGCGACTGAAACCAGTTGTCAATGATCTGATTGGAAACTATCAGTGCGGTTTTAGGCCCAGTAAGTCCACAATTGACCAAATATTCACACTACGACAGATCCTATAGAAACCCTATGACAGCATCTACAGAGACGAGCTATACAGAGCTATGTCTAGTTTTGGCATCCCTGCCAAACTCGTCCGCTTGTGCAGGATGACAATGGAAAAAGCTCGCTGCTGCATCAAGGTCAGTAACGACCCAACCGAGACCTTTAGTGTCAAAAAAGGACTTAGACAAGGCAACGCACTGTCATGTGACTTCTTCAACATCATACTTGAAAGAATTGTTCAGAACTCACAAGACAACACACGAGGTACGATCTTTCAAAAGTCTGTTAAATTACTTGCATACTATCACTGATGCGCTCGCGAGTATAGGAACAGAAGGAGCAAAAATGGGTCTAGCGGTAAACGAAGGCAAAACAAGGTATATGCTGTCAACAAGATGGGAAACCCAACATCGACAAATCGGCCAGAATGTCAAAATCGACAGCTATATCCTTGAGGTAGTAAGGGACTTTGTCTACCTCGGCTCTGCTATCACATCTGAAAACGACATCTCTTCAGAAATCAAACGAAGAATAACTCTTGCCAATCGCAATTGTGTTGTCCTCTCCCAAACAACCAAGGAAACTCTATATAAGACCCTAGTAATCCCAGGCCAGCTCTATGGTTCCGAAGAATGGACCCTTGCTAAAGCTGACGAAGATATCCTTGGTCTTTTTGAAATTCTTCGCTTCTTCTGGTCCCGTATGCGTTAACGGGTTCTGGAGGAGACGATTCAACGATGAACTTTACGAGCTGTACAGCGACATCGACTTGGTCTAAAAACTGCGCATTGGGCATTTGAGATGGTTGGGACATGTAGAGCGAATGAACACCAACGCTCTAGCCAGCAGAATTTTCGACCCAAATCGGGAGGGACAACGCAGTAGAGGAAGGGAACCTCAATCAACATGGAGTACGCAACTGGATTCAGTTAGCCAAAGCCCGCGCTAATTGAAGCGACTTATTGCGTGATTGGTATATTTAAACCAAATACACTCCATTGTTGTCGACAATGTTTCGCCATTTTTCGAGAAAAGTCATGATGCCAGGGATTGAGAACTTTTATGGTTTTTGATTGAAAAACTGATTCAGCTGGCTTATACAGGCTTCCCTTGGAGTCAGCTAAATCCCATAGAGAGAGCTCTGAAAGGATTGGAACAAGGAATAATCAGAGGGTACTATGTTTGGGCTATACTCGAGTTATTCACAATAGAGTTGAAAATTCAATGTTTGACTCGTTTTGAAAATAGTTCGAGTTCATTGTGTTTTGCCAACATATTGCAGATGTTAGCTCTACCCAATTCAAGGGAAACCCAAACATGGACTTCTTTTTGTTTCCAGCATTCATACCAATACCGACAGTGCTGATGTGCCTGTCCTGCTCGGCATTTTTACGAAATTCATCAGCTTTTTGGCTGGTAGGACAACCTTTGACAACCAAATTGCCAGAACGAAAGTGGACGAACCTCTCTCACGCTGCAAATTCTGACAGAATTCCTTCCCAATAGTATTGCAAAATGTAGCGACTTTTCTAATTCTTTTTCTTCATTTTGAAATGCAAATAACTTTATAACTACCTCAAAAAAAAAAACACATGTATTCCCACAAATTCAAACTTAAACTGTCGCCTTTCACGAGCATCCAAAATTGTCAAAAAATCAGCTGTTCTTGAATTATTAGAATTCATAGCCGAAAACGCCACGAGTTTCTTCCCAGACCCAATCCCTTGAACAATTTCCATTGCTTCAACGTTGAACTTCTTCTCTTGGTACACCCATTCGACTTGGACTAATCTTATATTTTTTTTTCGAAATTTTTCCGTTTGGATATTTGAACGCATACGAAGAAGCTGTAGCCAGACTTAAACCAAAGCAGGACTTTGTTTCTTTCCCAAGCGTACGTGATATAAGAACCTTGGCTGTTGGATTATTTCTGCGATTTTCCGGTACCTGCCCTCTTTTTAATGTGTCGTTAGAGTTACAGCTTAAACAGGATGTTGGATATTTTTACTCGTTCAGCAGAAACCCACTCCGCAAATTTAAGAGGAAAAAAAAACATCACACAATGCTTACCAATTTTAATTTACTCTCTTTACGGAGATTACTGATGAAAACTCCATAAAACTCGGTATTAAATACGGTTTTGAAAAAACCATTCACAGATCTCTAATCATAAGCTCCAGATACACGGTTCTCCGAACATCGTCGTACTATTGAAAATTTTCACACCAAAACTCCCTCAAAGTTATCGTCGCCAGTAATACGAGTAGCTGCGATTAAAGCCGCTTATTTCATCCCGCAAATAGCTCCAATCAAGGCCATTAGTTTACGTCTCCTCTGGAGTAGTTTCATCCTTTACCAGGTACGAAGTACAAATTCCACCGTAATGCGGCTCAAATATCCAGGAAAAAAAAACCCCCAAACGAGCCATTTGCTTTCGACTTTTTCGTTGAAAATCTCCAAACTGAAGTTCACAGCGAATTCCAACCCCAACGCCAACCCAATTCAAATCACATGTTTACTTAAGGACTTTACTTAAGGTTCAATTCCTCATCGTCGCCGTCGCCTCGCTGGTACGAGTGTATCCCCAGAGTCAGGACAAACGAAAATACGAGTAATTCCCATAAATATTTACCCGAAAGGCATCCTGCTATAATCAAACATACGTTCTGACCACATTCAAATACAAACACAAATGCACACATTCACACGAGTGCATTATTTACAAGAGAATAAACTGAATATTTACTCACCGATATGAAGACCTCCTCGGCTTGCTGTAGAATGGCAACCCGTGACCATCCGAACTTTTTCATAAGTTTTATCCTCGTCGGATTGTGTACAGTGGCGGAGGGATGAGTACGAAAAAGGGTCGGAAATCGACTGCGATCCGATAGTGCTGGACTCGATGCACCATAACACAGCTGAAATGACAAACACACAATGATTCAGATACTTACGAGTACATACATACATAGATATCCTAGATATCCTGGTAGAGATTGTTTTCTCAAAGCACATAAAATACAAGGTAAATAGGAGGGGTCCACCCTACATTAAGTTTCCAGCGTTTGCATTTCAAAAGATAGTCGGGATTATCTGCTAAACTCCAAATGGCTAAGTAGGGGCTTCTTTGTATTCTCTAGCTTCGTCATTTGCAGATGGTACGAGTAGATGGCAAAAAAAAATGGACCAACACCTTCTGTTCCGAAGGGAATGGGGCAACAACCATGGGCATAAAAACAGTGCAGTCTAGCTGCGGATTATGAAAACGCGGGCTCCTCTGAAAGGTAAACGGGACTAGATTTGTTTTAAGATAGAAAAAAAAAAGCATTTGCAGATGCAGATGTACGGAAAGATACAGATGCAAATGAGGGAATATTTTCCATTGTGGAAGGATTTTTTTTTGTTTTTTTTTTGTCGAGCTTGATGAGGAGCGAAAGACCAATTTGAATAATTAAAATCACTTAGGAAACGAATGCTGCTGTAAGAGGAGGCTTGCTACCTTTATCCTTTGTGTGGCTCTATGATATACTCGTCATACATTTAATTCGGAATAGGGGAATAATGCTTTGAAGCTCATGTGTATTCACTACTCTCCAATGAATTTGAGGAAAACGTCCGAATAGTAACCAAGTTCGCTTAAAAGTTATTGCTCTGCCTTTTCCTCATAGTGAAGGATAAGCGCTCACAATATGCAACACCTTCTTTTGTAGTGTTTTAAAATGATCGTAAAAAATGATGGACCCTTTTCTGTATAAAACACTTCTATCTATCTACGTAGATTCATGCTTTAGAGCTTTAGATGAGAAACTTGTATTAGAGTCCCTGGAGCAAAAATACACAAAAATGCTCTTGAGGAATGGACAGAGCGGAATGGCACTGCTGATGATCCAATCGAGTGGCCAAACCCTCGGCTGCAATTCATTGTCTGCCATTAATGTCATTTAAGCATACGAGTACGTGTTATTAGTCTTTTGTCTGACAAACAACAAAAGGTTTATCTCCCTTAATCCTCACTGATGCAATACTGATGAGAAAAGGGCATAATATTCTGAAACTGGTCAACGAGCTCTCAAAGTTGTCAGTGGTCCTTATTTAGGTGCACTTAGACCAGACCTAGACTATTGATAGACTAGTGTACCTATTCTTGGACCCACAAAGATTTATTGATAGATCTATCAAAGTCAGCCATCTTCATATAGCAGAGAACACTTCGATCTCAAAAGTGATAACAACTGGACTGCATTCTAATTCGCGCCAAGGAAGGGCAGTGCCGCACATATTCCTCTTCGTCTTCATCTCTGCAGCTCCACTGGAAATCGTTGAGGAATACTCAATCACTGCGAGTGTCATTAAATTCGTATGCCCTATAACATACCTTAAACTCAAGACCGCAATTCGTGCATTAAAATAATGGCTTTCGAAACTACGCATGCTATTCTAGTGCTTGAATTACAGCCTTGAGATATAAATATGTTATTCTAGGGCTAGAGTAATGATCTTGCCATTAAGGCATGTTCTTCCAAGGCTATATTTACGCCCTTCAAATGTAAAGTTACCCCCTTAAGATTAAGGAATGCTATTCTAGGGCCGAGGACCAGTATGGCGATTGACCGGGAAACTGCTGATTGTCTTATAACTTAATTTTGGTGAGGACTGAGGCCCCCATTTATTGACTTAATACAAGCTTAATCTAACTTAAAAACTAGGACTAAAAACTAACAGAAAGACTTAAGAGCTAAGGACCAAGTGATGGAGGAGATCTTGCTTGAGACGAAGAGTGCTCAGGTGGAAATCAAAAAGGGAGAGTTTTGAGTTGACCTTTCAGAGCATTCGGGAGATTGGTTCGTTGGGGCCATAAGAGGACAACGTAGATTGCGGGGGTTGGTATTGAAGGAAATGGAGTTCAAAATGGATGCGCAGTCGATGGAACCTCAGAGAAGTCGAATGAATGAAAAAAATGTCAGCAGTATTCCTACGTTCTTCTAACGAATTCATGTTTACGAGTTTGAGGCTGTCCTGATAGGGAGGTAAGATTAAAGGGTAGACCACGGAAAGCAAATCGGAGGAATCGGCGTTGAATACTCTCGATTCGGGAAACATGAACTCGGTTAAAGGGACTCGCATACTCAAGCAAGGGGCGAACAAAGGTAATATAGAGAGATCTGGTTACGTACGGGTTGGAAAATTCCTTGGACCATCGTTTAATAAAGCCAAGTGATCAGTTAGCTTTGAGGATCATCTTATCGATATGCGAACGGAAATTAAGCTCACAGTTGAATAATATGCCAAGGTCTTGAAGAGACTGAACGAGGGAAATTGGTTGACCATGGAGAAAATAAAGTCGGGGAGGAGACGGGTTGCATTTACGCGAGAAAGTTATAGATTGACAATTGGCTATATTAAGTTCTAGGCAGTTTTTCAGGCACCAGATTGAAAACCGATCAAGGTCTTCTTGAAGAAGGGCAGAGTCATGGTCAAAGGAAATAGTTTTAAAAAATTTTGTGACGTCAGCGTAAAGGGAGAGGGAGCAGTGTTTAATGACCCTCTCAACATCGTTAATAGTAAGAATGAAGAGAAGAGGGCCAAGATGACTGCCTTGTGGAACTCCAGATGAGGCCAGGAATGGAACAGAAAGGGCGGATCTAAGCCGAACGCTATAATATCGGTTTACCAGTTAAGAAGAAATCCATTTTAATAAGAGAGGGTCAAAGTCGAGAGCAGACAATTTGAAGAGGATCAATTGAAGAGATATCTTATTAAACGCTTTAGTGAAATCAGTTGCGGGAATATCGATTTATTTGCCATTCTCTATGGCTGAGAGAGCAAAAGACACGAATTCAACTAGATTTGTGGTAGTTGATCTACCTTTTAGAAAACCATGTTGTCGGGTTGAAATAAAAAGCTTGCATTTGAAGCTTAAGGCTTCGTATAGAATGCTCTCAAAGAGTTTAGGTATATGAGAGAGTTTAGCAATGGGATGATAATTAGCAACTTCAAGCTTAGATCCCTTTTTGTGTATCAGGATTATAAAAGAGGTCTTCCAAATCTGTGGAAATTCTCCCTGTGTCTATCCCTTACGGGTAGGAAAGGGATAGAGATAGGTTGGAAGAGCATTTTTTAAGAAACACAACGGGGAGTCCATCTGGGCCAGGTACAAATTCATCTTTAAGATTTTGTAACTTTTCTTCAATAACTGCAGGATCGAAATTTTGAGTGAGAAAGGGACCAATGAAAAAATTTGGTAGATCATTGAAGTAAGAGGGATCTGGTACGAAGGAGTTTTTGGCAAATGATTGTTTGAAAAATTTAGCAAAAAAGTTGGTGATGGTAGGAGGATCACATGAAGATTTGGTTTCGAAAACGAGGAAGAAAGGATAACCATCAGTCTTACTTTTGCAATTGACAAATTGAAGAAAGGACTTGGGGTCATTTATGAGATTGGATTGCGCACTATTAAGGTAGCGTTGATAGAGAGAGTTATAGAGTTCAATGAAATGACGATATATACCTAAATAATTGCAATAGTCGGAAGAAAAGTGGGTGCGAAGGAATACCGCCCATAATTTGTTTCTTTTGTTTAGTAGAGAGCGAAGTCTACGATTATACCAAGGAAGGGATATGGATTTCAATGTTTCTCTGTAAAAAGTGAAGAGGGCAGCGACCAGAGTTAGATTGGTAAACTCGAAAGAAGCCCTGCTTAGATAGGTGATCATTTTACGGAAATTAGATTTGTGAAAATTGTAAGAAAATAAAACTGCGCGGGGAAGCGACTGGAAGAGAGAATTAAAGAAATATGGAAGAAGAAAATGAAAGTTATCAATAGTTGAAAGAGATAGGGGACAATAGATACTGAAGAGTTGATGATAAGGTTTAATTGGCTTTCCAAATATTTGGAAACGCCACTGACTTGAAATAGACTAGAGTCTGTTTACCGAGCTAAGAAGAGGCATTCCTTAGTAGAGATGGGATTGGAAGCGATGAAAAAAGATAGATCTTCAGATGGAGTCCACTTCAGCTGAGGCAGATTAAAATCGAAGAAGATAATGAAATCATCAAGCGAGTCTGATAAGATGATCAAATTGTCAATTGCTGCAATAGCAAGTTGGTAGGACTCGATAGGTTGCACTGGAAGAATGTAACAACTCATAAAATACAAGCATCTACGAGTAAGTGTTATTTTAACTGACACAAAATCGATCATAGGAGAAGATGAAGTTGCAATGTGAGAGAAGTCCAAGCAGTTGTAAATAATCAGTAGGACACTTCGACAAGTAGATTGAATCAAGGGGGTATGGGATCATCATCTCGAAAAACATTAAAAGAAAGAGGGAATAACTCCTGGTTTTTTATGTTGGGAATAAGATTAGTTTCGGTCGGAGCGTAGATATCAAATGGGATAGCATGAGATTGGCGCAAAACGGCGTGGGATTTAGATAGGGCCAGTAGGCCCTTGTCTTACCTCACGGTGCAGATCTCGGGTAACTGATGAGTAAATCATTGCTCATGCAGGATAAATTGGTAAGGGCATGCTCGGCTAGTAGCATAATACTGGCCTACATCATCACAGAGCTCACAACCCAATACGGAGGAGATAAAAGAGATTTGAAGCACCATCTAATGGCCTCGGATATCAACAAGGACAGCGACCTTCCGAATGCTCGGACACTTCATAGATCAAGTGCGGCCTTGCAGTAGACTCCCTTGACTGCCATCATGCAGACATCACCGCCATCCAGGAAGTGTGATACGATGGACCGGGCAAAAAGGATGAAAAACTGACATCTAAATCCTCGTACTACGGTGATTGCTACAGGAAAAAAAAAAACGCTTATACGGATGCGGAATGGTCATACGCGGCAGACTTAGGCAGGACGTTTTGAGCTTCCTGAGCGAGCGTCTTATGAAAATCATAAGCATCAAGGCTAAATTCGCTAACATAAGCCTAATATGCACCCATGCTCCTGCGGCAGACGAGGAGAACGCCACCGAAGAATTTTTCAACGAGCTCATCGATCAGACTTATAAGCAATGTCCTAAGTATTACATTAAAATCGTACTGGGCGCCAGAATATGAGAGGGGGACATCTTTAGTAGGACATTTGGTAAGCGTAGCCTACACGACACCACATCTGGCAACGGATTTAGGGTTATTGACTATGCAAGCACATGGTTTCTAAATATACACAAGGGGACATGGCGGTCTCCGGATCATCAAACGCTAAATCAAATTGATAATTTTGCGATAAGGCATGCCTCCAGTATTGTGGAGGCCCGAATTATCCGGGCAGCTGACATTGACTCGGATCAGCACCTTGTTGCAGCCAAGGCAGGAATGCGGGTTTCCCAAGCGCCACAACAAAGAAGAACTACTGCGAGAAGATAGTAGAAAAGCTTCGCCATACGAGTATCTTGCAATCTCTCAACAACTCCTATGCCGATAGCACGAAGTACCGAAGACCAGTGGTAACGTGCCATCAGAGACGCCGCAATTGATGTGCTGGGTTACAACCGACCACCACCTGGTTCGATGAAGAAATGCTGGCGGGAACGTGAAGCGTATAAAGCGGCGCTGCAACCAAAGGCGAGAGACGATCGTGAGCTCTACGAGCGGAAGAGACGGGAAGAACATCGGCCTCTCCAGGAGAAGAAAAAGGAGGACGGGAAGCGCGCCATCGAAAGAAAGTGTCAAGGCAAGTAGAACCGTACAGAGATGAAGCAGGAAACTTTGTAGTAGAGCCACAATCGGTTCTGAGATTATGGAACAACTTTTCTGCAGACCGTATAACGACGAAGAAGCTTAACATCCTGACATCAGGCAGAATAGACCATTCAATTTAGGCGATGATAGCCATAATCTCTGTTCGCTTCACCAAAATGAAGTAAGGATATCAATACGAGTACTTATACTGAAATCCAACAAAGCACCTGAACCTAACGGCTTACCTGCTGAGGTATTCAAGGCTGCTGGAAATTATCTTTGTGGAGGACATACACCAACTCTTTTCTTAGATCTGGCCAGAAGAATGTATGCCTGATGAGTGGAAACTCAGCATCATATGCACGATCCATAAAAAGGAAACTCCTCACCTGCGCCAACTATGTACAGAGGTATAAGTCTCCCCAACATCGCATACAAGATCTAGTCTGCCATATTATGTGAACATCTGAGACCCTTTGCTAACAACCTGATTGGACACCATGACTGCAGTTTCAAACCAGGGAAGTCCACAATCGACCAAATTTTCACACTCCGGCAGATCCTGAAAAAAACTCAAGAAGTCCAAATCGATACCCAGTATCGTTTCATCGATTTTACGGCCGCATCTGACAGCATTTACAGAGACGAGCAATGAGAACGAAAATGACCATTGAGTTGGTCAAAGTTGGTAACATTTTAACCGTGACCTTTGATGTCAAAAAAGGCTTTAGACAAGGTTACACACTGTCATGTGACTTCTGTAACATCAGTCTTGAAAGATCAGTGAACACTAGCGACACAACCTTCTAAAACTCCGATGATATCGACATAATTTGGAGAACATAGTAGGCTGTCATCGGTGCGTTTGCTAGCATTGAAATGGAAGCTGCCAAAATGGGTTTAATGGTTTATGAGGGCAAAACCAAGTATATGATGTCAACAAGAGGAGTCACAAATCCTTTGAAAAATATTCGGTACCGTTTGGGCTAATGGGCTTTGGAGGAAAAGATTCATCGACAAACTAAACAAGCCGTACAGTGGCATCGTCCTAGTCAGAAAACTGCGCATTAGTCGCCTGAGATAGCTAGGACATGTAGAAACACCAATGCTTCGAATTTACCTTGTAGGGACAACGCAGTAGAGGAGTATCTCACGTTAGGTAGCACGCATAAGTAGAAAGAGACCTTAACCGACGTGGTATGCGCAATTGGTTACAGTTGCCTAAAGACCGGGCTAACTGGAGAGGGTTGTTAGTTGAAGTCTAGGATCACCCCGAACTGTAGCGTCACCTATGTTAAGTAAGAAAGTATGTATTCTAGGGCCAGAATAACGGCCTTACTATTTAAAGTTACGCCCTAGAGATTAGGGTATACTATTCCATCGGTTCGTTTTCCACTGGTGGAGTTTGGTAAGGATGCTATTCGCCCCAGAATGTCCTGCGAAATGGAACTTGCTTATGATAATGGTGGCCTGCTTACAAGTATCGAGGAATCTCAACAGCCTTACTTAGAAGTGCTCATAGCCTAGTCGCTGGAAGTGATTTGTAAAAGTTTCTGCAACTCTCTGCTGATCTGTGCCGAGTTTATAGGAGTATTATGGCCATCTAGATATCTTGATGTAAAAAAATGTTTGGTTCCCAATCCTTGTGTTCAAAGGCATGCTTTGTGAGGGAATACTTTGAAGGTTTTGAAGATATCAAGATGTTCTTCGGGACTTGATGCTGCTATAGTGTCGATGCGGTTAAATGTCCCTTTAATGTACGTCGTTAGACTCGTACTGCTCAGCTGATGTTGCTCTGAGTTAAGGCTAATCCAAGTTCTTTGAATACGAGCATCCCTATCCCAGCTGCAGAATTTGGTTTACTGAACTTTACTCTTCACCATTTCCATATCATATGCGTGGCCAAGTTTTCCCATCTGAGTCTTAAGCGATACGCTTGCCATTGCTTATTATGACACCTTAATCCGCCAGGATGTACGAGTATGTACACGAAGTCGATTTATTTTAAGATCGGATCGGATAGAAGAGACTATCATTACTCTCTTATGAAACTGTTGTCATTTCTTTTAATTTTTTTTTCCTTAAAAGGACACAATTTCATGTCTACCTTAATTTCATCTGCGTTTTCTCCTCTTCTTTTCCTGTTTTCTCTTTCATCTTTGGAAAAAGTTTCACAACGATAACAAGCAACTAAACACGAAGTTCTACGAGCGCAGCCGGTTTGCGGAAGGATAGTCATAATGTCTATAAGGAAATGAAAATATCCTTAAAATAAATTATTATCCTAGAGTTTCCTAGAATCTGATTCTGGCAGTGGCATATCACAACTGACACTTGTGAAGACCGTACAAGATATAAAAACAAAAAGACAACAGCACAGGACAGAAAAAGTTAAATTTGCAAAAAAGCGAAACCAAAAAAACCGGAAGTGGAAGTTGAAAATGAAAAAAAATTCCTCTTCCCACGAAGAGGGAAATGACTGAAAGATGTTATGCTGATGACGACGACGGCGATGATGATGATGATGATGATGATGATGATGATGAAGACGATGACGATGACAGCTTTCCGACTGGAAAAGGAAACCGAGTTCAAATGTTGTGTACGAATGAGCTACAATATGCGCCACGAATAACGAATAACGATAATGACATTACTCGTATTTATTTTCGCTTTTTTTTTTAAGAAACAGGCCAACTGGCAACTAGACAAGTGGAAAAAGATGCCAGGAATGCAGTACTGCGAGTTGAGGAAAAGAATATGGTTCTCGGTCCGTAAGAGCTAAACTTTAGTTTTGTGAATTTTCTTAATGACATGAACGCGCCGATTTTCAATACAAGTGCCAAAAGAAAAGTCATAAATTCAAATTAGTTGATGACTAACTTCTACGACTAGCGATTTTGTTCGCAAGAAACGCAACTCAACAAAATAAAGGACGGGATAGCTCACGTTGATGCCTCAGCAAAGGTAGTAAGGCTGATAGAGTTTCTGATTGAGAAACCGAGCCGAATTCGTCTTACAGGAAATTAGGCTTCATAAAATGTCTTAAGTCTTCATCCAGTATCGTCGGTGTTTGTGTTTACTATGTTTGTTTGTGATTATGTCTAGGAAATTCAGGGTGGACGTAGCCAATATACGCGGGCTAAAAAGCAATCACTTTTCTGCGTACGTCCACGTCTGTAAGTACCGACCAGCTGTTTTGGCACTTAGCGAAACACAGAGATCCCCGCCCACACCTCTCAGACCACAATGATCTGAAGCTACCTGGCTACGAACTAGTGCCACTATTCTTTCCCCGTCGCGGTCTCGCCATTTATGTGCGTAGTGATGTAGCTTACCAAATTCCACCACAATGTAGTCCCTGTTCCAATCCGGAATTCAATTTCATGTGGTTAAAATTCCATCTCCGTAAGCAAATTATCCACTACTGCTTTATTTACAGAAGCCCCAAACTGGACAGCAACTCGACCTTCCACGAGTTTGATGCACTGTCTGATTCCATTCAAAGAATTGTATCCCTGTATCCTCATACTGAAATCGTGATTACGGGCGATTTCAATATACACAATTCTGGTTGGCTTCGACATTCTGGACAGACAACACCCGAAGGACGGTGTGTTGAGATCTTCGCTGCGGAAAATAACTTAACCCAGCTTGTAAATGAGCCCACACGCATACCAGACGTTGATAGTCATACCGCCAACACCCTGGACTTGTTTTTAACTTCTCACCCTGGCAAGTACTGCATTGATGTGCTCTCCCCTCTAGGCTCGTCGGACCATTGTGTCATATCAGCTAAATTCTCGTACACCCACCACACAGTTAGAGAAAAGATTCCTAAAAGAACCGTATGGCAATACGAGAAAGCCAATTGGAGCGGACTTAACAACTTCTTTAGGAATTTTAACTGGTCGTTATGTTTCCTCGATAACGACGTGGATGCCGCTGCTGACATGATCACAGAAACTATTCTCTTTGTAATGAGATGCTTTATCCCACATCGGATGAAGAGTATCAAACCAAAAGAAAAGGAATGGTATGATTCGAGCTGTAAAGAGGCTGTCAGGGCTAGAGAACTGTTTTTTCGGTCCTACAAGACCAACCCGACAGAGGAAAACCGAAAAAAGTTTAAACGAGCCAGAAATGACTGCAACGCCTTTCTTAAGCGTGTGAAATTCCAATATGACCAAAACCTGAGGCAAAAAATACTACAATGTCCCAAAGGCAGTAAAAATTTTTGGTCATTCGTCAAAAACATTAGAAATTCTGCCTCATCCTCCATCCCAACGCTCATTTACAATGACATTCCAGCTGTCAGCTCTTTGGACAAGGCCAATCTGCTTGCTGCACACTTTGCGGCTAGCTCAACACTCCCAGACTGTGCTTTGTCCCCGCCTACACTCGAGTGCGTCGAATCTACAATGGGACGAATCCACTTTCGCACTCGTGTAGTAGCAAGAGTACTCAAAGATCTCAACATGCATAAATCCGCTGGTCCAGATGGTATATCTCCCCTTCTTCTAAAGAGGTGTTCTTCCACGCTGGCAAAACCACTGCGTAAGCTTCTTCATCAGTCCTACTCTTTAGGACTCTTTCCGAGCAGATGGAAAACAGCATTTGTCCAGCCAGTCCCTAAAAAAGGCGAATCTTCTTCTCTATCCTCCTACAGACCCATTGCACTTACGTCCCTTCTTTCCAAGGTCATGGAAACGCTGATAAATCGTCAGCTCATGAAATATCTCGAAACACGAAAACTTCTCAATGACCGGCAATATGGTTTTCGTAGCAACAGGTCCACTGGTGATTTGATGGGATCGATGACTCTCTTCTTCAATGGATTAGAAATTACCTTTCGGAACGTTCAATTCAAGTCGTCTTGGACGGTTTCAAGTCTGATATTCACAAAATAAATGCTGGTGTGCCCCAGGGCTCCGTTCTGTCTCCGACACTCTTTTTAATCTTCATTAACGATCTCTTGTCTGCTACTTCTAATCCAATTTATTCCTTTGCTGATGACAGCACTCTCTGCTTCTCATATTCGTTCCCGGACTCACGCCCCTGCTCTTCGGCTGTAGAACGGGAACGGCAGCGTATGTTAAGCTCATTAAATTCCGATATTAACAGCATAACCAACTGGGGAACTATCAACCGAGTAGAATTTAATGCTTCTAAAACTCAATGCTGTCTGCTGTCATTAAAGCGAAATTCAAATACCCAGCCATTATCCATGAATGGCACTCGCATCGTCGAAACCGATAAACTTTCCATTCTCGGTATGTGTATCAGTAACAACTTACGTTGGAATGACCACATATTCGATGTCGCCAAAAATGCTGCGAAATGTCTAGGTTTTCTCAAGCGATGTAAGAAATATTTTACCCCCTCTGATCTGGCCACAATATATAAGGCATTTATCCGCCCAAAATTGGAGTACAATGCCCACATCTGGTCAGGTGCTCCTAAAACATCTCTGCACCTGCTAGATAGGATTCAAAACCGTGCGATAAAACTAATTGGTGATACTAATATCAGTCAATCAATTGACACCCTCGAACACCGACGTAAAGTCTCCTGTCTCACTTTGTTTTATCGCTATTTCCACCACCAGTGCTCCATTGAAATTGCCAGTAGCATTCCGCCCATTCAAACTTTCAACCGTAACACCCGTCTCGCTAGGAATGCTCATCAGTATACCCTCAAGCCCATTTTCGGACGTACTCTTAAATATCGTGATTCTTTCCTAAGCCGTACAACTCGCTTATGGAATGCCCTGCCGACCTCTGTGTTTCCTGGTCGTTATAACTTGCAAACATTTAAAAACAATGTACATCGGTACCTGTCTTTTCTTCCTCCCTAAATTTCCTTCGCCCGCGCTGTGTACGAACATTTTAAGGGTACAAAACCCCTTGAGCGCGCGCCGATTATAAAAAAAAAAAAAAAAGAGGAACTGGATGACATACCATTTTAGTTCAAAGCCCATCGAGGGTTTTTCTAAAAATTAAAGAAGCAGTTCAAACTCAGAAGTCACTTCATCGTTGACTCATCATTGGCTCACAAGTCTAATTTAAAGAATGGAATCTCTGCGAAAGATTATGAGAAGTATATTCAGATTTGGATGAGTGCCATCAAGAAAACAAAAGGATTAAAGCATTTATTGCAACCAGGAGGTTGATCATAGTCCTCAAAAGGAGCAAATTGGGCAGACTAGGATTGCATCTATACTGAGCCGAAAGCAGAAACTCTCTGCCATTATCACCATGGCTTTAAATCGTCTAGTGCTTATGGCATATGCATGTCTAGTTATGCTAAAAAAAGGAAGATACCAGCTTTTGGTAACACCGTAGAGAGCAGTGTTAACCTGGCACTGGCACATACTACAGGAATTTATTCAGAAAATTTAAAACACAAGTTTATTCTTCTAAATCTATATTTTCCCCTTCAGAGTAATCCCCGTCGACTGCAACACAGTTATGCCAGCGCTTGATCCAATCCTCGAAACATTTTTCATATTTGGTTTTCGGTATGTCCATCAGAGCTTCCTGCAATTTTTCCATTACTTCCTCTCTGCTCCCGTAGTGGTTTTTTAACTCGATTGAACAGAAAGAAGTCACAGGGAGCCAAATCAGATGAATTCGGTGGCTGTTGGATGGTATTTTTTGCATTTTTCGTCAAAAAATTACGAATAATGATGGCACTGTGCGACGGTGCGTTATCATTGTGCAAAATCCACGAGTTTTCTGCCCACAATTCTGGTCTCTTTCGGCGAATTGCTTCACGCAAACGTCTCATAACGCCCAAATACGAGTAATACTATTTATTTACTGTCTGCCCTTCTGGCAAAAATTCATGATGCACTACACCGTTGTAATCCATGAAAACCGTGAGCATTGCCTTCTTTTTTGACTGCAAACGACGTGGTTTTTTGGTCTCTGCTCATTTGGTGAACGCCATTCACTTGCCTGATGTCTGGATTGCGTGTGGTACTCATAAGCCCACGTCTCGTCTCCAGTAATGATCCTTTTGATGAATGTGAGATCAGATTCAGCCTCGCAAATCATCTCTTTTGCGACGTCAACACGGTCTCGTTTTTGCATGAAATTGAGGTCTTTTGGCACCAACTTTTCTGCTACACGACGGAAACCCAAATCATTAACCAAAATGTCTTAGACGGATCCATAGGCAATGTTCAAGTCCTCCGCAATCTCTCTGATGGTTAATTTGCAGTTATTGACCAACATTCTTCTTTTTCTTTTACATCATCAATCTTTTCGTCGGTTTTCGATGTCGATGATCTGCCACTGCGTTCATTATCTTCGATTGACTCACGACCACTTTTGAACCGCCGCGCTCGTGCCACTGGTAAACGACCGTTTTCTTTACAGAATCGTTGCACCATTACATCTGTTTTTTACGCAAAACTTAATACAAGCTCGTTGTTGCAAATTGAAATCCATTTCTAAAATTGTAAAAAGTCGCCAACACACACAGAGATAGATGTACTTTTGGCTACTTAACTTTTGCAAATGTCAAGCTATGACGCTAAGATTTAAAGGGAATGTCAACAACAGATTTACCAACTTAACAGAAAAAGACCGAACTCAAATCGGAACAATGGGAGCGCCACACGGTGGTATCCCCCGGGAACTTTTTGATCAAGGTGGTATAGCGAACCCCTTGCGCGGTTTTCTTTGCGATTTCTGAATATCAAAAATCGGAAAAGCGACCCACACTCTCTGTAATAGTTTCAGACTTATCAATCTGATTTCCTTCATATTGAAGAGCAAGAAGTGAATGGTCGAGCTTTAAGTACACTTTTCTTTCTGCAAGATGTATCGTGAACACTAACGCCGAAGATGCTGCGACGCAAAATCTAGTGGAAAAAAATTAAGGCGTGCCTGACAAGAAGAAGTACGCGCTGAACATCGGGTCCTTTCCACAACCTAACTCTTAACGGGATGTTTAACTTGGCCAGACAACGTGGCGTTAACGAGTCACTAGGTTTGTGGATAAGAGCAGTGCTGGCTAATTAAATCCTGATTTTGGATGCTCCTTGTGGCAAATATCTGATGCCAGGGGCAAATAAGGGTTCCCCAATGCCGGTATCCTATCTCCACTGCTTTGATGGATGAAGATGTACTCACAACTCAGGAATCTAACACCGATCCTTCCGATTTGAAATCTAATAAATACCACTAGCTACAGCCATTTCTTAACGCTCAGGCATATGCAGATGTTGTAGATTGCTATTCAAGTTTTGAGATATGGCGATACCATCCCGGGTCATCGTGTTTTGCTAGTTTTCCGAATTGAATCGTTGTTGTCGTTTGTTCCACGACGAACTACGTAAAGGTCATCCAAAATCCGTTGTTGTTCCAAAAAACATCAATGCTGTGCGTGAACTGATATTGATGGCCATGTTCACTTATCGTGAAATTGAGGCAAGCTTGGGTATTAGTTTCACGCGCATACGATTTCTTGGCTTTGGATACCGAATAATTGGACAATCGCTCAAAAAAAAAAGGCTCGTGTCGATTGGTTCAAAGAAATGTTGAAGAATTTTGATTGCGGTGCTTCGAAAGACGTCTATAAGTTCGTGACCAGCCACGTATCACGGATCTATGCATATCAGCCGGACACTAAACAGCAGTCGACTGCATGGACATAGTATAGAGCAACGTAGAACGGTCAATTCGGAAAGATACAACACCATTTATTTGCCAGAAGTCTGTGGAGAAATAAGGAAAAGTAAGCGCTGAACACTGATCATTATTCACTATGACAATGCAAGCTCTCACGGGTCGTTACAAACAAGTGACTTTTTGAGCACTCAAAACATCGATGGGTCATCCGCCGCACAGCTCTGATCTGGCGCCCAACTCACAAATAAATTGCGAGGTCAACGGTTTTCGACGCCTGAGGATGCAGATGATGCGTTTAAAACGCATGTTTTGGAGGTACGTCGTTTGGAATACTAAAAATACTCCGAAAACTGGTTCAAACGCAAACGTAAAAGTGTATTGATCTTCGTGGGGAGTATTTTCAAAAGCAATAGTCATTTTCGATGATGATAAGTACGTAGGTGGGTGACCACATGGGAACTCAGTACTCCGCGTGCTGTTGACAAAAACGCGCCACATGGGCATAGTACCCCGGCGTTAAATCCCGGACCCTACAAATTGATTTGTATCGTTCCCTTGATAATAATAATAATAATATTTGTTTTTACTTGTTTTCATTAAAACTTAAGTAGCAACCTACGTAATAGCCTGTTGGATAATACCTAGCAACTGTCTGGCCGGTGAGGTGATCTACAGTTGGTGCACTACCGATTGGCTTTCATTCAATCTGCTCAATACTGAGGCTATATAAGAGATGGAGGAAGCTATGTCGTGGTAATATCTTCTACCCTATCGGAATTCTGGCCGTGTAAAAGCGTTGTCGGCAAACAAATAGGAGAGTCGTTTAATTCATGGCCATGAGAAGACTAGTAACGTCACTGCTGTTTTCACCATGCTTCAAAAACGGTTAGCCTGCCGCATGGGGCCATCCTTAACATGCTTACTCCTGCTCTACATTCAATGATGAATCTACGTCGCCCTGATATTAATACAATTGGCTGCACCACCTTGCACACCGAGTGTATCGAGAGCCGAACTCTGGTCTTTTGGACATGTCATCTGATGCAATGGCATCAAAACTAATGATTCTCTGTGCCCAGGACTGGTTTCCGGCAGAATTCGAGCCAGTGGTGGTATATTTTTGGAGGACGACAACGTTAGATTTCACACCATATTAGGAAACTTTCCGTCTGTCTAGCCCTGTTATTACTCCCAAGAGAATGGAAGACTCTGAGTGTCCAGGCTAAGGCACAGTTGCATTTCATGTGAGTATAACTTAAGATGGCAGTCTCATTCTCGAGGATGTCGACAGACCAAACGTATGAATGCTTCCAGACGTCCTAATATGTCAGCAACCTTCCTCTTATCTCTAAGAGGGAAAACCTTGAATACTTTCTGAGGTGGCAGCCTATTCTACTAAAAATATTGAGAGCAACGAAACGACTCAGAAATAGAGGAAGCTGGTTCCACTTTTAATGATACTATCGGGACACACAATCTTAGTATGATCCTAACGACGTTACGCTTCTTTTCGTGAAGTTTGAAAAGCCATCGTTTTTCTCCGTTTGTGCGTGGGCGCACATTAGGCAGATATTGGCGACTTTAACCTCGATGCGGATTGTCATGAAGAAACTCAAAACTTTTTGCCTAAGCCTGGCCCTAATTTTCTTTCCTCGGGCAGTTAGATTTGCGTTGTAATAGTTTTAAGGTCCCCGAGAATTCTTCAGCTGCACGTGATCTGGCAAGAACTCCACGTGCAGTATTGAAAATTATTCGTCATTTGCGAATAGCATGGGTCGTGAACAGTGATATCATTGTGGATGCGCATAGCTCTGATAAAAACCCAGTTTTTCCTATGCATGGCTTGGTCTTTTGCATATGCTGCAACAGAGTTTCAGTAATATCTGTGACTCGTTGTTCTCGTATATTATGAAAGCGACGGGTCATTCAACTGCACCAAAACTCCGGTATCTTTGAAATTATGAAGTCGACTTTCCATTAGCAAAATGCTGGTTTTGGTTTAAGTCTCGACTGGGATAGGAATGTACTCAAATCATTGCTGATGACCCCAAACTTAACAGCTGAAAAAAACTATAGCTGCACATGATGGTAACTCTAGACTAAATTCCCCATTAGATTAGCATGTACCTAGCCTAAGTATTATATGCATTCCTAGTCATCAGGAATCATGTTGTAAAAAATGGATTAGGGATAAGGGAGTAGGTATCTCGTTGAGTAGCGCCATCTAGGACCTTACTCCGATTAAGTCCTTGGTCCACCGCTCGCCCATCAAAAACTTCAGGTTTTCTGGGCAATGTCGGATCATGTGCTGGTCTCAGATCAGAATGACATCATTGGAAAAATGATCCAATATGAACTTGCTTCCAAAAACTTTAAGGCTTAGCCACTTAATCTGCTAAAAACTTGCCACGCCTTCTCTGTGAGCATACTTCTCTTCCTATATTCATCTCTCTACTAATTACTTACTTACTTAGGCGGCGCTACAGTCCGGGGTGGACCTAGGACTCAACTAATTAGCTTCTCCAATTAGCGCGGTTCTTGGCTAACTGTCTCCAGTTGCGCATTCCAAGTTGGTCGAGGCCTTCCTCTACTGCGTTAGCCCTCCAGATTAGGGTCGAAGATTCTGGGGGCTGGAGCGTTGGCGTTCATTCGCTCTACATATCCCATCCATCTCAAACGCCCAATGTGCAGTTTTTTGATCAGGTCGATGTTGCTGTACAGCTCGTAAAGTTCATCGTTGAATCGTCTCCTCCAGAACCCGTCAACGCATACGGGACCAAACATCTTACGAAGAATTTTTCTCTCAAAACGACCAAGAATATCTTCGTCAGCTTTACCAAGGGTCCATACTTCGGAACCATAGGGCTGTCCTGGGATTACTAGGGTGTAATATAGAGTTTCCTCGGTTGTTCGGGAGAGGGCCTTACTACCCAGTTGCCTCCTCAGCCCAAAGAAACAGCGATTGGCAAGCGTGATTTTTCGTTTGATTTCTGAAGAGATGTCGTTTTCAGATGTGATAACAGAGCCGAAGTAGACAAAGTTCCTTATTACCTCAAAGTTATAGCTGTCGATTGTGAGATCCTAGCCGAATCGTCGATGTTGGGTGTCCCTTCTTGTTGGCAGATTATATATACTTTGTTTTTCCCTCTTTTGCCGTCAGACTCATTTGGGTGACAGATCGCTGTCGGCGAATATCGTCGACGAATGCAAGCAATTGAAAAGACTTTTGAAAGATCGTACCTCGTGTGTTGTCTTGTGAGTTCTGAACAATTCTTTCAAGTATGATGTTGAAGAAATCACATGACAGCGCGTCGTTTTGCCTAAATCCTTTTTTGAAATCAAAGGTCTTGGTTAGTTCGTTAACGACTTTGATGCAGCAGCGAGCGTTCTCCATCGTCATCCTGCACAAGCGGAAGATTTTGGTACGGATGCTAAAACTAGACATGGGGCTGTATAGCTCGTCTATGTAGATGCTGTTATATGCGGCTTTAAGTTCGATAAAAAGGTGGTGAGTATCGGTCTAAATTTTTTGAGTTTTCTCCAAGATCTGAGGTAGTGTGAATATTTGGTCAATTGCGGGCTTCCGGGCTTAAAACCGAACTGATAGGGTCCAATCAGGTCGGTGACAAATGGTTTCACCCGCTCGCACAATACGGCAGCCAAGATCTTATATGCGATGTTTAGGACATCTATAGTTGGCGCAGTTTAGAGGCATACAGTCATCCGACAAAATTTTGGAATCTCTACCAGGTCATCTCCTGCTGCCATAAATAGTTCGGCGGGTTGGCCGGGCTGACAGCCTTGTTCGGCTTCAGTTTAGATATTGCTATCCTTCCTCTGCCTGACAGCGGAATTTGTGTCGTTTCCGACACAAGCAGTCTGCAGAAATGGTTTTTCCGTATTCTCAGCACCGATTGTGATTCTACTACAAGGATTCCTTGTTCATCTCTACAGGTTTCCGGTCGAGTCTTACTATCATGACACGTTCTTTCCAAACATTATTCCCGGAGCACCTCTCTATTTCTTCCTTCCTCTTTTGCTCGTGGAGCACACGAGCCGCACTCATCCTTTTGTGCAGAGCCGCTTTGTAGGCATGTTATTTTGCTGCATGTGCTTGCCGGCACTCTTCATCAAACCAAGGGTTTCATGGTGTTGGGCGGGTGAAACCCAGCACGTCAGTTGCTGCATTTCTGATGACTTCTCGGCATCTAAGCCACTGGTCTTCAGCACTTGATGCTGGCTGACACGGACTTCTCGAGAGGTTGAGGGAAAGGTTCTGGCGGCTTGTTGCTATTGCAACCTTTCAACGTTAAATCTCCTCATAGTATTTCCCCGTTGTTGTGGCGTCTGAGATATCTGCAACTAGGTAGTGGTCCGAGTCTATGTTGGCTCCTCGTAATGTTCGGCCATCTAAAATACTTGAGGAGTGCCTTATGTCGATCGCATAATTACAGAATATTAAGTGGATCTTGTGCTCAAAGCAAGCTATGCTCCATTAAAAACATGATAACCTTCACCAGTATCCGTAACTATAAGTTGTAAGACAAAGGACACCTTTTAACATTTCCCACCCAGCCCAGATAATTTAAATCTATATCTTCGACTTCTGGAAGTTCCATCAGTTCGATGTAAGATTTCACTCCGAATTATGGCTACTGTTTTTCAGCCATCGCACGTATCGCGAAATGGCCTCTAATTGGGATGGTTTGAGATTAATTTCAAGTTGATTCTTCAGGGACAAGCCTACCAGAGCTCCTAGAATATTCTGACTCCCATCTCCAATGATCTAACAACATACTTTTTCAATTTAAATCAATTCCACCTTTCACAAAACGAAATACATTTTCATTCCTTCATTCCTACATTATAAACGGAAGGCACAAGCCTCCCGTTCAGACACATTAATTCCCATAAAATCGCCAGCTATCTCTGGTTTCCGGAAAATTAAATTAAATTTCCAAAGTCTACCAACATTAACTCCGTCTGCCCCCAGGTCACGTCAGAAGGCTATAATTTAAAAAAAAAACCGTCCCTTCCCTGCCGTTGAAAGTAGAAGAAGCTTCCATGCAGCACAATTCGTATGGGTAATGCCCGAGTCTCAGTTTACAAATTAAATACCCAAAATGAGTACACGCACCGTTACAAGTATTCGTATCTACTCAAAAATAGATACCTGGAAGCTAATTCACAATATGAACAGGCCAACAATTATAAAACAAATACCAGCTATCCTCAGGAGCAGACAAAAACCCATGTCAAGGCAAGGGCAACCAGGATGCTTGGAATCAGGAGTACTCTGCAATGCAGAAACAGATTTTCGGAACCTTATCTCAGAGTTTTCAGAAATTAATTTATGAATGTGTTTACTACCCTCCCTCAAAGGCGCCCAGTAGAATGGACTAGTTTAGCTCGGTCTTTGGCAATAAAATTTTGTGGTTAGCTAGGTAACGTTAGGGGTATATGGATACATTCATATACTCGTACAAGTTTACAAATTTAAAATGAATCTTATAAATTTGGAGCACAAAGCTACCAGCTGAATGAGCAAATCTTTTCCATATCTGCTCCTGGCTAAGCTTGAGAGGTACACAACAGAGTGTGCATTATGCACAAACCGAGGCAATGTACGCTTTACTGAGATACGAGTAACTACAATAGTTGGACGTTCTGAGGTTGCGTGATGTATAGAACTGAGGGGTTGAAACTAGAAGCAGTACATGTGTCTTAATTGCTTGCTAGTTATAATGACAAGAAAATATGGAGTTTGCCAGGGCATTCCTTTCAAGTTTTAGGGCTTAAAAAAGAATCCCGAAATTTCAGTGCCCACCCAAGGCTGGGCTTTAGAGGAAAGGGAGACGAGTGCTAAGGTTGAAGGTTTAAAGAGCTGGAATCCTACTGGCAATTTCGGTGGTGAAAATAACGATAGAACAAGGTGATACAGGAGGCATTACGTCGGTATTCAAGGGTGTCAATTGGCAATATGATACTAGCATTGCCTTTTGCATGGTTTGAATCCTAGTTAGAAAGTGCTGAGAGGTCTTTGGTGCATATTACCAGATGTGGACATGGTATACCAATTTAAGCGACATCAAATATGAGGTCATTCTAACGCGGGTTGTTCCCAGAATGGAAAGCATTTTAGTGTCGGCGATGAAAGAACCATTCACGAAAAATGCCAAGGTGTATACATAGATGTCGCTTTTATGACAGCATAGAGAATTGTTTCTTGGCATCATTGGTGGATCCTCAATTATTTATACAACTAATATCGGCCTACGGCCAAAGACTACCGACTTGAGTCCGGCAGGCAATATTGAATAGCAGACAAGAGATCATTAATGAGAATTAAAAAGAGTGTCGGGGACAGATCGGAGCCCTGGGGCACACCAACTTTTCTTTTGAAATTGGAATCGTCCAAGACAACTTGAATTGAAAGCCTCGAAGTAATTTCTAATTTATTGTAGAGGGATTCATCAACTCCATTCCAGCCATTTTCGACAAAAAAAGAAGCCTGATGCTAAACTTTGCACTTCCACTTAATGATAAGACCTGCCAGAGTGAACTGGTTGTTACCACCAAAACTGTACTGCCATTAAGAAATTTCGTGTCTCAAAATATTTCATGAGCTGACGATGTAAGGAGTTTTGGTGGTTGTTACTCTACTAATCGTGGTTGAGAACAAAGCAGCGATGAGGACCGTAGGGGATTGTTCCGGATCAAAGAGCAGGCATATGGAGTTTTTCGGGTCAGGAACAGGTGGGCGGAGTATTATCAATCAGAGAAAAAGTGGAATAAGATTTAAGTGATGCAATCAAAGCAATCCCAGAAGGCTTAGAGCATACATGATTGGAAAAGCACAAGACTAGGACGTCGGCAGACCTATCAAGCAGAGATACTATTCTGTGTTGCCGGGGATGCAGGTACATATTGATAGCGAACTACGGGTACAATAGAATATGGACGCGGGGATTTCTGGTAAATTAAGTAGTCCGTAGGGAACCCCTATGTTTTTATCAAGAGAAAGGATAGGTTCTGTGTGGACTGTAGGAAGCTCAATACGGTCACTGATGGGGTACGTATCCACTTCGATCAATTTCGTCGGCATCACATTAACTCGAAGCGGGTAATATTCGTCTTTTCTGGGCATAAAGTCGGCTTACCGTCAGATCCCAGTCGGGGGGAAATCAACAAATTTCACCACTTTCACAGAACCAAGTAGGGGTCTCTTTTCGTTTAGGAGGGTGGCATTTGTCTAACACAGCGCACCAACGCCGTCCGTCTTCTTTTTGTTTTTTTTTTTTTTTTTTTTATAATTTGCACAAGCTGAAGGGATTTGAGTATCCATAAATTGCTTGCGCACAGCGCGGGTGAAGGAAAATTACGGAGGAAAGAAAGAGAGGTACTGATGAACGTTGGTTTTAAATGTGTACTTTGTGTACTTAGACGATATCATCATCATCACAAACTCGTTCCAAAAATTTCTGGAAATAATGAAGAAGGATTCTCAAAGCGTTGATGAAAAAAGGTTTGGAGGTCGGTCGGGTTAAGTGTAATTTTTGTAAGCCGTCTTTAAGTCTCCTAAGGTATAACCTTGGTCCGGAGAAAGTGGAGAGCCAGAAGATACTAGAACCCAAAAGTGTTAAAGAAGTTAGTTAGAACAAACTTTAGGTGAACTGTTAGGTCAACATGTCTGGCGACCAAGCAAATCTGACCAATGCTGGATATGAATCGGTTTAAGAGTTTGATCTTTCAAAATAGGAAACATCTCAGCGTTATCATAGGTGTCATCACTGGACCCTATCTTATAGGCAAGCATGCAAGAAGGCTTAGAGTTTTTAGAAATGACTTCTGAAGACGCTGAATGGACGAGGAAAAGGAGAAGATAATTATCCGTCTACTCTGTACATGCCCAGCTCCCTCCCAAAGAAGGAAACTCTACTTTCTTCTGGAATGACCTAAGCGATTTAAACTATATTGACGGTAACAGTCTTCTACGCTTCGTTGGTTGCTCTAATTGGTTCCAAGCGTAGGAGGATCACAGATCTACGTAGCATCACAATGAGCCAGTAGGCCTAAATGTGTTGGTCTTTGCAACAACCACTCTTATTTAACCGAGGAGTTCGATAGGAACCGTGTCTTGATACAGACACCTCGTACCACATTTCCGTGTCATAGTTAAGCCCTTAAGAGATTTACATAAAAAAAATTCAGCAAACCCATGTGGGCTAATAAAAGTTGGAATAGTTTGAAAAAAGCTAAGGACAGCACCTAATCTCACGTACCCGGGTTTAAGTCCTCCTTTTTTCAATCCAAATCGACGTTTCACATTATGGGATTGCCACTATTCTCTTCCTGAATTTTCAAGATAGGGAAAAGGTTATACGTTACCTTAGTAGGTCCCTAATTAGATGTGAGAGGAACTACCCCACTGCGAAAAAGGCGAGTGTAGCCGTACTGTAGGAGATTGAGAAGTTTGCGAGCTTAGATCAAAGGTTTTCGGGACTGATCATTACTCGTTAGAATGGTTAAGCAAAGATTTGAAGAAGAGATTACTGCGTTGGGCAGTTCATCTTCAATAATTCAACTTCCAAATGATTCACCGGAAGAAGTGGTAGTAGAGATGCTTCCGCGAGGAGTTTTGACAGAGGCCGAGATCTTGAAAGCGGATTTGGAGCCCTGGGTTCGTAGATGATCATATAAGTTAAGTAAAAGCTCTTGGCGTATCCAGCATGGATAGTAGGGAGTGGTCGAGCGATAGTACACCATGGCCTTAAAAAGAAAGGATATAAGTGCAGTCGGCCTATAAAAGCAAAGAGAAGTAGATTCACATTTTTTAGCGACTGGCTGGCCAAATGCCGTTTTCCATCAGAAAGAGTCCTAAAGATTAAAAGTGTGTTTTCAAACGTAGAAAAAGTGGAAATATACTATCCAGAATATTTTTCGAGTGGCTTTGCAAGGAAGAAATTCTACTGTGAAGTCTGCGAGCAATGTATCGACGTTTAACTGGTCAGAAAAATGCGTATCAGTCGGGATATGAGTGGGTAGCTACAGTTCTCTTAGAGAAAAGATAAATTCCGGAGAATTGTTGCGATGAATAGTTTTTTTTTTGGTAATAGGAGCACCGGGTTGTAGCTACTATGTTACGAATTCGTTTGTTAGTCACTTTATACAAAAAATTTATAAAAAAAAACAAGTTACACTAAAAATGTAAAAACCATCCTGTAACACTCGGTCTTGAAAATCTTTCGAATTAATTTGCAAAGAAGTTGCCTTGAGGTTCTTATATGTAAAGAAAGTTCCTATATTGACAAATTCGATAAAGCAAAAGGGAATCCACAAGAAGATTGGAATATTGTCAATGAGTTGTTTAACAAAAAAAAGTTCAATCGGATGTACTTTCATGCATTAGATATCAAGATGAATTGTCTACGATGGTTGCTGCAAAAACGCTCGCCGACGCTAGCTTTGACTCGACCGCTCAAATCTCTGGAGCAAATCAATATTTCATCTATGATTGTGATTGGCAACTTTACAAAATATCTTATTACGGGAAAATTCGAATTCATTCACACAGAACAGCTGCTCCAATCTATAACTTATGTTGCTGATGTTTTCGCACATATAACTTTAATAAAAGCATTTAGCGCGGATTTTTGCGGATAGCTTAAAGAGTGACGAAGTGATACCAATCTTCAAAAAAGATAATAGGAAGACTTTAAATAATTAAAGGACAATATCCTTGCTTCCTATTTTTTCGAAATCCTTGGAAATGGTTGTCAAAGCGAGAATTACTTTCTCGATACATGCTCGTTCTTTAGTCCTAATCAATTTGGTTTTAGAGCAGGCAAAAATATCGAAGGTGCACTTTTAAATTTTACTGCGGCGCCTTTTAAAGATACTAGAGATATTTCGATACGGTGGACAACGAACAATTGTTGGCCTCTTTTAGTAAGAATCTAAATATTCGGATTGGTGTTCCACAGGGTTCCGTGCTTGGATCTACGTTATTCCTGATCCTCATTAACACAATCTTAATGCTGCATTTGAAAGGAAAAAAACTAGGTTTGCTGGTGCTATTGCTTGCCCATATTCAAATGCTTCTGTAGTGGACTTAGTGGCGAATATTCACCACGGCTTAGAAACCCTAAGAAACTGGTTTGGTTCATATAAATTAACGGGAGTGATAAAGCTAACTCATGTATTTTGACCTTTCCTCATTTGAGTTCCAATCCCCGAATTTCATTTTTCACAATAATGACTTTAACACATTGAGTATTAGTGCTGTTATTTGTAGTATGCCCAGAAGCTTTTCAACTTACGACTCCTCTAAATTGAACTGCTCTCCTAAATGTTTTTCTATCGAAAACGTATCAAGTCTTTGAGTATAAATATCGATGGCAAACTGAATTTAGTTCTAAAATTTGGTGTTGCTTCAATATCTATTGTTCCTTTTTCCGAAGTGTTCTCTCAAGGTGCATATTCTGGAAGCAGGTGCTTTAGTTTGTCTCTTATGGAAACTCGTTCATCAAAATCCTCATGTCTATATAACGCGGGTCACGCTACAATGCTACTTGCCTTGTAGAAACACCATGTGTACCACATTGATTTTAAATGATTTTATCATGTTTGCGTCATTTTCGGATGATAACATATGTTGCTCCAAAATTGTTTTCATGAGAGGAAGAACCGTGGATGTATTGGGTATATAACTTAATTCACGCGGTTTGCTAAGAGATGGCGTAACTTGTATTATTCCATTGGAACATGCGTTGGAAAGCTACTGTCATTGTACGTCATTTCAGTATATGTCATTCATTTGAAGCGTAAACAACCATAAATTTTTTTCACTCAAATATGTCGAACTTTGTGCCTGAAAAAGTGTTTTTGAGGGGAGTTCTTCTTCATTACTTTAATATGATGAAAACTGCTGCCGAAAGTCATCGTATTTTGGTGGAAGTTTATGGTGAACATGCGCTAGCTGAGTGAACGTGTGAAAAGTGGTTTGCACGATTTAAAAATGGTGGTTTTGTCTTGGAAGACGATGAACGTCCTGGGCAGCCAAAAAAGTTTGAAGATGAAGAACTGGAAGCATTACTCTATGAAGATTGTTGCCAAACACAAGAAGAGCTCGCAGAATCTTTGGGTGTCACTCAAGTAGCCATTTCAAAACGTTTAAAAGCAGCTGGATATATTCAAAAGCAAGGAAATGAACATGAACTCAAGCCGAGAGACGTCGAAAGGCGGTTTTGCATGTCCGAAATGCTGCTGGAACGCCACAAAAGGAAGTCATTTTTGCAGCGGATTGTTACTGGTGATGAAAAATGGATCCATTACGACAACCCCAAGCGTAAAAAATCTTCAGATGTGAAACCCGGCCAACCAGAAAAATCAACGGCAAAGCTGAATATCCATGGCGCGAAGGTAATGCTCTGTATTTGGTGGGATCAGATGGGCGTGCTGTATTATGAGCTGCTAAAACTGGGTGAAACCATCAATGGACAACGCTACCGGACACAATTAATCCGTTTGAAGAGAGCAGTGGCCGAAAAACGCCCGGAATATGCGACCAGACACGAAGCAATAATTTTCCATCATGACAACGCTCGGCCACACGTTGCTATTCCGGTTAGGAACTATTTGGAAAACAGTGGATGGGAAGTCTTACCCCACCTGCCTTATAGCCCAGACCTTGTCCCTTCTGACTAGCATTTGTTCCGGTCGATGCAGAACGCCCTCACTGAAATACGGTTCACATCAGAGCAGAATATCAAAAGTTGGCTTGATTCATTCTTGGCTGCCAAGCCGGCGCAGTTCTTTTGGGATGGGATCCACAAATTGCCAGAAAGATGAGAAGAAGTCATAGCTTCAGATGGTCAATACTTTGAATAATACTATTGTACATGTTTTATCTTAAATAAACGTTCAAATTTTGGAAAAAACCGCACAAAGTTATATACCCAATAGATGACTTTGCATTGTTGAGAATTTTTGTTAAAGCTTGAACCGGTCGAAGAATTTTTCCTAGTTCTTCCATAGACATCCACTCTTCTTCCAAAATTTCCAACTTACCAGCAATTATTGAGGAAGTTACATATTCATCACTGGAGTCCGATTTTGGATCAGACGCTGAAGCAGATTGGATTGATTGAATTCCACCGAGTGTTGCATGATTGCATAAGGTATTGCACTGGTAAGCCCAAATGCATCTGCTTTTCCTCCAGAGCGTACTTTACAATGTTGGGATGATGGAAATAACCCAGAACCTTGCTGGCTTTCTACAATAATCTTTTAATGTCATCCGAGGATATCGATGTCTTTACTGCCAGTTGAAGACCGTGAATCGCACGTGGCAAATTCAGATTCTCTCGAACCTGTGTCATTGATTCGAGCAGTTAGCAGCGTTGTCAATCACTATTGCTATGACCTATTCATTTAGTTCCCATCGTATTCTCCCTGTTGTGTCTTGTGTCTATTTCACTGGTCTCAAGTGGTACCCAATTATCATCAATGAAATGAGCCGTCCTTGTCATATAAATTGCCTGTGCGGCCGATGTTCAACAGTCAGACGTATATGATACTCCATTAGAAGCACCGCCAATCTTTTCCTTAATAACATTTTGCATGTTTTATTTTAACGAATGATGGATGTATCTTGACTGACAATAGTTTCGACGTCTTCGCAGTTTAATAGCGTTCCGCAGAAGTGTGTGCGGAAGAAGTGTGTGCGGAAGAAGTGCGGGATGTGTCTCAACTGCGATGTTCCCTTGGTAGTAATTGTTACCCTGGCACATCCTTCTTATCCTCTACGACGATATTTCGTCCACTTGGAAAGTCTACCAGCCTTAGTGCTTTTGTTGATTGCTTTGCATTGGTCATAAACAGCCACACTCGGCAAACCCTGTCATTGTATTTATCACAATCATCTCTGCTTCGGAGTGACTTGTGAGGCATAAGGCGACGTATTTATCCGGATCAATACAGACAGATGCCGCTAATAAAATAAAAGAATTCCATGAAAGTTCGCCTTTCCTAGAAGTTGAAGTGACAAATAAAATTCGAAAAGGAAACCTTAAATCAGTTAAAGATGCTCCATAGATAAAAAGACCTCAACAATGTTCATTTGTCAGGAACTCATTAGATGATTGAAGTGAAGAGTTCTCTTTCTAAATATAATAAGGGTGCAGCAAGGCAGAACACAAATTCACCCACTGAGCCACTTAGAAAATTGCATAATTGGGAGTTGAGTATTGAAAGACCACTGGCTCTCCCAAATTTGTGATGTTCACAGTGCTTACCGCTTACCACACCCGAACTTCTTTAAATAGAAATCCAATTTCCATGCCTGCCAAATATTCCTATTACACAATTCCTTTAACAACCTAAAAATTGAACAGAGAAAAAAGGTACTCGTTGTACTTACCACGATTAGATTCCACATTTTCGCTGCCTCAGCTACAGTTGTGCAGACCGTGCTGCAACCAGCTAAAAGCATTAACTTTTGTGGCCTATTATAAAGTAGATTGTACATGACGCTAGCTCCTAAACCGGGTTCACACTGCAACGAAAAAGAATTCAAAAATACAAAATAGTAATTTCAGTTGGCTCAACAAAGCAAAAATAAAAAATCCATAAATATCAAAGGACACATGCAATAACAACCCCACGACCAACACCACCCCACAGACCGTTTCCAACCAGACCATACTATCCATAGTTCAACTGGATCTATGCCAATTCCCTCTTCTTCTTGTTCCAGTACTTGTACTTTGGCAATTTTTCGAAATGAATATGTGGAACATCGACAGGTTTTCAGTTACCTACCTACAACTAGGAATATCCCTGTGTTCGAGTTATGGATGTCAGACACAGATACGAGTACAGATGCAGACAAAAGGAAAAAAAAAAAAGGGACAACTTCATAAATTGTGTGGAAGGATTTATGGCGGGCACATGTCTGTGTCGTCTTCGATGATTTTTTTTTTATTTTTGCCGAATTAAGGTCATTTCGCCGGTTACCTCGAAACAATATAGCCTTCGACGAAATAAGAAAAAAATAGTCTTCATCGTTAGCGCCTGAGTCGGTTGTTATAGTCGCAGACTATGTTATATTCAGTCTAGACTTTTCGGTGGAAGAACTCAGTGCCTGTTATGGCAATAGGTTAAGAGTTTATTTATTTTTTTTTTATTATTTATTTTTTTACTCAGCAATCTACCACAATTCGGTGGGAAATGATGGGGGAGGTGAAGCCAAGTTAAGACTTTCCTCAACGTAAAAACAACACAAGTCGAGGTAGAGGTTTCGAGAAAACAATGTCAAAGTTCAGACTCATTATTTTTAACAAAATGAAAATTTGTATATTTATGTGTTCAACAGAGGAACGACCTTTTCAGGAGACTGTCCTTCAGAACTACAGTCAAAGAGGAGTCCGTTATTGGAAGGACGGCATGACTATGAATTAATATTCTAGTGGAACTTTTATACAATAGTTTGGCCATGATGATAAATAATTCTTTTGATGGAACTAAAATATGTCAAAGGGGGTGCCGAAGTTTTGTCTTTGTATCCTTCATCCAGAAATAAAGAAGACTAAAGCCTTCAAATGGAAACAGAAAATTGAAAGGAGAAGTAGGAATTTTATTGAAAAATTTAATATTTTCGGCGGTAAGAAAAGCAATGTTTGTCTTTGCTCTTGATGGGAGAAAAATTCGAGAAATCATTGTTCCTGTTTGCTAATGGATGGCCAATTTATTTTTAACGTCCAAATTCCTTTACAGCTTGGCTGTAACTATAACTTGGGCTATGACACTTGCGCTACGACACTTGCGATTATTCTACCTCCTCATGCAATATTCCGATTGCTAGTCTAGTGCAACTGGTCCCATCAATTTTCCAATTTGCACCTACACGCTAACCAGCGGAATTTATAGAGTCATAGGTAGATGTCTCTTGTGTTTTACGTAGGTACCTGCCGTGAGGGCTTAAGCCTACGGTGCGTCTTCGCACAAGATATCAAAATAATGCGTTGATAAGCGCCCTTCGGGTAGTACAAGTACTACCACCAGTACCAGATTCGAAGTCGTGTGTAAGGCACGAACTTCCCCTTTGGTGGAGGGTCGAGGCCTATCTAATACCCGGTTGCAATGCAACTCCACATCGAGCAGACCAATTGATTCCATAGCAATCCCATGGTTTAGCACAGGTCGTAGTAAACTACACACATGCTAAGCCATGAGATGTCCAAGATCCATTCGGTCCATTCTCCCCGCGATTTTGGGTTTAAACCTACAGCCACCACGATACTCCCACAAGGGGGCCAACTCCTAGGTCAGGCCGGAACCATAGTTCCGGGGGCTCCTGACCTCCCGTGGTACCAGAATATAGCTTCCGGTCGAGCTTCGCAACCTTGAGGTTACTTCCAGTTGGGCACCTCACTGCCCAGGACTGGCGGCCTTGCAACAATTTGAAAATCTACAAACTTCCCGCTAGCTGCCTACTGCGCCTTCTATTGAATACATCTTTTGCAAAACTACGGGTTCTTTCAAACCGTACGGTATCAGTGATAATTCCACTGACATCGTAGGTCTCACCATTAAAGGTGATGCCCATAGCCTGCAAGTTCCTTATGTCAGCGTAATTGGGACACTCACATAGGACATGAAGCCAGTCCTCATAGGTAGCTCCACATGAGCAGCTCGCAACCTCGCTAAGCCCCCTCTTATGCAAGAATGCATTGAGAGAGCCAAGCCCGGTCAACAAAAAGCCCAGGCTGAGGTTAAAATTCCGTTCAGGAAAAATTCTCATGGTTAGCACATCCCTTAGGAAGCCGTAAGTAACCCTACCATTCTCGCTAGCATCCCATCTAGATTGCCATCTAGATAGAACACATGCGTGTAGCAAGATTTTACGCTGCTTCAGGGATAGGCCATCCACTTCTTCCGGGGAAACCCAATCGCGCTCATTTAAAGGGAGACCTTTTCTGATCTTGAAAGCAATACCACGACGTATCACTTCCAGATCCAGAGGTGGCACTCTCAGCAAGACCTGCATTGCCTCTGTGGAAACAGTGTGACACACCGGTAAACAGCCAAGCAAGGCCACTCTTTGACAAGCCAGGATCGGCTTTCGACCATCAACAGTCATAACTCTGTCGTACCATACCGATGCTCCATATGTTGCACAGGCAACAAAAAGGCCATCGTATATGATACGAACAGAACGCCTGCTGAGTCCCCAGTCGGATCGCAAAATGCGCCTTACCTGGCCTACGGCACTCAGCATACGTTGTCTAGTACGAACCAGGTGAGTCATGAAGTTCATACACTCACCCATCATTATGCCCAGATATGTGACCTCAGTCACACATCTAATGCCAACGCCGTTCAAATGTATCTTAGAAGCCCGACGTCTTACGTTCAACTTGCCCTTGAGCTTCATTAAGACGGTCTTATCCTGCGACACACTTACTCTTACGCTTTCTCCCCATTCAGCAACGACTGCTAGAGCTCTTTCTCCTATTGCCTCGATTTCGGCCCTAGACTGGCCTTCAAGGATGAGGAGCAGGTCATCTGCATAGGCGCAGCACCCACAGAGCTCTTTTAGCCGCCGCAAGAGTGAATCCATCATCAGGTTCCAAATAAATGGACTACAGATGGACCCCTGGGGGCAACCTCTCTCAACATTAATTGAGACGTTGTCGTGTGCACTTACCACACTCGCTTTTCCGTCGGAAAAGTAGCTTCCCCAAAGCCCAATTTCCCGACAGCCCAATTCCTGCAACCTGAATACTATTTTCTGCCAGCTTAGGTTATCAAAGGCACCTTTGAAGTCAATAAAGATGCCTATAACCACACTGGCCCTGCTTCTGAGGACTCTGTCTTTTACGTAAGACCATGCATCCTCGATACACTTGCCTCTTCTAAAGCCGAATTGGAAGGGGGACATTGGTTCTGCCATGCTCTCTGAAACCCTTTCCACCATAACCCTTTCCAGTACTTTTCCCAGTACCGGAGGCAGGCTGATGCCCCGATAAGATTTAGGGTCAGACCTATTCTTATCGGTGGACTTCAGGAGCACAACCACCCTTGCCACCTTCCAATCCTTGGGGAAGTAGCTACAAGCAATGCATTTGCTGTACAGTCCGAGTAGGTATTCTGGGACGGCCTTCCAGATAGCTCTCACCATCTCTCCGGTCATTCCATCAGCTCCACACGTATGCCTTCAATGTCGGCAGTCTTTTTAGTTCTGCGGCAAATCTTGTATAGTTTGCCCCAGGGATCATCTCTATTATTAGAGGCAAAATTTCTCCAGTGAGACTCCTTTGTGCTGACAATGAGCCGCTTGTACTCAGCGAGCGCTTGCCGAAAGGCAATGCCCATCTGAGCCAGGTTCTCAGCGTTAGCCGCCTTAGCCCTTTGGAATCGCTTCCTTAGGCTTCTGACCACCCTTCACTTTTCTGTCAGACAGAGTCATAGGTAGACTCATATTTACATCAGCAAGCTCCTGGCAGTTCTCTTCAATTGTTCTTCGTCATATCGATATTTATCTATTGGTGGTATATCTCGCCAAAAGTCATAGCTCTATATGTTGTCATCATCGTCTCCTTTTTTATCGGTGGGCGCACTTGGTTCCGGAAGGAGCGCTACTAATTTCATCATTGCTTCAGAGTACTCCATATCAATCACAATCTCAAATGCTTCCTGACGCCCGATGTAATCACTGCAGCTGGCAAATGGTCGTTGCACCATAGTTTTGTAGAAATTGTCTGATGAACAATAAACCCGCCGACGTCGCAAGGCTACAATTACCCGACATCGCACGAAACGTTGCTGATCGAGTATTAGAAGAATTTTCGAAATGCCAAAATCAGATTTAGAAAACCGGTAGCACAACTGCTAGCAGGCCAACAGGCCATCAGAAACGCTGCTCCCTGACCCAAAAAGGAAACCCTTATTTCACGACAAATTCCGGTGGGTAAATGCTTGCAACTCGACCAATATAGCTGTCTTTCACAGGCAGCACGGGCAATCTCCGACTTCTTCACAAGAAAAAGGAAGAGAAGAGTAGTATGCGATTGCGGACTTTTTTTTTAGAATTAGCGCGCGCTCAAGGGATTTGTGTACCTTTAAAATGTTTGTACACAGCGCGGGCGAAAGAAATTTAGGGAGGAAGAAAAGAGGGGTACCGATGTACATTGTTCTTAAATGTTTGGAAGCTATAACGACCAGGAAGTAGACAGCTCGATAGGGCATTCCATAAGCCAGTTGTAGGGCTTGTACGAATCACGATATTTTAGAGTACGTCCGAAAGTGGGCATGAGGATATACTGGTACATCATAGCGAGACGGGTGTTACGGTTGACGGTTTCAAGGGGCCGAATGCTACTGGCGATTTCAATGGAGTACTGATGGTGGTGTGGTGAATGCGGGGAAGTAGTCTTCCGTGGTGACCAAATTATAAAATATTTATTACTGGTAAAAAAGTCGACCGAACGTTGGAATCTTTCTGACTCGACTGGGGAGAATCCGAGTACAGCTAATTGAAATTCCGCTGGTGGCAGTTGTCAGATTGATTGCGTTGCCAAAAGCATTTTCTTTTGAATCGCTGCTAGTAATAGATTTGTACGTCGCCACACTACTCCCCCTCTGGTTAACGAAAAATAATTCACTTGTCATATTGTTCGGGAACCTTTACTCTTCTTCCAGAACTTGTTATGTAACCTGGTTGTTGTTTCTCTTTGTCGACGGAAATTGTAGTCTGCGTGTTAGATTCGTTCGTATCTTCACAATGTAGGAATGCTGTCTTCAAGCGGTCGATTGAGATCTTCGATGTCCGATTAGATAACTTCACTTTGAAATATTTGTCGCCTCTCTCTAGAATCTTAAAAGGACCTTCATAGGGTTGTTACAATGTACTCGTATGTCTGACCGCGTCATTGAGCATAAAAACGTGTGTCGCTGTCCTGAGGCTTGGTTGAACTGGTGTTGCTGTGAGCCGAAGCAGGAATAGGCGCAATCTTGGCCATGGGTCGACGTAAATTTTTGACGAACTCCTATACGTTTGGCAAAACATCAACCCAGTCCTCAGTTTTGAGACCTTATAGCTGTTTTGAGGACGCGATGCCACCTTTCGATCGTCCAATTGGTTTGAGGATGATAAGGGGTTGTCCTGTGATGTTTGATCCCAAATAGACGCATTAACTCCTCGAATATGGTGCTTTCGAACTGTCTTCCCATGTCAGTTGAAATCCTTAGCGATATCCCGAATCATGACGCCTAAAACTACAGTCTCAGCGGTGATGTCTGGTAATGGATAGGCCTCCGGCCATCGAGAGAACGATGGTAGACGGCCAACTATGTCAATGTTGATATGCTCGAACCGACCAAGTGGTGAGGTATAAGTAGCTATCGGTGTATGATTTTGCCTCTGAATCTTGTTTGCTATCAGGAGAGATCAACCTTGTAGTTGCCTTGACCCCTTTGATGTGACAAGTCGTTTAAGCGATTCATTACTGACATCCGTAAAGATTTCGGTACTATAGGTCGCACTCGATTTGGTGATTTGGTTCCTGGAAGAAAAAGCAGCTTGATAGTTAGCGAATACGAACGAAATTTACCAGCATCGAGAAGCTTTTGAATTTCTTCATCATTTGATTGCTCAGATGCGATGGTATCCCAGTCAAAAGGATGTGGAGAAACATATGCCACTCAAGACAATGAGTCAGCGACGTTGTTGTCGGTTCCCTTCATGAACCGGATATTTGTGCTGAATTGGGCAGTGAAATCGAGCTGCCTAATTTGCCTTGGCGAAGACCTGTCCAGTTTTTGCATGAACGCAAAGACAAGTGGCTTATGATCTGTGTGTATGCTGAACTCTCACCCTTCGACCAGATGGCGAAAGTAATTTACGCCCATGAAAATAGCTAAGAGGTTGCGGTCATATGTACTGTACCTTTACTGCGTCTCCCAACGGCTTTGCCGCTCCATCGACGATTTGGTGAAGGCCCGCACCAACTGCGATATCTGAGGCGTCTGTACGGAGGAACAGGGGTGCGTTGACGACCGGGTTGGGCAAAAGCATAGCGTTCGCCAAATCTGCTTTGTGCCGTTGAAATGCTGCTTCTACTTCCGGAGTCCAGACGTCTGGCGCAGGATCATTCTTTCTATTTCCCTTTATGAGACTCAGTAGAATGTCTTGATTACTGATAGCGTTGGGAAGGAACCGTCGATAAAAGTTTATAATTGCCAAAAATGTCTTGAGATCGGCAGATCGAAGTCCTGGATCACCTTGACCTTCTTGTCAAGCGGCTGGATGCTCTCGCGGTTGATCTTGTGGCCGAGGAATCGCATTTCGTTTTTTCCGAACACACACTTCGAGGCATTTATTGTTAGTCCGTAGCCGCTCAGCCTTTGGAAAACTTGGCGAAGATTATGTTGGTGTTCATTCTCGTTGACTGAAGCGACGCAGATGTCATCCAGATAAGAAAATGCAAAGCCCTCAATGCCGGGCCGGAAGCCGAATGTCATATAAACGAACTCGAATTGGCCGAATGGAGTGATAATGGCCGTTTTCAGAACATAGGCTGCTTCAATGTGTATTTGGTGGAAGGCTCGCTGCAAGTCGATTGTTGAAAAAATTGTTCGTCCATGTAGAATGTGGGAACAATCTCGAATCAACGGAATTGAATAGCGATCCGCCTTCGTCATTGCATTGAGTGCACGGTAGTCGCCTCACAGTCACCAATCTCCGTTCGCTTTGCGGACCATGTACAAAGGACTTTCCCAGTTGCTTCTGGAGGGTCGACAAATGCCCTTCTCCATGAGGTATCGAAATTCTGCTTGGGTAGCCTTCAGCTTCTCCGCGTTCAACGTGCGTGGGCCAGCGCACACGGGAAGACCTCTCGTCTCGATGTGATGCGTTGTCGTGGTCGCGGCGTAGTTCATCACAGGCCTTGCATTGAAGCCCGTAAGGTCTTTGAATTCAGCTAGAATGGAACCAAACCGATTTTTAGAGTCGAATGTAGTTACGCTTACCGAGTTGACAAGTAATGTCTCCGCCTTTGTTTTGACGTGCGTTTGGCCTACCGCGTCGATTAGCTGGTTGCGCTTAAGGGAGATCAAGATTTCGTAATTCTTGTTGAAATCTCCACCGATGATGGGCCTTTGCACATCCGCCACTATAAAACTCCAGGAAAAAGCACGTCGTAGTCCTATTTCAACTATCAGTCGTCTCGTGCCGAAGGTTCGAATTTCACTGCCATTAGCTGCGAACAGTGACAGAGAATTCGAAGGCGAAAAACGATCGCTATAACTTGGTACAATTGCGGAAACGTCGGCTCCACTATCGATGAGGAATCCCTGGTTGGACAAATCATGAGCAACTGATCTGCAAATGTGTTGGTTAGTGTGTTGTTCATAGGTGTTCCCACTACCCAACACTTGACTGCTTAATTTCATTACTTTTTGTAAGAGCAGGGCTAACGACACTTTGTTGCGTTTGCTCCATACCGCTTGTGGTACCAGCAAACTGAATCCTTTTCCTCCGAGTGACCATGATGAGAACTTGTAAAACGACTGCGGCTATGACTACGACTACGATGATGATGGTTCTGTTCTGTTGACGTTTCGATGACTTAAACAGCTCACTGATTTGACAGCTGAATTTGTCTATTTGTTTTTGCAATGACAGTGTAGATGGCGTGAGTGATGGTGGTTCGTGAACTTGCTGCGATTCCTGAAGTCACCCACTTCCATAACCTTATCCACCAATCTTGCCAAGTTTGTCAGATCTTCGTTCGACGCTTGAAGAATCGCTTGTACCCGCTCTGGGAGTCTTTGTAGCAACAATGATTTAAGAAACGCGTTGGTGCGCCTCCTAAACTACGGAGCTCATTTAGTAGTTGGGATGGCCGTTTGTCTCCTAAATCAACTTCTGAGAGAAGTTTCTTGATTTTCTTTTACTTTGAGTCACCAAAGTGGTCAACCAGAATAGTTTCAAATTGCCGTATTTGTTGTTCTCCGGCGGCGCTAATATTGCATCGGAAATTTGAGCGAGCGCTTTAGTCTATTGCACTGACCACTGAATAGAATTTTGATGCATCACTTCGGGTTTTGGAAAGCTCGAATTGTGCCTCCACTTGGGCGAACCAAATTTCTAGTTTTCGTGCCAGAATGCAGGAATCTTGTGGGCAATACTGGAAACTACTCGTATCTCTGTCGAATTAGGAAGGTCGTGACTAATTTGCTGCCCGTTATATACAGACCCTGAACCGTCAGTCTCCGAAGTTTTGCGGGATTCGTCGTCTTTTGGCATTTTTGACGAGCACGCAACTGTACCGTTTGTGCAGTTTTTTGCTTTTCACAAAAAAATATGGCGTATCGGATTCTAGGAAATCACTTTATATATTCACGCATCGATTTAAGAGTGTCAATTGACTGACTGATATTAGTATCACTTATGAGTTTTATCGTACGGTTTTGAAGGATGCTTAAGAGGAAATAATATTCGAAAATGTCACCAAAAGTAAGAAACAATATGCCAGGGATCAAGAGTTCGAACAGAAGCCTGCGGAGACAACTAAGAACTCTTGTAGTACACTTGCAATATCGATACTGAGAATTTTAGGGAACATTTCTGCAGAAAGGTCCACTCAATAAAGTTGAAAAGAGCCAACTCAAGGCTTGGATAACCATATCCAAACTTAAAATTAACGGGCTGTTTGAAGTAGAAGGTGCGGCCTTAATACAGAACTTACCTCTACTCATCTAAGAAATTAGTTGTTTTCTCGATCCTGAAACGAAAGATGTAAACCCGACTAACTATAGAAGCACCAGACTTCTAGGCAACGCCGTAAGGATTCCTTTCAAGGACTGGTGATACATAAGGAAAATAACAAGAATTAAAGATCGATACTTTCCACCACTTAATCGATTATAAGGTCACTTGCTACAGGGTTATAATAGACGAGCTATATAAGACTACGCCTAGCTGCAGCGTCGCCGAAAAACTCGTCATCCAGTGCCAATGACAATGAAGAGTGCAAGCCCACACATATACCTTTCAGATCGAAACGCTGTCTCGTGAATTTTATAGCCCCATTCTCGGAAACGATCTAGCGAAGGTACACACTCAAATCAACACTAGCAGTACAATCCTTTTCAAATTAGTACAACATCCAACGAAGAACTTCTAATACCAATCGCTGCTTCTTTGGTCCTACGAGATAATTGTTCCTTTGAATCCAACTCAGAGGAATGACTCAGCTAAAGAAGGCAAAAACTATAATGGCATGCGAAGTTAAAATTTATACGAAATGGGTTCTGGAAATTCTTAATACACAGGGACTGAATTTGACGAACATGGGATACACATTGATCCTTTACGATACCAAATCCTACTTTTGCATCGAATGCCATGACAAGTCTTGCAAGAAGAGTTTTTTAAGACCATGGAAGCATTGCTCAGGAGTATATTTTCATTGCCTTACAGATAGAATATGAACTTATCGAAAGGAAAGTCATAAACCAGACCTCACTGATCATTTCCAGAGTGTGAGATTTGCGTGACGCCACAGTCAATACAAGCAGCCAGCCAATACCACAGGTTTGTGATACTTCTCTGACCGTTTAAGTATGCCTGAACGCCCAAAAATAAGTGAATTTGACCCGAATTCGTACAAAAAATATGCAAACAAAAGACTAGAAACTCTTAAAGTATGGTCCATAGCAGAGCATTTTCTGGAAACCTGTATCCTTGAAAAGTTGAACGTCCTTTTTTTTTGTAGCAGTCCAAAGACCCAAGAACAATACTCGTACACTCGAGTTAGTTACACTCTTCCATTTAGCTGACCTGAAATTCATTAGGAACTGACGATTTGCTATTCTGAATCCATTTGCCTACCTCGCATAAATGCCAATATTGTTCCATTAGTCCCTTTCGAAATGATGTCAACTAAACCGTAAATCAAGTTCTCCTTCTCCTTGGCCAAATTGAAGAAAATATACATTTTCTTTTTTTTTTTAATTTAAAATCTCAACCACACCGGAGGAAAGAGTCAATATTTTCCCAACTATGACCACAGCGCTTGCCGGAGTTGATTGTTCAAGTTGCTTGCTCTTCATCTCTCCACCCTCCTCGGAAACACTAACGAGAGTAGAAAATTAAAATTTATGACTTCCCTTCATTTCGAAATATCGCAGTAAGTTTTCCATTTCCCGGTATTCCGCACCAACAAAAACTGACCAGCGAAGGATGGATAAGATGAAAAAAAAAAGAGGAAAACCCGAAACCCTAAGGCCAATTAGGTGATTATACATTTTTTTTTGTTCATCGTGATAGCCCGCCAACCATTCGTTACACTTGAGACAATTGCAATCAGACTCTAGAAATGTAGATGAGGATGACCAAGAGTGCTCGTATTTCATCAGAGATGCCAATGGGTTGTGGTATCAAATACTTTTGTGGCAACTTTGCCTTCACAATCGAGCTATTTTGAACCTGTTTCGGAAGGAATATATGTAATTGATAGGAACCCATGACTGATGAGATTGTAAATTTCACAGTCTTTCGTGCAAAGTTGAATTAATGCTTTCGTGACAAAGTGGCTATAGTACCAGAACTTCAGCATAAAGTACATCCAGCCGGATTTGAGGGTTTCTGAATACTCACAGAGAGCATTAGTTTCACAGCAAGCATCACAGTATCCTGTGTCACTATTGCCTAGCACACGTAGATGCTTTGCAAAAGCAAAGTCACTGGCCTCTTAGAGATGTCGGAAATCGTTCAAGCATTCGGAAGAGTTAAGGTATCTGCAGTCTGTTGGTAGATGCAGGCTTTGTATTTGAGAAACTTTTCTCTTAGCCTTGACTAGCAAGTACATCAATAGTTTAATTTTCTCCTATCCGATCCCAAAGAAAACTTAAAGCAAATGCTGAGTCTCCTCAACTGATTTTTCAGTTCAATGCCATCAGGATTGTACATACCCAGCAAGTTTCCTACACCGAACCATACGTGAAGACCCGAGTACATTGCTTTTCTTGCTCAGTTTCTGGCCGAATCCATTCTTGAATAAAGATGAAATCGATTTTTTCGCATTGGGCAGCATGCCCATAACACCAAAGTCAAAAGACAGTCCATGTGCAAGGTCATCAAAACTCCTGTGGATTGTACCAAAGACCTCTTCTTTTGAATGGCTTTGAAAGTGAATATCAAGGCGAGTAGGATATATCAGTGCGGCTGGACCAAAGCCAAGCGTGCTAGAGATAGCCCCATGCAGGCGACACAGAACTTTTTTAGAGTCTGATAAAAGCAGTCGCGACATGTTTTCGTAAGGGCTAGTGCTACCAAACAACCGAAGCTTAGCAAATAATTGGTCCTATCATAGCCGTATAGATCCAAAAGACTCTCTCCGGTAACAAATCCCATGTCTTGCCGAAAACTCCTTTGCACTGTCAGAGACCTGAGAGAATCTTGAGGCTTTCGACCAAAAAAGTCTGTTTTTCAGGATGACACCCAAGTACTAACCCTCGTTGAGGAAACGGATGGTGATGCCTTTTTGTACTAGATAAGATAAATTCATCGATTTCGTGACGGGAACAACCTCAATTTTTAGAAGATAACTTAATTCCAATTTCTAGTATACGAGTGCATATCGTCGAACCCCTTTAGGGCTGGTTAGAATTTAGACCGGACAGTCGGTAGGCATAATCCAACAGACAGCTACAAACCATTGAGATCAATATTTACCATACCAGTAGAGTTTTTCTCGTTTCTACACTCGGCATTACATTTTGGCCACAGTCAGCACTCGCGGCCAGGGTTCAGTTCATCTAATCAATGACAATTGTGATTTGTCTACTCCACTTCGTACTGTCTGGTTACACATGCCATCATGTAGATTCCGTTGTCGAAGCGTACTCGTTTTTGCAGCAGGCGACTTCAATTCTGCCTGGCATTAGTAGTCATGCCGCATCTTGGACAGTTTTGCGCACAAGGAGCTCAACAATTCTCTCCATGCTCTTCAACATGAGAAGTACAGAAGCTCGTGCAAGCAGTCACCTTTTCGATTTTCAGTATAAATGCTTCTCCTACGGTTTGCTTTGTAAACCAGTGTCAGATTTGCAGCAACGATTCTCTTCAGCATAACTAGATATCGTATATTGGATTGTTCAAAAAGTCATTAGGTATGTTTCATTTGATTTGCAGGTACCCTGCAGGTTCCCTCGGACAACTTCATAAACTTCTCAATTCTCTCTGCAAGAAACTTGTCAAGCAGCTGTTTGATGGGGTCTTTTTGTAAGGAGCGAATAAAATGGAAGTCTGATGGCGCAAAATCTGGGCTATACGGTGGATGTGACATTACATTCCTACCAAGTTGCAACCATTTTTGGCGAGTGACAAAACTTGTGAGAACATCACATTGTCGTGGTAAAACACCACAACCTTACGGTTCATCAGCTCGGGGCCTTTCGGTGTCGTAATGTCTGTAGCAGCTCACAGTAGACATTGGAATTAATCGTTTTGTTCTTTTAAAGCAGCTTATAGGAGACTGGTCCCATCTAATCCCACGAAATTGACTGCATCACCATTGGAGCGGTAGCAAGCTCCTAAACCGTTAAATGCGTATTTGCTTGCACCAATGCTTTGATTTTATCGTCGTCAATCTTTGAAGGCCTACCGGAGCGATGAGCGCCTTCAACTGAAAAATCACCATTTTGGAAATGGCCGAACCACTTCTGCCAAGCTGACATTTCTGCAGTAAACTTTGCGCAACTTTTCCCTTGCTGTCTTCCATTTTTTGAAATAAATGTCCTTAAAAGTTGTTGGTTCTCGTACGTACCCTTTTTTGTTGCCGGTGAACCTCTGAACAGCCTCCTCTACCTTCTGTACCTTCCTGAGTTTTGACATTGGCAAATTTTCCGGACTATTCCGTAAAATTTGTCCGGTTGGTTTCTGCCAGATTCCTGCTCTTCAATACGTCCAGACATCGTACTCCAATTCTGAAGACGATGTGCCTTTGGTCTGACAAGGAAGACTTCGACACTACTTTCTAGCTGGTAATGACCTTAGCGCACCTCTTGGATAGCGCTAACTCGATTACTTTATGTTTCACTTTTGTAACTGGTGATTGAGAAACGAGGTGATCACTTTTTACGTTGTATTTGTTATTGCCACAACAAATATTCTGAGTATAGGCATCGCTGCTTACGATAAGTTTCATATTCAGGCGATCATTTGATTTTTTGTTTTTAATTCGAGTTTAATTGCCAATCAATTATCAAGTCAAGCAGCTAAGATAGTCGTGTGTGGTAAAGCATAGGAGTATTCGATAATTTGTTGCCTTTAAAATCCACATGCTTAGATTTGGCATTCCAAATCAGACTACTTAGCCTGGATTCAAAAACTGAGCAGAAACCAAAGGTCAAGGGCGTCCTTCAATCTCAACCGTAACAACAATCAAATTTGTTAAACGATTTAATTGCTGAGTCAGGAGTTGATACAACTTTTGATGGTTCTTCGTTAACACGTTTCGTAGCTTAACTCTGAGTAAGCCATCCATGATACTAGCTCCCCACCCATTCTTATTAGAAAAGTGAAACTGCAAGTAATCGACTTAGCTCCATCCAATAGGAGCAGTAGGCTTTATCAACTGGAAAAAGCAATCTTGAGGTCTCTTGTCAAGATGCGTGTAGATCGAAATCCGAGTCCTAGATGAATGGCGTTTTAAGGAACTTAAACTATCCTACAGTAGATTGGATGGATGGATTGGATGGTATCCAATGGTGTTTTCAATGAGGATCTTAGCGAGAAGGTCAAAATAGTTAGTGAAACCAAAAGACTCAGATAAATCTCCAAAACAAATCCGCTTGCACCGAACCAAGAGGAGAAACCTAGATAGGTATTCTAGTTGATATCCATTGAATGAGCTAAATTATGTTATGTTAACCGTCGTACTCGCTATCTGTCATGGATGATGTTAAGGTACGAAGTCATTAAAGTCAATACAAATCGCGATGTGAATTTTTATTGTAAGCTTGATACCGAGGTGATAGCTTTACTACTCAAACTTATAAATCTGTAAATGCATCAGATTATGTGCGTTGACTGTTTGCTCTAAAGCGCAGATGGCTCTAGGGATCTGGGAATGGACTTTAGACTGCCATCCAGGATAGCGACCTCCCTTCAAGTAAATGTGTTGCGTTAAAAAATATGAAGGCTCTCTTGGTTTTCTTAAAGTGGAATGATACTTTCAGCAGCAAAATATAAGGATGTACATGGCTGTGATAAGAACAATTCTAAAATATCTATATTATTCGACGATTGGTTGATGGAATATGATCTCACGTAAATATGTCCCTTGTGCTTTCAAAGAACTCGGCTGCATTGGCGCTTCACCTATAACTTTCGGTTCTGATCACGATGCACTAAAAGATCTCAATCCCATTGATATTCATATCATGGATTAAACCTTCAAGTTTTCGGCACAACTCGAATTAGAGTTTCGATGGTTTTGCGGTCTTATAATCATATTGTGTGACGCAAAACTATCGCTGTGGAAATTCGCGTACGAAGTTGAGTTCTCATGTATCCAAAACCGGCTTGTCTGAACGAGTTCCTCTAAAACTGTTGAACAATTTACTCGTAAGGTTAAGCAATATCTGCATATGTATGTAGTGAATCAGTGCTTTGGACTCTACTGAGCCATTTCACCTTATCCAAGTTAATGGAAAATCTAGGACTTCTCTGAAACTAGAGTAATCTCTAGGTCCTAGGACATAATTACATAGATCATCAGACATAGTCCCACTTCTTCTCAGTACCTTATAGCGCGTGAGGAGTGCATTTCTTCTCAGCTAGAGCTTCCACTCAGAGTTGACTTTCTTGGATATACAGCTCTAGATGGTCTGGTGCTTCAGGATGTAGATTTTCCGCCATCCCTAAGAAGATATGGATGTCCTATAGATCATTACTAGAACGATTGTAGTCAGCGTTTCAGCTTACCACCTTGATCAAAATTTTAAACACAAGTTTATTCATCTAAATCTACATATATTGTCTCATTCAGAGTAATTCCCATCGACTACAACACAATTATGCCAGCGCTTGATCCAATCCTCGAAAAATTTTTTATATTCGGTTTTCGGTAGGTCCGTCAGTGCTTCCTGCGATTTTTCCATTACTTCCTCTCGGCTGCTGAAACGCGTTCCCCGTAGTGGTTTTTTAACTCGATGGAACAGAAAGAATTCACAGGGAGCCAAATCAGGTGAATTCGGTGGCTGCTGGATGATATTTGTTGGATTTTTCGTGAATAACGATGGTACTGTGCGACGGTGCGTTATCATGGTGCAAAATCCACAAGTTTTCTGCCAAAAATTCTGGTCTCTTTCGGCGAATTGCTTCACGCAAACGTCTCATAACGCCCAAATAATTCTCTTTGTTTACTTTCTAGCCTTCTGGCAAAAATTCGTGATGAACTACACCGTTTTAATCCATGAAAACCGTGAGCATTGTCTTCTTTTTTGACTGAAAACGACGTGGTTTTTTGGTCTCGGCTCATTTGGTGAACGCCATTCACTTGCCTGATGTCTGGATTGCGTGTCGTACTCATAAACCCACGTCTCGTCTCCAGTAATGATCCTTTTGATGAATTTGGGATCGGATTTTCTTTTTTGCATGAAACTGAGATCTTTTGGCACCAAATTTGCTGCTACACGACGGAAGCCCAAATCATTAACCAAAATATCTTGGACGGATCCATAGGCAATGTTCAAGTCCTCCGCTATCTCTCTGATGGTTAATTTGCGGTTATTGACCAACATTTCTTTTACTTCATCAATGTTTTCGTCGGTTTTCGATGTCGATGGTCTGTCACTGCGTTCATTATCTTCGATTGACTCACGATCACTTTTGAACCTCTCGTACCACTGGTAAACGACCGTTTTCTTTAGAGAATCGTTGCCGAAACACCATTTCCAACGTTCGCGCATCATTAAATCCGTTTTTTACGCAAAATGTAATACAAGTTCGTTGTAGCAAATTTAAATCCATTTCTAAAATTGTAAAAAATCGATAAACACACACAGAGGTAGATGTACTCTTGGCTACGTAACTTTTGCAAATGTCAAGCTATGACGCTAAGATTTAGAGGGAATGTCAACAACAGATTTAAAAACAGAACTCAAATCGGAATAATGGGAGCGCCACACGGTGTGTGTGGTCGGGAACTTTTTGATCAAGGTGGTATTCCTTTGCTGATGACATCACTCTCTGCTTTTCATATTCGTTCCCGGGCTCACGCCCCTGCTCTTCGGCTGTAGAACGGCGTCATCGTACGTTAAGCCCATTAAATTCTGATAGTAACAGCATAACTAATTGGGAAACTATCAACCGAGTGGAATTTAATGCTTCCAAAACTCAATGCTGTCTGCTGTCATTAAAGCGAAATTCCAATACGCAGCCATGATCCATGAATGGCACTTGCATCGTCGAGACCGATAAACTTTCCATTCTCGATATGTGTGTCAGTGACAACTTACGTTGGAATGACCACATGTTTCCTCAAGCGATGTAAGAATTACTTCACCCCATCTGATCAGGCCTCAATATATAAGGCGATTGTCCGGCCAAAATTGGAGTACAATTCCCACATCTGGTCGGATGAGCCCAAAACATCTCTGCACCTGCTAGATAGGATTCAAAACTCAAAGGTGATACGTAATGTCCCGTGTCTCACTCTGTTTTGTCGCTATTTCCATCACCAGTGCTTCAAAGAAATCGCCAGTAGCATTTCGCCCCTTCAAACTTTTAACCCTAATACCCGTCTCGCTATGAATGCTCTTCAGTATACCCTCAAGCCCATTTTCGGACGTACTCTAAAATATCGTGATTCTTTCCTAAGCCCTACAAGTCGCTTATGGAATGCCCTGCCGATCTCTGTGTTTCCTGGTCGTTATAATTTACAAACATTTAAAAACAATGTACATCGGTACCTGTCTTTTCTTCCGCCCTAAATTTCCTTCGACCGCGCTGTGTACGAACATTTTAAGGGTACACGAATCCCTTGAGCGCGCTCTGGTAATAAAAAAAAAAACAAAGCTGGATTGACCACGAGGCCAGCTAGCTAACAGCGGCGAATAATTCCGAGCCTTATTTCCATGAGTTCGCTTATCACAGGAAGGAATTTTCACTCCACTGGGACTACCAGATTATACGCATCCACGGCCACCATAAACTACTCGTTGTCTATAGCCACCAACAACTTGTTCATAACTAAGTATAAGCCATAAAAGAGAAGAGATTACCGCTTTCTAAGGGTTCCTCTATCTACGGTCTTTGTGGCATTAATATCGCCGGGTGTTACATGAGTAATCCTATTTTTTAGCGCAGATATAGCGGATTCAAAACAAGCTTCGCTTTATACGAAGGATGTTATTGAAAGAACCTTCTATCTTTAAGAAAGTATTGTAGTTAGGATGTATTCTTTGTACAATGGTATAAAGTCTTCCTTCTCAAACGCCCACACTGCTTCGTGTAAAGCCGTCTCGGTGGATTTACCTTTGAGATAAGGGTGTCGAAATTTGGATAGTGGAGAGACCTCTAGAGTGTTGGGGACGTAGGTTTCCATAATGTGTTCCAGTGTCTTAAATACAAAAGAGGTCATATTGATGGACCTGAAGTCTTTCGCGGACTCAAGCCCTCGCCGATCCACTTTTGGAATAAAGGCCGGTCGAACTTGCCTCCAGGACTGAGGTACGTACTAAATGACAGGTTTTTCAGATAATTGCCAACAATAGGACGGTTATGCCTAGCGAGTTTTGTACCATAATGTCCGCAATACCATCAAAACCTGAGGATTTATAGGGAGACAAGGTATTGATAACCCAAGAGATTTTGTCATCCATAATGATGGAAGATCAGCTGTCCTGAGGATATGCTAATTTGATAAATTGCTACCTGCTATTACCACTACAGTCAGAGAGCTCGGTGTTCATTAAGAGATCTAAGGATCTAGCAGTAGAAGTTGCCTAGCCTCCTTCTGTATGCTTCAGATGGACTATTACCTTTGGACAAAATCTTACATAGTCTTGCAGATTACTTTGATTGAATGTGTTTCTTAGCGCTTCTTATGGAATTCCTGAATATTTTAAGCGAATCCTGATGGTCTGTGAAATTTATGGTGATGACAGGTGTTCAGATTATTTTAGTTATCTCTCTGGACAGAGCCTCATCCCACCAACAACTGTCGTCACACCGGAAATCTTCTGCAATAAAACATGCATTTCATCGACCTTTTCATCATCTCTTTCGAAAAGCTAATCCAACTTGATGAAGGCGCTGAAAATATAATTCTCGCCTATTTCATTTCAATGACCGCATTCTTCTGCAACTGCAATTAACATCAATCTGAAATTCCTTCTCCATAAATTCTCCTCTGACTTCTGAGAATATTTTTCTACCACTTTTACAATCAATCCAATGGTAACAGCTGAAGACGGCAAGAGTATCTTTATTGTTTAAAATTTAAACCATTTAAAATCCAAACACTAGGCCAACTCATTTTGGAAGCAAATTACCTCCAAACTGGATTTATGACCGAACAGACTACTGTCCCCTTGCCAATATCCGTCTTCAAGTGTCGTTATTGGTAATTTTCGTTGCATAAATTGGTCAAATTCCAAATGACCCATCTTCGCCTTACACGAATAGGCCAGACAAGAGACAAATAAATTTTCGCAAAGCAAAAAACACAAAAAAAAAAGGCAAAAAACTGAGAAACTTTGTCGAAGTTCTTATCCTAAGCTCGTATCCTGGTATCAATTTGTTTGCATTGTATTGGTATTGCCTCATCCTTTTTGCATGTTTTTTGGTAATAAATTTTCTGATAATAAAATCTGATTTGATTCTGTTACCTAATGCCTAAGACAATGAACGGAAAACGAAAACTAACACGTAAAGGAAAAACAAAAAACAAGGACAAGAATAAGAACAAAGCCGAACGCCAAGGACACCGCCAAAGGACAACGACGATGGCAATGAGTAGCACAGCGACGACGATGACGACGATGACAACGACGGCGACGGCGACGGCAACGGCGACGACCACTACGATGACGACAAAGTCGACTAGGACGACATCGAAATTCGATAACATTCCTATTTATGGTGCAGAAAATTGGAATTGTCCTATTCTCAGGGCGTGGGATCCGGAGGCCGTCGCCATTGCCGTTGCTATTGGTATTTCGGTTTTTTTTTTTTTTTTAGTTTTTTTTCCTCTTTTTTTTGTATGTCATGTAATTTGCAAGGATATTTGGTGTCGCTTGAGATTTACTGCCAAAATGAGCAAATTGTGTTTTCACCGACTGACACGACATAGATACTCGTATGAGTGATCGAATGAAAATGTATTTTACATGAGCTGCTCCCTGCTTCATCATGTTCGCCCCGTTTCGTCTACCAAAAGCGGGTATTTCTAATGACATTGGTAACAGCTCGTACTTGGGAGGCTTTTTCTTTTTATTATTTTTATTTTTTATTTTTTTTTTTTAAATGGGTACTCATATGTACTTGTAGTCGACATCATCATTATCCTTGACAGAGACAGAATTTATTACCATCGCACAGATGAGGGGGCCAACGTAAGAAAATGATTGATTTCGACTGAAAGAAGAGACTACCTACATACGAGTATATCTGCAGTTGGTTGTGTTTAAATGTCATAACGAAGTGGTGCCCGGATCTATCACGATTGACCCAGATATTCCGGTAAGATATGTACGTATGCGTACACATGAATAACTTTTCGGTTATTCAAGGATACGCTCGTAATTCATTGCCAGTGGAATGTAAAATTGATGGCTGGGCTGAATAGTTTTGGAGAGGGGTGGCTGGTTCGTAAGTGCTATCTTTTTTACGATCTTTGGATGACGATTTTGAATGTGTTACCATTTTCTAGGCGTATCTTTCCTTATTTTCCTTTGAATTTGTTGCTCTTAATTGAATTAACTTAGCACAGGAAAGTCAAGAAATGGAAATCAGAAGAAACACTTACTCATGGACCGTAAAGGGAAAACTATTTCATTCCATTTTACGAAATCGTAAATTTCATGATTCAAAATCCAAAATAGATTTTACTACTCGGCACTAAACGTACTGTTTGAAAATTGAGATTTATGGATAAAAGGGAAGAAACTTCCTTCGTATGTCCTTGAAAGATATGTAGCGCAACGAATGCTAAGCTATGGCATGCCTTGCGACAAAATGCTATAAGTTCTTGCTGTGAGTAATGGAAATTGAATCAGACTGAAAGAGCTAACAGCATGGTCCGTTTTCCTCTGTTCGTTGTGCTCCGAAATGATTTAGATATTTCCTCTGGCTCTGCACCTGTTGCTTACTTGTGGGCAAAATAAGGCTACTAGGCTTACAGTATCCCGTAAGTCCGATGTAAATAGGAGAAGTCTCCTTCAATTTTTGTGCACCTCCAAAGTAGACGTACTACTTGATTCCGTGAGCCGTAATCCTGCTTGTTTTTTTTTTATTGTCCGTGAGCTGAAGCTGTTTTCAAACACTCCCAAATGTCCTCGTTCTCAAGTATTTTACGCCACGACTATTTCGGGCGACATATTCTTTTATCTCCATTGGTAAACGAATTCAATAGCATGTCGAGCTTCGCAATGGAATTGTCCTCGCGCCTTTAAATTCAACCAATCTATAACCACCTCCTTTGCAGTAAGGTGATGTATATACAGTCCTTGACTTCTTTTACATGGAGAGCTGCTCACTAATAATGCGGTTTAGCCAGAAAACTCTTAAAATAATAGACAGATATTATAGCAAGAAGTGCCGCAGCTTTTTGAGTGACTGTAGGGGGCATCTTTCGAGGTATTTCGTCCATATACAACTACTAACTCTCCACTGGACTCCTTTGTTTCCTTTAGACAGAGAAAAAAGCACAACCCTGCAACCCTATCGAACCAAATAGGAGCCTGGAAACGATTGAGTTGGTAACTACTGACTGCCTAAAATATGGATAACTACAGCATCCAACATTTTAATCCATGATTGATTAACCTTCTCGTGTGGCCTTCAAACATAGTATACAGGCTAAGGTTGCAAATGTCAGACAGGACTCAACGTTGGCCAAGAGAACAGCAGAAGAACTTCCCAGATGGAGTCAACGGCACTACCTGCATCCCACCTTTTGTCCTGATGATCTGCGTATAGGGTACTTCGACATGTTCAAAGCCCACGTCTGAAAGGGACTTCATAATCCAGAGTCAGGGCTTCTGAATTGGAAATGTGGCAGAAGAACTCAAATTGGATCAACAGCGGCACTATTGGGGCTACTGAAACTGATGTAATTGGCCCTATATGATCAAGGGGTGCCAAAAAAACACTCCTGACTCTCTAGATGCATGGCTTTTGATTGTTTCATGCCCATTCACATGCCACTATTGATGATCTATTCGAAAAAGACAAACGATTTTCGGTACTGAAAGCGGAGTTTTGGCTCCCTTAACAGACCACCAACAGTTCTAAGAGCAATTCAGGAAATTCCATGGTACATTCCAGTGTGATGGATGCAAAACTGTGACGTACAAGTTTATTCATTTAAAGCGATATTTTCGCCATCAAGGTAAACTCCATTGACTGCAACGCACTTGCTACTGCCTTTTCAGGGATTTTTCCATCATATCCTCTCGGCTAGTTAAACGCATTCTTCGAAGCGGTGTTTTGAGCCGCCTGAAGAGGAAAAAGCCACACGGTGCCAGATCAGGGGAATTGGGTGGCTGATACATGTAGTTGCATTGGGCGTTACCATGTTGCAAGATCCACTATTTGTTATTACAAAATTTAAGTCACTTGCTTCTCGCAAACGTTTCATAAGGCCCAGATGATACTCCTTATTTACTGCCTGGTCTTCAGGAAAACCGTGAGCAATGCTTTTTCTTGACGCCAATCAACCACTTGATGTCTTGCCACCAGTACTAACGTTTAGTCGGAAGCAGCCTCGAAAAGCTGATCTTTTGCAATGTCCACATGCTGTTTTTCTTGTAAGAAATTCAAATCCTTCGGCATCAGCTCTCCTGCCCAATTGACTGGTAAAAATGCCATGCACGGATTCAAACTAGATGTTGGTTTCTCTGCTAACCCTCTCATGGTCAATTTGGGGCTTACGGCGAGTAAATCCTTACTTTCGTCGACGCGATACTCAATTATTGATGTCGATGGTTTAACAGAACGGCCGTGCAATCGTAAGCAGCTGTTTTGTTTAGAGCATCATGCCAAAACACTTTTTCAAAAATCGTCGGGAAGTAAAAACTCGATATTACGAGTAACACAACCCTGTACCTTTCAAAAATGTCTAACAAAGGCAGACATCTTTGGTAGCATAGTCGGTAAATATAGCATTCCGATGCTGCCTTCGACAACGGGCTTAGACTCATCAACTACGCAGTTCCTCCATCACGAAAGTCTAGATCAATCCGGTATTAACTAGCCAGCAGGCAAGTTATTCAGGGTGGCGGGAGAAGACGTTGTGAACAACATGCACCAATATATAGTCGGACTGTAGATGCATATGGTCGGAAGGAAGCATTGTATGCCCGATTTTGAAGAAATGAGCCCCCTGAGTCTGCGCCAAATAAAGAGAAATCAGTATCCTCAAAGTGTTCACTGTCGTATTATTTTATTCCCTAAGGCCTATTGCCAACCAACTCATTGATCCTTATGAGTGGGGGTTTAGGTCTAGGAAGTCCATTACCAACAAGATAGATCTGTGTATGCCCAATCGACATCCACCATCTTTCAACGACTTTAGGGCCGCTTGTGATAGCGTATATCGGAAAAAAGTGTACGAAGCCATGTCCGGTTTTGGTATCCCTGTTAAACCTGTCCGAATCTACAGGAATAACATCGGTTGATTATGATTTTAGCGAGATCTTTACTCGCAGAAAAGGGCTTCTGAGAAAGTGATAAGACTATAATACGGAACTCGCAAGCCAATTCTCCAAAATCAACTATTTGCGTATAAGCATGTCATAGACATACACCGGAAAAAGCGAGCTGTCTGTGTAGCATTTGCAAGTCCTGAAGCAGAAGCCGCGAACTCTGGCAGTAACTGAGTACCTGCTGTCAACAAGAAAAAACTCACAACATCGACAACTCAAAAAGTTACAACAAACAGGGTATGACTTCATCAAGTTGTCAAGGACTTAAGGACTTTGTCTACCTAGTCTCTGTAGTTAGTATAAACAACGACACCACATAAGAGGCCATTCAGAGACTAATTCTCACTAACCGCGATTTTTTTAGCTTAATGTACCCAGATCCTCTCTCTGGTAATTAAATCAGCGCTCGATATAACGTTGTCCAGTCCTCCTCTATAGCACAGCTGTATAGCGACATGGACTTACCTAAATAATCAGAATTCATGGTCTTAGTTGGCTAGTACATGTACAGAGAACTAGCAGAAGCGTCCAAACCCGGAGTCAAATCCATCCCTCAAGAAAAACCCACCAAAAGAAGGCACAAATATTTGGAGACGGACTTTAACGAATTTGGCGTGTGAAATTCAATACACATGGCAATCAGCAAGGCTAGCTGAAGAGGCATATTGGTTGGACCACCAGGACCACCTTGACCAGAGTTGTACTACTCCATCAAACTACAACATTTTGCACCTTTAAATATTGAATCAACAACAACAACAACAATTCTACAGGAACCATGGGTGTGGATTAAATGCATCCACCGAAGGCAGTACCAGAACTGATTGAATATTGTGATTCCAGGAAGATGGCACTTATGATATGCTGCGACGCTAGTCCTCAGAACACTTTTTGGGGCAGTAAGAGGCAATCATCTTCTGGATTTCATACTATCGTCTGACCTGGCTATTAACAATGTTGGCCCTTAGCCAACGAGAGTAAGACAGCAAGTAAGTGACTTAACAATATCCAACAGATATGCTAAGGAGATTACTGGCTAGAAAGTACTATCGGAGATCTCCATGTTAGACCATAGATACATCGAATTCAGAATCGAATGCGAGGTCTCGACCTTATTGAAGAGGAGGGATCCACATAAAACTAACTAGACACGATTTAAGGAGGAGCCCGACAAGTATAATAGTGCTCCCCCTAAGCTCAGGACAAAAGAGAAGCTTGAGAAAGCTGTTCAGAACCTAAACGGTACCCTCACCAAGTGTTTTGAAATGGCACGTCCCGCTAGTAAGCAATCTTGCAGGTCGCCCCTTCCTTGGTGGAACGCAAACGTGCAGCGTCTTTCTAAAGACTCCAGAAAACTTCTAAACAGGTTACTTAAGACTAATTTTGAGAAGGGTTGGAATCTTTACAGATCGAAGCGAAAAAATTGAAGAGGCCTATTTGGATTTCGGAGAGTGCCTTTTGTAACGAATCCAGTATGCTAATCAAAGTCCTCAAAACGAGAATATTAACTAGGCTGGAATCGCTCAGAAAATCTGACGGTGAGTCGAAAACAGAGAGTCTCCATCACATGCTTGAGTCTCACATCCCAGGTAACCTAATCGGAACCAGCTCACAACTAGCTCCTATCAACGAAATTGCTAGTGAGCTGAACAATACAGCACACCATAGCTGGTATATCTCACCAGTTGTAGTGGCAGATGGGGCCATTTTGATCTTGCAAAAAGGTATAGACCAGCTGCTGGCAAATATGAAGAGAATTTCCATTGCTAGCGTGGCACTGACATGCATACCGGAATCCTGGCGAACAGTGAGAGTTGCTTTTATACCGAAAATCGGAAAGGAGGACTACTCGCTCGCCAAGACTTTCAGACCTACAAGTATAAGTCTGCCTTCCTTCATGCTAAAAAAAATCGAGAGAATGGTCGAGATCCATGTGCGCAAAACCACCTTGAAAATGCATCCTCTCTCGGCGATGCAACACGCCTACCAATGCGGAAGATCCCGCAAGAGTGCGCTTCAGAATTTGGTACGCAGAATTGAGGGCCCACTTGTCAAGAAGGAATACGCCTTGGGCATTTTCATCGACGTTGAGAGTGCTTTCGACAGCGCAACTTTTGACGGAATGTGTAACTCGGCCAAACAACACGGCGTAGATGTTTTTTTTGGATAAAAGCAATGGTGGTGAATAGGACATTGACTGCGGATGCTGGCTGTAACCAATATGTGGTTGTGGGGGTAAAAAGAGGTTGCCCGCAAGGCGGCGTTCTGTCTCTATTGCTATGGTGCTTGTTGGTGACGCGTTCAATAGTTCTTACGTCAATGCACAAGCATAAGCGGATGATGTAGCTGTACTGTCTGTTGGATCGTGTCTAGCGCCTGTCTGCTCCAAAGTGATCGACGACTGGTGCACTAGTAATGGGCTTATAGTCAATCCTCTCAAAACTGAGGGTTGTTGTCTTTACGAGAAGAAAGAAGCTGTCTGGTCTAACTCATTTAGTTCTTAAAGGCATTACCATCCAATTCTCTAAAGAAGCTAAGTATTTGGGTATCATCCTGGATAACAAACTTCTCTGGACTAAGCATATTACGTCGAACATATTACGTCTAAAGGGCTGTCTTCCTTTTGGCAGTGCAGAGGAGCTTTCACATGGAGCCTGTCAGCGATAAGGCTAATTATATCCTACGCGTCGGTTATCTGCTGGAATAGGCACGGTTTGTCTCGGATGCATCGGGGCTTTCTCCAGCACTCCTGGCTCCGCTCTAGACCCGATGATGAATCTTCCTCCCTTTGATATTCATATCAAGGGCTGATCTCTCATAGCCATCTTCCGGTAAAAAAGAATTGGTCTTTGGTACAACATGGTGCTATCTTATGTCTCTGGTCTTATGGACATGTCGCCCGATGCAATGATACCAGAACTCAGGTGGCGGAATAAATATGAAATCGACTTTCCCTGTGCCCAGGACTGATTTCGGCCAGAATCTGAGCCAGGAAAGGAATGCAATCGGGTATTCACGGACGGCTCCAAAACCAATATGGGCGCTGGTGTCTTTCTGGAAGACGACAACGTTAGATTTCACTTCACGTTAGGAAAGCTTCCATCTGTATTTCAAGTGGAGATTTACGCAATCCTGATGGCAGCGAATTATATTGTGGAGAATCGGTGAAGGTGGCGAGACATTTGCATCTGCAGCGACAGCCAAGCTGCGCTTTGAACTTTGCTGAAACCTCTTACGACTTCCAAGCTAGTTCAAGAATGCAAGGGATCACTGAATGCAGTCGGAAGGCTAAATTTAATGACCCTTGTCGATGAACTTGCCAGGAAAAGTTATTCAGGACCCGAACCAACGTTTGGTCTGCCTGCGTCCTCGGTTAAGGCTTCCATTGACAGTTGGGTCTCATATGAGCACAACTGCAGATGGCATAACTCCTCAGGTTGTAGGCAGACCAAACGAATACTTCCCGACGCCTCCAGGAAGTCAGCGGCCTTTCTGCCTTTCTGCTGTCCCTCAGCAAGAAAGACTGCAGGTTGCTTACTGGCATCGTGACAAGGTATTACACTTTTGCTAAGCACATAAATGAACTGGGCATAAGTGCCACAACATCCTGCGGTGCTTACTGTAGAAGTGGCATCAGGCTGCAGGTACTCGGCGCTGACGTGGTGGGTGCTGGTACTATATTCCCCTAACCACTGAAGCGCTTACTCATCTTTCTTCGTAAGACTGAAAGATTTCATTAAGAGGAACTTACAAAGAGTACAAGAGTACAATGGACTAGTGCTTTGTCTGACTGCTCTGTCCGACAGAAAAATAAAATAATTTGAAACATATTTTGCATGTTTGTAATATTGAAATACCATTTGTCATCGTGAAAAATATGCTTTCTGCCACACCTTTTTGCCAGAAGCAGGTCACGTACAAGGTGGAGCAACTTTGTCCAAATGATCCCAAAACCATCGATTACCCCAACCACACTACCAACAATTCTCAACAATCTTCATCACTTCATTGAAGTTTAGAAATTGACTCCCCAAAACCAACCTTCGGCTCCCTTGTCCCTTGATAACAGATCCGTCTAACTTTTCGTTTGTAATAATTTTCTCCTGCACGACACTGAGGCATAAAAACTTTGTTCATTACGAGTACCTTTCCTCTTGCACTTTTTCATTCATGTCTGCCTCTCTTAGTTAATTAATCTCATAACACGTCAGATAGCTTCAAAATGAAAATATGAAAATTTTTTTTTCTTTTCTTTCATAGCATCCCTGTGGGCCCAATCAAAGCTCAATTCTTGCGCAATATAAAGTTGTGGACGCTTCTGGGGCTAAATGTGAAAATTAATTTTCCTCCATAGGCACCGATACAGATACAAAATTCTAATTCGATCCCTGCAGCTAATAAACAAACAACAACAGCATCCAGTAAAAGAGTACAAAACACAAAAAGAAAATAACAACATCCGCTATCACTGTTGTTAGTCAATAACCCGCGGCTAAGAAAACAATGCAAAAAAGGACACAAAATTACCCCCACAAGAGTTGCTTGTGTGTGTGTGTGTGTGTGTGTGTGTCTGTGTGGCTGGGGATGTTTGTCGCTGTATGAGCATTTTAACGTTGGCAAAAAAATCAAAATTAATTAAACCACCATCCCATCGACTAAAGCGCTACGTACATTTGTACATTTTTCGCGCTTAATACCCAGCAGGATCCCGCATACGAATTTGCGCTGTGCCCTTGCCAGAGGATAAGCATAAAAATGAACGATTGGGAGGTGCTGGTGTGACAGCAACAGTGTTACCAGCTTTGAAGAAAATCTTTTTCTGGGAAATTGCATCAGCTATAAGGCAGTTCAATCGGAATTAGCTTACAATACGTTCAGTTCAGTGCATGTCAATCTCTTTATTTTTAAGGATATTTCATTTAGTGGCTTCATCACAGAATGGAGGCTCCTCTGGATTCATCCTTCTTTTTGGTAATGGCATTCCCCGGACTGTGTTTGAAAAGCGATTTTTAAGGCAGTATTTTCCCAGTGACCTTTTGACGTGTTCTTTTATACACTTTTGTACTTTTTTCATAACGATGCGCAGGACTTTTCGAATTACTATATTTAAACGTGATAGACATGAGCGGTACCAATTAAGTCTACTGAGACACCTGTTGTACATGACGTAGCCAAAAATAGTGCGCTTAATAGCCCTTGGTTATAGGTTTCAACATTTCCATGTATCCAAAAATTTACGTTTGTTTCTTGAAGTAAGAGCAGGCATCAAATTTATTAACTTTTGGTAAACGTAAACGAAAGACTCGCACAGCCTTCGATTCCAACCATGAAGCCTGACAGTTTTTGAAGGACCACGTCGCCTCACCAGTGACCCCGATGGAGCTGGAAACTTTCTGAAAGATGACGATACGGAGGAAACTCTTCTCGAAGATGATAGTAGCAATTTCAGACCAGACAACCCAGTCGCTAATGAAGGTTAACATGTTTCATCCTCCGGCTATGCCGAAGTCATAGAAGACATTGCCCAGTTGGAACGAAACAAATCCGAAATCCAATTCCACAGAATAAAGTCGGATCACAGCATGCCTTGGGCTAACTCGGACTCTGTCTCTCCTACTTACGCCATCAAAAAAGCGACGTATCAATTCGCAATGTAAAATATTCAATGTGGTGTGTTCGTACTCATGAGCCTACCATTGACCAGATATTGACATTGCATCAAATATTGCAAATCACCCGAGGCAAGCAGATGGATTCCCGTCGATTATAAAACTGCCTCCCATCACACAATAAAAAAACGTGGTAGCCGCTTTGATTGAGTTAAGTATTCCTAACAAGCCCATTTTTCAGACGACGTTAATCAACGCCACTGGCAGGATACGTTTTGGCAAGAATCTTTCAAGCTTTTGAAACGATACGAAAGGTAACCCTTTATCTTGCCACTTCCTTAATTTAATGATGGAGCAAATAATGCCTCCTGCCGATAATACGAGAATGTTGCGGCCAAAAAGAGGCGGCCACTGATCTGCGCGATAGTAAAAACTGACGTCATCTCGATCTCAAAAGGCTGGTGAAATAAAATTAAATTATTTTCTTCAAGGTACGCTGTAAATATATTTTGCAATATTCTTGAAGCCAACGTAAAGATTTCTAAGGATATTTTGGCAAGTTTTGCAAAAAAAAACCTCTCATATCCATGTAGTAAAACTGGTAGGAAAGAGTTGTTGCCGAAATTAATCTAGCTTTGATGGGCAGGAGATGTAAGGCAAAGGATAGGGTTGAAAATCACATAAATCCGTATTTTCGAGGTGGAACCTTGTTCCGAAACGCACGATCCATTACTCAAGGATCACTTACGAACTTTTTCTAATTTCGATAGGTAGTGTCTCGCTTTTCAATAGATTCGAGATTTTAGGAATAAGCCACTGAGGGCACCGAGAAGTGTTCAGAGGAACGTGCTTATCATACAGACGTAATACTCATACCTACTTGATCCTCAACTGATGGCATGAAGTCCCAGCGTATTCGATTAACATCGCAAAGCAGTTTATCGTAAATTAACTTTTAAAAGTCTATGTAGTGTTAAATTGGTACATTAGGTGCGTAACTAAGTTCTCAATAAATGGCTCCAACAGTAACTGCTGGTCGATTTTGACATGTCCAAAAATTCATGGACCAAGCTTAGGACATATGGTAAACAAACCGTTTTGACACATTAGTGATTTTGTTTTGGCGTCATAAACTTTTGGTTGTGTGAAAATGTCTGATTTTATGCCAAATATTCGTCATATGTGGGAAGTGTTGACGTTCTTCTTTCATTCTAAGAAAACGGCAGCTAAAGTCGGAGATGCTGCTCTAAGTGAAACAAAGTGCCGAGATTGGTTCCGTCACTTCAAAGACAGTGATTTCGACGTTGACGACCGTCCGCGTGAAGGAAGGCCAAAATCCTTCGAAGACGCTGAATTAGAGGCATTGCTCGATGAGGATCCATGCCAAATGCAAGAAGAGCTTGCTTCTGCATTAGGGGTTACCCGCCAAGCCATTTGCAAGCGATTGCATGCCTTGCATGATTCAAAAACAAGGAACTTGGGTTCCTTATGATTTGAAGCCAAGGGACGTTGAGCGTCGTTTTCTCGCCTGTGAACATCTGCTCCAGCGGCAAAAAGGAAAGGTTTTCTTTTATCGCATCGTGAGGGGTGATGAAAAATTGATTAATTACAGCAACCCAAAGAGAAGGACGTCATGGGGACTGCCCGGCCATGCGTCTACGTCGTCGGTTCGGCCCAATATTCACACTGCGAATGTTATGCTGTGTATTTGGTGGAACCAGGTCGGCGTTATTTATTAAAATCATCACCATCACTGGGGAACGGTATCGACTTCAATTGATGCGATTGAGGCGAACATTGCGAGAAAAACGGCCAACGGAATCACGAAAAAGTGATTCCACAGCATGACAACGCTCGGGCTCACGTTGCCAAACCCGTTAAAGCCTACCTGGAAACGCTCAAATGGGAAGTCCTACCAAACACGCAATTTCCCCAGATATTTCGCCGTTCGATAATTACTTGTTCCGTTCGACTGCACATGGTCTGATCAGTAGTTCCGCTCATATGAAGACATCAAAAAATGGCTTGATTAGTGGATAGCTTCAAAAGATGAACACTTTTACCGTGACGGTATTCAAACTCTGCCATAAAGATGGGGAAAAGTTGAAGCTAGAGATGGGGAATACTTTGAATGAAGCATTTGTAACCATTTTTTCACAATAAAGTTGCATTTTCATCAAAAACTTAACTTAGTTGCGCAACTAATATATTAACCGATAAGTGCATCAAGTTATCCTTAGAAAATCCTCACAGCAAACTGATCATAGAAACACGTTTATGAGATATCGCCAACCCAAAAGGCATTTAAAGTAGAGCATGATGCTCCAAAGTGGTGTCTTAAAAGGCACGAATTTACTCCGATCAGTTTTTGCCAGTGAAGGAAGATGACTTGGACGTATCTGATAAGTTAGAGTTAATATCATCACAAGCAACTAAATTCGAGGAACAGCAATAGTGTAAAAATTGTGCATTTGTCTGGTCTACAGATCGTCCCAAATACGACCTTAGACGTACTTTCAACGAAAATAAAGTGACTAAGGCAACCAGGAAGTGATAGTCGCATAACACTGCCTTTCAGTGACTCAAGTGGATGCGTAAATAGCTGCACTGTATGGCCAACTTGTTTAGCCCAAAAGATCTCAAAGTCATCTATAGAGCAAATTTTTTTTTCACTTTCTTGTATTACCATGTTGCTGAGACACAAACTGTATCGACTTGAGATCTAGCTAACAGATGACGAAATTCGACAATTTTTGGTTGCAAATATAAAATCCATAACTTTATGGGCTCTAGACCCATGAAGAGTTTTTACCCGAAACACAGCGTTTCAATCGATCCCGAGTACGTTTTTCTAGTTCTACAGCCCAAGGGCTCTGACCTCCGCGATATCCTGATCTTTGAAACGCAGGTTCGACTTTCATTGTTGTTTCGAATCTGGTTTTTATAGTTCGAGGATCCATTTTGTTGGAGCAAAATTGTCCATGTGTACCGACCAGCTCATACTGCTCGAGGTTGTATTTTCTTCTCCATTCGCCCTCTTCGCATACGGTTGTTGAATGCCTCCTCTTTTTTCCTCCTTACCGCACAGCACTTGGCGCTATAAACTAAAATTTTCCCACATACAATTTGAGGCCAACTCGTTTTGCCTGTTCTTCAATTGTGAAAACCTATTTGGCGCCGCACTGGGATCTTGTCGATGTCGTCTACGTATCCCATCATCTAGACATAATGCCCTCCGTGTTACCACTTACCCTGCGCACTATCTATATGATTCAGTGGGACTTTTGGAACGCCGAAATAAGATCAGTAAGAACAATCTATCTGAGAGCGGGACGAAATGTCCAATGCTCAAGGGGAAGACCGGAATTTAATCAGAATTTGGTTACTTTTAAACAGGCAAGGAGATCCTTAAAAAGGTCCATTAAGTACAGCAAAAACAAGAACTTCAAAAAGCTGCTTGACGAACCCGATGTAAACGGTTGGGGAACTATCTACAAGATCGTCATAACAAAGTTCAAAGGACATAGAGCACCTGAAATAATACGCCTGACAATTTTGGAAAATATCATTAAGACACTGTTTCCAGAACAATTACCGAGCCGTTTCCGCGAAGTCAAAGAAATTGCCGATGAAGAGATCATACCTATTACAGAAGACAAAGCGAAAAGATTGGCGACAGGAGAACACCAAGGCTGGATAGAATACCAACCAGAGCCCTTAAAGCAACAACTACATCGAGACCGGACATATTTATAGAAGCAATGTACAGCTGTCTTAAAGAGGGGCAATTCCCAGATCACTACAAACTACAGTGTTTAGTGCTTCTCCCCAAAGGAAATAAACCTCGAAGTTCACTCATCGTATCGCCCCATTTGCCTTCTGGATGCAATAGAAAACATTTTAGAAACGATCACTTACAATGGACTAATGACATTACCAGATGAAAGCAGTGTACTGTCAGAATACCAATTTGTGTTTGGAATAAAGGGCACTATGCAGTGGTAACATTAGAGATGAGAAATGCTTTCAATTCAGCAAAGTGGACTTTTAGAACGATTGCTCTTCTCAGAATTATATATAGCTACTTCAGGAACAGATAGCTAAGCTATGACACCGATGAGGGTACCAAACACTACAAAGGCACTCCAGGTGTACCACAGGGGTTCATCTTAGGCTCTTTACTGTGGAATATTATGTATGACGATGTCCTCAGGCTTCCAAAGCCCCCAAATGTCCAGATGATAGGCTTTGCGGACGAAATCGCCATGGGTAAGCACATCGACGAAGTTGAATCGGGAGAAAACGAAGCGATCTCCTGAGTCAGAACTTGGCTTGAGACACCAAGTCTGAATCTACCAGACGGGATATATCAGTTCAAAAGTGGCAGAACTGATGGGACAATACCACCAAAGGAATGTGTTTGTAACAGTTTGTAACCGTGTGATCAAATTCGAAGCAAGCAGATCACGCAATTTTCCACTGCCCACACTTCAGGTGGGCATGTAGGCCGTATTGTTAGCAGAATGACCCTCTCAGAGGAAAAATGGAGTGAAGTTAGTGACGGACATCCTAATAGAACTGAGAAGGTAAATGACGAAGAGAATAATATTGACTGAGAAGAAACTGCTAACCAGCCCTACGAAATAAGGAAGAATTCCCCTACCACGTGACCATACGCGCCAAATACACAAGCCCACAACTCTCCTTTCCCTTTCGCCTGACGCATACATACAGACATACACCCACACACTTCATTGATTTCTCTGCCAGATACATACTTACCCACACTGATACACAAATCACAAGTAGAAGCCAACAGCATGACAAGATACAAGAACTTGACTAACAATCGACTAACAAGCCCATGATTTGTAGCCAAAGTCTACTGACCTGCCCCACCCACTTATGCTTTACGATGGTACCACGGATCAAATGTAGGGACGATGTTTGTGAAAGTAAGGTTTAGTTAGTAGAGGTCCCACACTGGAACATTTACGTCGTGTGGACATGTGGCTTCCCTCTCCGAATAAAAAAAAATAAAAGCTATCCCTTCCAGTGCTACAATAGATTGAAGAAAACAGATCATAGTGCATCTCCACGCTAAAATCCAGTACACGTTTCCAATGTGGTACGAGTAGTTGAAAGGTACACACAGCACCGCGTATTTTCTAGTGACATGCGACACAGTTCGATTAGTTTATGCCAGAATATCTTATGGGGGTTTGAAGTGATGATAAGTCTCGACGTTAAATTCGTTGGTCCTTTTCAGGATTTGCCTACAGCCACACTGATACAAATAGATTATTATGCTGTATTCTTGAAGGGCTTAGAACTTTCACACATAGAATAGGATCTTATATACGACGTAACACAGCGATATGCGTCGATAATCCTTACAAGACATAAGATCGCCTTTCTTGGAGATGGGGCGTACTTTCATCCAGCCATACTAATTTGATGATGTTGTCCATGCAGCCTACCAAAACATTACATTCAATTTAGAAAAGGTCCTCTGATACATCACAGTTAAGCCGACCACAGCTGACCCGACCTGGGAGGGGAAATGGCTTTGTCATTGACTGAAAGCGGGTTCTCTTCTTGTCCTACCACTTTGTCTAGCTGATGCTCATTAAGTAACTGTTATAAGAGCTGCTTACGTATATTTACTATTCCTTGCGCCACGGCGACTAGACTTCCTCACCGTTTCAAAAGACTGCGGCCCGGAGTTGCTTTGGCCTACTAAAAAAACATTCGGATATTGTTCCTACTCGTATTATATCCTTGAGGTTGGAGGTTGCGCAGGATCTGCTCTTCCTATGCTGCTCTTGTAGGTGTGCATATCATGTCACTAATCTTCGTCGTACCTACTCATCACCACACCAATGGCTCTTTTTCGGTGATGGCTTGTAGCCTATTGTGGTATCGGTTTCCTCCTTGATGGTGTCGCGATACGTCTACAGCGGAGAGCGTCCAGCTCAGGCGGGACTGGTTACTCCAGTGACAAGACTTCCAACATAGAATTTCTTTTTCTGAGCGGGTTGCAGCTTTTACACGTCGGATAGTCGAGCTCTGAATTCGACTGCAACAAGGAAGTTGTTGGATTCAGAATATTGGATGCATCATTCGTATGTATTTACTCCATTTCTCAATATTACACTTTACTACGGTCACACTATTCGGCTGGGTTGAAAGTTTTCTTATACACACAAATCGATCTTTTATGAGCACCCACAAGGATATAACAACGCCGGATACAACTCCCACTTGGATGATAAAATTTCATTAGGACACTCGACATCGTGACAAATTTTCTTGTCGTGTTTTTGCTCTCTGTATTTACCTTATGCCCATTCCTCTCTGTTCTATGTTCTCTGTTCCTGTTCGCCTGCCTCAGCTTTATTGTCCTTCGCGTGAACACAAGACTTTTACGTCGAATGCGAGCACATGCGTTCGTTGTAATGACTTTGGTATGCAAAAATAAAATGCGCGTATTCCTAAGGGTTGATGGGCGTACAAGTCCAACCAAGACCTTGCCACCTGATGTTGTGTCATCATGAAAAGTTTATTTATTTTTATGTGACGACTGGTACGAGCCTGGTACTAGTGCCTGTACACAGATTGAACCACCATAGCCGGGTCACATACGCAAAGCATATTTTTATCGCGAAGGATGTTCAAAACTGTTACTCGGGATTTTTTTATGAAGGCCACAATGCGGGTGATGACGGGTGAAACATCCTCTCTTTGTGATGCCCGGATAAGTTCAGTTTGATGTTACAGGTGGTGGATGGATGAGTGGGTGAGTGGGTGGGTTAGATACGGATACTAAAATCGTAACGAACGTATGAAGTCATTACGGAGTTATGCAATACTAAGATAGCACGAAGGCATTAAGCACGTGGAATTTAATGAACACTTGTGGCCCATTCTTATCTGTTAGTGGGCTAAAAGAAGAAAAGTTACTTTAAAAGTACGGTAATGAGCCTTGTTATGGACTCCCACCAGCCGTAGCTGATAGGTATGTTGTAAAGACCCTCATGGTGATATTAAGAAGATTTTTATGAACTCGTTTGATGGCTCTAAGCTGTGTTGTTTCGAAACGAGCAGGATTTGAAAGATATAAAATGTTTTCGAAACAATTTCGCTTAATGATTAGCAAATGCCAAAGACTGAGAGCTAACGAAGTTGTTTGTGCTTCTTTCTACATTTTCAACACAAGGATGGCTGGTGATTTAATTACAAACTTTGAAAGCACAACATTTGCAGTGATTGTAAGAAAAGTTTTGGGAAAATATATTTGCAGTAAAAGAATCGATTGTCCACTTTGGTGATTAAATTTTCAAGCAAGGCTGACTGTCGAAGTGTTAATCAGGGATTTGGAGAAGTAGAACCACTGTGGCTCCTGACTTTTGTAGCTGAAATTGGCAGGACTTCTTTGGAAATCTCTGGAATCCCCAAACAAGCGATAGTGTATAAAACAATTATGAGATGACCACATTGTGGCACATTAGACGATAGTTTGATTAGGATGTAACTAACCTTGAGATGTACCTATCTTCAAAGCTCAACGCATCCTTAAGGCTGTTAAACAGATTTCGGGGCTAGACGAATATCTAACCGACTATCAGAGAAGTCATATTGAGAGGCAAGTGTCATGTTCAACAATTGTGAGAAGTGGAACTAACGCAACATACGTATGATAGAATGAAGGCTACTAAGAACTATTAGTCAAAACTAAATGCAACAAAAATAAATGCATCACAAATTTCCTTTTTTAACGCTTGTCTTAACAGAAAGCACCACTTACAAAGAAAGGATGGTGTCAACCGCAAAAAGCCCTCGATTGAGCCACTAAAGTGTTTGCTACTGCAAGAAAGATGTTTGGAAGTTCTATGAAATTTCGAACTGAGGTATGTAGAGATAAGGTTGAGACCGCAGTAGTAGAGTCACAGTCGGTGCTGAAAATCTGGAAGGCTTACTTCTGCAGACTGTTTCACAATGAAGACGACCAAGACTTCGACATCGCGTACAAGATCCTACCTACCACAATATGTGAACGCCTAAAACCTTGTATGAACAATCTGTAAGGTCCTTATGAGTCTGGTTTTAAGCCAGATATCAACCTTCGGGCAGATCTTGGAAACAACCCAGGAATTCATCTGTTCTTCGATTTCAAGGATATTGAGCCGCGTCAACTATTAGCATTCCTACCAAACTCGCCTGCTTAGGGAAGATGACAATAGAGAAAGCTCGCTGCTCACTGCCCATCGAAACATTGGATGTCAAAAAAGGGTTTCGACAAGCCGACGCGGACATATGTAACGGCATCCATTAAGGCGTCATACACTCTCTGACATCAGTTTCCAATCGGAGCAATTGAGCGCGTTCACCAGCAGTTTGGTGACTTTTTAACCAACAAATGCCAACGACCTAGTGAAGGCGTCCATGAAATTGGGAAGCCAATACGAATAGAGTGAGCAGTAAATTGTCGAAGGTTCAGCACATTGTTCGCGTGTTTTAGAAAGGAAGCTTTATTGTCATAGAAACCAGTGCTTTGAGATTTTCGATAGGTAGCTGACATCCTGCGACTCGTGTGCCCTTATAATCGATACCATATTGCTGTTTTTCAGAAAGTCATGACAATATGCGTAATGTGCGTAAAAGTCAAAACTTGTTTTATTGCCAAAATCTTTTAACGAATCGCTTCAAAGCAAATGGCACATTAGCCCAAAGTCTGAGGGTTGTTTGAACCGATTAAGTCGCCAAATATCATCCCATTCAAGTATTTCTGGTAAAAAGCCACCGTGGACCCATAGAAACTGCTGATCCATAAGTGAAGTCGTATCAGAGCGGCTCCAATCGCTACCTGAACCTCTTCCAAATGACCTTCGAATTTAAAATTCTGCTTAATTGCATCATGTTGGGACTTACTACTTCGTACGTCGAATACCTCTGAAATTGTCACTTTATGACTGGGAGGGATGTCACACTGCCTATGATATGATCCCTTGTAATATTAGTATTCGTTGGCGGCACGCACTATGTTCAGAATTTTGTGTTACACCTCCCGATTGCTGTTCATTTTGAACATTTGACTGTTGCTTATTGATTAATTGAAGACATTGTCTACACTATGCCGTTATCGTCTCACGAGATACATTTTTGCTGATTTTTAAAAGATGGTCTGGTCCCCTTTCTGCTTCCGTGCTCACACAATGCAAACACCCTCCATTGATAATGGCTGGGTACTCAAATTTTGTGTTAACAACGGCAGACATTTTAATGTTTTCGAAACATCAAATTCCACTCCTTCGGTGATTACTCAATTAGTTGTGCTGTTAAAATCGTAATAAAAGGAGTTCAACACACGCCGTCGTTCCCGTTTTACAGCCCTAATTCAGGGAGGTGAGTAGGGGAATGAGTCTAAAAAGCAAGGAACACTGTCCTCAGCAAAGGAATAGACTGGATCAGAAGTAGCAGACAAGACATGACAGACATTAATGAAAATGAAATGAAAGGAGTGTCGGAGACAGAATTGAGCCCTGGGGCATACCATCGTTTATTTTATTTATCAATTGACGAAGAGATTTTCCAATTCCCATGCACCCATGACCTGATGCCAAACTCTGGTAAATGCCTCTGAAACATCAAGTGCAACTATCTTACTATCGCCAGATGGGTGAAGACTTTGGGCTCACTTTTCGATGAGACTGTTGCTACAAAAACTAAAGGGTGACCAGCTAAGGATAGGAAAAAAAATTTAAGTAAAACAACAACGGTGTGAGATATAAAATTGTTTCTGGCTTAATTTTTAAGCTACATTCATGCCATTATGTGTGGAATAGCACATCATTCAAATTGCCGCCGCGGTCGGTCCAATTTTTAATGACTCGGTCCAATATATGCGGCGTTATTCCGGCAATAGCGTACCGAAAGTTGGCCTCGAACTCGTCAAAAGTGGTTGGCTTGTTAGCGTAGACTTGACGTACCCCCAGAGAAAATAATCCAGTGGTGTCAAATCGCATGATTGCGGTGGCTAATTGATGAACGCTCACCGTAGGATGACCCAGCCGCCAAATTTCTCCTTCACAACTTCGAGCGTTGCGTCGCTTGTATGGCATGTAGGGCTGTCTTGCTGGAACCACAGCTCGGATATATCGATATTGTCGAGCTCTGACAACAGAAAGTCGATTATTATTGCTCTATACCTAAGACCATTGACGGTAACGGTGTCTCCTTCCTCATTCCGAAAGAGATAAGGTCCAGTGACGCCGCCATGTCATAAATCGCACCAAACATTCAATCTTTGTGTAGGCAATGATGTTTAGCCAAACAATTGTGGATTGTGTTCGCTCCAATAACAGCAATTGTGCTTGTTGACATAGCCGCTGAGCCAAAAATGGGCTTCATCCGAGAAGATGATTTTTTGGCCAAAATTTGGATCTCCGGCCAACATTTCTAGCGCCCAATTAGCGAACTCACGCCGTTGTCTATGGTCATCCGGCTTCAATTCTTCCGTCAGCACAATTTTGGTGGGTCTTCTTCGATACTGGCCGTTAACGCGGTATGTTTTCTTCATTTCGCGCCAATCTCTGTCAGGTTGGTGGCTTAAGAATGAAAAGAATATACTCACGCTGAGACTTTTCCACGGTGCGACGAATTGCTTGCACATTGAAACCATGACGACCAACCGCATTTACAACTGAGCCGGAATTTCGATAATGTTTTTCAATAATTTCTGCACGTTCAGTAAACGTAAAACGATGCATTATGAAATGGCAAACCTTACTGAATATTTTGACAGCTGAATGTCATTGCTAACTTTAACAGCTGAATGTCATTGCTAACTTTGACAGCTGCTGAAACATAACAATTTGAAAAACTATCATTGCTATCTGGTTACCCGTAATATTGCCGGCCATTATATAGTTTTCTTGCTTCGTTATATTTTATGGGCCAACGTTTATCAGCGTTTTCATGAAATACGTTGGAAGAGACGTAAACACGTGAAAAGAAAATCATCTTTCTTTCGTACTGGACAAATACAGTTTCTCATCGTCTTCTAAAAAATAGGATCGACGAAAAAGCTCACGCAGTGATTTTACCAACGTGGACGAAAAACTCTTCAGAAAAAGGAGAGATATACCATCAGAGCCAGCGAAATTTTGTTTACTCGTATTGAAATCTTTAAGATTCGTTGAACTGGCTATCAAATGCGCAGCAAGCAAATTCGCCTTATCTAAAGAGTAAAAGAGCTGACAGGTGGAATGTCACTTTAAGTAAGCGTTGGGATGGCGAATGAGCATGAGTTTTACTGCCTTTGGGACACTGTAAAATTTTTGGGACAAGTTTTTGGTCATATTGCAATTTAACATGCTTAAGGCGTTACAGTAATCTTGGCTCAATTGATACTTTTCAACCAATGAGAGCTAAAGGTCTGCATTTTAAGGAAAATGGTATTTGTCACCAGCGGCATGCACGTCGTTATCAATGAGCAGTTAGAAAAAAGGTCTTAAGTTTGCTCCAATTGGGTTTTTTTGTTTTCTGACGTTGTCATTTAAACTGTCCAGACCGTTGGTATTTACCCGCTTAATAGTCTGTAAAGTCCCTAAGGCTTTGACAAACGCAATAAGTTGCTTGGATGACCTTGAGTACTATATTTTTGTGAGCTGGCAAGCCGGCTGGAAACGTGAATAAGTTCAGTTTAGAGCTAGTGGTATCGTCAGTACCGCGAAATAGGCTCATATCGTAGAATCCATTCAATGACCAACTACTGATGGAGGGAACCTTCGGCTTTGGAAAAGAACAACTTTAACAACTAGGTTAATGTAGAAATAGTACCGCACTCAAAAGTCATATGTATGCAGCTATCGGAGGCACATTACTTCAACACTAGAAATACCAGAATTGCAACTTTGTCTCATAGGCCGCGAATATCGAATTGAGTTGCGATTATTTGGCGAATAGAAAGCTAGATTTCCAGTCTCCAAAACAAGCGCGGATATCAGTCACCAAAATTGAACTCTTCTATGTCCTCACTAACCATTACCATACTCCGGTATAATATCGACAGACTATTAGGATTCTGCAGTGCGCAAAAATTTCAGCACACAACTGTGGACGACCACTTAAGATCTGTACAAAATGTATCTGCAAGCGATGGTCTGAAGTATGCGGGTAAGATGCAGAGAAACCATAACACACGGCTATTATTGTAGCAGCGATCTGGAAATGGATCTCAAAGGGCATTTCTCACAAAGTTTAAACTACAGCAACACTGTGGAGTAACAACGACCATTACCATGTGAAAGGAAGAGCAGAGCAGTATAAGACGTAATCAGCCAGAATTAAGCTGTACTAGAACATGTCGAATATGCAGTAGGACAGTGGGATAGGATAAGCTTTAAGTTAGTAACTTATCAAACGATGCTGCTGAAACGAAATAACAATAAAAAATCTAGAAGGTTCCCTTCTAATATCAACTAAGAATAAGGTCAGGAGAAGAGCACTTTTAGATTTAAAGAAGCAACTTCTTGAAACAAACGAAAAAAACACCGGCCGTAACTGCCATTAAGATCCTTAAAGGAATAGGCCCGTGGCCATTAGCGGCATTCCTACGGATTGGGCGAGCTGCACCAAGTTGATCGGCCATCATGCTCATCGAATGAGAAATTTAGCATTTCTTGGAGACGTTAAATACAGGAATAGTCACCAAGTTGCCGAAAAAAACAATCTGATTGACTGCAAATAACCTTGAGCAGGATGAAACCAGGCTTTCGCTCTGCATCTTCTGGCAACGACAATTCATTATATACGTATATAAAGAGTCTTTCATTAAGCGCTTCCTATCTTCAAATTTAAATAAAACAAAGTGTGAGTGCGATATCATCGAAATTTTTTATTCGTTTGGAAGGTCTATCGAATATAACATCGTTCAAACGTCCCTCGCGGCTTCTCTGGGCGGCGCGCATCCGAAATGTCAAATTTCCTATGACTGGCGCATAAATCAGGCTGAATTTGACCGATGGCATGGGTTATTTTGGCTTTGAGAGCCGCTGTGGTTTGTAGCTTATTTGCATAGACCTGCGACTTCAGAAAACCCTACAGGATAAAGTCTAACCGGGTCAAATCGCACGATCTCGGTGGCCATTTCACATCACCTCCACGTGAGATGACATTCCCTCGAATCGCTCGTGCAGAATTTCCAATGTGGCGTGAGATGTGTGGCATGTAGCGCCGTCCTATTGAAACTACATGTCGTTGGTGTCCATGTTATCCAATTCAGGCCAAAAAAGTTTGTAATCATCGACCTATAGCGCTCGCCTTTGACAGTGATGGCCTGACCAACGTCGTTCTGAAAGATATATGAACCGATGAAATCCACAAACAAACAGTGACTTTTTCGGGATGCATTGCTATCGTCCCAAATTCGACAATTATCTTTGTTGGGCTTCATCGCTGAAGATGATTTTTCGATGAAAATTAGGGGCAGTTTCCAACTGCTCCAGAGCCTATTCAGCGAACATAAGTCGTTGTCTATGGTCGTTTATCTTCAGCTCCAGGGTCGGTTGAATTTTGTACTGGTGCAGGCTCAAGTCACGACGCAAAATTCGCCAAGTTGTGGTCTGCGAAAGGCCAAGTTCTTATGAGCGATGCGAAATCGACTGCCTCAGATTCTACTGCACACTCTCACGGACAGCGGCGATGTTTCCGGCAGATCTTGGGTTTCGTCGACGTACGGGTGTTGGTTTATCGTTTACTGTACCAGTGGACTCAAATTTGTCTACCACACTGCGAATAGTTCTCTCGATAAGACGATTATGGCGACCGTAAAATGGGCGAAGCGCTCGGAACGTTGCCCGAACAGAACACCCATTTTGGTAAAACAATTTTATACTTTGCACGTGTTGTTGAAAGCTATGTCCGTCCATGATGATTTGGCAAAACAGACAGAATAAATGACAGCCAATTTGGTGGATGTAGCTTCAATAATATTGCCGCTATCAACTGTCAAAGTTTGGAAGTCCCTATAGGAAGACCCTGTCTTTATATCTGCTCTATCTCCTGTTTTTCTGACTCTGTTGAATTAGACAGCGAGATTCTGAACAGCATATGGAAAGATAGTTTAAGACTTAGAATCCGAGGCAAGGAAAATAGAATGCATGCATATCAAGTGAAGCCCATATCAACGTTTTCACTCAATTAAACTTTTTTGGACAGGAGGTCGAGAAATTTGGCAGTTTTTCTTACCTAGGAAGCATTGACTCGCCAGACAATGCCACTGAACTTTTCGCTCCAGCGTTGAGACGTTGAGACACCATATGGGTGTAGAACTTGAAACTAAGCGTCAAACGTAGGGTGCACTATTTTTTCTTGAAAAGACGCCTTCGCCTAATGCTTCACAAGGCCTCAAGGCACTACCAGCCACAATTCAACGTGGCTTTGATTGGTTCTACGATTAGAGAATGATTGGCGATTCAAACGCGTTCAAATGGAAAGATATTTGCTTTAAATCTACTGAGCGTTGGCTTACAACTTATTGACGTCTTTTTTGCTATACAGTGCATAGATATCTCCTATTTGGAACCAAGAAATAAACAAACAGGCTAAGTAGGCTTATAGCCATTTTGAAGAAAATGCCTAGAGTGGCACGACTGTGTTGAAACACAACTGGCTTACTTTCTTAACTTTAAGTTATTTTGATTTCAATTCAAAGCGATGAGCTATGATCTAGGCCAGTGAAAAGGCCTAAAGATAACCGGCAAAATGAAGCCTGTGAAATTGTATAGCGAATGGCTTTAAATTGAATTCACTTACTAGACAATCTCTGAATCCTCTCCATAAAACGAAAATTTTTTTTTTATTTAATTGCGATCAGTTTCTCAGTTAGAAAAGGAGTTCTTATCGGATCAATTCTATGGCTTTCCGTCGTTAACTATCTCAACTTGACCTCGTCTTTCACGGACCAATTCAAGTGATTTACATATAATTCGTCATCGATATCAACAACTTCCTTGAATCGCAAACATTGCCTTAACATTTCTCTCAGAATCAAATATTCATTTACATTCGTGCCATTGACCCACTTCTAGCAGCCGTGCTCTTTGCTACTTGTACTCCACTTCCTTTCCACACCGACAAGCACCATACCACTGCCAGCAACCATTATAACTGACCTCATGAGCAGTTGCCATGTAATTAGCTCTCCTTGAAGTAAAGTTAACAATTACTCAGTCTAAATTATACCAGAACCTCGCCAAATTGAAAATAAAAGTTCCAGACATCCCCTCAGACTGCCATCAATCCACAACACCTAACAAAGAGTCGGCTAAGTAATTAGAGACAAATGACCATTACACCCAATTATTAGCACCTTAAGTCGAGGCTATTACCATATATCAGGACGAAGTACGTATATATGTACATATGACCTTCCAAGCCTGCCTACAAGTTCCACCTAGGCCACCGTCAATAACAACAGATAAACGAGTTCAATGCCAACACAAAATACCAAGGCAAATACAACAAGGTGGCAGCGAACAATAAAGACTGGAAATTTCAGAACCACCTAGATACCTACCGACTCCCTCCAGATCTATCAGACCAAATACCTCCGCCATATCCTTCAGGTCTACCTAGGAATGCGCTTAAATCCACGAAAATTATTTCTCCTCCTTCGCCACATTTCTTTGTGTTCGTCGTTTCAGATTTTTTATTCATAAAAGTTCCTGCAATTAATTTTCATCCCTTAGACCCCTACAGCTCCCTTGCACGACGGAAGGCAGGCAGAAACAAAAGACCCGAGACCCGACCGAGCCCGGGCTAGGCTCCCATATGGCAATTTCAACCCTCACTTAATAAAGAATTGCCTACTTGTTAGAATGGCGGTGGTTTTGTCTTGCTCTGCGGGTGGTGGTCGTAGCCTGCCAAATGGGTGCATTTCAGTATTCAGCTACTACTCTCATCCATTACTTGTTTTTTTCCTCTTTCGGTTTACAAGAAACAACCACACGTAGGCTACCCCTTTTCTATTTGTGAATGCGAACCACCCATTTAAAAGTCATGAAATGTTTCATGTCAAGCAATCATCTGTGTCAGGGTTACAAGAAAAAAATCGAAAAATACAAGAACGTGGAGTAAAAAAAAAAAAACAAGTGAAAAGGAAAACGGAAATTGAAAGGGAACCACTGGCAACTGGCAACACATTTCTACTATTCATGCCTAGGAGACGATGTGAATATGTGTGCAGGTGTTGGAATTGAATGGGAACCGTTCCTAAACTAGAGTAGAACACTTAACCATCGGAGCTACTGACTAAATGAAAAAAAAGTTACGTATACGCCTAGTACTTAGTGCATGAAACATAAAAATATGCAAAAGGAGAACACCAGAAACGAAAACATGGGTGGGAAACGTGTAATTTTTCGTTGTCCTTTTCACATTTATTCATATTCTGTCTGTACAGTGTGTGGAACAGGAAGGATGGCAACTCGAAGTCAACAGTTTTCCATGTCATAAGTGACTATAAACTCTTGTTTCTAATTTTCAAAGGATTTCCATCCATACTAAAGGATGTTGGCCACATGACTATCTAACAAAAAAAGTGGGAGGAAGCTTCAACAGAAGCACAGTACATTGATTTTCATGCAAAAAAAAAAAAAAACAAAAAAGGTTATCTGTGTTACTTCAGGGACGTCCTTATCACCCTGTTAATGTGCGTTCCCTTCTAGGCTTGACAAACCATTTTCTTGTATACTGACCATACAGTTAGAGAAAAGATTCCTAAACAAACCGCATGGCAATACGAGAAAGCCAATTGGAGCGGATTTAACAGCTTCTTTAGGAATTTTAACTGGTCGTTATGTATCCTCGATAACGACATGGATGCCGCTGCTGATATGATCACAGACACCATTCTCTTTGAAATGAGATACTTTATCCCTCATCGGATAAAGAGTATCAAACCAAAAGAAAAGGTGTGGTACGGCTCGAGCTGTAAATGGGCTGCCAGGGTTAGAGAAATATTTTTCTCTGTCCTTCGAGACCAACCTAACTGAGGAAAACCGAAAAAACTTCGAACGAGCCAGGAATGACTGCAACGCCTTTCTTATTTGTGTGAAATTTGAAAAACTGAGGAGAAAAATACTACAATGCCCCAAAGGCATTAGACGTTCGTCATAACCTCAGAAATTCCATTTCATCCCCACATGGCCACATATTTGATGTCGCCAAAAATGCTGCGAAATGTCTAGGTTTCCTCAGGCGATGTAAGAAATACTTTTTCCTCCTCTCATCTAACCTACTCAATAAATAAGGCAATTTATACATCCGCGACCGAAATGTAAGAAATATTTCACCCCTTCTGTGACATATAAGTCATTCATCCACCCACATCTGGTGAGGTGCTCTTAAAACATTTCGCCACCTGATAGATTCAAGACCGTACGATAAAACTTATAGGTGATGTTAATTTTACACAATCAATTGACACCCTTGAATACCGACGTAATGTCTCCTGTCCAACCTTGTTCTCTAGCTACTTTTACCACCAGTGCTCCACCTAAGTTGCCAATAGCATTCCGTCCCTTCAAACTTTTAACCGTAATACCCATCTCGCTATGAACACTCATCAGTATAACCGCCCACTTTCGGACACACTCTAAAATATCGTGATTAGTTCCAAGACTCGCTTATGGATTGCCTTGCCGAGTTCTCTATTTCCTAGTCGTTATAACTTGCATACATTTAAGACCAATGTACATCGGTACTTCTCTTTTCTTCTTCCTTCTTTGCTTCGCCGCGCTGTGTGCAAACATTTTAAGGGTACCTTAACCCCTTGAGCATGCGTTCATTATAAAAACCAAAATAAAAGGGTTTCAACAAATCAGTCTCTCCAAATCTAGCTCGGTCCGTAGCCAGATGTATCACCCTAGGTGATTGGTCTTACTTTCGACTTGGATCCACATACTGGTATTTTTTGGGCATGCGTTCCACATTTTCTACTTATTTTCGACTGTGTAGATGTGAAATTTTGTTTTCCTTGCAAATACCACTATATAGCGCGGTATAGCCGTTGGTAAAATTATATTGTACTTCCTGTTACTGGGGATCTGCACGGTGATTGATAGAGAAACTGTCGACTCTGATGACTTGAATTTGGCCAGCCAGCGAACCAATCAAGTTTGTAGTTCATTCTTCACCGCTGAGTGGTGGTCCCTGATAACAGCATGAGTAAATTCCCACGCATGCAGGCTTAAACTGCAAATGCATCTTCGATGAGTAGTCTACGTAGTCATAAGCCTCAAAACCCAATACGGAAGAAATACAAATGTGGACCAGCTTATAGCCACGGATTAAGACGGATTCGCTATTGACGACACTTTCAAAGGATTAAAAGACAACGATCTTCAAATGTGCACGTGGAACGTTCGGACCCTTGACAGATGGCGTGGAGTCGAACAAATAACAAAAAATATCCAACAGCTAAAAAGCAGACATAGCCACCCTTCAAAAAGAGGACGAACAACTGTGATATCTAACACGAAGACTGCTACAAACAACCGGCTCGACAAAGACAGAAGTCGCAGCATTCATTCGGATAAAGGCTAACTTCGCCAACATAAATATAATAAACGCCGACTAGTTCCCCGGCAAAACCTTCGAGCAATTCCCTAAATCTGAAGTGGAAATCGTTCTTGGGGACTTTAATGCCAAATCAGGCAAGAAGCTCATCTTTGGTAATAGGGTCGGGAAGTACGAGTACAACCTTCACAACATAAACTCCCGAATGGACACAGGCTTATCGATTTTGCGGGGGAACGTTGTGTAACTATAGCCAGCACATAAAGGGATTCTTCATCAACAAACCGTCAACCAAATTTATCGTATTGCGATCAACGCAAGGCGCTCCGCCAGTATTTTGGATGTCCAACCGTTCTGAGGAGCTGATATTGATTCGGACCATTATCTGTACAATAGTACCCCTAATCTCACGAGAAGTCTGATATCACCATCGTCAAACCTAGGAGATCATTAGTATCAGTGTCAAAGCACAATCTAAACATCTGGTTCAATGATGGATGCAAACAGGCAAATATAGAAACACAGCGGATATATGTTACAGACCGGCCCTCCAGAAAAGAACGAAAGAAGCTGGCGAGCTCTACAAGTAGAAAAGAAGCGAAGAACATATCCACATCGGAAGAAAAAGAAAAGAGCACCGGAAACGCCCGATCGAAGCCTTAAAGAGGTGCTATCAGAAAAATGAAGTTCGGAAATTTTGCCAACAAATAAAAGGAACACGCCAAAGCTGTCAAGAACAGGCTGAAATCTGGAAGGATGGAGAAGGAAATCCCAACAACAGTCAGTGCTGAGAATCTAGAAAGATTACTATTGTAGACTGTTGGACGGTCAGGCGGAATCAACCTGGACGAAGACAGATGCCTGGCAGCAATTTCAAAACAAAGCTGGAGGACCCGATGGCTTAACTACCGAGCTGTTTAAAATACCAGTGGTGATTGGATATGAATCTTACATCAACTGTCATCATCATCATCATCAACATACATCAAAACTCTGGATTAGCGAAAGTACTGGGTATTTTTTTCTTGCAGTGTCAGACTTTTCAATAGGGATTACTTGCCAAATCAGCTGTCACATTGAGCAGCAAAACATAATCTAATTTCAGTAGTCTGCCATTTCATCATGGAAAAATTGACGCCACAGCAACATTGCTTATTTCAAAAATAGCAAAACTTATAGAGCACTTCGTGAAGTTTACGGTAGACATCATTGGCCATCTGGATGTACTACGAGTATTTATCGAATTATTGAAAAATTGGATATTCACACACCAACAAGAGTGTGAACATATCGATTCGCCATCATTCGCAGCAACTTCGCCTCTGTCCATCCACTGTCTGGAAAATTCTGCGTAAAGATCTTGGTTTCAGGGCTTATGGGATACGATTGGTGCTAGACCCTAGGCCGTTTGACCATTTATTATGTCGGGTGTTTAGGGATTGTTGCCAGTTGAACCAGTTCCTTTTTCCGTGAAATTTTGTTCAGTGATGAGGCCCGGTTCTGGTTAAACGGCTACGTCAATAAGCCGAATTCCCATACTTGGATTGAGGACAATCCTCAAGAAGTTCGCCAGATATTCCATGCACCGTATGGCGCGGATTGTACGCCGGCATCATCATCGGTCCGTATTTCTTCAAAAATGAGGCCGGAGCACAAGTTACGAGTAATGTCAATACACACCAGTACAATGCGATGTTCAACGATTATTTGTTCCCAACTTTCTTTGACATCAATATGGAAGCACTGTGGTTCCAACAGAATGGTGTTCCACCCCATACGACCAACTAAAACATCGCTTTATTGAAAACACCATTTGGCAATAGAGTCATTCCAAGAAATGGATCCGTCAATTGGCCACCAAAATCTTGCGATTTGACGCCTTTGGATTATTTTCTATAAGGGTACGTCAAGCCATCAACGATTGTCGCTTTGGAGCGATTAGGACATAAAGTCATGAATTGAAGGTTTAGCTTTAAGGTAGTAAAGCATTTTATCTACCTCGGCTTTGCTATCAACTCCAGGAACAACACTAGGGCGGAAATCATGAGAATAACCACTCCTGCTAATCGCTGCTTCTTTGGACGTAGAAGGCAATAGAGTAGTAAAGCTATCCCGAGCAACCAAAAAGACTTCATACAGAACCCTGATCATCCCAGTCCTGATCGACGGCGGAGAAGCTTGGATGCTGAGGAAAGCGTACGAAAATACATTTGGCCCCGTATATATCAGTGCCTAAGCCCGGAAAGTTTCAGATACCATACATATAAGAGGGTGACTTATCTAAGGTGGCACATACTAGTACAAGTAGAAAAGGGCTTCCGTGTGCACAACTGGCAGCTGCCAAGGGACAGCATCAGCCAGAGAGTCATATTAACTGAGGTCCTAGTTCATCCCGGATGGTAACGCCACCTAAGTTTTCTTTTGAAACGACGTACACAGGATCCTTTCATCTGACCTGATGAGAGTCAATGCTGCTGCACTGTAAAGCAACGATTTTTAAGAGCAGTTCTTCATTGGATGTCCGTGAAAATGTAAGAGTTTACCGCAAAAACTTGCGGTCTCGTCCGAGACCTCGATGTCAAGTCCTTTCTTAATGAACGCAATAACTTTATTTTGCTCCCGTTCACTGTTAAACCTATTTACATGACCTCATTGTCGATGCGATGAAAAGATTCTACTGGCGATTCTCAGGTTTTGAATCCATATTTGCAAGGGCCGATCACTTGCTGGATAAAAGGCTTCTGGCATTCATACAATATTGAATGCGATGTTTAGGAGATTGATACATCTATTTTCTGTCGAAACAGAGCAATCAGGCGAAGAACCGTCCATTGTATGTTCCTTTAACTGAAATTTCTCAGTCTTTCAAAGAAAGGTGAGTAAGGATGATAAAATGGCAACAGTACCAACACCTATCAGTGTCTAGTACTAGCAATCTAATGCGAGTGAAAGCCGAAATCTAACAGCAAGCTTCACAGGGCGAACGGCCAGTTGGTAGTGTACAGTCTTTCTCACTAAAGAACAACAAGAAAGTCGCTGACCTTTCGAGGAAGTTTGGTCTGCCGGTATCCAGAAATGTCATGCTATCTCCAGTTACATATATCCAGTTAAAGTCTTAACCGAGGATGCAGACTAGGACTGCTGGATGTGTAAGTTTATAAGAAACCATCAACTGAGCCTTGCATAGCAAAACGAGTATCGATCTGGACTTCTTGAGGTTTCTCTGCCATCAAATATTGTACGAATAGTTAATCAACTGTGGACTTGCCGGCCTTAAATTACACTGCTAGGTTTGTCCGCCGAATGACCTCAGATATTCGCACAATGCAATAGACAAGATTTTGTGCCACTGCTTTGGGCGCTGCATAGCTTCAAACCATACAAATCTGCTGGTCAGGGCGGTATAATACCTGCCGAGCTACAAAGGTCCTCAGATATTATACTACCTACGCTAGAGAATATCATAAAGAGCTGTGTAAAACTGATCCGCATTCCGCTGTCCTGGAGAGAAGTCAATGTAGTTTTCCTTCCCAAAGCCAGAAAATGCTCTTATGTTGTCCCAAAGGACCTCAGACATTAAATGACTTCAGGTATTCGCACAATGCAATAGACAAAATATTGTATCCGGCCTTAAAAATTTACCCGGCTAAGAGTGTTTCCTTTCTCTTGGATTGGACAAGCAATACTGAGGTTCCATTCATTAGGCATACTTTCCTCCTCCAATCAAATCTTGCTAAAGAATCGTTGATTTGCTTTACATTAATTCCTGCCTTAAATTGCTCGGCAGATAGGCCTTCCGATCCGGCTCCTTTCTTAAGATAAGCTTGGAAATTGATATCCTTTATTTATTTAGGTCGAATGAGGGTAAATCTTATCGTCTAAGTTGAGTAGTTCGCTTTGGAGAAGAGTTTGGCTTGTGCCCGCCATTTGGCAGTCTGCAAAAATATGTTTTCGAATCAATAGCACCGGCTGTAGCTCTACTTTCAAATCCTTTCCTCATTTCGACAGGATTATGTTCAGCTTTTGTCGGCTTGATAAAATCGCGTTGCCTGGAGTAGTACCTCTCCATTTCATCGATCGCCAGAAAATCTGATGTCCTTCTTTCTTCCTCTGTTCACAGAGTCACTCTCGAATTTTCATCAAACAAAGGGTTTCTTTGACATGGTTAAGTGACATCTAGTTAATCAGTTTTCTCACTTCTGATGTCTTTTCGGTCACGATATGAATAATCTTCAGCACTTATGGTATTGACAAGAGGTTAATCGACACGCAATAGGTAAAGGCTCTGGAGGTTTGTTGCGATTGAAGCCATTCAGTGTTGAACCTTGTCACAGTATTTCCTAGTTGTTGTGGCTCCTGAAATATTCGTAGACATCTCTGGCTGCAATTAACATAGGTAGAAGCCAGAATCTACATTGGCCGCTGGGATTGTTAGGCACCTGTAATACTGGAGTGCCGACTTGAGTTAATTATCTACTATAGGTATTTAGTTTATAGAACAAATCCACACCCAAATAGATGCAATCGGCGTAGTATTGGGTATATAACTTCAAAATTTGAACGTTTATTTAAGAAAAACATGTACAATAGTATCATTCAAAGTATTGCCCATCTGAAGTTATGACTTTTTCCCATCTTTCTGGCAATTTGTGGATCCCATCCCAAAAGAACTGCGCCGGCTTGGCAGCCAAGAATGAATCAAGCCAATTTTTGATATTCTGCTCTGATGTAAATCGTATTTCAGTGAGGGCGTTCTGCATCCACCGGAACAAATGGTAGTCAGAAGGGGCAAGGTCTGGGCTATAAGGCGGGTGGGGTAAGACTTCCCATCCACTGTTTTCTAAATAGTTCTTAACCGGGCGTTTCTCGGCCACTGTTCTCTTCAAACGGATTAATTGTGTTCGGTAACGTTGTCCATTGATGGTTTCACCCGGTTTTAGCAGCTCATAATACAGCACACCCATCTGATCCCACCAAATACAGAGCATTACCTTCGCGCCATGGATATTCAGCTTTGCCGTTGAGCCAAATCACATATGATTTTTTGCGCTTGGGGTTGTCGTAATGGATCCATTTTTCATCACCAGTATGCAAAAATGACTTCCTTTTGTGGCGTTCCAGCAGCATTTCGGACATGCAAAACCGCCTTTCGACGTCTCTCGGCTTGAGTTCATGTGGAGTCCAATTTCCTTGCTTTTGAATATATCCAGCTGCTTTTAAACGTTTTGAAATGGCTGCTTGAGTGACACTCAAAGATTCTGAGAGCTCTTCTTGTGTTTGGCAACTATCTTCATAGAGTAATGCTTCCAGTTCTTCATCTTCAAACTTTTTTGGCTGCCCAGGACCTTCATCGCCTTCCAAGCCAAAATCACCACTTTTAAATCGTGCAAATCACTTTTGGCACGTTCGCTCAGCTAGCGCATGTTCACCATAAACTTCCATCAAAATACGATGACTTTCGGCAGCAGTTTTCTTCATGAAGAAGAACTCCCCGCAAAAACACTTTTTCAGGCACAAAGTTCGACATATTTGAGTGAAAAATAATTATTGTTGTTTACGCTTCAAATGAATGACATATACTGAAATGACGTACAATGACAGTAGCTTTCCAACGCATGTTCCAATGGAATAATACAAGTTACGCCATCTCTTAGCAAACCACACGAAGTTATAGACCCAATATATGTCACAGTTTTTCCATTTCTTTTTATCCGACCCATGCAATCGCACTTCCTCATTGGCGTATATTGTCTGCTTTATAGTAGCCTAGGACTTCTCCTTCTTGTTCGATTGCAGGTGGACTATACAAACCCGAGCGCCGTTTTCCTTGTTTTCTTTTACAGAGTAGTCAAGAATAAGTCCGTCCTGCAATAGGATATATACGTGGTCAGATAGTTGATTCAGAGCCAGAGCCAGAACCCTTCTTAGACCACTTCGGCACAAGCGGCCGCATATTCCAGAGCCAGTAATTTCTTTCGGGAATATGAGGACAGCTGTTGCCTGTTGGTTTATGTAGCCTTCATCCGACCTCCAAACTACCTCAAATTTACTTTTCAGCAAAGCCCTAAGATGAATGTGTCTTATGCTACAAAAATATTAAACTTTCAGCCGTGTTTTCTTCAAAACTTTTAATGCCACCGCCCTCGCAACATTATAGATACTTTTCAAATACACTTAAAGAACAAAACAAAGAAAAATGTTGAGTTTTAGTTCCAACTTATCTAGATTCGTATTTTCTTAATATTTCACATCCTAAGGCGGTTCTTAAAACGAATTCCTCCCTCATCCAAAACAATTTCCACATTTATGAATATTTGCAATCCTTTCTTCCAAAGATCATAAAACAAAGAATATTTTGTTTTGATCCAGAAAATTTTAAATTTCCCCTGTTGTTGAAAAGAAAACAAAACAACATTCCCAATCCCATTGAGTACACAATTACATTCCCCTATCCCAGCAGCAAAAATCCACATAAAAAGCTGTCATAAACATTGGCATGCCATCTATAACAAAATGCGCCCTCCCCAACACACCGCAGAGCTTAAGACTCTTCGTCAGCAATGCGCGACTAAGCGACCAGCAAAATACGAGTATTAACCCCGGAATCAAATTTAAATCACGACAACACGAGCATAGAATGTAACGGTCTGCATACCTAAGACAGGGCCATTTGCTGCGACTCGAAATTCATCACCTAACACCTACTATTCCGTTGGACGGCGGCTTATGTGTTACCTATACATAGTCCGAGTCACCTGCAGCCGTATTTTTATATTTTTCTGATACAATTTCAGGGCCATACACAGTGCCGCCACCTTCAATCAGAAACGAAAGGCACACTTTCACCCCGTGGAATACTAATTTTGCCCTTTCACAAGTTCACTACAAAAGACTGACGACGACAACGGCTCCCACTACCTTCACTGGAGAAAAAAAAAAAAAAAACAAATGCCAGAAAGTACAACACTCGAGGACAAATCGCTCGTTGACGAACAGCCTAGCCAAGTAGCAATCCGTCGGATACAGGCGAACGAAACCGCACCCGAACCCTTCACCCATAGACATCGTCGCGCTGAATTTATTTACGCTGCTGTTGCCCTTGTTTCACCTTGGCCCTATTTTCGTTCTCCCGTTCTTACCGTCTTTAGGTCCTTTTCGCTGGTGTATTTTCGTCGTGTTGTTTTTTTTTTTTTTTTGTGCTGAAATTTCCATGTTGAGTGTACTCTGCTCTTGGTCTTGCTCTTGCCCTTTTCTACCCTTGTGCAGTATGGTTTACATTCCATGGTTCCCATGTAGCCATAGCCGTCGTTATTATAAGGGGTGTGCTTTAAGTTACCGCTGTTGGGTGCCGTTTACACCCTGTACAACGGTTGAGCACGATACTTTGCTTGCTTGCGTTCCTTTGATTTAGCTACATTTATGCTTGCCTAGCAATTTCACTACATCACCACTGCTACAGCTACTGGCATTGCCACCGCATCCCTTACAGAAACGACAAAACGGCCTGAACGAGGATTTGGAGTTTAGCGGGCATTCGTTAGAAACACGAAAGTATGGCATGTTCACTGTTGAAAGCGGATGGTGATTTTTCTCTCATCTTACACACGCCAAGCCGTGTGCACTTGTGAAAACGAAACGAAAACACAAAATGAAATCGTAAAAAACGTAGCAGGAGCATGACAACAAATTCGATGTCAATACAGTGTGGGTAGCAAGAAATAATGACACTTTGTATCGGAGATGGTGGTAAAGTTCCCAACCAGACTTGGAGTCTTATCTTTTTTTGAGAAGGGAAGTGATGGTGATTGAAAAAATATCGACTCAGCTGGAAATCGAAGTATGACGACAGAATGTGATGATGTTGCCTGGAAGTTGGTCGTCTATTTTATCTATCGGAAGGAACTATGTTTTTATTTATTTTGGCCCTAGAAGATACTCGTTGTACACCCACTTGAGTGGATAACCCAATGATACCTACATTAGCCAATCATGCACTTAGAAATTGTTACAGGACATGCAATCAACTCACAATAAGAGGATTACAAACACAACAAAAACTTAAGTAGATGTGGACACGAGAGCCACTGAAAGCATTCAAGTATTCAATCAACAGAATCCGACGAAAGAATAAACACACGTAATCGTATAAATGACCAGCTCTCACCAAGAAAATGTGCTCTTGTATTGTAAGTAGCTATGGCTAAGCAATTGACACTCAAGATGTGCACAATGGATAACAACAGGACACTTAACAGTTGCGTTTATAACACATCCGGTAAAGTTGATAGAGCACAGTGGAATGTTGTCACCGCTACCGCGACTTTCATTATTGATTTAAATTGTTTTTTTTTTTTTTTGAGGGGATAGGGAGTGTCACAAATGTGTCAATCTGCAATAGCAACATTAATACGAGTACATACCGACATCTTAGAAAATGTAAAGCTTTACGACAGGTGGGATGAACCTTGGCCATAACTAACAATCTTTGCAGTTAGTACTGGGGAGAGTTGCCTACAGTGCCGTACTGCAAGTTGGTTGAGGGTCCTTCCACTTGCGTGCGCCGAATTTGATACGGTCGCCGTCTCTCCGGGTTAGACTCAAGGACTATTTGGGCCGGAAATGTTGCGTCCGTTTACTCAACATTGCCCAACCATCTTAGAAGTTGCTCTGTACAGCCCGTAATGCCCTTCCAGGGCAATGTTCAATCAGCCACGTGACAGCGCATCGCCTTGTCTTGGACCTTTCTTGACATTGAAGATCTTGGTTAATTCATTACCGACTTGGCTGGAGCAGTGAAAATTCTCCATAACCTACAATATATAACCCGATAAGTTTGGTAGGGATGTCAGATCTAGATATGACAATGTATAGCTAGTCCATATGAATGCTGTCATGGCCGGCTTTAAAATCGTTAGAATATTAGATCGATGGTGGAACTTCCTGACCTGAAACTGTACTGGTTTGGGGCAACAGAAATGCTCATGAATGATTTTAGACAGAAAAGATCTAATGCATAGAAGGTGTTTGGGAGAATTATTCCTTTATAGATGGCCCAGTAGATCGGTCCATTCATGTTAATGGGACAAATTTTGCTGAGATTCGATGCATGCATGGCCGTGCCTTTCCCTGATCATACCTAAGAGTCGAGCTAGCTGGTGCATATTTTCTATCAGGTCCTTTTCAGCTGCATTCAGAAAGGAGTCCTTCTGCGCCAGCAGATTTACTTGGCTTTAGCTTCGATATTGCTACCGTTCAAGGAAGCAGAATTTTCGTCCAAGGTACATGATTCATCCAGCCAACTACACCCTGAATGACTCGAACTGCAACCGATTTCAGACTGCTATAATTTCCAAACCGTTCATGACAGTGAGCTCAAATTTTGACACATGACAAATAATTTTATTATTTACAAGTCTTTTAAACGATTTGCGTCACAGTTGTGTTGAAAAATTTTTATCCGCGATTTAATTCAAACGTAATAGTGTCATTGCTTTATATTTGGCTGGGAAACCACAAATAGCTATCGTTAGAGCGCTCCAGCACCTCAACGTGAATAAATCATTTGTGTCTCGAACCATAGCTCGTTACCGTGATACTGGCAGTGCAGCGTTGCAAAACGCCATGGGGGTGGTCTTAAAAAAAACAGCAACATCGGCAGAAATGGTTCGGAAAGTGAAGGCTCGAATTGAACGAAATCGGCGTCGAAGTGGAAGAAAAATGGTTCGTGAGCTCAACATATCGTTGGAACGGATGCAACACATACTGAAAAATAAGCTTGGGCGCAAGCCATTGAAGTTCCAAAAAGCACACGATCTTACACCGCAACAGAAAAAAGTTAGAGTCGAAAGAGCGAAGGAGTTGCTACGTTTGCATGAAAGTGGTGAGTTGCCGAATTTGGTTTTTTCCGATGAGTCGCCATTTGTTATCGAGCAATATGTCCACAAACAAAATGATCGAGTTTACTTGCCAGAGAGGTCCTTCGAAAATTTACATCTTCGGACGGCCACCAGAAAGCAGGCAGCACCGATGGTGATGGTTTGGGCCGCCATAACCGCCGATGGTCGCTCTCCGCTCGTATTTATGGACCGTGGTGTCAAAATTAATGCGATCGTATACCGTGAAACTGTCTTAGAGGCAGTATTGAAGCCTTGGACAAACAATCATTTCGGTCGGAGACCGTGGACCTTTCAACGAGACTCTGCACCGTCTCACAAAGCGCGCGTCAACCAAGATTGGTTAAAAAACAATGTTCCACACTTTAATTCTTCGACACAATAGATTGCAA